>CM026397.1:48977688-49133628 GCA_014843695.1 Archivesica marissinica
CGATCGGTATATACAAAACGATTAGTTGTAGACAACTATTCGACTGTACCATACGGTTTTCACCATGATTAAACCATGGGTCTATGAAACAGAATACATAGAGTTAAGAACAATTTTTGTTAAAAATACGTCAAATATTAATAGTATTTGTGACGCTATTGGGATTCCTGACACTAATATTACCATACTTAAAAAGAGATTTAGGAATGATAATATTATTTTGGCAGCAGCATTATTTAATAGTTGGTATCGTGTAGCTATAAATATACTATCATTATGGGGTATAACTCCAAACTTAATGTTAGCCTACGGTTATTATATAACAAATAACAAACAGACCAGTAGAACATTATTAAACGATGAGCAAGAATATATGTTCATTGATACTCATAGAGAATTGTTTAAAGAAATAAGTGAGGATATTAAAATAAATTATTACATCTACAAACTACCATTCTAAAAAATGGAAGATATAAACCTAAATGTTGTACCAGTTGAAATTAGACATATGATATATAAGGAACTTGTTAATAGTTCTATAATGAATAAAACATTAAAACATGAATTAATGAACCAATGGTTTCGCATACAATTAACAATAGTGTCAAGAGAAGCTCTACATTATGATTATTCCGAGAGTGTTAAACTAATGACCTATTTAAAAAGAGACATAGAATCAAGAGATGATTTTTCGTTTTGTGTTAAACAAACACTATTTAAAGCTCTAAATGAACGAATAGAAGACTTGGAAGATCTTACTAGTACAATATGGAAATTTGAAATAAGAAATGCAACATTTGATGATATAAATAATATAATTATTTCATGTAGAAATAGAACCGATTGTTATATGTGTATTTCACAATATTTACAAACAAGGTTTACTCTTGGATATTCGTCAAAACCCTATACTATACCTACAGCACGAGGGTTTATAATTTTAAATCATCGTGTAGGTAAATATACAATTAGACAAATCATTAGAAAAGGTGGTGTGAGCAAGGTTGCAATGGATACACCTATAAATACATTATACGATGATTTACAAATATACTGCAATGTAATATTACAAGGGGGTAGTCCTAATATTGCGCCTGAACTAGTAGCTATAATCAACAATAATTAACGAAGATGTCAAAGATATGGTCGAAATCATATATTTCATTGTATTATATTCTTGAATATAGTTTATATACAGAAGCGTTACACCAAACTATTGACTTCGATATGAAAACAGATGAAGAAATATATGATAAATTATATCAAATAAGAACCTTTGATATATTTCAAAAGAATATAGAGGAACTTTTACAAATGGACTATTACGATGTTATTCTGAATATGGATGCAATAAACTTTGATGATTGGAAAATATATGTTGCTAATAATAGAGATGTAATAACCATTATAAGATCATGGATATATAACCGTTATCAGTTAGAGCTTTAAAAAGTTATTTAGAAATGTGAATGGTACATGACCTATATTAGACTTTTATAAATTGACCTGTTACTATTAATAGATTTGTAATAGCCCTTATATAAGATTGTGTTATAGAAACTTATCAGTTAGAACTTTACAATGGTTGACACAACACATACATTGGATAGTGATGTGTACAGATCAGCATTAATACATGCTTTTATAAATAACACGGATGATTTTGAGGATATGAGTTATGATATTATAGAACGAGAATTAAACGCTCCATATTTTTACAATGACTTTTTAGAGAGCATAGATCACATGCGTGTTGTATATATATGTGACATTGACCATTGGACCTTTGAGGAATTTACAATTGGAATAGTAAACAACAAGGATATTCCAACAATGTTATTTAAATGTTGGTTATGTAACTAATAATAGATTTGTGATAGCTCTTAT
This sequence comes from Archivesica marissinica, assembly GCA_014843695.1. Lineage (NCBI taxonomy): Eukaryota > Metazoa > Mollusca > Bivalvia > Venerida > Vesicomyidae > Archivesica > Archivesica marissinica. The sequence continues at coordinate 48,979,576 of CM026397.1, forward strand.
ATAAGATTGTGTTATAGAAACTTATCAGTTAGAACTTAACAATGGCTGAACAACCACGTACATTAGATACCTTAGTATACAGAGCTGCATTAATACGTGCATTTATAAATAACACGGATGAACTTGACGATATGAGCTATGATATTATAGATCAAGAATTGAAGTCACCCCACTTTTACAGTGACTTTCTAGACAGCGTCGAGTACATGAGCCTTATATTTCTATGTGAAGTTGAACGTTGGAGTCATGATGAATTTACAGCTGAGATAGTAAACAACGACAATGTTCCAGTATGGTTATTTAAATGTTGGAAGACGTGTATGGAGATGGATATTAAACCTGGATGGAACAATGTTACAGATGATGACCTGGAAGAGCTATATTATACGGATACTATTTGAGGATAATGGCATGATTTACAATATATGATGGAATTGTAATTCATTTTGGACAATATATGAACTATGGACAATACAATATATGAACTATATTGAACTATTTTTAGATTTTGATTGAGAATATTATTAAATATCATATTTAGCATTATTTATGTTAGTCATTACTTGTACACCATGGAGGGTAGTATGTTTTTACATCATCCATGTAATATTTTTATTTGTGGTCCAAGTGGTTCTGGTAAAACACAATTTGTTAAACAATTAATCAAATATAAAAAAGATATATTTGATATTGTTCCAGACAGAATAATATGGTGTTATAAAGAATGGCAATCTATTTATGGAGATTTACAAGAAAGTGAGGGTACTTCGATTAAGTTTATTGATGGAATACCTGATAATGATGAAGATATTACATCTGATATATCAACTCCAAGTTTAATAGTTTTTGACGATATGTTAGGGGATGTTGATGAAGAAAAAATCAAATTATGGTTTACACGTAAAGGGCATCATCGTAATGCTAGTATAATATATATAACTCAAAATATGTACCAACAATCTAAATCATCTAGAACAATAAGTTTAAATTCACATTATATGGTGTTATTTCAAAATAGTAGAGATAAAGGTCAAATAAAAGTGTTGGCTAATCAAACACAATTACCCCATCTATTACATGCTTACCACGATGCAACTACTAACCCTCATGGTTATTTATTATTAGATTTTCATCCATCAACTCCAGAACAATTTAGAATTAGGACAGACATTTTTCATCATTGGCAAACAGGGGATGATAGAGGAGCTATAATATATACACATTAGATGTTATTTTTTCATTTACATTTTAGCAATCATGGAGACTACTCCAATTTCATTAATTAGAGCGCTAACAAATTTGGGGGCTGAAAGAAATCATGACACTAGAATTATTTTATTAAATAAGGGTTTGGCCCAAATGATGAAATGGTTTATATTAGCTTCCAAAAATATTTTAGATAAAAAAATTAAATTGCCTAAACCTACACAAAAATTTATGGATAAAAATAAACATATTCTTGAACAAATTGTTGATGATAATGTAAGTTTAGATAAAAAGAGAGAATTAATTTTAACTCCTGGAGGTATGGGTTTTTTGGGGGGAGGTTTAATAAAAACACTAATAAAATGGGATGGTAAAAAAATGATTAGAAGTTTTAAACCACCTAAAAATTCTCCTAATAGAAATGCTAGTAAAAAAAAACAACCTAGAAAACAATCATCTGGTAAACAAAAACAAGCAGTTAAAAAACAACCTAGGAAACAAACTAAAAAATCGCCAGTGACAAAAAAACCAATAGGTGTAAATATGGATCTTATACGAAAAACCATTTTAAATAGTGAACGTAAAGCAAATTTAAAACTAAGATTAAAAAATAAAATATTAAATAAACAAAACCCTACTAGTTATCCATTACTTAGAAAAATATTAGGTACTCCTGTTATAAATATAAATCATCAAAATCAAACCCAAAATTTATCAGATTTAATATCAGAAAATTCATTTATTTTAGGTAATCAAAATTTAAAATCTAGAACTCCATCACCTATATTACCTTCATTATCTCAAAATAATGTATCAAAATTATTAACATCCATAGAAAAAAACAATATACCTGATAGCGATACATTTATTAATAACAGTATTAATAATAGTATTAATAGTACTCCAATACATTTACCTTTAGAACCTCATCATCAACTTGTTTGGGAGGGATCTATAAATAATCTTCCAAACATAAATGATTTTTCAAATATATCTGGATTATATATGGATAATAATGATACTAGTACATTTCCATTTACAGCTACAAAAGTAGACCCAAAGGCTTTATTAGGAAGTCCTGAAATATCGGATGATTTATCATTTTTTCATCCAAGTAGAACTTCTACACCAATTAGTAATATGTCGTTTGTATATGATGATCCTAGATCTCCTAGCCCTATAATATCACGCTTTCAACCTTTAAACACAACACCAAAAAAGAAAAAAGTATCATTTGTAATACCTAATAAACAAATAAGTGAAAAAACATTAAAATTTAAAACTAAAGCGGAAAAAGAAAACAATAAAAAGAAAAAATGGCTTAAAAATATATTAATTAAGGTATAAATACATTGGATTTTTGTTATATCAAATCAGTTACACTTAAACTACTAAAAGGTATGGCTGGAAGAAAATCGAGAAGAGTTAAAAGAAGAAGGCGTAATAATATTACCATCAAAAGAGTACAAAGAGGTGGTGGTAGAGGTCGTAGACGTAGTAGAAGAGGGCGAAATCAAATTGGTGGTGGTGCTGCTATGCCATTGTTGATTCTAGTTTCAATGTTAGCTCCAGTTATAGAAAAATCACTTGGAGGTTTAATTAATAAAATTTAGTTTTATAATGGTTAAATCTAATAAAGTACCATTAATTAAAAAAAATGGTGAAATGTTAATAGCATTGTCAAATTCACCTCAGAAATTTAGAAGAAATATAATTGTACATGCACCAAATGAACTTATTAATAGTATATGTGAATGTTGTAAAAATGTTTTAAAGGGTAATGTAACCATGTCAAATGGTCATACATCTCAGTTGAAAGCTCATAGTAAACACATACGGAAATTAGCTGACCATAAAATAAGTATTAAACAAAAGAAAAAAATATTAAATAATAAAAATAATAGTGATTTACTTTCATTATTAGGAACTATTATTAAACCTATTTTAAAAGAAATATGAAAAAAATGGTTATGGTTCCGATGAAAACATTAGAAGAAATGAATCAATGGAAAACTCAGCATAGACCTACTTTACCAGTTAATCCTGATATTAGTAAAACATCAAATTTACAATCTGAAATGGGTAGTATTTTAAAACGAGATGATTTAAATGAATCAGATAAATCAAGATTATTTGGTGAAACATTACATAAATTTAAACTATCGCATTCTAAAGCTATATCATCATTACCACAGACCAATATTTCTGAAAATACTAAACCAAAACATGTACATGGAATTAATGATGATATTATTGAAAGTATTCCTAAAACTATGCAACATAAAGGTACATTATTATTAGAACGTTTAAAACAAGATCCAAATATAAAATGGGATGAAAAAGGGGTTTTAGAAATTAATGGTAAAACAATTGCAGGTTCAAATATAATAGATTTAGTTAATGATGTAATTAGACAAAGAAAACAATCATACAAACCTCCTACTGGTTGGAATTATTTTTCTAAAATTTTAAAAGATATTAATATACCAAAAGAATATATAGGAAATAAACAACGATGGACATCAATGCAAAAAGGTTTTGATAGTGATGATGATGATGAATATTTTGACACAAGTAATATAGTAGATTCAAGTTTTTCTTTTCCACCTACACCATTAACACCTTCAACATCAGGTATAAAACCTTCAACATCAGGTATTAAAAAAAAAGGTAGAAATAAAAAAGGGAAACAAAAATGGGAAAACTATTAAAAGCAGGGTTATTAAATAAAATTGAATATACTTTAAAAAGTATCTATTATAATCCTAAACACCCCTCAAGTTTTTCAGGTATAAATAAATTATATCAAACAATTAAAAAATATAAAACTATAGGTAAATATGTTTCGTTAAATATAGTAAAGAATTGGTTACAAAAACAAAATACTTATACATTACATAAACCTATAATAAGAAACTTTAAAAGAAGAAAAACCATTTCAGGAGGTATTGATTATCAATGGCAAGCTGATTTAGCAGATTTACAAAAATATAGCAAATTTAATAATAATTTTAGATATCTATTATGTGTTATAGATGTTTTTTTCTAAATATGCATGGGTAATACCTATTAAAAATAAAAGTGGAGATACAATGATTAAAGCATTTCAAACTATTTTAAATAAATCTAAAAGAATACCTAAATCATTACAAACAGATAAAGGTTCGAAATTTAAAAATAAAATATTTCAAACATTTTTAAAAAATAATAACATTTATTTTTTTACAACTGAAAACCCGGAAACTAAGGCTAGCATTGTTGAACGTTTTCAACGCACTTTAAAGAATAGAATGTGGAAGTTTTTTACACATAATAAAACTAGAAAATATATAAATAAATTAAATGATATAGTTTATGCTTATAATCATAGCTTTCATAGAAGTATTCAAACATCTCCTGTACTTGTTACAGAAAAAAATGAACCAGAAATAACCGATATCTTATTTGGTGATAATATTAAAAAAGAAATAAAAACAAATAAAATAGAAAATAACGATTTAGTTAGAATTAATAAAACTAAAAAAACATTTGATAAAGGTTATTTACCTAATTGGACAACTGAATTATTTAAAGTTTATAAAATTAATAATTCAAATCCTGTATCAGTGAAAATAAAGGATTTAAATAATGATATAATAAAAGGGTCATTTTATTTACAAGAAATTCAAACTATAAAAGACAATAAAATTTATGATATTGATTCAGTTGTTGGAAAACGTACACGGATAATAAACGGTAAGAAAATAAAAGAAATAAATGTCCATTGGAAAGGGTATCCAAAAACATTTAATTCTTGGATTCCAGAAACAAATTTAGTATAATGTCGTCCGATGAATCAAATATTACAATACCATTTTGTGACAGAAAACCAAAAAATACATTAATATTTATTTCCCAAATCATTGTGATTTATTTCATTATTATAGCAGCTATCATCCAATTAAGTCTACAAAATACAAACAAATATTTATGGATAATATTATTAAGTAGTTCATTAGGATATATATTACCATCTCCAAATTTAAATTCGATAAGAAAAAATGAATTCTTTTTATGTAACTTTACTTAGTGATTCTTCATATGAAACATTTCCAAATAATACATTACATAATTTTACAACAAAATTACCTAAATCAATAAATATAAAAAAGAAAATTGGGAAGTAGCTTTAGTTGAATTAATTCATCCATCACAAATTATAAACATAAATAAAGAAGATTCGGTTTTTCACTATGTTACTACTAGTGATATATTAGGAAACTTTATATTCTTAGCTAATAGTTCTAATTATACATATGATAATGGATTTCATAAAATGAAATGTAGTATAAAACCAGGTGTATATTCAGGAATTGGTCATGTTGTATATGAAATTAATAATTCTTTACAAAAATGTTTAAAGTATAGTATTCCTAATAATGAAATAAGTTTATCTATATCATTATCAAAATCTAGTAAAAGACCTGAAATTAATTATATTATAAATATTAAGGACAGACCTCTAGCTAATGTAGGGCTTTTATTTTCAGATACTTTATTTGAAAAATTAGGTGGAGATAAAAACAATAATCGTATTATTTATGATAATAATGATCTAGATTCTTTTCCTTTTGCATCTGATTTAAATATAGGTTCAAATCAATTATTTATTTATTCCGATATAATAGATTATAGTTTATTAGGAGGTCTAGAAAGTCCTATTTTAAGAATAGTACCATTTGAAAATAAAAGAAAATCATTTCAGGTGCATAGAGAATTTGTACACAAACATTATTTATCAATATCAAAATCTATTTTTGATGAAATAAAAATATATATAACAGGAGAATCAGGCACCTCTACTAACTTTGTTAGTGGTAAGACAATATTAACATTACATTTTAGACAAAGGAAACAAATATGAATATTACAAATTCTTTTTATGTAACATTATTAAGTGATAAAGCCGAACGTTCAACAAATAAAAGTGATTTTACAACTAAATTAGCTAAAACAATTAATTTAAAAAAAGAAGAATGGAAAGTTGCATTAGTTGAACTAATTATACCATCACATGTAATTAACATAAATGCCACAAATGATTCTTTTTATTTAGCAGTAAGAAATATTAAAACAAAATCAATTAATTATAAACATGAAACTGTCTGGCTAGAGGATACAATTCGTCCTGATTTTCAATATGTATCTTTAATGGAAAAAGCACTAAATAAAACAAGCATGCGTGTATATTTGAAGGATCGAGAACCATTTTTGGGTAAATATTCTAATAATATTTTTTCATTTAATTGTAGAATACCTCATGGAGGGTATACACATATCGACCATTTATTAGAGGTAATTAATAGTCAAATAGACAAATATTTCGCAAAGGCTTTATTAACTTTAGATTATGATGTTTATAAAACTACTAAAACAGGTGTTATTATAAAATTAGTTTATGATCATACTACAAAAAGAATATTTTTAAAATCGAATGATAATAATCATATTGGATTAATTTTTCATAAAGACATCATTGCAAAATTTGGGGGAAGTTTAGATAATCTTATTGTAAAAAACTACGGTATTTTTTTAAAAATAATAGAGAGGATATTTTTAAATATAATGTAGACTTAAATATAAATTTTAATAATTTGTACATTTATAGTGATATAGTAGAACACACAATAGTAGGCCATATAGAAAGTCAATTATTAAGAATTATTGAATATCAAACATCTATTGTTAATAATAATAATCATTTAGAATTTAAAAATTACCATTATTTACCTGTAAGTAAATCTAATTTTGATGAACTTACTATATTAATAAGAGGTAACACTGGTGAAGAGGTTCATTTTATGAAAGGTCTTACAATTGTAAAGCTGCATTTTAAAAAATTCTAATGTTGCCTGTATATAGAGGTCGAGGTAAACAATATGGATATGGAGTAGGAAGTATAATAAAAGGTATAACCAAAAAAACAATACCTCTATTAGAACCAATAGGTAAAAATATTTTAAATACACTTAAAGATGATGGGGTAAATGAAAGTATTGGAGCATTTACAGATATTATTCATGGAAAAAATGTAAAGCAGGTTGTAGGGGATAGAGGGTTACAAACAATTAAAAAAATAAGTAGAAATCTATTATCTGGTTTAGATAATTCTATTCAAGGAAGAAAAACAAACAAAAAATCATCTAAGAAAAAAACTATAAAATCAAATGGACATAAGAAAAAATTTCATTTGAAAAAAAAGAAACGAAGAAGTAAGGTTAATAAAAGAGCATTAGATATATTTGATTAAAAAATGATGGAACATGGTTCATGTGGTTGTAGTAAGAGTGAATTAGATGTTAATAGTGTACCTCCTACCATGGCTTCTATGGTAGAAGGACAATGGACAGAACATTATCCAATTGTTAACCCTAGAAATAATGACGGTCCTATAGAATTTATGATTCCTGCACAAACACAAAAATGGACTGATGTTAATCAGTCATATTTAAGATTAAGATTAAAAATTACAAAAGAGGATGGGTCTGATATTGAGGATGATACTAATTTATCTACAATTAACAATTTTTTCATAGTTTATTCAGCAGTATTGATTTATACTTGAATAATAAATTAATTCCATGTACAGATAAATATGGGTACAAAGCTTATTTTGAAAATTTACTAGGGACATCAGCTCAAAATAAAATTAGCATACTAAATGATTTAGAATTGTTTAGATTAGACAGAGCAGGCGATGTTACAAAAAATACAAAAGTTAATGGAGGTGGGGGTTGGTTAGATAGAAAACTAAAAATTACTAAGAAAAATTTAGAAATGTGTGGGAAAATACATCTTGATTTATTTTTACAAGAAAAATATCTACCTAATGGAATAGATATAAGACTTAAACTAAATAGAGCTACTACCGATTTTTGTTTGATGGGGTCAGATGCTAAGGGTAAAATAGATATCCTAGAAGCTGCTTACAATGTTAGAACTGTTACACTAGCTCCTACTGTAGCTAATAATTTATATCAAAATATTCACAAAAGTAATATGAAAATACCAATTAGAAGAGCTGTAATAAAAACATTTACAATTACAGCAGGTTTACAATCTAAAATTGATGATTATACCTTTTTAGGTCAAATGCCTAAACGAATTTTTATAGGAATGGTTAAAAATTCTGATATGAATGGAAATTCAACCACAAACCCATTTAATTTTCAACATTTTAAAATATCTAAAATAGATATTAGTTTAGATGGTAAAAGTATTCATAATAAAACACTAGAACCTGATTTTACTAGTGATACAAATAAAAAAACTTTACAATCATATTTCACACTATTGAATGCTATGGGAGCTAATATGCATGATGATTCATTTGGATTTCCACTAAAAGAATATGAAAATGGACATACATTGTGGGGATTTGATTTAACAGCCGATCAAGGAAGTGAAGAAGGACATCTACACCCTATAAAAACAGGCAACCTACGAATTGAATTGGGATTTAGTGAAGCACTAGCAGATCCTATAAACGTTATTATATATGCTGAATATGATAATCAAATAGAAATTAACAGTATCAGAGAAGTGATTACAGATTATTAACAATGGATACATATTCACTACAATATTTATTGGACAAATCTACTATATTAAAACATTTAAATGGAATTGTGTGCGCAAAAGATGAACTAGCTATGGAACAATATACAAAAAAAACATATATTGTAAACACAGATGATTCAAACCAACCAGGAAAACATTGGGTGTTAATATATTTCATGGAGGACATTGGATTTTATTTCGATTCTTATGGAAATACACAACATATAAAAGAAGAAATTGTGAACTTATGAACAAAAATTGTAAAAAATGGACAAAAAATTGTATTAGAATTCAAAGCACATATAGTGTTATGTGTGGTGTATTTTGTTTATTTGCACTTGATATGTTAGTTAGAGGTATTGATTTAAAACAATTACTAAAAAATATGTTCTGTACAAATAATGAATATTTGTATAAAAATGATATTATTATTAAAACTTGGTTTGATAAACATTATGGAAAATTATATAAACATGGTATATTGATGAAGGAACTAGGCAATGTTTATGTTAATTATAACCAATGTTGTAAATGTGAAAAAACTTTAAATTAACATGTATTCAAATTAATATAACATGTATGTTACTAATGTTTTAGTTATTAGTTAATTAGTTATTAGTAAATAAAAAAATTATATTGAAATTTATTATGTGTTATGTTATTTTTAGTAGTCACTAGGGGTGGCACTATGGGGGCATGTCAAACATGTGCATGTGTATAAATCCCCATAGCGCCATAAAAAAAACGGTCCATACTGCCACCCACCTCGGTAAAACGGTCCATAGTGCCATAGACAGCGTCCATAGTGCCACCCCTATACTCGGTAAAACGGTCCATAGTGCCATAGACAGCGTCCATAGTGCCACCCTATACTACTTGCCCCATAGTGCCATAGACATGCCCCATACTGCCACCCACCTCGGTAAAATGCCCCATAGTGCCATAGACATGCCCCATAGTGCCACCCTATACTACTAGAAGACGGCAGTCGTTTCGCGTGGATGGCGCACTCGTCGCCTCGAACTCTTTTATCTGTCTCCAATCTCGGGCGAGCTGTTGGAGACGGAGGGATGCGACCTCGACCCCGGATGCGTCAGCGGGGTGGACAACAACGGAACAACAGAACCATTTTGCTGCTGTGAGCCAACTAATCGTGGAGGATGTGGCCCTAAAAAGGATCGCACACAGACCAGGACTTGTCACCCTGGCACAGAAAGAAGGAAGGAGCCATCTGAGGATGTCACCATAAGCATCACAGAGAATAATCATCTTAGAACGCTCGCCCATATGGTTTACCGGTGGCGAGGGTAAATAAACGTACATCATCATCTGTCGGACGGAATATTGTGTCTTCGCAATATCTAACGTGCTATCTTTGCCCACACATGTGTTCATATGCTTCGTTTAGCCGGTGCCAGGGGAAAATGTATGATCATTATATATCAAAACTGTAAATAAATTATAAATTGTACTTGTATATAACAAATTGTTATATACAAGTACAATTTATAATTTAATGTATGTATGATATAATTGTAATACTGTTATTGTAATTTTGTATACATTCTGAACATGTATTTTTAGAATTTATATCAAATGCTCATCTATATGGTGGTAATAAAGAATATATATGTAATGGCATGCAGGCCCGTCGCTGGGCATACGCAAGTACGCACGTGCGTATCATTGGTCTCAGAAAATGAAAAAAATGAAAAAATGCAATAAAACCCCAGGGGGGTAGTAGGGATACATAGGCGCCGTGATGTGTGGAATGGTGGAATAATATAGCCCATTGCAAATATGGTGCATCTCGACATTTAGTGTGTGCTATTTTACATGCTTGTTTAATTGATAAGGGCGATAGATCATGTATATTATACATCTAGCCTTAATTTTTACCTTTATACGGATTGTCGTAAGAACTTTAGTCCTGTACGTTACAACATGCACTGAAATGCAGGAAATTGCTTCCTCATTTCAAACAATTTCAGGGGAGGGGCATGCCCCCGGACCCCCCTAGCGTACTCGCTCGCTATGATCACTCGACAAACAAGCATATTTGGCCGTGCGTATCATAAAAATAGCTCCAGCGACGGCCCTGGCATGTGATAACATTGTTCCGTAGAAATTAAAACCCTTGCTTATTCCATTTAGCATTGATCAGCGTTATTTCATTTACGGTTGTTATAATAGGGTATGGTTGTCGAAAACGGGTCATTGCCCCTAGATTATGTTCGTGCATGAGAATATGCATGTCTGCATCGTACAGACTTCTAAGCACTTTTAGTTGGTGATTTAATGTCACGTTTCCCCAAATGTTGTTAGGAGGTAATTGTGCTCTGTCAAAGTGGATTTCAATGCTCAGTTGTTTTACGTACTTCATAATTCCTGATGATATTATGTCTGGTAGAGCCACCCATTCTTCTCCTTCAATGTCGATCTTCAGAATGTCTAATACTCTCTGAAAGAATATTAATAAAGAGTGTGTGTATGTGTGTTTTACGTTTATTTACCGTCGCTACCGGTTGCTCATATGAGCGATGCCTCCTGACGAGATAAGTCATTTTAGATTTTTCGGGGATAGTGCAATGAGACAGACAGAGACCCATTCCAGAGTCTCCTATGGTTCTTTTACGTGCACGGTGTAAATCACCGACACGAGACCTCGGTTTAAAGTCCCATCTGAAAGACTTAATTTTATTAGGGTCAGACGGGGAATCGAGCCTTTGACCCCTGGATTACCAGTACAGCGTGTTAATCACTGAATCTCATCCATTTACGGTATCACAGAAACACATGGAGCACCTATCGCATCCGCACTACCACCGAGACACGCATCCGATACGACGTAAACAGCCTGAGACGGACACTCCATGGATACAGATACGAATGCTGACACCTGTGATAAGTTAGAACACAGAACATCACCACGTGACCTAGCTATTGAACGTGGTCGATACTTAAACACACATAGAGATGAACGAATATGTGCAAATTGTAACGCATTGATTGAAAATGAATATCATTTCCTTCTGATCAATATGTCCAAAATATTCAATATTGCGATCATAATACATAAAACGCTACAATTACATCTGGCCAACAAAACAAACATTTACGAGTCATATGTGAACAAACTCCAAAATTACTTTGAATAATCTTTGCAAATTCATTTACCATGCTCAGGCGCGTAGCTGCCATTAGGCCAAAAGGCCCGGGCCTGCACATCATTTTGACCAAAAAAAATAAAATAGAATTGTTATTGCTTTTGATGCACATGTATAGCTAAGCAGAAGTGTATTGTCATGTTTATTTGTTATAAAAACATGTCCGAATTTGTCTTTTAAATGCAGCAGAATGCGGGAAATTGCATCCTAAAAAACAAAAAAATCCGGGGGTGCATGCCCCCGGACCCCCTAGCAACCTCGTTCGCTACGCTCACTCAACATTCTTTACCCGGGCCTGCACATAATTTGTCTCCTGGCTACGCCCCTGATGCTAACCTGTTAAGAAATGTAACGTCGAAAAGTATGCTGTTATATGCCAATAGCATTGAAATATCCACTGGAATTATATGCTCTTTGCTAAAAATCCATGTATTGAACATGTTTGTACATGTATTTGCCCCCCCCCCCCCACCACACCACACCACCCCACCACACCACCACACCACCACACCACCACACCACACCACACACCACACACCACACCACCACACCACACCACACCACACCGCACCACACCACACCACACACCACACCACACCACCACACCACACCACACACCACACCACACCACACAATATGCAATACACTTGTTGAATTGAATTGAATAAAAAAGGATCTGCTTTATAAATGTGCTCAATGGTAAATAAACTGCATCACCATCAATATGACAACACTTATATAGTAACGTGTATTTTGTTTATTATAGTGTCACCCATTTTTAAAGGGCCAGCCATTTCTGACTTATGAGACACCTTTTTTACGAACATCAGTACTTCCCGAATCCTATGCTTGTATGCCAGGCTGGTAGGTAATCGGTAACCATTATTTAACTAGCTGGCGGCTCACCAACAGGCCATATCAGAACGAATCCCTGAAGAGGTTCGAATCATCGACCTCCCGCTCCGTAAGCAGAGCCTTAACCACTAGGCCATAGAGACGGTTAATATATTACGGCTATATATAAATTAACAAATTGCAAGGAAGAAAACAATATCTCACTGAAATAATGGCGTACGGTAGATAACCAATAACAAAAACAAATGTTTCGTTGTCATTTGATGTTATAAGTCGCAGCTTAGGTCATATGGCGTCTATCCGGCAATCATTGCTAGAGGACGGCTCCGGGAAACATGTCAGACACGATCGGACACCCGGGTAGAGCAGTTTACTAATGTTGCTAGAACTTGTTACCCAACCCATTTGGCATTTTATCACATATGATGCAGGATCCGGTGATGTCTCAATGAAATAACTGTCGTGATAGCTCAGTGGTAGCGCGTTCGCTTCGTGTGCGAAAGGCCGGGAGTTCGAGCCCCGTTACGATTGTGCCCTTAGGCAAGGCATTTAAATTCCACATCTAGATTGATTATATATGCAACATAAATAAATGAAGATGAAGAATGCACTTACGTCAGTGTGGTTAAGTGATTTACGAATAGATGAAAGTGTTTCCATTTTCCAATTTCTCCATGTAGTATATGTCCGATTAGATATGCCCACTAGATGGAAGTGAATTCCACGAGGAACCATTTGGTTAGACGTTATAGGTGTACTGAAACATATAAGCAAACTATTTCTATTCTGGATGATTAGACGCTAAGAAGATAGCAGGATCCGGTGATGTCTCAATGAAATAACTGTCGTGATAGCTCAGTGGTAGCGCGTTCGCTTCGTGTGCGAAAGGCCGGGAGTTCGAGTCCCGCTGGAGCCATTACGATTGTGCCCTTAGGCAAGGCAATTAAATTCCACATGCGTCTTCCCTCTCCCTCGTGGCGATGGGTTCCATCAGGAATGAGGTGTCGAGAGTGATTAATAAAAGTTATAAGAACTTGTTTCGCAATCGAGCTAAACTAAATTTGAATAAACTAATGAAATAACAGTGTAGGGTAGATAACCAAACTGTTTCTTTGTTTTGGGGGTTTTAAGTCTCACAGCCAGATCAGATCACGTGGTGACTATCCAATCTAACAATCATTGCTAGAGGACGACCCCGGGCAGTATTTCAGGCGCGGTCCCCGGGCAGTATTTCAGGCGCGGTGCCGGGCAGTATTTCAGGCGCGGACCTTTCTACCCTTGTAGAACCATCGACCTTCCGCAGGCCAGCTGGATGGCTTCCTCACTTGAAAGAAAGAATGCGACACCCCTTGAGGGATTCGAACATACACGGCGAAGGGGAAAATGATTTAATGTCAATGACCGTAACCACTCTGCAAGTAGGCCGTTGCCGGGTTCATCACATGCTCAGTTTGGAAATATCCAGTAGGAAAGCGTGCTAGCATAGGCCACATACATATAAACTAACACTGAAATAATATAGATTCGCTGTAATAAGATTATCAACTCACAGATTAGCAATAGAAACAGGCAGGCGGGCATAACCATATACAATTCCAAAAAATGAAAGAAAACGTGTGTACCGTCAAACGTTAGAAGACGAATTTCACTTTTTATTAGAATGTTCATTATTTTAGATCCCAATATATAAAGAAATATTTCTGGAAAAGACAAACTATTCCAAAATTTGTTGAGTTGTCCTCTTCAGAAATTTCTTATATTTTGACCAAATTAGAGTTATTTGATTTGCTTTGCTTAAAATGTGTTAAGATAGTGTGGAAGTCATGATAGCGTTGTGGATAGGCATTCGCTTCAGGTGCGAACGGTCCGGAGATCGAGCCGTTACGAGTGTGCCCTTAGGCAAGGCATTTAAATTCCACATTGCCTCTTCTCTCTCCTTCATGGCGATGGGTTCCACCAGGAATGAGGTCTCGAGAGTGATTAATATAATGTAACATAAGTTGAAAGAACTCGTTTCGCATTCGAGCTAAAATACATTTGTATAAACTAAAATATGTTATATATTTGTGAGCTTTTGGGAATACTGCTTTCTATTTAAATAAAGTTCTCTAGAAAAAAGTTAAGCACCCCTGGATATTTTGGATGATTTTCCCCCTCTGATTATTCGAAATAGTTAAAGAAGGTACAATTATAGGAAGAGTAGGGTTTGCACGATACGTTGTAACCAGTGATGTGTGACAGTTGTGATTGCATCGCTTGTGACATGCACGTGCAGCATGCTACCCTCGAGGATCACAAAAAGCAGTATGGACCAACTGTATTTGTGGGTATTTAACGTACTGGGAAACGGGCATTTCAGCATAATCATTGAACATGGCACGGAGACGAGTGTCAATGGAGATTAGGAATCAGATTATATGTATGCATTCCGCAGGAATGTCCTTTAAGGCGATAGGACGAACTCTGGGCTATCATTACACTGTTGTTAGCAGCTTGGTCCGGAAGCATGCGCAGACCGGAAGGGCAATGGACCGTCCAAGGTCGGGAATACCTACTGTCACTACACCGCGAGAAGACAGGGATCTGATACGACTTGCTCGCTGAGAACCCTTCAGTACAAGTCCTCAGATGAGAAGACTGTGGTTACCAAATCGACCCATCAGCACCAGAACAGTCCGTAATCGTCTCAAAGCGGCAGGATTAAAGGCCAGAAGAGTCATTAAACGTCCCTTGTTAAGAGACCACCATAAACGTGCACGTTTGGCATGGTATTTGGCCAGACGATACTGGAATCTGAGGACCTGGAGGAAAATGCATTGGTCAGACGAATGTCGATTTTTACTGCACGTTACTGATGGACGTAGACGTGTTTGGAGACACAAGAACACAGCTTATACCCCCAGGAACATTCATCCAACTGTTGCGTATGGAGGTGGCTCTGTTATGGTGTGGGGATGCCTGTCCCATGATTGCAACCTGGATTTGGGAACCATCAGGGGCAACTTAACCGGAGCTCAGTACATCCGTGACGTCCTACAGCCAGTCGTTGTCCCACATTTCGACAACCACCCACTTGCTACACGACCTCAGTACATGTACGACAACGCCAGGCATCACAGATCACGTGCCGTAGTGGATTTCATGAGGGCCAATGCAGTGACAACTCTACCCTGGTCAGCGGT
The DNA here is from genome assembly GCA_014843695.1 of Archivesica marissinica. Classification (NCBI taxonomy): domain Eukaryota; kingdom Metazoa; phylum Mollusca; class Bivalvia; order Venerida; family Vesicomyidae; genus Archivesica; species Archivesica marissinica. The sequence continues at coordinate 48,995,585 of CM026397.1, forward strand.
AATCCCAGATCTGAATCCACTGGAGCATGTGTGGGACATTATAGGGCGGCGAATGCAGGCACGGAACCCCCCAGTACAGACTTTAGACCAGTTGGAAGCAGCTTTGCATGGTGAATGGATGTTATTGACCCGAGAACAGATCCGACGTTTGACTGGAAGCATGAGACGTAGGGTGGAGAGTGTCATCCGGGTACGTGGCGGGCCCATCAGGTACTGATTATTCTTACTGAAGACGTACTCTGGTGTCTTCGAAGAACATGTTTATGTGACAATAGCAATGTTAACGCTCTTTCTGGGACTTGTCCATCCAAACTTTTGAGGGCTGTGTTTCATGGTAAAAACAGTACTTGTGATAACATGATGTAATCTCTATTAAATTACAATCACAGCTAGCCATTGTTGCGCTTTAGTCTTGCCAGATGATTGTTCTTTCAGATGGCATTAGCTTTTTCGAGTATTTCAGGGCTATTGCGGATTATACATGCTTTTGCCATTCGACATTGTGAAAATATCCGGGGGTGCTTAACTTTTTTCTTTGTGTATATATATATATCTATAATATATATATATATATATATATATATATCCATCCTATCGTATCTATTCTCATCCCATCCCATCCCATCCCATCCCATTAGTTTCCACGTATTTCATTGTATGTATCTAATTGTAATGAAATGTATGAGTGTGTGTTTTACGTTTATTTATTGTCGCTACCGGTTGCCCATATGAGCGACGCCTCCTGAAGAGATTAGTCATGTTAGATATTTGGAGGATACAGACAGAGATCCATTCCAGAGAATCATCTGGTTCTTTTACGTGCTCGGTGTACAGCAGCGACACGAAATCTCGGTTTAACGTCCCATCTGAATGACTGTTAATTTTATTAGGGTCAGACGGGGGATCGAACCTGCGATCCCTAGATTACCAGTTCAGCGTGTTAGCCACTGGACTACAGATCCGTCTGTGTTTTAGAGGCATTAATTTAATTTTCTTTTATTTTGGCATCGAGCTATTGTAAGAGTTAGTATTATTATTAGTATTCATGGAGTTAATAACTACCTTGGATCAAATGTGTGCACTTCGCATTTGAAGTTATGCATCACAGCTAACTCAAAATCAAACTGTAAATTAGAACTGAAAAATACGAGTGACATGAATAAAACATACATAAACTGCAAATAACAATTGAAACAAAAATAAGCAACTGGAAGTCATAGATTAAATTAAAATCAACTGGAAGGCATAGTTTAAATTAAAATCAGCTGGAAGTTAGGACTGATATTGATAACATATTTAAAAACATAAAACGGAACACAATTAATATAAAGCTTGAAATTACAACTGGCATGGAGAAACCTTAAACTACAGCCACATTAAAACAATCTGGAAAGTACAGCTGAAGGTAACATAAAATTGAAGCTATAACTGTAATGAACAAACTTACAACAACATTTGAACATAGAATTAGACATATCAGTTCTCTTACCGCCACTTGTTTCATATCGGCCTAGGTATCGACCCGAGGTAACTTGATATCAGCTTGAGACCGAAGGTCTTTATTACTTTGATATGCATTTGAACATTTTGTAAACTAGCCACGTAATAAAGTCTTTAATACTTTGATATGCATTTGAACATTTTGTAAACTAGCCACGTAATAAAGTCTTTAATACTTTGATATGCATTTGAGCATTTTGTATACTAGCCACGTAATAAAGTCTTTATTACTTTGATATGCATTTAAACATTTTGTAAACTAGCCACGTAATACAGTCTTTATTACTTTGATATGCATTTGAACATTTTGTAAACTAGCCACGTAATAAAGTCGTTATTACTTTGATATGCATTTGAGCATTTTGTATACTAGCCACGTAATACAGTCTTTATTACTTTGATATGCATTTGAGCATTTTGTATACTAGCCACGTAATAAAGTGTTTATTACTTTGATATGCATTTGAACATTTTGTAAACTAGCCACGTAATAAAGTCGTTATTACTTTGATATGCATTTGAGCATTTTGTATACTAGCCACGTAATAAAGTCTTTATTACTTTGATATGCATTTGAGCATTTTGTATACTAGCCACGTAATAAAGTCTTTATTACTTTGATATGCATTTGAACATTTTGTAAACTAGCCACGTAATAAAGTCGTTATTACTTTGATATGCATTTGAACATTTTGCAAACTAGCCACGTAATAAAGTCTTAGTACTTTGATATGCATTTGAACATTTTGCAAACTAGCCACGTAATAAAGTCTTAGTACTTTGATATGCATTTGAACATTTTGCAAACTAGTCACGTAATAAAGTCTTAGTACTTTGATATGTATTTGAACATTTTGCAAACTAGCCACGTAATACAGTCTTTATTACTTTGATATGCATTTGAGCATTTTGTATTCTAGCCACGTTATAAAGTGTTTATTACTTTGATATGCATTTGAACATTTTGTAAACTAGCCACGTAATAAAGTCGTTATTACTTTGATATGCATTTGAGCATTTTGTATATTAGCCACGTAATAAAGTCTTAGTACTTTGATATGCATTTGAACATTTTGCAAACTAGCCACGTAATAAAGTCTTAGTATTTGATATGCATTTGAACATTTTGCAAACTAGCCACGTAATAAAGTCTTAGTACTTTGATATGCATTTAAACATTTTGCAAACTAGCCACGTAATAAAGTCTTAGCACTTTGATATGCATTTCAACATTTTGTAAACTGGCCACGTAATAAAAGTCTTTTTTAAAAACTTTGATATGCATGTTGTAATGGCTGGCTCATTTGAATGAAACCTTCAGAAAAGCTTACCCGAACGAATACACAAGACACGGCCTCTTGGGTTTATACAAGTCATCTATACATATTTCTTTACCACCATCACGGAGGGAGCCCAACCTAATCTGATTACGACAAAGGACTTGCAATGTATTGATATATCTGCAAATAGATAATGTATCATTTATACTTTGCAATGAAATATAGAAATTTATCAGTGAAATAAAAGTTGCTATTCCACTGGTTGAAAGCTGGCTGGTGTGGTACCTAGCGGCTGCATATTGAAATGTTGTCAACGCGAACCTTTTCAGACTCAAGCTGTCAGTGACTTCATTTATTGTCTTCCAAACACTTGTTCTCGCGCCAATTAGCACACGGTTGCATCGTTTTTCTTTCCATAGACCATTTTCAGCTTAAAATAAAAAGAAAATTTGTTTGTTAAAGTGAATGATGAAATTATATTTCACTCATGAACATAGAAAGCTATTATCCTCGCTCATGGCTAGCTCCACTCCATGATAATAATGCTTTCAATCATAATTCGATGAAATTTAATTCGATAATTCACTGAAACAAACAACTATCCTCTTATTAGTATTCTAATGTCGCAGTACGGACTTAGTCACCACCGGGGAGATTATGTGTAAGCGGCCCGGCTAGCTCAGTCGGTAGAGCGTTTGTCCTGTAAGCGAAAGGTATTCGAGCACCGGGTTGGCTGTACATTCTTATCAACTGTGACATTGGCGCCCAACGAGGGACAGCGACTAGAGATATACTTCGAGATCATGTTCACCTTGTTCTCTATCCGTGGAAATTAGTGGAAGAATTCCAATTTGGTGGGGAAGTATGTCGCGGTATGGACTTAGTCACCATCGTGGAGATTATGTGTAAGCTAGCCCAGTCGGTAGAACGTTCGCTCTGTAAGCGTGCAAGCCTGGAGAGATCAGCTTTAGATTTGGTTGTCAGTTTATCATCCTCCCCATACTCTGTTACAGTATGATGTTGTACATGGCGTTCACAGAGCTCTCCCGAGCGTCACCAAAACAGGGGTTATATAAAGGCCCCAATGTCATCCAGCATCTCCACCATCACAGTCCATTCATCAACGATTGTTCTGAGGAATAAAGCACATCGCTCCGATATACAAGCATGCGGTACTATTACCTACATGTATATTCATCAACTGCTTGATTGCTAAGAAATACTGGCGTAAGGGTCATACACAGAAACATCCTCAGCAGATGACGGCGCGGTATTTGGGATGGCTCTGTAGCGTCTGGGTCCCACCTTGCCCTTGCACGCACTTGTTACATCTTCCCCATGAAGCCATACACCACACGTTAAGTGGTGCAGTAATCAGCTCCATTAAATTCTGCCAGGTCACTAACGTTCACAAACTGGCGATCTCAACTTCATCCACTTGTGTTTTACGTTTATTTATCCTCGCTACCGGTTGCCCATATGAGCGACACCCCCTGAAGAGATTATATTTTTAGAGGATAGTGCAATGATGCAGACAGAGATCCATTCCAGAGTCTCCTCTGGTTCGTTTATGTGCACGGTGTAAAGCACCGACACGAGACCTCGGTTTACGCCTCAGTCACACATTCAGGATTGTTACTGCCGTCCTTCATAGGACCACTCCCGATTAAAATATGTTAAAAGTCTGATCAAGATCCTGTGATTCGTGGCGGGTAATTAAAACTTTATTAAAATTTGTAAAAACATTTACTTAATCACGACAACAATCAGATATTGTCAATGAAGCGTCCCGATTCAGCCGTTTCCAGCAGGATTCGTCCTGATTTTTCCGTTTTCAATCCGATTCTGATCCGATTTGTATCTTTCGCAAGGTAAACTACTACCACATCTTTCCCGATAGCGTCCCGAATGCGATCCGACAGAGATCCGCAGACAGTGACCAGAGAGTCAACCGACGCTGATGGAAGACATCCGTTAGAAAACGTTAGTCACGTGTTAGTCCCGTCCTATAAACGAATCTTGAGAAACGGCGGAGTTTGACCCCAGTCTCAGCAGTTATACAAGGAACATCGCAGTCAGTTATTGGCAGATTGTCTCCATTTATATTATATAATTTTATTATATATTTATAACGATTAAGTTACATTACGATGCCTGCTAAGAATAAACCTGTGTCTGCAAAGAAGAATGCTGCAAGACAACTAAAGAAAAGGTTAGAAAGCCGAATCTGGAAATCCACGCATCTGGAATCCTACAACTGTCGTCATATTCAGGAAGATCGGTAAACTGTCAGTATGCTGTACCGCATTGCAAACGGATTTGTCTGTTGTCAGTTCATCACGACAGCTTTCAGATCCACATGACACTGTCCAGAAAACACAGGCCATTGTTACGATTTTGATCCGACACAGCAGAATATGTCACGGCATAGTCACGAGATTGTAATCCGACTAGACAAAATCTGCTGAGTTTCCCGAATGTTACGGGACGCACCTAACTGTCGGGAGTGCTTGGCCGACCTCTCCGGACCATTATCTAGGACGCTGTTACGAACGCATACGACTTGGTTCAGACAATGATAGGACGTTCCAGATCATTGAGGATAGTAAAAGTACTGTTAATTTTATTAGTGTCAGACGGGGGAATCGAACCTGCGATTACCAGTCCAGCGTGTTAACAACTGTACTATAGATATGTATGTAGCTTCATCCACATCAATGAATCTCTTAATTAACAATATCTCAATTAACAATATCTTAATTAACAATATCTCAATTAACAATCGACCCATGGTTTCACTAACTATTGAGACAGAACAGTGCTTTAGCATAACCATTCCATTCAGCACACTATTAATCAGCAACAGGTGACGAGTTCAGCCTCTGTGAGAATTTCACAGTAGCCTGAGCCTCTACATTTGTTACCATTGTTTATAGTTGGCGGAGTGGAAAGGTGTGCTTGTACTTGGGTGCACCAAACTCCGTAGGAAACTGCCAACTCGACCACGGAGGCGGACCTGAGCCTCTACATGTGTTACCATTGTTTATAGTTGGTGGAGTGCAACGGTGTGTGGAAGCCGAATACATCACGCTAACATTAAACACGCCCAATTCAGTTCATACCCCGATGGAAACTATTAACACGCGATAAATTACTTATATTTACATTAATTATTCTTTTCAATGACACAAAGAAACATAGGACATTTTGCATTTAAAATGTTTTAGTCCAGATTTCCAATTTATCGTTTGCCAGAACAGGTAAATAGATCATCCTTAGAACAGCGAAAGCTGTTAGGCACGCCTTCTTCGCAACGAACGCTGCATTACACTGCAAATGCGCATGCCCGTAACTTCGACTGCACATGTCAACTGCATATCATTAGTTGGAAACCCTCATACGCAAATGTATGCAATCAGGGTACATACGTCCATTGAAGGAAATGCAATAGCGATGTAAATATACTGTATTGACACATATTCATACCTCCAGTATTCAACAGTCAACTGATCATGGTCCATTGTGTCAATAACTTCGTCAGTCGGCAACGTATGTATGTCCTTTGGCATTCTGGTGTACATAGCGTCTTCTGGCTGAAGATTCTGAAATAGTAAATATTACACTTGCGGAATGGTTTGACAATGAATGTATTGAAGCCATAAATCTGTATGTGAATTCATAATATTTTAATAGACTTACATCTAATATCGAGTGTAGTACGGAGCACGTTTGTTATAATTTTGTGTAACTAATGTACACTCCATATTTTAAGTAGGTTCCTCATAAGTATAAGTGTACTATTTAAAACATGTAGAAATCGAAATTAGATCTATTTTCCGTACTTTTATCACATTTTTAACCCTGCATTCTATATTTTGGAATCTTTTGATTTTTATTGTTATATGTGTGTTATGTTACATGTTTATGTAAAGCGCTTTTGAACGTGTAATTTTTATATGATAAGGGAGCTCACTAAGAATGGTATAATAATAATAATAATAATAATAATAATATTATAATAAAAAAATATACAAAGACTTATAAAAGATAAAACGAAATGCTAACAAGCGCTAACAATTATTGGATATTTAAAAAATGAAGCTATTTTTAGACATATTTTAAACGAAATAATAAAAAGTTTGCATCTACTAATATAACTATTGAAGATTTAAAAAAGTATTTTACAGAGTTGGGAAATGATGCTGCGCAAACTGATAACCCGGATACAGAGACTTGTTGTGATACTCATGTCTTCGATAATATAGATTGTTCATTTGATGAGCTTGACAGGCGTATAACTATTGACGAAATTGTATCTACTGTCAAGGGCTTAAAAACAGGTAACCCCATGGGTAATGATTTTGTTTGTAGCTTTCATCTTTATGTTAGTCTCATCTATGTACATTACAGCAAACATAAAACATATCAAATTAACACAGTACATAGCCATTCAATAAGTAGAATTACAAGATACTTTTATCACAGATACCGACATCATTACATGCAGTCAAAGCATTATATACCTGGTAAAACTTAGCTAAAAATCAATACATAGTGCTAAGGTTTTAGAAAATAAAATTTAGCATCATATATGTTATATATTAATACAACGACGACGACGACGACGACGACGACGACGACGACGACAACAACGGAACTACAAAACCATCTGACCAGGACTCGGGAAAATACCCAATTTCAAAAATCTTATTAAATAATGATAGTAAATATGGCATTAAAATGCATTTACCATGTACAAAGAACTCATTTAAGTACAAATCAGGACCGCCACTTTTATTTGGGCTTAACTGATTAATTGCTTTTAACAAATTTTCTGTCGTAATTGGTAAATTTAATTCTTCAAGCATAATATTAAACTCCTCTCTTTCATATATATCAACAAAATATAAGACATCTTCATCGGGACTAAAGAAATGATCATCAGGGTTATTCACTGATTTAAAATATTGTTCAAAAACATCCAATGAAATATTAGATTCCTTAACACCAGCACAGTTCTTCAGCATTTTCCAGTACAACTTTGCATTTTTATGTTTGGCCTCTATTAATTTACTAGTTTCACTTTTGTCATACTCATATCTAGCTTTACGTAAACAACTTTTATATTGTGATCTAGTTTTAACCATGTATATTCTATTTGTTTCCGTTTTGTTTACCCTATATAAATTTAACGCAGCGTAAAACAATCGTCGCTTGTCATCACATTGTGCAAAAGATAGTAAAAACAAATATCTATTTGCACGAATAAATATTGTCATATATAAATAGAAATGTATTTTATAAATACATTTATTTATTTATATATATGCACATTGTTAACCATGTAAGATTATGATTTTATGTAATATGTATACTCGTCTATTATTTTCGCGCCTAAATTATCAGTTCTCTGTTTGCGCGGGAACAAGTTTCACTATCGAGTGCAGGTGGTCAGTTATGTAAGATAATAGCCGCTTTATTGATGACAGAGAAACAAGTAATAATATTGTATAACATCACAGATGTTTGGCGCCGTTATGTCTGTTATAGATGTTAATTTTGCTATTTAAGAAATGAGAAATGATGAAGAAATTAGTGCATTATTATTATCCTGCCAAGGAGGCATTTAAGGAATATATGTAACTCACTTTTAAGATATAAACTGTTTCTATGATAGTTAGAAAAATTAATATTTAAAGAAGTAACTAACTCTTAAATATTAAAGTCGTATTAAATACGTGAACGGAAGATAATTAGGCCGTTTAAGAAACGATGGTTTTGGCTAATATATCTATTGGAATAATTTGATAGAGGAAGGAAATTAATATAGTCATATGGGACTATTATGAACATATGGAAATAGTGAGGCGAACAATAAGATACGAGATATTACGAATATATGATACATGTATGGAGATAAATTAAAGTCGATTGTTATAAATTATATTATACAAAGGAAAATGATAGACTGTGTTGAGTTATAAATTATTGAAGGACCATAGAGAAACCCCCTAGACATCGCCAGCGAGTCTACGATAGGATAGACCCTGGTTAGAACACTATTGAAGGACCGTAGAGAAACCCCCTAGACAACTCCAGCGAGTCTACGATAGGATAGACCCTGGTTAGAGCATTTATACCGGACAATATATATAAGTAGAAAGAGAGGTTTGCTACAACATTCTGATGTATACCATTTCTGTCCTGACTCAACATTACAATACGGCTGCCTAGTATTATATAACTTTTGTTTAAACAAAGGGGAGACAACTCCATCAACAATATCAGATAATTCACTAATACAACTATTAATATCGTTATTACAAGTGATTTTGTCTATATTTAGCTGAAACGTTTCTAACTTAATTGTAGTATTATTTGAAGACAAGCTATCAATGTATTCGTCTGTCATTCCTCTGTGCCATGTATACTTATACTATATATGCTCGTGTTCTTTATTTTCAGGTTTAATATTCAATCCTGGTACATCAAATACTAATGTAAAATCAACTAAACAGTGATCAGATAATATACTAGGATCAGCAATATTAAAATAATCAACATACTGAAATAAATTATGTGTGCTAATAACATAGTCAACAACACTTGACCCTCTATTTCCAACAAATGTATAGCAACCAATAGTTTTGTCGTTACCAATGGACCGTTTAAAATACGTAAACCTGTTTGTCTACACACATCCAACAACACTAATCCATTATTATTCAAGCGGCCTTTATCTTGTGAATAACGTTTAATATATCCATCAGTATAATAATCGTCTGGCAAAACATCAACATGAGAGTAATTATCACCAACGACATAGTCTGGACACTCAGAGGTATGCGAGTTCATATCGCCGCAGAGAATAAAATTAAAGCCATTTTCATGTTTTGAATCTAAACTAACAATATGCTCGAATAATCTGTCATAGGTACTGGATTCGATCATGGTTTGTCGGCTGCTCTGTTCAGGTATAATGTAGCATAAACAAACAAATAAGTCATTATGTAGGCCAAGTTTAAAACAGTTTATCTTAATACAAATAATATCATCTTCACTATGAAATATTACAGTATCACAAGAGACGAACTCATTTCTAACGTATATAATTATACCACCTGAGGACCGTTTGCTAGAGTCTTTATTGTCCGACCTGTTTAAATTAAAATGCTCGAAACATTCAACAGATAAATCCGAAAATTGATTGGCCCAAGTTTCCGTAAATAACACAATGTCATGATTGTTAAATATATCTTTTATTTCTGGAGACAGTAATTTATTTGTCCGTTTTGTTGAAATACCCTGAATGTTCAATAATGCACAACGCAGCAAGACCTTCTCAGTGTTGACCTATTGTCCTAGTTGCGCACCTGTAAGGGAAACCCCATCACGTGTCAATTGCTCACGATCCGCTTGTTTGTTTTGATTCACTTGAGTACACGGTTTATTTATAGCATCAGGTAAAACCCGATCTGTCTTTCTTCGTGTTTTACTTACACTTTCTCTCCTGTACGGAATGGCGGAGTTTGAACGTTTTTCTGACCTTGATACTGCACGTGAGTTTCGTGCACGTCCCCTTGCTATGGGTAGTTTTGACGTTTCACCACAGTGTGACTCGGTTGGCTGACTCGCATTATCACATATTTGAGTTCTGTTTCGTCAGTTTAACAGTATTTTGTGAATGTGGAAGTGCAGCTATGACTGGGATTTCATTACTTATAGGGATATGTGATGTGGGATTTACTGACAGAGTATTTTCAGCGGGGGGGGGGGGGGAGTGTGATTGTGGTACAGCACGGGACGTCACAAACTGGATTTACCGAAGGAATAGATCCGTTCTGACATTGTGTAGTTTGTGGGATGTCAACAGGTGTACCTGGCACGAGTGGATTGTCAATATTTCCGCAGTCTGTCTGACTACATGTTGCAGGTGTTTGAGTCTCCATTGGATATATTCGGGATGCGATATCCTGGGTAATAGGGGAGCTTAACATGCTGTGCGCTGGGACTAAATGAGTTGGTTGGAGTTGCAACTGAGGGTTCGATTGCTGGAAAACACCCGGGACTGATAAGTGCATGTGAAAGGGATTCTTAATCTGGCCTGGATTTACTTTACTTTGAACCACATTCGGGTGAGCAAAAGGGCTAAAGAATGGAAAAGGGCCTGTGGGTTATTGTTTACATTCAGTGATCCATGTGCACTGACCTGTGGCACCTGTGGTAAGTTAGTTATACTGTTACTGTTACTGATTTGTTCATTTATATGTATATTGCCACTGTGTTGAGTTGTAGATCTAGTCGTAGGCACTGAATCACAGTATAGTTGTCCCTCCTGTGAGATCATGCTTGGTGTTGATTGGTCGCATGTTACTTGATCAATCTGTGACAATCTGCTGAGGCGTGTATATTTATTCCAATCTGGCATTTCATCTTTTACCAATTTTCCATCTGGTAAAAGTTTGGCTGGGAGCATAATCTGTATTTTTGACTGAGGCGAGTTATTTTTCAACAGTTTGTACTGAGGCCAAATACGGGATCGAGCCTCCTGGATTTCACGAGGCAGGTCGAAATCTACAGAAAATGGTGTTCTTTTCAACATAGTAACGCGACTCATAATTGACTCAGTGTCGCAGTAGTCCCTGAAATTCACAATAATTGGCCTTCTCTGGTGTTGTTGTCTGGTATTTCGTTGACCTAATATGTGTGCACGGGCCATGTATATGTCTCTAGGGTCAATATCGAGGTGATTGTCGAGAAAATCGCGTATTAGTGCAAACCAGTTCTCGCCTTTGTTCTCACTGAAACCCCTGAATATAAGGGTTTTCTTCTCGATCTGGCTTCTATATCAATCCGATATGCCAGTAATTTCCTGAAGTCAGTTTGTCTGTTAGTTGTGCTAACTACCTGCTTGATCTTTTCATTCATACCTGTTAGGGATTTTTCAAACATTTTCATTCCAGAACTGCAACTCATCTGCTCAATTCTAATGTTTCTAAGTTCAACAAACATGTCGTTCAACTTACTGTCAATGGAACTATTCATAAAATCTTGTTTAGTTATTTCAATGTTCGTTGAATAATTCATGGTGTTCATGGTGCTATTTTCCCGCTCTTGCAAAAGTTCAAAGCGATTCTGTATTGGAACAGCAACATCCATATTTAAATCATAAATTTCCACTAAAGCACATCTAGACACTATAGATCACCAATAGTATACTTTCAAAAGTTTATCCACAAAAATTATAGGAAACTGTCATTTTATCACTTTTTAGTCAGTAAACAATACAATACAATATAAAACATTTTATTGCATGAAAACATATACAATGTTTTATAGCAAAATACAAACTGTGATATAGTGAGAACAACATGTTATAATTTTCTGAAGAGATCTAAACTAGGGTATAAGATGTGTTGAGCATAAAAGTTGAACAGAGGTAAGTTGAAATAATATGGGTTTGTTCATATAAGCACTAGTTTGGTTTTAATTACGGCGTACGCAATATGTTGGCAAGATATACAAACTTTGATAGATTATATAAAACTTTTCTTGACCGATTTCTAATAGATATTGAAATTTATGTAGTGTTGGCCAATGACAATAATAAGGTCTAAAATATCGTGTTCTTAGTTCTCGGAATTTAGGGAACACAAGCAAAAAATGAAATTCATTTTCCGTAAGATTCATATTACATGATTTGCAGATTCGTTGGTTACGTGGTATGTTTTCATATCTACCTGTTTCTACTAGTAAATTATGAGAAGAAGTTCTAAACCTGGAGAGCGCATTTCTATACTTTTTATCAATGGGATATTTTAAATAATTTTCGAGTTCAAAATCGTGTTTAAAAATGCAGTAAGATTCTAAACGTGGTGAATTATTAATGGTAGAATACCAACTCTGTAGATACGTATCAAGAATACGTTGTTTTATAATAGGGAAAGGAATATCTATCTCTAGTTGCTGATTCCAAATATTAGACAGTCCGGTTTCGTTCAATATTACTTTCACCTGCGAAGCCCATTTACTTCCTCTATAGCTACGACCGGAATCGCTGTCCTGTTTTAAAAATAAATACGTTTTCTTTACTAATGAAGAATTATTTATTTTTAAAATTTTAATCCAGTATTTAATTATATGTATCTTTCTAATTATGTGCATGGGGACACGCCCTAATTCGCCATAAATAGCTGCAAGGTTAGTCGATTTTTTGACACATAAAATCTGATCCCAGAGATCCTTTATCTTATAGGGGAATTGCTTTAGCTTCTTCAATGTATAAAGTATACTGTAGCATTTTGAACGAACGTCTTAGTGCATGGACAGACTCGAATGGGAAAATTACGGATGAGCAAAATGGTTTTCGCAAAAAACGCAATACCTTAGACCATGTTTCTTCATTGACTAGTATCATTGAAACTAGGAAAAAACGTAAACTTGCCACATTTTCCGCTTTTATTGATTTTCGTAAAGCGTACGATTACATTAACCGGGATAAATTATGGAAAAGACTTGTCGATAATGGCATTACTGGTAAAATGTTCGTGGCAATTAAATCACTTTACTCATCCGTGTCATCTTGTGTAAGGGTAAATCAATTTAACACAGATTGGTTTGATGTTAATTGCGGTTTACGCCAGGGATGTATTCTTTCTCCATTGCTATTTAATCTGTATATAAATGACTTAGCTTTGTATCTGAAATCTCTTGGAGTAGGTGTCACCTACGGTGATGATACCATTTGTTTATTATTATATGCAGATGACATTGTACTTTTAGCTGAAAACCCAAATGACCTGCAAGTATTATTAAGTGCTTTGAAAGACTGGTGCAATTTAAATGATATGTGTATTAATAGTGACAAAAGTAAAATAGTTCATTTTCGCCAGGAATCTACTCCGGCAACACATATTTCGTTTACATGTGGAGCTGTCGAGCTACAAATAGTTGATAGATATTTATATCTTGGTATTGTGTTGCATGAACATCTAGATTATAATATAACTACTAAAATGGTTGCTCAGAGTGCTATTCGCGCGCTCGGTCTACTTATAGCTAAATGTAAATTCGCTGGTGGCATTCCATATCATGTATTTACCAAACTATACACTCCATTGTTTTGGCCCGTTATTGATTACGGTGCAGCAATTTGGGGATACAAGCACTACTCTTGCATCAATGCTGTTCAAAATCGTGCCATGCGGTTCTTTCTAGGAGTTGGCAAATACACTCCAAACGCAGCCGTTGCCGGTGAAATGGCTTGGTTACCGCCATATGTTCGTCAGTTAAAATCTATTGCCCGTCTTTGGTCTCGTATATCTCATATGAATTCGGACAGAATCAATCGAGGAACGGCAGTTTGGGCAAATTCCTTAGCAAACATGAAATGTCGCAATTGGTTTTATAATGTTCGAAAAACACTTACCGAAGTTGAATTATATCAATATTGTAGTCTGGATAATGTCATACCTAAACATACTATTGTTTCGAAGGTTGAAAATATATTTATGTCTAAATATAAACTGGAATGGCTTCAGTCGATCAGTATACCAGATAGTACTTCCGGGAGAGGTAGGAATAAGCTAAGGACTTACTGTACATTTAAACAACACTATTTAACTGAAAACTATTGTAAAATTATTATGTCTAGATCGCATCGGGCTGCATTTAGTAAATTTAGATGTGGCGTAGCACCTATAAGGCTTGAAACTGGCAGATACGAAAACTTACCAGTAGAAGACAGAACATGTACATTCTGTAACACAATTGAAGATGAGTCACATGTTATCCTTGAATGTAACCTTTATGATGATTTAAGAAACATATTATTTGATAGAGCTCAACTTATACAACCTGTTTTGTTAATATGTCTAGTCAAGAACAACTTAAGTTCATATTCACAAATGCACCATTATTAGATTAGCTGCCAACACCTGTTTTAGTATTTTACAACGACGTACCTCTTATCTCTGTAAATAATGTCTATTGAGTGTTTTATATGTCGTCTTCATATTTTATTACAACTGAAAAGCATTTGCTAATTAGGCCAATCCCAATCTGATTGGAATTGGTATTTGATCTTTTAAAACATTTTTTAGTTTGCGCAGTAGTGCTTATTTTGCGTTCAGTATTTTTCATTCCATTACATCTTAATACGATTTTAAATTTCAATTAGCGACTGCTTTTCAGCTTGATCTCACACATGTAGTTATCACATGTACATGTATATACTATAGTAGTGCAATATGTTATAGATGAATGATGTATATATGCATAGTCTCTTGTAACTCTGAATTGAGTGGCAATGTACTTTTTAATATGTAAACTATATTCTATGTTTGTTATATGCTGTACATTGATGAGACTGAAATAAAGAATACAATCTAAAAGCCGCCTTAAAAATTTAGTGTGGATTTGCTCAATGTCTGCAGCATCATGTATGCCCCATATTTCGGCGCCAAAATTCAAAATAGATCCTACCAGCGAATCGAATAACTGCATCTGTCGTGAAATTGGTAGTTCCATATCCCGCAAGACAGAGAATAGATTATATAATGAGAAAGATGCATGTTGTGCATGTCATAGCTTGTGGGTCGACCTTTCTCAAAAATCATTGCCTTTGTTTTTGAAATGTTGGTTTTCAAACCCCATATCTGGCAATAGTTTTCAACGTCTGTTAACATTAGTTTATACAAAATTATTTTAGCTCGATTGCGAAACAAGTTCTTATAACTTATACTAATCACTCTCGAGACCTCATTCCTGATGGAATCCATCGCCACGAGGGAGAGAGAAGAGGCAACGTGGAATTTAAATGCCTTCCTTAAGGGCACAAATGTAACGGCTCCAGCGGGGCTCGAACTCCGGACCTTTCGCATCTGAAGCGAACATAAACAGTAATGGCGAACTCGGATCCCCTTGTTTTAATCCGATATTTGATGCGAAAAAGTCTGAATATTGCGAATTATAGCGTACACATGACCTTACAGTATGATACATAGAGGTCAGCGCTCTGACCATTTTATTGTTTACGTTTTCATTTAATAGTTTTTGGAATAAATATGAGTGATTTATTTTATCAAAACATTGCATGTAGTCTATAAAGATACAGTATAGCTTTTGTCCAGAATCTAGTACTTTAGATATAATCGAATGTAAGATAAAGATACAATCTGTGATATATTTACCCTTTTGAAATCCGAATTGCTTATTGTCGAGTTTGTCGTATTTGTCAGACCACGTCGTTAATCTGTTTAATAATATCTGAGTGTTTTTTGCAAGAATATTTATGAGAGTAATTCCGCGATAGTTTTCTGCCGCGTTTACATCACCTTTTTTGAATATTGGTGCAATGATGCCTTGACCCCAAGAACTTGGGTAATCGCCACTGACAAACAATTTGTTATATAATTTTATTAAAAACGGTGAAATAATGTCGTAGCTGGATTTGAAAAGCTCGCGAGTGAGATTATCAACGCCTGGTGATTTATTATTATTCTGACTAAATAGCGCAGTACGCAGCTCCCTATCTGTGATTTCAGAATCAAGTTCATCGCCGTATACATGTATATTTGATTGATGAATAAAGGCATCATTATTTTGATTTGTACCGTTGTGCAAAAGATAGTAAAAACAAACATCTATTTGCACGAATAAATATTGTCATATATAAATAGAAATGTATTTTATAAATACATGCTGCTACACATTCTAACATTATACTTGGTATGCTTATGTTCATTTGGTAAACAGTGTTTTTTTGCGATAAAACAAACTCGAAACCGAAACTGGGACTTTCCGAGTCGATCGGTCACGCACTTGTTTACAACCGGAACGGATTGTCCGCACTTGTTTACATTCGGAATGCATCGCTCCCATTTGTCCCACATTGTCTTTTTTAATTTAAATTACTTCATATGTTGATTCATACATCTGTTATTTAAGTCTTTTATCCCCAAGATAGA
Organism: Archivesica marissinica; assembly: GCA_014843695.1. Classification (NCBI taxonomy): domain Eukaryota; kingdom Metazoa; phylum Mollusca; class Bivalvia; order Venerida; family Vesicomyidae; genus Archivesica; species Archivesica marissinica. Next base: position 49,012,332 of record CM026397.1, read on the forward strand.
TAGATAGTCTTTCATGTTCAAAATATATACGTTGTTTTCTACATCCTCTGTTGTTTCACGCATGCGCGAATATTTCGTGTGTTGATAAACAAATTCGCGTATACGACGGTTTAAGATTATTGAAATTGTATCGTTTCTAAGCGACTATTTCGATTTTTGTAAAGACACACACATTAGTATTTATATTTTACAAAAAAACATCCTTTATTACGATGTAATGCTGCTTTAATCAATATCGCTCCTGACAACTGGGCTATATAAACTTACCTATTCGCTACCGGTTGCCCAACAAACGAATCTGTAGTCCAGTGGTAACACGCTGGACTGTAATCCAGGGATCGCAGGTTCGATCCCCCATCTGACTCTAATAAAATGAACAGTCTTTCAGATGGGACGTTAAACCGAGGTCTCGTGTCGGTGATTTACACCGTGCACGTAAAAGAACCAAAATTACATAATTACAAAGTTGATCTTTTTTCTTCCTGTTTAATTAGTTTAATCATATTTTATTGCTCGATTCGTTTTACATATATAGTAGCGGACATAGATAACGAACACTTTGTTGCGATTTCAAGAAACAATAGCAATGGTGCCAACCAATCAACGCGATCTAAACAGTGTGTCAAAGGCTTAGCTCACATGGGGGTATTGGGTGTAGCCAATTATTGAACGGTATATCTAGACTGCATGAAATGTCTGCAGACGGATCTGTAGTCCAGTGGTAACACGCTTGACTGGTAATCCAGGGATCGCAGGTTTGATCCCCCGTCTGACACTAATACAATTAACAGTCTTTCAGATGGGACATTAAACCAAAGTCTCGTGTCGGTGCTTTACACCGTGCACTTAAAAGAACCAGATGAGACTCTGGAATGGGTCTCTTGTCTGTATAATTGCACTATCCTCCAAAAATCTAAAATGACTAATCTCTTCAGGAGGCGTCGCTCATATGGACAACCGGTAGCGACGATAAATAAACGTAAAACACACACCAGTTGCCCATATGAGCGACGCCTCCTGAAAAGATTAGTCATTTTATATTGTTGGTGGATAGTGCAATGATACAGAAAGAGACCCATTCCAAGTCTCCTCTGGTTCTTTTACGTGCGCGGTGTACATCACCGACACGAGACTCGCACCGACACGAGACCTCGGTTTAAATTCCCATCTGAAAGACTGTTATTTTTTATTTGGGTCAGACGTATACGCGGTTTGTTGACATAACAAAATAATGTCAATAGGGTCGACATTCATGCGTAATACAACTCGTGTATCCTGAATAACACGATTTATTGTACAGATGTACCGATATATCTCATATGTGTGTGGGTCTATGCATATTTATTTGTAAATTAGTCTTAGATAAATTATCTTTAAACCACATTATCTCGCGTTTAGTATTGACTGATGACAAACAAACGTCAATTCAGGAGGGTAGATGATCGTTATATGAAATCCTACTTTCAATTTTGAAAGTTTGTAGATCACAAAAACACTGTTTATTGATTCAATGTTAGTGTTAGAATGTATTCGGAAGAATTTGTAGTAGCAACGCCTTTATACGTGAAAAAATGCACTTTATTTGCTTTTTGCGATGTAATGTCGCTATAAAAAAATGTGGGGACAGTACAACTTGTGAAAGTATACAACTTACCAGTTTAATTCCAATCTCGTATTTCCATATCGCAAAGAGGAGCATACATGTTATACTTAGAAGAAATGCGTATCCTTTCTTCCAAGCTAACATTTTTGACCTTTTGCTACATACAACCACATTTACTCCCGAGTATATCAATACAAAAGTAAGTGGTGAATCAAGAATGTCAATACACAGAACGCACAACAGATTTATACATGTCTATTGTAAGGACAATGCGAACTATAATATACTTACACGCAAAAAACACGCAACCATATATAAAAACTGTCCAGTCTGAGTAAATCCAATCCTCGTAAATTCTGGAAGTATATTAACAAGTATAAGAAAAAAACTAAATCCAGTTCTCCTGCTTGGAGCAATTTGCTGATTATTTTAAAAACATTTCTACCACACAGCAGGGACATTTTGTATCAGGTGATAATATACAAAACCGTTTTGAGTCGTTACACATTAATGAGCTTGACTGTCAGTTCACTGCTGATGAAATATCTAAAACTATTCGGAGCCTTCGACGAAACAAGAGTTGTGATTATGAAAACAATGTTGCTGACTTTTACATTGACTCAAACCAGTTTATTAGCCCATATCTCGTGACAATTTTTAATAAAATATATGATTCTGGAGTATATCCCGAATCATGGTGTAAGGGTATAATTGTGCCCATTTACAAAAAAGGCGAACATTCTGATCCCTCCAATTACAGGGGAATTACTCTAGTAAATGTAATGGCTAACATATTTTCATTGACACTTAGAAACAGGATCAATAAATGGTGTGAATATGAGGGTAAGTTTAATGACTCCCAGTTTGGATTCAGGGACAATCACGGTACAGCTGACTGCATATTTTTATTGCATACTATTATACAAAATATTTTGTTTAATAAATCTAAATTATACTGTGCATTTATCGATTATGAGAAGGCATTCGATACAATTATACGTGAAGCATTATGGGTAAAACTTGTAAATACTGGAGTTAGCTGTAAGGTGATTACCATGCTTAAGTCCATTTATGCGAATGTTAAATCATGTGTCAAGATATCTTCCAGTATGAACATGTCTGATTTCTTTGATGTAACACTTGGTTTGAAGCAAGGGGAGCCACTCTCTCCTCTTCTGTTTATTCTGTTTATAAATGATGTAACAAGTTGTATAAACTGTAATGACCTAACTGAAGGTGATTTGAATCAGTTATCTATGTACATGTTATTTTTTGCCGACGATATAGCTCTATTCACTACAGATCCTGGTAGTCTACAAACTCAGTTGGATTGTGTATATAGGTACTCCAGAAAGTGGGGTCTTAAGATAAATATTAATAAAACTAAAATTTGCATATTCGAAAAGAGAAAACAAAATCACAATAATGAATGGTATATCGATGGCAAAACGGTGGATATTGTTGACAATTGTTCTTATCTTGGTGTGAATTTTACATATACTGGTAATATGAAACATGCTGTAAAAGCACTCTCCGACCAAGCGTTAAGAGCTTACAACAACCTGCTATCTATATTCGGTAGATTGCAGTTCGACCTTAGAACAAAACTATCACTTTTTGATTCGATGGTGGTCCCAATTTTACTTTATGCAGCGGATGTATGGGGTATATATGATTTTAAAGAAATTGATAAAATACATATTAAATTTTGCAAACATATTTTAGGTGTCCGTATCCAGACACCCAACTTAGCTGTATTAGGTGAACTTGGTAGAGTCCCACTCTCTGTAATTATGAAGGAGAGAGCTCTAAATTATTGGGTTAGAATTATGAAGAATCAAGATATGCAACTGTATAGGGTTTATATTGAACAGTGTAATAGTGCAAACAATTCCTCATGGTCTAATCGAATGCATTCTATGTTAGACAGACTTGGTTTTAGTGATGTGCGGTTTAATTTTGACCCCGATATAAACTACAGTAATATGTTTAAAAAAAGAATTCGAGACCAATATATTCAAGAATGGAACGCGTCTATCCAGACTGTATCCAAGCTAGACTATTATCGACAATTCTGCTTTGAGAAATATTTAGATACTATTCCTAATAATATACTTAGAAAGCAACTTTGCCGTTTTAGAGTTTGTTCACATAATTTAGAAATTGAGTTCGGGCGGTATGCTGGACTAAATAGGCAAGACCGCATTTGTAAACTGTGCTCATGCAATTCCATTGAATCTGAATATCATTTTTTATTGTGTTGCCCAAAATTTGCAAATATTAGAAAGAAATATTTTGTTAATACACATTGGCCAACACTTCAGAAATTTGCAAACATTATGTCCTCCCAAAACAAAAAGGTGATACTCAAAACCGCTAAATATTTAAACGATGCTCTTGAACTTAGAAAGCAATCCCTCGAAGATTGAACTGCTTCTTAATAATCATGTTATACAAATTGAAATGTTGTTACTTTTGTGCTCGTTATATGTATGTATGTGTGTACTTGAAGTGTTATATATTGTTGTATGTCCTGGCCATATTTGTAACTGAATATGTAAATGGCCAAAGGCATTGATTGATGCCGTTTCTGCCAATAAATAAATGAAATGAAATGAATATAAAATCGCAGTTTTCAAATTAAATAATGATACTTTCTAAAAAAATATAGATATGAACACATGTATAATTTAATTTATAATACTTAAAATGTAGCAATGCATTTGGTTACGAAAGGTGTACTGATCGGTCATGTTGTACAACTTTGCAACATTTACACAAGTGTGGGCACAATTACAGTTTCATATTAATTAACAACTTTCAATATATGCTACAATTTCAACATTGTATGTTTGTTTTTGTTGCGTCTTTTGACCTTCTCCATGTTAGAAATAAAGAAATGTGTTTGCTTTAATTATAAAGCACATATCAGATAAATATTACATGTAAGTACACATAGAAATATACATGGCTATGTTTGTGACAGCTCACATTGATGGGTATATAACGTATGCATTATGTTTGAACTGTTCACTAACTGTTATGTTTGTGACAGCTCACATTGATGGGTATATATCGTAAGCATTATGTTTGAACTGGTCACTAACTGTTATGTTTGTGACAGCTCACATTGATGGGTATATATCGTAAGCATTATGTTTGAACTGGTCACTAACTGTTATGTTTGTGACAGCTCACATTGATGGGTATATATCGTAAGCATTATGTTTGAACTGTTCACTAACTGTTATGTTTGTGACAGCTCACATTGATGGGTATATAACGTATGCATTATGTTTGAACTGTTCACTAACTGTTATGTTTGTGACAGCTCACATTGATGGGTATATAACGTAAGCATTATATTTGAACTGTTCACTAACTGTTATGTTTGTGACAGCTCACATTGATGGGTATATAACGTATGCATTATATTTGAACTGTTCACTAACTGCATATAATATAATAGTATGTCCTTATGGGCTCGACAGTCTAGTCTGTAATTTAATAACATATGTCTAAGATAATCACATAAAAATAATTAGTTTATACACATTTATTTTAGCTAGGTTGCAAAACAAGTTCTTACAACATATTTTAATCACTCTCGATACCTCATTCCTGATGGAATCCAGTGCCATGAGGATGGGAGAAGAAGCAATGTGGAATGTAAATGACGTGCATAAGGGCACACTCGTAACGGCTCCAGCGTGGCGCGAACTCCGAACCTGTCGCACCTGAAGCGAATGTTCTACCACTGCGCTATCACGACTTCCCATCTAGAATAATGTTATCACAGTTTCATGTAATAAGTCGCAGTTTAAGTGCATCACTATCAAAGTATGTTTGCAATATAGAGTACAGTCAAACCTGTGTTAAGCAGTCAGCCAAGGGAATCACAGAAAGTGGCTGCTTAGCACAGGTGGCTGCTTAATAGAGGTAAAATATATAATAAAACAACATATTGGGAATCTGGAAACTGACTGCTTAATAGAGGTTAGCTGCTTAATAGAGGTAAAATGTATAATAAAACAACATATTGGGAATCTGGAAACTTACTGCTTAATACATGTTGGCTGCTTAATAGAGGTAAAATATATAATAAAACAACATATTGGAAATCTGGAAACTGACTGCTTAATAGAGGTTAGCTGCTTAATAGAGGTAAAATGTATAATAAAACAACATATTGGGAATCTGGAAACTTACTGCTTAATACAGGTTGGCTGCTTAATACAGGTGACCACTAACACAGGCTTGACTGTATAGACATAGACAATACACTTCTACAATGTTACGTTTCTTTTGTGTTTAAGTATATGTGAATCAGATCCTTTATGTTAGTGCTACACTCCCAGCCTTGGATCCATTCAACATGAGGTGTATAGGTTGGCGATCGTGCGTGACGGTCGTTGTTATATTGATCATTCATAAATTTAATATTTTACAAATATCGAACTACGTGACAACCGCGTGTTTTCAAACTAACATTGACGAATGCGCGATACAAGTCAATGTATTTCACATGCATAGTATCTTGTAACTATGAATTAAGTGACATTGTACTATTTAATATGTAAACTATATTATGTATGTGTTATATGCTGTACACTGATGAGACTGTAATAAAGAATAAAATCTATTAAAATTAGTCGTTCATCGTATGACTCCACAGAATGAATTAGTTCCGGGTCGTTTTCATAGAAAATACAGTGGCGTGTATAATCATGTAGAAATTGGTATTTGAATGTTAAGAGTCATTATGAGATCATTAATAACTTCCCTATGTGCACCAGCGTTGTTAAAGCGACACTACATCTCTGAAAATGCATATTTATACAGAATGTAATAGTCTTCGAAATATTTGCCTCAAATACTGAGTGTTTCAACTAATAAACACACGTCGTATACGACGCTTGTTGACATAGCAAAGTAATACAAATAGGTTCAAAATACATGCGTAATAAAACGTGTGTATCCTGAATAACACGAGTTATGGTACAGATTTACCGTTATATCTCACATGTGTGCCAATGGATATCTATTTTAGACTATTCTTAGATTCTTAGCTAAGTATCCTCTAAGCGACAGTATCACGCCTTTAATATTGACTTGATTTGTTTTTTGCGATGTAATGTCGCTTTAAAATTTAAACTTTATTTATTTTACAACGATTGCGAAACCAGTTTCAACAACTTATATTAATCACTCTCGTTGGCGCGGATGAAAGCATAAATGTGGTCATTCGTGTGGGAGGAAACCGGAGTACCCGGAGAAAACCCACTTGCCCGATATGGCGACCACCGTACCATCTCGCATACTTCCCGGTCTGAGGATCGAACCCGGGTTGCATTGGTGAGAAGTGTATAAATATAAATTGTTTAAAACTAAATATATAGCAAGGAATACATGAACTATTGCAACGTTGTATTAGGTTGTATATATGTAAATAGGCAGAAGTCCCAATAACTTATATAGTTCATTTTTGTTTTGGTAAAAATTCATTTTCATGACAGGCAGTGTATAGTTGTTGTGTTTTGTTGAGAAGTTATGTGACTTGAGAAGACTTCAGACTAGTTGATGTGTAGAAAAGATGTTGTATAAGAATCCAGGCCATTGTGTGTGTTTTTACCTTTATTTATCGTCGCTACCGGTTGCCTCCTGAAGAGATTAGTTATTTTAGAATTTGGAGGATAGTGCATGATACAGACAGAGACCCATTCCAGAATCTCCTCTGATTCTTTTACGTGCACGGTGTAAAGCACCGACACGAGACCTCGGTTTAAAGTCCATCTGAAATATTTTTAATTTTATTGGGTCAGACGGGGGATCTTAACCTGCGATCCCTGGATTACCAGTCCAACATGTTACCACTGGACTACAGATCCGTCTGACTGCTGTTGTTTATGTACTTATTTTTATTGTTTAGCCCACGTTCCCGAAATTTAATTAGCTGTGTGAAATCACATGCAGTAGGCCGCTCATACCACCATGCTGCTTAGGGATTTCCAACCTATTCTGATGACGAGATGAACATCGGATGACGATACAATATTGGGGGTTTTCTCAAGCTTAGTGTACAATATAAAATTTATGCATGGCTGTAGCAATGGGTTATTTATGTTGTGAGGCGTACACTATACTGTGAACTGTATATTACTGTCCTTTGTAGTTGGCATGACTGTGTAGGATTTCTATATGGACTGTTGCCTTCTATTTATCTGGGTTAGCCATGCCAGTAAAATGAAAACCCCATACATCCAAGCCAACTTGTAACGACAATAATTCAAAGAAAAGAAATCGGATATAGCCATACTATTTTATTTTATTTCTTAAAGAATCAGTTCCATTTGCTTGCGCCTACACACAACGATACACATATGGACACCGTTTGGGACAACATATTTATGGGGTTTCTCCACACAGTACCAACACATCTATAACATTTGATACCTGCCATAGCATGCTATGCGCGCACTCTGTATTTTGTGATATATCTATTTAGTTTACGACACTTTCGTCTTTCTCCTGGCTGCTTTCGAGGTATATGCGTGCATAACATAATCGCGATTAGGGTAGATTTTTGTCGCATAAAATAAGCAAATCGTCTGGAAAATGTAAGTCTGGTCCAACCTGTTTCATCAAGCCGTATTGTTGGGCATCGTCAAGATGACCTAGATATCCACTCTCGATGTGTCGATGCACATCAACCACCACCTGTGAGTGCATGCAATGATAGTCGACTAATACCGTTATTGTGGTTCCATTTCTTGTCGATACATTTGATGGGACGTTCGATCTATAACAACCACAGCCATGTGCAGTTTGGCCCATGTACTCTCCATAGCCATTCAACCACTGTCGGCCAAACAACAAAATGCCTTAACTTGTCATAAATCAGTGGGATAATATGTCTGACTTCAAGACTCACAGTGCCAACACTTACACCAAACATAGTGGCCAACACATGGTATGTTGGATATGTTCTTGCCCAAATCATAAACAATAATGTTCTGTTCCTTGCTGACAGCAAGACGGTAGTCTAAAGGATATATATATAATTTACACATCCCCAATCATGATAACCAGCCCGTGCCAGTACAGGATGATAACCAGCCCGTGCCAGTACAGGATGATAACCAGCCCGTGCCAGTACAGGATGATAACCAGCCCGTGCCAGTACAGGATGATAACCAGCCCGTGCCAGTACAGGATGATAACCAGCCCGTGCCAGTACAGGATGATAACCAGCCCGCGCCAGTACAGGGTGATAACCAGCCCGCGCCAGTACAGGATGATAACCAGCCAGCGCCAGTACAGGGTGATAACCAGCCCGCGCCAGTACAGGATGATAACCAGCCCGTGCCAGTACAGGATGATAACCAGCCCGCGCCAGTACAGGGTGATAACCAGCCCGCGCCAGTACAGGGTGATAACCAGCCCGCGCCAGTACAGGATGATAACCAGCCCCCGCCAGTACAGGATGATAACCAACCCGCGCCAGTACAGGGTGATAACCAGCCCGCGCCAGTACAGGGTGATAACCAGCCTGCGCCAGTACAGGATGATAGACAGCCAAGAGCAAACGACCGTGCCCCACGGAGGGCGGGTAACCAGGTCGCCCGTGCTCCTTAAAGGACCAGCCGTCGTGCTACTGCAGCCGGAGATCGTCGCGACAACATCGCTGCGAATCTAAGTTCTGACGATGAGCAAGTCGAGCCCCCGCGTCGTCGGTGACGACTGGCGGATCTAATCCGCGAGAACAACGAATTGCACAATGACTTTATGAGAAACACATTACACTACTACAAGATTATGGATTGGATTAGAATTGAATAAAAAATATGCGACACCTGCTTATTGATTTATATTTTATTTGAAAGAAACCAGTGTTTATTTTGGCTTTGCCTAAACGCTTATTAAATTTATATTTTGAGATAACCCCTACACAGGTGAGTGCGTCCTTAATCCGGTGTACATCTCGTCATCAGAATAGGTTAGAAATGCCTTATACCATTTAAACGTATTGAGAATGCATTGGCTTTGTAGAGTCTTTCGTAACATTATACGACACGCTAATAAATTCCTAGACTGCATAATCTCAGTACTCGGGGTAAATGTAAAGCATTATATATTCTACATGTACACTTAAAATTATTTCTAATTGGTCACTTTATGAAATTTAATACCATAACAACTTGGAACGATATAAATCTTTGTATATTACATTATAAGTATACACTTTATCGATCGCCACAATTAAAATAAACACAGTATGGCCAAAATCACCCACGCGGAACGGAGAGGTCATTTTCATGATTCAAGCACGTGGCGCACGTGAAAAAGTCGAAAACCGTGCATATGTACATGAATATGTTCGATAACATTTTTACAACTTGAAAAACACATACAATGGCCAGAATGACCATAGAAGAGCGTGGCCTCGCTGTTGGGATGATTGCAGCAGGCACCAGTATTCGGCAGGTAAGATACCGAACATTAATGACTTATTTGCATAAAAAACATATTATGTCTATCTAAAAACATGTTTTCATAACAAAACTAACATGATTCATTATTATTTCAGGTGGCACGGATGTTCAACAGACGAATGTTTACCATACAGAGCCTATGGGGGACATTTACCACTACCGGAAGTGTGAACGACCGCCGACGGCACCCAACACGCAGGGTAACAACAAGGCGACAGGACAAGTACATAACTCTGTCATTTACGAGATCGTTTTACCTCCTCCACCGGGACTGCAAGGCAAATCATGGGCTCACATGGACGTAATATCGCCCCACAGACAGTGAGAAATCGACTGCGCGAGGTAGGTTTGAGGTGCCGACGACCAATAAAGGGTGTGACTCTTACCCTAAGATACCGCCAAGCACGCCTACGCTGGGCTAGACAGCATTTTCGGTTTACCCGTGCAGACTGGGCCACTGTTTTGTTCGTCGACGAAACTCGCTTCAAATTGAGAGGTGCCGACGGCCGTACGCGTATCTATCGACGTCGTGGAGAGCGTACCAACGTCAATTGTGTATTGGAGGCCGACGCGTATGGCGGAGGCTCAGTTATATGGGCCGGCATCTCTATGCACACGAAAACACCGGCAGTGTCAGTTGATGGTAACCTCACAGCCAGACGTTACCAGGATCAAATTATCACCCCTGTACTTCTGCCGCATTTTAGAGCTAATCGTGACATGATGCTAGCACAGGACAATGCGCCTTGCCATACTGCAAGAGCAACCCAAGGAATGTTGCAACTCAACCAGGTTAGAGTAATTCCGTAGCCATCGAAAAGTCCTGACCTGAACCCTATTGAGAACGTGTGGGATCTTCTCAAACGTCGCATACGTAAGTTGCCACAGCAGCAAAACCTTCGTGGATTGGGTATAATTATCCAACAGGCATGCATGGTAGGCCATACCAAGCGATATTTACAGTGATACATCATTTCGATGCGAGCTCGTTGTCGCGCTGTAATTGATGCACAAGGAGGCCACACCAGATATTAACATTGTGTGACTTTTTGATTGGATGGTGACTACATTTAAATCGTTATGTTTGAACCATTTTTTAGATTGTTATACATTTTTCAGAATACGTGCATAATGAAATGCTTTATAAAATATCATAATGATTTATATTGTTGTCTTATCCGTTTTCCAGAAATATGAATAAAACCTAGGTGACCAATTAGAAATTTTGCTCAGTGTATGCGTTACGCTTGTAAACAACATGATCGCATTGTACCATGATACCTGTATATTGTAAACAACATGATCGCATTGTACCATGCTACATGTATACTGTAAACAACATGATCACATTGTACCATGCTACATGTATATTGTAAACAACATGATCACATTGTACCATGATACATGTATATTGTAAACAACATGATCACATTGTACCATGATACATGTATATTGTAAACAACATGATCGCATTGTACCATGCTACATGTATATTGTAAACAACATGATCACATTGTAACATGCTACATGTATATTGTAAACAACATGATCACATTGTACCATGATACATGTATATTGTAAACAACATGATCGCATTGTACCATGATACATGTATATTGTAAACAACATGATCGCATTGTACCATGATACATGTATATTGTAAACAACATGATCGCATTGTATCTATCACATTATGGTGTGCGACTTATAGGACACACGTTAAGAGGGTGTTACAACATCTTCCTATAGTAATGTTGAGTTACAATTTCCGAGAACCCTTGTACACAATACAGCGTCACTACCGATCGCATCCGCATTACACATATGGAATATCGATTGATCTATTGTTTGTTCAACGTTATGTGTAACCTGCTTATTGTCGAGTTAAAGAAATCGGATCTATAATTCAATAATAATTAAAATATCAAAATAGCATTTTATATTTCAATACACGTCAGCTGCAAGTGTACGTTTTTGACGTCCGTTGGAAACGTCTAAAAGTGTTCGATCCCCCGTCTGACCATAATAAAATTAACAGTCTTTCAGATGGGACGTTAAACCGAGGTCTAGTGTCGGTGCTTTACACCTCGTGTACATGGCTCCACCTCGTGTACATGGCTCCACCTCGTGTACATGGTTCCACCTCGTGTACATGGCTCCACCTCGTGTACATGGCTCCACCTCGTGTACATGGTTCCACCTCGTGTACATGGCTCCACCTCGTGTACATGGCTCCACCTCGTGTACATGGTTCCACCTCGTGTACATGGCTCCACCTCGTGTACATGGCTCCACCTCGTGTACATGGTTCCACCTCGTGTACATGGCTCCACCTCGTGTACATGGCTCCACCTCGTGTACATGGTTCCACCTCGTGTACATGGCTCCACCTCGTGTACATGGCTCCACCTCGTGTACATGGTTCCACCTCGTGTACATGGCTCCACCTCGTGTACATGGCTCCACCTCGTGTACATGGTTCCACCTCGTGTACATGGCTCCACCTCGTGTACATGGCTCCACCTCGTGTACATGGTTCCACCTCGTGTACATGGCTCCACCTCGTGTACATGGCTCCACCTCGTGTACATGGTTCCACCTCGTGTACATGGCTTCACCTCGTGTACATGGTTCCACCTCGTGTACATGGCTTCACCTCGTGTACATGGCTCCACCTCGTGTACATGGCTCCACCTCGTGTACATGGTTCCACCTCGTGTACATGGTTCCACCTCGTGTACATGGTTCCACCTCGTGTACATGGTTCCACCTCGTGTACATGGTTCCACCTCGTGTACATGGCTCCACCTCGTGTACATGGTTCCACCTCGTGTACATGGTTCCACCTCGTGTACATGGTTCCACCTCGTGTACATGGTTCCACCTCGTGTACATGGTTCCACCTCGTGTACATGGTTCCACCTCGTGTACATGGTTCCACCTCGTGTACATGGCTTCACCTCGTGTACATGGTTCCACCTCGTGTACATGGCTTCACCTCGTGTACATGGCTCCACCTCGTGTACATGGCTCCACCTCGTGTACATGGTTCCACCTCGTGTACATGGTTCCACCTCGTGTACATGGTTCCACCTCGTGTACATGGTTCCACCTCGTGTACATGGCTCCACCTCGTGTACATGGTTCCACCTCGTGTACATGGTTCCACCTCGTGTACATGGTTCCACCTCGTGTACATGGTTCCACCTCGTGTACATGGTTCCACCTCGTGTACATGGTTCCACCTCGTGTACATGGTTCCACCTCGTGTACATGGTTCCACCTAGTGTACATAGCTCTACCTCGTTTGTATGACTCCACCTCGTGTACATGGCTCCACCTCGTGTACATGGTTCCACCTCGTGTACATAGCTTCACCTAGTGTACATGGCTCCACCTCGTGTACATGGTTATACCTCGTGTACATTGCTTCACCTCGTGTACATGGCTTCACCTCGTGTACATGGTTCCACCTCGTGTACATGGCTTCACCTCGTGTACATAGCTTCCACTCGTGTACATGGTTCCACCTCGTGTACATGGTTCCACCTCGTGCATGGTTCCACCTCGTGTACATGGTTCCACCTCGTGTACATGGCTCTACCTCGTTTGTATGACTCCACCTCGTGTACATGGCTCCACCTCGTGTACATGGCTCTACCTCGTTTGTATGGTTCCACCTCGTGTATATGGCTTCACCTAGTGTACATGGCTCCACCTCGTGTACATGGCTCCACCTCGTGTACATTGCTCCACCTCGTGTACATGGCTTCACCTCGTGTATATGGCTCTACCTCGTGTACATGGTTTCACCTCGTGTACATGGCTATACCTCGTTTGTATGACTCCACCTCGTGTACATGGCTTCACATAGTGTACATAGCTTCATCTCGTGTACATGGCTCCACCTCGTGTACATGGCTCCACCTCGTATACATGGTTCCACCTCGTGTACATGGTTCTACCTCGTGTACATGGTTCCACCTCGTGTACATGGCTCCACCTCGTGTACATGGCTTCACCTCGTGTACATGGTTCAACATCGTGTACATGGCTCCACCTCGTGTACATGGTTCTACCTCGTGTACATGGCTCCACCTCGTGTACATGGCTCCACCTCGTGTACATGGTTCCACCTCGTGTACATGGCTCCACCTCGTGTACATGGCTCCACCTCGTGTACATGGTTCAACATCGTGTACATGGCTCCACCTCGTGTACATGGCTCCACCTCGTGTACATTGCTTCACCTCGTGTACATGGCTCCACCTCGTGTACATGGTTCTACCTCGTGTACATGGCTCCACCTCGTGTACATGGCTCCACCTCGTGTACATGGCTCCACCTCGTGTACATGGTTCAACATCGTGTACATGGTTCCACCTCGTGTACATGGTTCCACCTCGTGTACATGGTTCTACCTCGTGTACATGGTTCCACCTCGTGTACATGGCTCCACCTCGTGTATATGGCTCCACCTCGTGTACATGGCTCCACCTCGTGTACATGGTTTAACATCGTGTACATGGTTCCACCTCGTGTACATGGTTCCACCTCGTGTACATGGTTCTACCTCGTGTACATGGTTCCACCTCGTGTACATGGCTTCACCTCGTGTACATGGCTCCACCTCGTGTACATGGCTCCACCTAGTGTACATGGCTCCACCTAGTGTACATGGCTCCACCTCTTGTACATGGCTTCACCTCGTGTACATGGCTCCACCTCGTGTACATGGTTCCACCTCGTGTACATGGTTCCACCTAGTGTACATAGCTCTACCTCGTTTGTATGACTCCACCTCGTGTACATGGTTCCACCTCGTGTACATGGTTCTACCTCGTGTACATGGTTCCACCTCGTGTACATGGTTCCACCTCGTGTACATGGTTCCACCTCGTGTACATGGTTCCACCTCGTGTACATGGCTTCACCTCGTGTACATGGTTCCACCTCGTGTACATGGCTTCACCTCGTGTACATGGTTCCACCTCGTGTACATGGCTTCACCTCGTGTACATGGCTCCACCTCGTGTACATGGCTCCACCTCGTGTACATGGTTCCACCTCGTGTACATGGTTCCACCTCGTGTACATGGTTCCACCTCGTGTACATGGTTCCACCTCGTGTACATGGCTCCACCTCGTGTACATGGTTCCACCTCGTGTACATGGTTCCACCTCGTGTACATGGTTCCACCTCGTGTACATGGTTCCACCTCGTGTACATGGTTCCACCTCGTGTACATGGTTCCACCTCGTGTACATGGTTCCACCTCGTGTACATGGTTCCACCTCGTGTACATGGTTCCACCTAGTGTACATAGCTCTACCTCGTTTGTATGACTCCACCTCGTGTACATGGCTCCACCTCGTGTACATGGTTCCACCTCGTGTACATAGCTTCACCTAGTGTACATGGCTCCACCTCGTGTACATGGTTATACCTCGTGTACATTGCTTCACCTCGTGTACATGGCTTCACCTCGTGTACATGGTTCCACCTCGTGTACATGGCTTCACCTCGTGTACATAGCTTCCACTCGTGTACATGGTTCCACCTCGTGTACATGGTTCCACCTCGTGCATGGTTCCACCTCGTGTACATGGTTCCACCTCGTGTACATGGCTCTACCTCGTTTGTATGACTCCACCTCGTGTACATGGCTCCACCTCGTGTATATGGCTCTACCTCGTTTGTATGGTTCCACCTCGTGTACATGGTTCCACCTCGTGTACATGGTTCCACCTCGTGTACATGGTTCCACCTCGTGTACATGGTTCCACCTCGTGTACATGGCTTCACCTCGTGTACATGGTTCCACCTCGTGTACATGGCTTCACCTCGTGTACATGGTTCCACCTCGTGTACATGGCTTCACCTCGTGTACATGGCTCCACCTCGTGTACATGGCTCCACCTCGTGTACATGGTTCCACCTCGTGTACATGGTTCCACCTCGTGTACATGGTTCCACCTCGTGTACATGGTTCCACCTCGTGTACATGGCTCCACCTCGTGTACATGGTTCCACCTCGTGTACATGGTTCCACCTCGTGTACATGGTTCCACCTCGTGTACATGGTTCCACCTAGTGTACATAGCTCTACCTCGTTTGTATGACTCCACCTCGTGTACATGGCTCCACCTCGTGTACATGGTTCCACCTCGTGTACATAGCTTCACCTAGTGTACATGGCTCCACCTCGTGTACATGGTTATACCTCGTGTACATTGCTTCACCTCGTGTACATGGCTTCACCTCGTGTACATGGTTCCACCTCGTGTACATGGCTTCACCTCGTGTACATAGCTTCCACTCGTGTACATGGTTCCACCTCGTGTACATGGTTCCACCTCGTGCATGGTTCCACCTCGTGTACATGGTTCCACCTCGTGTACATGGCTCTACCTCGTTTGTATGACTCCACCTCGTGTACATGGCTCCACCTCGTGTACATGGCTCTACCTCGTTTGTATGGTTCCACCTCGTGTATATGGCTTCACCTAGTGTACATGGCTCCACCTCGTGTACATGGCTCCACCTCGTGTACATTGCTCCACCTCGTGTACATGGCTTCACCTCGTGTATATGGCTCTACCTCGTGTACATGGTTCCACCTCGTGTACATGGCTATACCTCGTTTGTATGACTCCACCTCGTGTACATGGCTTCACATAGTGTACATAGCTTCACCTCGTGTACATGGCTCCACCTCGTGTACATGGCTCCACCTCGTATACATGGTTCCACCTCGTGTACATGGTTCTACCTCGTGTACATGGTTCCACCTCGTGTACATGGCTCCACCTCGTGTACATGGCTTCACCTCGTGTACATGGTTCCACATCGTGTACATGGCTCCACCTCGTGTACATGGTTCCACCTCGTGTACATGGCTCCACCTCGTGTACATGGCTCCACCTCGTGTACATGGTTCCACCTCGTGTACATGGCTCCACCTCGTGTACATGGCTCCACCTCGTGTACATGGTTCTACCTCGTGTACATGGCTCCACCTCGTGTACATGGCTCCACCTCGTGTACATGGCTTCACCTCGTGTACATGGCTCCACCTCGTGTACATGGCTCCACCTCGTGTACATGGTTCTACCTCGTGTACATGGCTCCACCTCGTGTACATGGCTCCACCTCGTGTACATGGCTCCACCTCGTGTACATGGTTCAACCTCGTGTACATGGTTCCACCTCGTGTACATGGTTCCACCTCGTGTACATGGTTCTACCTCGTGTACATGGTTCCACCTCGTGTACATGGCTCCACCTCGTGTATATGGCTCCACCTCGTGTACATGGCTCCACCTCGTGTACATGGTTTAACATCGTGTACATGGTTCCACCTCGTGTACGTGTACATGGTTCCACCTCGTGTACATGGTTCTACCTCGTGTACATGGTTCCACCTCGTGTACATGGCTTCACCTCGTGTACATGGCTCCACCTCGTGTACATGGCTCCACCTAGTGTACATGGCTCCACCTCGTGTACATGGCTCCACCTCGTGTACATGGCTCCACCTCGTGTACATGGTTCCACCTCGTGTACATGGTTCCACCTAGTGTACATAGCTCTACCTCGTTTGTATGACTCCACCTCGTGTACATGGTTCCACCTCGTGTACATGGTTCCACCTCGTGTACATGGTTCCACCTGTACATGGTCCACCTCGTGTACATGGTTCCACCTCGTGTACATGGTTCCACCTCGTGTACATGGCTTCACCTCGTGTACATGGTTCCACCACGTGTATATGGCTCCACCTCGTGTACATGGTTCCACCTCGTGTACATGGCTTCACCTTGTGAACATGGGGCTCCATGCCGTTGGCTTACCTTCGATATATTAGTTAATATATAATCTCCCATAATTGTTCGTTGAGATTAGTGTCCGTCACCATATTACCATACATGTTCATTGAGATTAGTGTCCGTGACCATATTACCATACATGTTCGTTGAGATTAGTGTCCGTCACCATATTACCATACATGTTCGTTGAGATTAGTGTCCGTCACTATATTACCATACATGTTTCACTTTGCAATGTTTTGTATTGATGCTTTGTTGAGATTAGTGTCCGTCACCATATTACCGTACATGTTTCACTTTGCAATGTTTTGTATCGATGCTTTGTTCATTGGTCAGAAATGACTTAGTACGAAATATAGATATATCATATCATATAATGATTTATGCAATGTGGTAATTGACATATAAACAATCGGGCGAAAACAACGCTGTGCGAACTGTAATTGATGTCATAACAATTGAAAATAGGATGAACTTGTTGAGTTATATATACACGGAAAACGTAACAATATACGAGACACGGATGATGATAACACTAATATTTAAATGTGTTGAATGACATGGCGATTACTAGTTTTGATTTGTCAATATTAATGGGGATTATATATTATTGGACTAGTCTGTAAATCTTATGCGTGCATATGGTTCCAGCATTAACTTACGTTTAATTTTCATCAAGTGTCCCAGTAATGGCAGTGGTTGTCGGAAAGGGATCTTTTAAGGGGTTTGCGGAGAGCATTCGAAAGACAGGTAAAGTATTATATGGAATACATTATAAACCACTAGGACTGTCATACTGTCACATACTGTCACATACTGTCATACTGTCACATACTGTCATAGTGTCACATACTGTCATACTGTCACAGAATGGCATACTGTCACATACTGTCACAGACTGGCATACTGTCACATACTGTCACATACTGTCATACTGTCACAGAATGGCATACTGTCACATACTGTCATACTGTCACAGAATGGCATACTGTCACATACTGTCATACTGTCACAGAATGGCATACTGTCACATACTGTCATACTGTCACAGAATGGCATACTGTCACATACTGTCATACTGTCACAGAATGGCATACTGTCACATATTGTCATACTGTCACAGAATGGCATACTGTCACATACTGTCATACTGTCACAGAATGACATACTGTCACATACTGTCACAGAATGGCATACTGTCACACTGTCACAGAATGGCATACTGTCACATACTGTCATAATGTCACATACTGGCATACTTTCACATACTGTCATACTGTCACATGGTGGCATACTGTCACAGACTGGCATACTGTCATACTGTCACATAATGGCATACTGTCACATACTGTCATACTGTCACATGGTGGCATACTGTCACAGACTGGCATACTGTCATACTGTCACAGAATGGCATACTGTCACATACTGTCATACTGTCACAGAATGGCATACTGTCACATACTGTCATACTGTCACAGAATGACATACTGTCACATACTGTCATACTGTCACAGACCGGCATACTGTCACATACTGTCACACTGTCACAGACTGGCATACTTTCACATACTGTCATACTGTCACAGAATGGCATACTGTCACATACTGTCATACTGTCACAGACTGGCATACTGTCACATACTGTCATACTGTCACAGAATGGCATACTGTCACAGAATGGCATACTGTCACATGGCGGCATACTGTCACAGACTGGCATACTGTCACAGAATGGCATACTGTCACATGGCGGCATACTGTCACAGAATGGCATACTGTCACATACTGTCACACTGTCACAGAATGGCATACTGTCACATACTGTCATACTGTCACAGACTGGCATACTGTCACATACTGTCATACTGTCACAGAATGGCATACTGTCACATGGTGGCATACTGTCACAGAATGGCACACTGTCACATACTGTCACACTGTCACATAATGGCATACTGTCACAGAATGGCATACTGTCACATACTGTCATACTGTCACAGAATGGCATACTGTCACACAATGGCATACTGTCACAGAATGGCATACTGTCACATGGTGGCATACTGTCACAGAATGGCATACTGTCACATACTGTCATACTGTCACAGAATGGCATACTTTCACAGAATGGCATACTGTCACATACTGTCATACTGTCACATACTGTCATAGTGTCACAGACTGGCATACTTTCACATACTGTCATACTGTCACAGAATGGCATACTGGCACAGAATGGCTTACTGTCACATGGTGGCATACTGTCACAGACTGGCATACTGTCACAGAATGGCATACTGTCACATGGTGGCATACTGTCACAGAATGGCATACTGTCACATACTGTCACAGAATGGCATACTGTCACATACTGTCATACTGTCACAGACTGGCATACTGTCACATACTGTCATACTGTCACAGAATGGCATACGGTCACATGGTGGCATACTGTCACAGAATGGCATACTGTCACATACTGTCACACTGTCACATAATGGCATACTGTCACAGAATGGCATACTGTCACATACTGTCATACTGTCACAGAATGGCATACTGTTACACAATGGCATACTGTCACACAATGGCATACTGTCACATACTGTCATACTGTCACAGAATGGCATACTGTCACATGGTGGCATACTGTCACAGAATGGCATACTGTCACATAATGGCATACTGTCACATACTGTCATACTGTCACAGACTGGCATACTGTCACATACTGTAATACTGTCACAGAATGGCATACTGTCACATACTGTCATACTGTCACAGAATGGCATACTGTCACACAATGGCATACTGTCACATAATGGCATACTGTCATACTGTCACAGAATGGCATACTGTCACATGGTGGCATACTGTCACAGAATGGCATACTGTCACACTGTCACTGAATGGCATACTGTCACATACTGTCATACTGTCACAGACTGGCATACTGTCACATACTGTCATACTGTCACAGAATGGCATACTGTCACATACTGTCATACTGTCACAGCATGGCATACTGTCACATACTGTCATACTGTCACAGAATGGTATACTGTCACATACTGTCATACTGTCACATGCTGGCATATTGTCACATAATGTCATACTGTCACAGAATGGCATACTGTCACAGAATGGCATACTGTCACATACTGTCATACTGTCACAGAATGGCATACTGTCACACAATGGCATACTGTCACAGAATTGCATACTGTCACATACTGTCATACTGTCACAGAATGGCATACTGTCACATACTGTCATACTGTCACAGAATGGCATACTGTCACAATGCATACTGTCACAATGGCATACTGTCACACAATGGCATACTGTCACATACTGTCATAATGTCACATACTGGCATACTTTCACATACTGTCATACTGTCACATGGTGGCATACTGTCACAGACTGGCATACTGTCACACAATGGCATACTGTCACATACTGTCATACTGTCACATGGTGGCATACTGTCACAGACTGGCATACTGTCATTGTCACAGATGGCATACTGTCACATACTGTCATACTGTCACAGAATGGCATACTGTCACATACTGTCATACTGTCACAGAATGACATACTGTCACATACTGTCATACTGTCACAGACCGGCATACTGTCACATACTGTCACACTGTCACAGACTGGCATACTTTCACATACTGTCATACTGTCACAGAATGGCATACTGTCACATACTGTCATACTGTCACAGACTGGCATACTGTCACATACTGTCATACTGTCACAGAATGGCATACTGTCACAGAATGGCATACTGTCACATGGCGGCATACTGTCACAGACTGGCATACTGTCACAGAATGGCATACTGTCACATGGCGGCATACTGTCACAGAATGGCATACTGTCACATACTGTCACACTGTCACAGAATGGCATACTGTCACATACTGTCATACTGTCACAGACTGGCATACTGTCACATACTGTCATACTGTCACAGAATGGCATACTGTCACATGGTGGCATACTGTCACAGAATGGCACACTGTCACATACTGTCACACTGTCACATAATGGCATACTGTCACAGAATGGCATACTGTCACATACTGTCATACTGTCACAGAATGGCATACTGTCACACAATGGCATACTGTCACAGAATGGCATACTGTCACATGGTGGCATACTGTCACAGAATGGCATACTGTCACATACTGTCATACTGTCACAGAATGGCATACTTTCACAGAATGGCATACTGTCACATACTGTCATACTGTCACATACTGTCATAGTGTCACAGACTGGCATACTTTCACATACTGTCATACTGTCACAGAATGGCATACTGGCACAGAATGGCTTACTGTCACATGGTGGCATACTGTCACAGACTGGCATACTGTCACAGAATGGCATACTGTCACATGGTGGCATACTGTCACAGAATGGCATACTGTCACATACTGTCACAGAATGGCATACTGTCACATACTGTCATACTGTCACAGACTGGCATACTGTCACATACTGTCATACTGTCACAGAATGGCATACGGTCACATGGTGGCATACTGTCACAGAAT
The DNA here is from genome assembly GCA_014843695.1 of Archivesica marissinica. NCBI lineage: Eukaryota > Metazoa > Mollusca > Bivalvia > Venerida > Vesicomyidae > Archivesica > Archivesica marissinica. Next base: position 49,034,837 of record CM026397.1, read on the forward strand.
GGCATACTGTCACATACTGTCACACTGTCACATAATGGCATACTGTCACAGAATGGCATACTGTCACATACTGTCATACTGTCACAGAATGGCATACTGTTACACAATGGCATACTGTCACACAATGGCATACTGTCACATACTGTCATACTGTCACAGAATGGCATACTGTCACATGGTGGCATACTGTCACAGAATGGCATACTGTCACATAATGGCATACTGTCACATACTGTCATACTGTCACAGACTGGCATACTGTCACATACTGTAATACTGTCACAGAATGGCATACTGTCACATACTGTCATACTGTCACAGAATGGCATACTGTCACACAATGGCATACTGTCACATAATGGCATACTGTCATACTGTCACAGAATGGCATACTGTCACATGGTGGCATACTGTCACAGAATGGCATACTGTCACACTGTCACTGAATGGCATACTGTCACATACTGTCATACTGTCACAGACTGGCATACTGTCACATACTGTCATACTGTCACAGAATGGCATACTGTCACATACTGTCATACTGTCACAGCATGGCATACTGTCACATACTGTCATACTGTCACAGAATGGTATACTGTCACATACTGTCATACTGTCACATGCTGGCATATTGTCACATAATGTCATACTGTCACAGAATGGCATACTGTCACAGAATGGCATACTGTCACATACTGTCATACTGTCACAGAATGGCATACTGTCACACAATGGCATACTGTCACAGAATTGCATACTGTCACATACTGTCATACTGTCACAGAATGGCATACTGTCACACAATGGCATACTGTCACACAATGGCATACTGTCACAGAATGGCATACTGTCACACAATGGCATACTGTCACACAATGGCATACTGTCACACAATGGCATACTGTCACACAATGGCATACTGTCACACAATGGCATACTGTCACAGACTGGCATACTGTCACACAATGGCATACTGTCACACAATGGCATACTGTCACAGACTGGCATACTGTCACACAATGGCATACTGTCACAGACTGGACGATGATCCGCCTCCGTGGTAGAGTGGTTACGGTTGCTGACTTGTATACCACTGTAACCTATCATCACTCATTATCACGGGTTCGAGCCCGCTGAAATAACATTGGAGTGGCTTCATTTATGTCACCGATATAGCGAAGTATTACCTAAAATACTTACGTACATATGTAGAGCTCCATCGTCGTAGTTTTAAAATTTATTTATTTTACAACGATTGCGAAACAAGCCCTAACAACTTATAATAATCACTCTCATGGTGTGATCTTCCTTGCATGGATTCGATTATGCCAACTGTTGTTGGAAATAAGTCGGTTAAGTAGCCTGGTACGTTATCATTTTTTTGTTTATTAACTAAAATTAATTTTTGCATTTTTCTGCGATCACAGAGAGGAATCCAGCCACTTTCTAGAAGAAGTCTTTCAATGGACACATATCTTGTAAGACCTGTAACTGCTCTAGTAGCTTCGTATTGAATTTTCGCTATTGATTCTTTTTCATATAATGTACAGCTATCCCAGACTATGGACGCATTATTCTAAAATAGGTCGGATATAAGATATGCATATTTGATTACGAGTTTGGCGTTTTAATTTAAATTTTAACATTCTCATTGGCTTTAACATTATTAAAGCGGAAGTGGTAATGTTTGATGTATGCTTGTGCCACGTACCGTCTTCACTAAGTGTAACTCCGCTTGTAATGTTGTACGAGGGTCTATGTTCAAAGAACAACATTTGTTTTCTGTACATTGTATATATACAGTCTACATCTGCTATGTCAAAGTCGGTTATGTTGAATTCTCCGCTTATCTCGAAGTCGGATCAAAGTCCCGTTTCAGACACTATCATTTTACATATAACTGGCTCTGTTTATATCGAATTATATCGAAGTCAAACGTCGGAGTAGTCGAAGTATTTTGTTCGGTCCGACGGAATTCGACATAACGGATGTAGACTGTAGAATGAATGCAATACGATATGATTAAACTAAATCTTCCTTACAGATGTATCTGCAACCGACTGCAGCACAGAACAGCGTATCAGCAACAACCTACAATGTATATCCCGCAACAGTAAGTCATTTAAACACTTTCCCTACACAATAACAGTTTGAAAAAATATCTACATACATATCTAATAGTTTCGAGATAAGTCAAACTTGTTTATACACATTTATCTTAGCTCGATTGCGAAACAAGTTCTTACAACTTATATTAATCACTATCGAGACCTCATTCCTGAAGGAATTCATCGCCACGCGGGAGAGAGAAGAGACAACGTAGAATTTAAATGCATTGCCTAAGGGCACAATCGTAACGGCTCAAGCGGGGCTCGGACTCCGGACCTTTCGCACATGAAGCGAACTCGCTGCGCTATCATGACTTCCACGAAAGCCAAACTTGTATTAAGAGACCACACAAGGGAAAAGCTAAAATGAATATTCTCTTATCTCTTAATATAGTGGATCTGAAAAATGGTCTCTTGGTCTCTTAATGGATGTTGTATTTGGAGCAAGTCTGACATACATAATTATAATACAAGAGTTTGCATAGAAAACATTTCATAATGTATTCATGAATATGTGTGTTTCTATTACCGTATTCTCTAATTCCGAGAAAGTTTCAGTTATTCAGTGCACAAGTGTGTTTTTATTTCTATGAGATGCGTCGGTTCCATATGATATTTGGTATTTATGGTGTTCCGTTAGGACCATCGCGATATTATAAAGAATTCAGGAAAGCGAAGTGTCATCGTCATCTTATCATCGTACCAACGTCATCGTACCATCGTCATCGTACCAGCGTCATCGTACCAGCGTCATCGTACCATCATCATCATCATACCATCATCATTGTACCATCATCATCATACCATCGTCATCGTACCATCGTCATCGTACCAGCGTCATCGTACCACGAGGTTGGAGCATTCGACCTCTGATTCGTAAACGGACGCCATAACCACTAGCCGACATTTGGAAGTGCAAGGTCCCAACAGTTTGCTAATAAAATGGTCTAACTGTACTTGCTTATTGGAACTGGCCGCTAATAACGGATATTGTCTAGATTACGTTCGGCCAACGATGTAGATAATAACGGATACTGTCTAGATTACGTTCGGCCAACGATGTAGATAATAACGGATACTGTCTAGATTACGTTCGGCCAACGATGTAGATAATAACGGATACTGTCTAGATTACGTTCGGCCAACGATGTAGATAATAACGGATACTGTCTAGATTACGTTCGGCCAACGATGTAGATAATAACGGATACTGTCTAGATTACGTTCGGCCAACGATGTAGAGTTTACTTAAGGTGCTTTTACAAATCTTCAAATGGACATTTCAGTTCAACAACTGAAGAAGATGGTTGAAAGTGTAGGCACGTCAATGGATTCTCGTGAACTCAGGACTAACATGTAAGTGGTATTGTCGTGGTTTAGTAAGCTGAAGTGACAATCTGATCTGGACGTTAGGGGGATCGTGTTATAATACTTGAATATAATGTTGCCCACGAAATAACGTAGCACATCCGGTGATCATGGCAATTTGGTATGCCCACAATAACAGTGACACTACTGAAGCCCAAACTAAGATTGCGTATTTGCAATATGCTTATGCTGAAATTAAACATGCATGGAATCCCTCTCTCCCTCTCTCTCTCTCTCTCCCTCTCTCTACATAAAGTAATAATCATGCAAAGTAAATGTAATGCAATACGTAAATGGTAAATGTAATGCAATACGTAAATAGTAAATGTATTGTAATACGTAAATGGTAACTGTAATGCAATACGTAAATGGTAACTGTATTGCAATACGTAAATGGTAACTGTAATGCAATACGTAAATGGTAACTGTATTGCAATACGTAAATGGTAAATGTATTGTAATACGTACATGGTAACTGTAATGCAATACGTAAATGGTAACTGTAATGCAATACGTAAATGGTAACTGTATTGCAATACGTAAATGGTAACTGTAATGCAATACGTAAATGGTAACTGTAATGCAATACGTAAATGGTAAATGTATTGTAATACGTAAATGGTAAATGTAATGCAATACGTAAATGGTAACTGTAATGCAATACGTAAATGGTAACTGTATTGCAATACGTAAATGGTAAATGTATTGTAATACGTACATGGTAACTGTAATGCAATACGTAAATGGTAACTGTAATGCAATACGTAAATGGTAACTGTATTGCAATACGTAAATGGTAACTGTAATGCAATACGTAAATGGTAACTGTAATGCAATACGTAAATGGTAAATGTATTGTAATACGTAAATGGTAAATGTAATGCAATACGTAAATGGTAACTGTAATGCAATACATAAATGGTAACTGTATTGCAATACGTAAATGGTAAATGTATTGTAATACGTACATGGTAAATGTATTGTAATACGTACATGGTAACTGTAATGCAATACGTAAATGGTAACTGTATTGCAATACGTAAATGGTAACTGTAATGCAATACGTAAATGGTAACTGTATTGCAATACGTAAATGGTAAATGTATTGTAATACGTACATGGTAACTGTAATGCAATACGTAAATGGTAACTGTAATGCAATACGTAAATGGTAACTGTATTGCAATACGTAAATGGTAACTGTAATGCAATACGTAAATGGTAAGTGTAATGCAATACGTAAATGGTAAATGTATTGTAATACGTACATGGTAACTGTAATGCAATACGTACATGGTAACTGTAATGCAATACGTAAATGGTAACTGTAATGCAATACGTAAATGGTAACTGTAATGCAATACGTAAATGGTAAATGTATTGTAATACGTACATGGTAACTGTAATGCAATACGTACATGGTAACTGTAATGCAATACGTAAATGGTAACTGTAATGCAATACGTAAATGGTAAATGTATTGTAATACGTACATGGTAACTGTAATGCAATACGTAAATGGTAAGTGTAATGCAATACGTAAATGGTAAATGTATTGTAATACGTAAATGGTAACTGTAATGCAATACGTAAATGGTAACTGTAATGCAATACGTAAATGGTAAGTGTAATGCAATACGTAAATGGTAAATGTAATGCAATACGTAAATGGTAACTGTAATGCAATACGTAAATGGTAAATGTATTGTAATACGTAAATGGTAACTGTAATGCAATACGTAAATGGTAACTGTAATGCAATACGTAAATGGTAAATGTATTGTAATACGTAAATGGTAACTGTAATGCAATACGTAAATGGTAACTGTAATGCAATACGTAAATGGTAAATGTATTGTAATACGTAAATGGTAACTGTAATGCAATACGTAAATGGTAACTGTAATGCAATACGTAAATGGTAAATGTATTGTAATACGTAAATGGTAACTGTAATGCAATACGTAAATGGTAACTGTAATGCAATACGTAAATGGTAAATGTATTGTAATACGTAAATGGTAACTGTAATGCAATACGTAAATGGTAAATGTATTGTAATACGTAAATGGTAACTGTAATGCAATACGTAAATGGTAAATGTAATGCAATACGTAAATGGTAAATGTAATGCAAAAACATGTAAAAACAATCGTTTTACATTTACAGAACTAAATTACCACCAGCATCATATTCATGAAACACATTGTGCAAAATAGAATAGTATAGGTATAAACTGTTTCTGTAAATATTCGGCGGAACAGATTCATCGACACAAGTAAAATGCCAATTTAAAATTCAGGAGTACGATTCAGTCTGAAACAAACCAGTTGACGCAAGACACGAACACAGTAATCAAGCAGTATGCAGGTGCTTCAACAGTTGATGACAAACAGGTAAACCATTTTAACAGTTCCTTATCCTTTCGTTTTCAGGAGGGGCTACATGGCCGAGTGATTAAGTCCAGTGGCTTTATTTAATAATAATAATAATAAAGACTTTATTTTACGAGGGAGCTTACATAACACATGGCTAATACAAATAAAGCCCTCAACATATATACAATGATATAGAAAACATATTAATTAAAGAAACACTACATGTTAAGTACAGCTTCACGTGCCCTTCGCCGCTGTACGTTCGAGTCCCACAGGGGGTGTCGAATTCTTTCATGTGAGAAAGCTATTCAGCTGGCTTGTGGATGGTCGGTGGTTCTACCGAGAGGTAGGCCAGACACGGGTGGCCACCCGGGGGTCTTCCTCCACCAATAATAGTCGCCATATGACATAAGCTATTGTTGCGACATTAAACGCCCAAATCAAAATTGATTTTCCGAGGCAAGAGTAAATGTTATTTTGAAAGTGTTTAGTTTAATATGCTTTCCAGCTAGACAATTCAGGATATGCGGATTCAAGTATTTCAGATAAGCCCAGTGAACGCCTACATTCTAATGCAGAGGCATCATGTGTTTTATGTTTATTTATCGTCGCTACTGGTTTCCCATATGAGCGACGCCTTGTGAAGAGATTATTCATTTTAGATTGTTGGAGGATAGTGCAATGATACAGACAGAGACCCATTCCAGAGTCTCCTCTGGTTCTTTTACGTACACGATGTAAAGCACCGTCACGAGACCTCGGTTTAAAGTCCTATATGAAAGACTGTTCGTTTAAGCAATATTTCTTTTTTTGAATAAACATTGTCAAGTATAACTAATATGTACATGCACATGCATGTAGGGTTGAGGAGAAAGCAACCGGCTTGTATGGTTACCTCGTTTCTATGAAATACTGTTAATTTTATTAGGGTCACACGGGGGATGGAACCTGCGATCCCTGGATTACCAGTCCAACGTGTTAACTACTGGACTACATATCCATCTGTAACATAATGTGTGTGTTTTACGTTTATTTACTACTACAACTACCTGGTTGCCCATATGAGCGACGCCTCCTGAAGATATTAGTCATTTTAAATTTTGGAGGATATTGCAATGATACAGAGAGAGACCTATTCCAGAGTCTCCTCTGGTTCTTTTACTTGCACGGTGTAAAGCACTGACACGATACCTCGGTTTAACGTCCCATCTGAAAGACTGTTAATTTTATTAGGGTCAGACGGGGGATGGAACCTGCGATCCCTCGATTACCAGTCCAACGTGTTAACCACTGGATTACATATCCGTATGTAACATAATTACCTATACCACACCACTATATATATATATAATGATACAGTTAATGACTGTGATTACTTGTGGTCAGTTGACACGTGTAATATATCACACATTATAAGCCATAGGTAACATGATACGTGAGTATAGTTCAGGTAAATTTGATACTAGTGCGGGCCGTTTTCCTGTGTTGCTAAAACTTGTGGCCCAAACCATTTGTATTTTCATGCTATGTATTGTATCTGTACGTGTATGACATATGTACTATTGATTTGTATGTTCATGCTATGTATTGTATCTGTACGTGTATGACATATGTACTATTGATTTGTATGTTCATGCTATGTATTGTATCTGTACGTGTATGACATATGTACTATTGATTTGTATGTTCATGCTATGTATTGTATTTGTACGTGTATGACATATGTACTATTGATTTGTATGTTCATGCTATGCATTGTATATGTACGTGTATGACATATGTACTATTGATGTGTATGTTCATGCTATGTATTGTATCTGTACGTGTATGACATATGTACTATTGATTTGTATGTTCATGCTATGTATTGTATCTGTACGTGTATGACATATGTACTATTGATGTGTATGTTCATGCTATGTATTGTATCTGTACGTGTATGACATATGTACTATTGATTTGTATTGTTCATGCTATGTATTGTATCTTTATGTGTATGACATATGTACTATTGATGTGTATGTTCATGCTATGTATTGTATCTGTATGTGTATGACATATGTACTATTGATTTGTATGTTCATGCTATGTATTGTATCTTTATGTGTATGACATATGTACTATTGATTTGTATGTTCATGCTATGTATTGTATCTGTACGTGTATGACATATGTACTATTGATTTGTATGTTCATGCTATGTATTGTATCTGTACGTGTATGACATATGTACTATTGATGTGTATGTTCATGCTATGTATTGTATCTGTACGTGTATGACATATGTACTATTGATTTGTATTGTTCATGCTATGTATTGTATCTTTATGTGTATGACATATGTACTATTGATGTGTATGTTCATGCTATGTATTGTATCTGTATGTGTATGACATATGTACTATTGATTTGTATGTTCATGCTATGTATTGTATCTTTATGTGTATGACATATGTACTATTGATTTGTATGTTCATGCTATGTATTGTATCTGTATGTGTATGACATATGTACTATTGATTTGTATGTTCATGCTATGTATTGTATCTTTATGTGTATGACATATGTACTATTGATTTGTATGTTCATGCTATGTATTGTATCTGTATGTGTATGACATATGTACTATTGATTTGTATGTTCATGCTATGTATTGTATCTGTATGTGTATGACATATGTACTATTGATTTGTATGTTCATGCTATGTATTGTATCTGTATGTGTATGACATATGTACTATTGATTTGTATGTTCATGCTATGTATTGTATCTGTATGTGTATGACATATGTACTATTGATTTGTATGTTCATGCTATGTATTGTATCTGTATGTGTATGACATATGTACTATTGATTTGATTGTCATGCTATGTATTGTATCTTATGTGTATGACATATGTACTATTGATTTGTATGTTCATGCTATGTATTGTATCTGTACGTGTATGACATATGTACTATTGATTTGTATGTTCATGCTATGTATTGTATCTGTATGTGTATGACATATGTACTATTGATTTGTATTTTCATGCTATGTATTGTATCTGTACGTGTATGACATATGTACTATTGATTTGTATGTTCATGCTATGTATTGTATCTGTATGTGTATGACATATATACTATTGATTTGCATTGTCATGCTATGTTTTGTATCTTTATGTGTATGACATATGTACTATTGATTTGTATGTTCATGCTATGTATTGTATCTGTACGTGTATGACATATGTACTATTGATTTGTATGTTCATGCTATGTATTGTATCTGTACGTGTATGACATATGTACTATTGATTTGTATGTTCATGCTATGTATTGTATCTTTATGTGTATGACATATATATACTATTGATTTGCAATACAATATGATTACACTAAATGTGATATCTGTATCACGACATCAGTATGAATGATAAACGAGCAACACATTTGGCTATAAAACCCCCAACCCACCCACACACCGTAGTCATTTAGTTTAACCAAACGTTAGCTTGACTTTCTTGTGCTGGCCGTTGTCTACTGTTTCTAAAACTTGTGGCCCAAACCATTTGTATGTTCATGCTATGTAGTGTATCTTTATGTGATGACATATATACTACTGATTTGCAATAAAATATGATTAAATAAAAAACACAGCTTAGCATCGCTTTGTTACGTTGTAGGTACACGATAGGAAGTTGCAGCATAGACGATTTCAGGAAACGTTTCGTGAAATACTTAAAGCATACAATGAACAGCAGAAACTTATTCGAATCAAAGAGAGAGACTGCATCAGGAGCTGGCTGATGAAGTCTCACTGCTACGTATGAATATTTTGTTTGGGTTTGTCAATTGAAGAAACGTCAGTACTAAGTTGTAAACTTGTTTCGCAATCGAGCTAAAATAAATTTGTTAGTTGGTTTAGTGAGTCAATCAATGTAATATTCGATTGAGGCTAATAATTCATTGTAGTTAAGATATATTTCTTTATTCATAGCGGGTGACCTAATTAGTTCTAAACTAATCTTCCTTAGGGCCCTCTAAAATTACTAGTTATACGTTATTTTTGTTTTGCAGGACATAGATATAGATGACACGGGATCACTTGTGAAGGATGGGTATATATATCTACTTGTCACTTTATGCATGAACCATAACTTGAAAGGGCCAGGCATTATTTCTGACTTATGAGACACCCTTATGAGACACCAGTACTTCCCGGATCCCATCCTTGTAGGCCAGGTGCCAGCCAATCAATAACCATTATTTAACTAGTTGGCGGCTCACCAACCGGCCACATCAGAATAAACCCATGCCGAAGTTTGAACCATCGACCTCCTGCTCCGTAGCTAACCATCGACCTCCTGCTCCGTAGCTAACCATCGACCTCCTGCTCCGTAGCTAACATTGAGCCGCGTGTAACCTGACACGTATATAATTCGGTATAATTGAATTATTTGTAAAATGATTTCGTTTAAAATTCGATTATGAATAATTCACCACATCATACCTACACAATAGACATTACTTTTTAATTGACCAACAAATAGGCATACAACTTAACAAACAACAACAACAACAACAACAACAACAACAACAACAACAACAGCAACAAAATCAACAACATTTATTATAGTTTATTTAGAAAATGTCAAATAAAATAAATGTTTTTTAAAAATTGTTTAAGTTTATTTAACGTCGCTACCGGTTGCCCATTTGAGCGACGGCCAGTTTACCTAACAACACCTTTACTGAACAGGCTCCAGCTGTTAACCAGTACCAGCTAACTTCCGTAAAGAACTGTCAACTCTTTCATATAAAGAGACGCGGTCTGAGCGGGGCTCGAACCGGTGACCATCAGTGATGATAGGTTACAGTGAAAACATAAACAGTACTTGCAATTTTCACATATATTTTTAGCCAACAGATTCAAGCGGAAGCCATACAAGTCGAGATAGATCTTGATTTAATCAAGGACAGAGAGAAAGCACTGCAACAACTGGAGGTTTGTGCGTATATCATGCTTAACTATGTCACGTAGTTACGTCATATCATGTTGTGCGAACATCATGCTTAACTATGTCACGTAGTCACGCCATATCATGTTGTGCGAACATCATGTTTAACTATGTCAGGTAGTTACGTCATATCATGTTGTGCGAACATCATGCTTAACTATGTCACGTAGTTACGTCATATCATGTTGTGCGAACATCATGCTTCACTATGTAACGTAGTCACGTCATATCATGTTGTGCGAACATCATGCTTAAATATGTCACGTAGTTACGTCATATCATGTTGTGCGAACATCATGCTTCACGTAGTTACGTCATATCATGTTGTGCGAACATCATGCTTAACTATGTCACGTAGTCACGTCATATCATGTTGTGCGAACATCATGCTTCACTATGTCACGTAGTTACGTCATATCATGTTGTGCGAACATCATGCTTCACGTAGTTACGTCATATCATGTTGTGCGAACATCATGCTTAACTATGTCACGTAGTCACGTCATATCATGTTGTGCGAACATCATGCTTCACTATGTCACGTAGTCACGTCATATCATGTTGTGCGAACATCATGCTTAACTATGTCACGTAGTCACGTCATATCATGTTGTGCGAACATCATGCTTCACTATGTCACTATGTCACGTCATATCATGTTGTTAATTTACTCTACAGCTCATGTATAGCGCAATCCTGTGTTACGTGTCATATACACTTAACAACTCTTATAAGTGTGCATGTATAAATGGTCTCATATCCACGTCAATATTGACCCGATAGTGATGACATTTTCAGCAAATACAGTTGAGATATATGTTATGATATTTCATTTATTTTATTTCATAACAAACACAAATTTAACACACATGACTAAGTAATGTGATGGTGCGTAAAAAGTCAATGTTGCAAAATGATAAAGTCAATGATAAAACTCAGGCCGATGAGAATTAATTATTCTAATATCGCGTATGCCCACCCTGACTGCGGATCACAGCTTGGCAACGTCGTCGCATGGAAGGGACATAACGTCGTACATAGTTCTGGGGTAGATTTGCCCACTCTTGCCCAATATTCGCACGGAGCTGGGCGATGGTCTGTGGCACTGCGCCGGTCCTTCTTACTCGGCGATTCAATTCATCCCATATATTTTCTATAATGTTTAAGTCGGGAGACTTCGGTGGTATGTCCATCACATTGATGTGGTTAGCATTCAGAAAGAATCCTGTCGCCCTAGCCATGTAGGCTGGTGCGCCATCCTGCAGCAACCGCAATCCTCTATTGTTCCTAAACATGGGTACTACCTCACTTTGAAACACGTCATGCTGGTACCGGGCGGCGTTTAGATTACCGTTAATGAACAAGATGTTAGTCTTGTGATGTAAGGAGACACTAACCCATACCATTACTGACACACCCAGTACCTATCTCGTTCGATGACGCAGTTGTCGTTGAACCGTTCTCCCCGTTGTCGATATACCCGTGAACGACAGTCGTGTTCCTGTAGGCAGAACTTCTTTTCGTCGGTAAACAGGACCTGCCCCCATTCTGCCTGTGTTAGTTTAATCATATTTTATTGCATTCTATATATACAATGTACAATACAAAACAAATGAACAAACATGTATAACTATCCATAATGCATGATTTATGGCATTGTTTGCTCAAGGATTGTCATTATATGTTGAAGCAAATGGGTTGGGCCACAAGTTTTAACAACATTAGTTACGGCCCTCCCCTTTAGACTAGATTGTAATTAACAAAGAGACTGAATACAAGAGTTGTGCTAGTACTTTACTAATTTAATGATACTAATAGAAAAAGGGTAAAATGATTAAGAGAATAAGCAGCATTTTAGATAATAAGAATTTAGAAACAAAAAACAACAATAAACAAACCAAAAAAGTTTAGGAAATGTAACTGTAATAGCTACTCCTATCAAGTGTCCCACCATACAACGTTACCCAGCCAGCCACACCCGTCACCACACCATAACATAGATCGTCACAAGAGAACAGCCTATGTATATATATACAGATCATGTGGTTATTTACTCGAAGCGTTTAGTCGTTTTAATATATGTTTGAACTTGTGTGAAAATATATTCGTTTTCATTGTCCGCTAAGTTTTCGAAGCCTAACAGTAGTTTTATTGTATTTAAGGGATGATAAGTACGAGTGTTTACGAATAGTACGCGTCTGGAATTTACATAGAATAGACAGCGAAATAGATAGTGCTCCGCATCCTCATTTTCGTTAAGTTCACACAAGCATTTTGGACTATCGCGCAAATGATTATTATAAAGATCTGAATGCAGGTTGCTACAAGAATTTCGAATGCGAGCATGATATACTTGCTGACGTCGATTTCCAGATTTAAAAAATGATGGTACTATTGGTGGTTTGAAGATTTCTTTCAACCTCCCTTTAAATGACGACAATGTATTTATATTACGAATATTAATATCCAATTCATTCCACAGTTTTATTGACGATGGTAATACAGATTTTGAATAAATTTCAGTTCGCCTTGCTAAAGTAACAAAATCTGTATTGTTTCTTAAATTGTACGGATTTACTTCGTCAACAGTTGTTGGAAATAAGTCAGTTATGTAGCTTGGTACGTTATCGTGTATATGTTTATGAACTAAAATTAATTTTTGCATTTTTCTGCAATCAGAGAGTGAAACCCAGCCAATTTCTTGAAGAAGTTTCTCAATGGAAACTGATCTTGTAAGTCCCGTGACTATTCTAGCAGCTTCATATTGAATTTTATCTAGAGATTCTTTTTCATATAATGTACAACTATCCCAGACTATGGACGCATATTCTAAAATAGGTCGGAGATAAGATATGTATATTTGATTAAGGGTTTGGCGTTTTAATTTAAATTTTAACATTCTCATTGATCCTAGTGTTTTTGAAGCGGAAGTAGTAATGTTTGATATATGCTTGTGCCACGTACCGTCTTCACTAAGTGTAACTCCGAGATGCTTGTGGTGATTTAAGTAATCTAACTGCGTATTTTCGAAGAATAGCACTGGTCGATTAACGTTACCTAGTGATAAGAACATAACTTCTGTTTTTGCTGGATTGAATTGAACAAGCCATTGTTTAGACCATTTTGATATTATAATTAGATCATGATTCAGTGAAGCTTCTATAACATTTGAGTCGTTGGATGTCATTGCCAAGGAACTATCATCAGCAAATAATCTTGTTAGACTATAAAGAGATTCAGCAATGTCATTGACGTATATTAAAAAAAGTAAGGGTCCCAAGACAGAGCCTTGTGGTACACCAGCGTTAAGACATTTTTCATTAGAGAATGCAGATCCAACAAAAACCTTTTGTCGCCGTTCATTAAGATAGCTAGATAACCACTTGATTGTGTTTCCCGAAATGCCATACTGTCGAAGTTTGAAAAGAAGACCTTTGTGCCAAACTCGGTCAAATGCCTTACTAATATCACAGAATATAATACAAGTTGATTTACGTTCATCGAAGGCCTTACAAATTTGGTTGTAAATGTCAATTAACTGATACACTGTAGAGTGTCCCGGGAGGAAGCCCGATTGTCTTTTGTATATTAGTTCATTCTCGTGCAAATAGTTATATAAATATTTGAACATAACTCGTTCCATTACTTTTCCTACGCAACTAATTAAGGAGATAGGTCTATAGTTTGATGGAATATCGCGGTCACCCTTTTTGAACAGTGGCATGACATTTGCACTTTCCCAGCTAGCTGGATAAGTCTGTTCTTGTATTGACCTATTAAAAAGTATACAAAGCGGGCGACTTATAGTGCGAGAGGTTTCTTTAAGCATACGATGGCTAATTTCATCTGGCCCACTGGATTTTTTTACTATTAAATTTGATAAGATGTAGGTAATGTCTTGTTCAGTGATGATTATATTTGTGATTGATGAATCTGTTTTTAAACTAAAATTTGGCAGATCTGTTTGAGAATCGTTTATTGTCGAAATGGATGCGAAGTAGTCGTTAAGAGTATTGGCTTTATCTAAATCCGAGACGGAATATGAATTATCATTTCTTAACAGTGGTGGTGTCTTTTCACATTTTGCAGAATTTTCCTTAACTAACATTTTAACTATTTTCCAATATTGTCGCGGATTGGACGAGTTTAAGTCATTTAGTGTAAATTCAATGTTATTAAAAAATAGTTCTTTTGCGTGTTTTTTCATATTATTTACCTTGTTTTTCAATTTTTTATAACTGATCCAGTCATCTAATTTTCCTGTACGTATTGCAATACTTTTATGCCTGTCGCGCTGTCTAGATATTTTCCTTAATTCTGAGTTATACCATGGTTTGTCGTTTGGACGGACTGTAACTAAATAAGTTGGTATACATGACTTTACTATGTTTAAGAATGTATCAATAAAAAGAGAAGTAGCAGTATCTAGATTATGTGAGTGAATAAATGACCAATCAGTTACACGTATTATGTTATTTAGTGATTCAAAATTAGCACGTTTATAGTTCCATACCCTTCGTTTATAAGGTCCATTCGACTGAAAATCAACTTTGATGTACGCAAAAGTACCGAAATGATCACTAATTCTATTTTCTGTTTCAAAGATACCCGAGTGTAATGAAGTAATGTTATTTGTAATTGCCACAGGATCAATTAATGTTCTCGAATGATTAGTTACTCTAGTAGGTTCATTAATAATGTTGGTCATATTGTTTAGTAGTAGGATGTTTCTTAATTTAGAATTGTTGTAATTCATTTGATCTTCATTAATATCTCCGACTAAGACAATATTTGTTGACATTTCGGATGCTCTTTCTATATACACATTAATTTTATCCCATAAGTCAACTGTAGAATTTGGAGGCCGATATAAATTGCAAATTAAATATTTTTTGGAATGGTCTTTAATTTCGATCCACATTGATTCAGCGAGTATATTCTCTAGTTCAATAATTCTTTTTGGTCTTAAATGTGATGAGGCATAAATCAATAATCCTCCAGAATGGGCTGTGTTATCTTTTCGAAACATTGTATCAAAACCTTCTAACCATATATAGTCATCATTAACTTCATGTGTGAGATGAGATTCAGTTATACATAAAATGTCAAAATCAAGAAAATTATCATTAATATAATCCAGTTTGTTTCTAATACTTCTAATATTTTGATGCAATATAGAAAAACAATTATTATAATTTATATCCGGTCCTGGATTTGTTTCAATATCTCCAGACAGTAATAACAGTAGTTGAATAAGTAAAGTATAGCCAATGTTTGTACTAAATGTTTCGCACATATCCATAGTTGAGACACTGTATGTTGATGAAATAATATATTTATGACCTGTACTAAGTAAAGCAGTAGTAGCAAAATTCAAATTGTAAGTGCTTGTATACAGTAATGTATTCAATACGAAAACCAGTTTATACAGTTTACAAAGCATTTGTCTAAGTGCATACAATAATGATTTTAAAGGATATGAATAGAAGGTGCATGATTTCGTTATCGGCTGTCCTCTACTAATATGATATAGACCAATACTCGATCTCCAAGAGCTCAAATCATTACCCATTCTGGAACAGTACAATATAATCATATGAGACCGTGTATCGGACTATATTCATAGCAAAACGGGAGAGGAGACGTGGGAGGCTGGCATCGGACGGGCACACACAGGACATGGACAGGAGCAAACTACTAACAAACAACATCTCCTTAACAAGAGACGAATGAAAAAAGTACTTTCAATTAATGAATAAAAAGCGTTTCCTGGTAAAAGATATACATATATTGAGTATAATATTATATAGTTATTCTGGCAGAAGCAACATTTACAGATTACAGATGAAATGCGAACCTATTGTGTAAATTCGAATTACTAAACAGTGTTGATACAAAACGACAGAAAGGTTTGGACGTTATAAACAAATAAGAAGAATAAAAGTCTTTATAACAATGGGAGGCAAATAACGAGAGTGCTATAAGCAGGTGGATTTTAACAAAATTGCTACGTGTGACGGGGTTGTTTTAACAATACCCGAAACCATAACGAAGAACTTCGAGACAAAAGCAGTAAGCAATGTATGACAGCATAGAGGAAGCTGGGAATATATACATATATGTACACGCCGGAAGGTTCCTCCTAGTTGTGGACACATTACATATTAACAAGTATATTACATATATATACAACAACAAACCAATAAAAATTCATATTCTATAAAGCGAGCTATTTTCGTCAGTATGTCGACGTTTATTTCTATAAGCGGGTCAGAAATACCGAGGTGTGGACATATTACATATTAACAAGTATATTACATATATATACAACAACAAACCAATAATAATTCACATTCTATAAAGCGAGATATTTTCGTCAGTATGTCGACGTTTATTTCCCTTTAACTAACTGTAAGCGGGTCAGAAGTACATGTGATTTCGGACTATTCCTCGTGCATATAAGTGATTATAATCACTAGTAGATCTACATACTTTTAAATCAAGAAATAAGATAACATACTGTAACTTTAGCCAAGTTAGGTACTGTGGTCTGTTGGACGGTAAGCATAATCTTGCATGTTTTGTGCAGAGCATTATACAGTCAGTAAATCTAACCTCCAAGTTGCGTCAAACAGGTCAATTATCAATAGTATTTCACTCGGATCAATAAAACTGCCAAGTGTTAAACATGTATTTGTACGGAGACGCGTCAGTTGTTAATTTTGAGTACAGAAATAATGGATTACTCCTATTGTATGGACTATATAGCCTGCCTGTGTTGTTCTAAGATGACGCCGAGCCCAACGATCTTGCAGTGCCCTATGCCCCTGAGTCAGTACAATAAATACCCTTAAAGGGCCGTCTACACCGCATGTTGGCGAGCGATCGAAGACGCCTTCTAACGGTCTGCGCAGAGATATGGCGTCCGTGCGTCTCACGCGTTTCTCCGGCCGTCTTGACAGCTGTACGTGTTCTCTGCTGACGATGCACATGCACGATGTGATTATCTTGTGCAGCTGTTGTACAACGCCCACGTGGTCTGCGAGGGAGATTATCAACGTTACCAGTCGCTCTGTACTTAAGTATCAGCTTGCTGATGGTGTTGCAGTGTACACCCATGCGTCGCGCAACCTGCAAATGATACGGATAACATGAAATTAGTAATTAAAATATATAATTCATTTTTTATGAATATTTTCGATAAAACACTGAATGTTAGTGACTTTCAATTTTTATAACACAAAGAAACTTAATTAATTAGTGACATTGAATTAACTTTGAGACGCACCTCTGTTTGGTGTATACCGGCGTTGATGAAGCCGACGGCTATTCCCCGTTCCGCTATGGTCAGCCTGCCCATGTCATGTTTTTCTGATGTGTGGATCGTAATCAAGTCCACAACGACCAAATGCAGTTTAATTTTGTGCCAGCGCACAATTTCCTCGTGCATTGTGTTGATTTTGACGTTGCGTGGTTCAACGCGCCGTATCGATTAAATTGAACACATGGAGCATGGGATGATACTCGAAATGTAGTCAATAGCCAGTACACAAAATTTCGTGCAAAAATATTGATAAATAAAAAAGTTATACGGAAATCAAAGATGCACACTTATAAGAGTTGTTAAGTGTATGTACATAACTCATGTATAGCGTAATCCTGTGTTACGTGTCATATATGTACATAACTCATGTATAGCGTAATCCTGTGTTACGTGTCATATATGTACATAACTCATGTATAGCGTAATCCTGTGTTACGTGTCATATATGTACATAACTCATGTATATCGTAATCTTGTGTTACGTGGCATATATGTACATAACTCATGTATAGCGTAATCATGTGTTACGTGTCATATATGTACATAGCTCATGTATAGCGTAATCCTGTGTTACGTGTCATATATGTACATAACTCATGTATAGCGTAATAATGTGTTACGTGTCATATATGTACATAACTCATGTATAGCGTAATAATGTGTTACGTGTCATATATGTACATAACTCATGTATAGCGTATTCCTGTGTTACGTGTCATATATGTACATAACTCATGTCGATACAAAGGAAAGCAACTATTTATGTGACAAGGACGCAAATGTTCGTAGTGCATGGACTATGTCGATACAAACGAAAGCAAAACGTAACAAGGAAGCAAGTAGTCCATGAAGTGTGTATCGCGTGTCTAAAATGCAAAGTAAAACGCACAGTGTTTATTATAGTGTCACTCCTATTGAAAGGCCATTCATTACTGATATATGATACACCCTTTTTATGAATATCTGTACTTCCCGAATCCTATCCTTATAGGCCAGGCGCCAGGCTGGTAGGCAATCGGTAAACATTATTTAACTAGCTGGCGTCTCACCAACCGGCCATATCAGAACGAATCTCTGGAGAGATGAGAACCTTCGACCTCCCGCTCCGTAGGCGGACGCCTTAACCACTAGGCCACGGAGAACGGTATATATTTCATGTATATGTTTCATTGAGAAGTAGTAGGCAATGACCAGACTATTTAAGGAATGAAATGTGTTAATAGTTTCAATCGGGGTATGAACTACATTGTTCGTGTCTAAAGTTAGTGTGAACTACATTGTTCGTGTCTAAAGTTAGTGTGAACTACATTGTTCGTGTCTAAAGTTAGTGTGAACTACATTGTTCGTGTCTAAAGTTAGTGTGAACTACATTGTTCGTGTCTAAAGTTAGTGTGAACTACATTGTACGTGTCTAAAGTTAGTGTGAACTACATTGTTCGTGTCTAAAGTTAGTGTGAACTACATTGTACGTGACTAATGTTAGTGTGAACTACATTGTACGTGTCTAAAGTTAGTGTGAACTACATTGTACGTGTCTAAAGTTAGTGTGAACTACATTGTTCGTGTCTAAAGTTAGTGTGAACTACATTGTACGTGTCTAAAGTTAGTGTGAACTACATTGTTCGTGTCTAAAGTTAGTGTGAACTACATTGTACGTGACTAATGTTAGTGTGAACTACATTGTACGTGTCTAAAGTTAGTGTGAACTACATTGTACGTGTCTAAAGTTAGTGTGAACTACATTGTTCGTGTCTAAAGTTAGTGTGAACTACATTGTACGTGTCTAAAGTTAGTGTGAACTACATTGTACGTGTGTAAAGTTAGTGTGAACTACATTGTTCGTGTCTAAAGTTAGTGTGAACTACATTGTACGTGTCTAAAGTTAGTGTGAACTACATTGTACGTGTGTAAAGTTAGTGTGAACTACATTGTACGTGTCTAAAGTTAGTATGAACTACATTGTACGTGTCTAAAGTTAGTCTAAAGTTAGTGTGAACTACATTGTTCGTGTCTAAAGTTAGTGTGAACTACATTGTACGTGTCTAAAGTTAGTCTAAAGTTAGTGTGAACTACATTGTACGTGTCTAAGGTTAGTGTGAACTACATTGTACGTGTCTAAAGTTAGTCTAAAGTTAGTGTGAACTACATTGTATGTGTCTAAAGTTAGTGTGCACTACATTGTACGTGTCTAAGGTTAGTGTGAACTACATTGTACGTGTCTAAAGTTAGTCTAAAGTTAGTCTAAAGTTAATGTGAACTACATTGTACGTGTCTATAGTTAGTCTAAAGTTAGTCTAAAGTTAGTGTGAACTACATTGTACGTGTCTAAAGTTAGTCTAAAGTTAGTCTAAAGTTAGTCTAAAGTTAGTGTGAACTACATTGTACGTGTCTATAGTTAGTCTAAAGTTAGTGTGAACTACATTGTACGTGTCTAAAGTTAGTCTAAAGTTAGTCTAACGTTAGTGTGAACTACATTGTACGTGTCTAAGGTTAGTGTGAACTACATTGCACGTGTCTAAAGTTAGTGTGAACTACATTGTACGTGTCTAAAGTTAGTCTACAGTTAGTCTAAAGTTAGTGTGAACTACATTGTACGTGTCTAAGGTTAATGTGAACTACATTGTACGTGTCTAATGTTAGTGTGAACTACATTGTACGTGTCTAATGTTAGTGTGAACTACATTGTACGTGTCTAAAGTTAGAGTGAACTACATTGTACGTGTCTAAAGTTAGTCTAAGGTTAGTGTGAACTACAGTGTTCGTGTCTAAAGGTAAAGTGTGAACTACATTGCACGTGTCTAAAGTTAGTGTGAACTACATTGTACGTTTCTAAAGTTAGTGTGAACTACATTGTACGTGTCTAAAGTTAGTGTGAACTACATTGTTCGTGTTGTTGTCTACGTTGTTGTTAGTGTGAACTACATTGTGTGTTGGTTTGTGTTTGTGTGTTTGTTGTGTGTTTGTACGTGTCTAATGTTAGTGTGAACTACATTGTACGTGTCTAAAGTTAGAGTGAACTACATTGTACGTGTCTAAAGTTAGTCTAAGGTTAGTGTGAACTACAGTGTTCGTGTCTAAAGGTAAAGTGTGAACTACATTGCACGTGTCTAAAGTTAGTGTGAACTACATTGTACGTTTCTAAAGTTAGTGTGAACTACATTGTACGTGTCTAAAGTTAGTGTGAACTACATTGTTGTTGTGTTGGTGTGTGTTTGGTGTTGTTGTGTGTTTGTGTTTTGTTGTGTGTTTGTGTGTTGTTGTGTGTTTGTACGTGTCTAAAGTTAGTGTGAACTACATTGTTCGTGTCTAAAGGTAAAGTGTGAACTACATTGTACGTGTCTAAAGTTAGTGTGAACTACATTGTACGTGTCTAAAGTTTGTGTGAACTACATTGTACGTGTCTAAAGTTAGTGTGAACTACATTGTACGTGTCTAAAGTTAGTGTGAACTACATTGTACGTGTCTAAAGTTAGTGTGAACTACATTGTACGTTTCTAAAGTTAGTGTGAACTACATTTGGCTTCTTTAAAGTTAGCGTGCACCATAGTTGCCTTCAACCTCCACTCACTTCAAACACACCCAATGTTGTTCATACCCCGATGAAAAGTATAACACTAGAAGCTGAAGGTGACGGAATCTAAGCTTCCATGGTTGTTACGCATCCAGGATTGCTAAGCTTCCAGGGTTGCTACGCTTCCAGGGTTGCTACGCTTCCAGGGTTGCTAAGCTTCCATGGTTGCTAAGCTTCCAGGGTTGCTAAGCTTTCAGGGTTGCTAAGCTTCCATCGTTGCTACGCTTCCAGGGTTGCTACGCTTCCATGGTTGCTACGCATCCAGGGTTCCTAAGCTTCCAGGGTTGCTACGCTTCCAGGGTTGCTAAGCTTCCAGGGTTGCTATGCTTCCAGGGTTGCTAAGCTTCCATGGTTGCTACGCTTCCAGGGTTGCTACGCTTCCATGGTTGCTACGCATCCAGGGTTGCTAAGCTTCCAGGGTTGCTACGCTTCCAGGGTTGCTACGCTTCCAGGGTTGCTACGCTTCCAGGGTTGCTAAGCTTCCAGGGTTGCTACGCTTCCATGGTTGCTACGCTTCCAGGGTTGCTACGCTTCCAGGGTTGCTAAGCTACCATGGTTGCTACGCTTCCGGGGTTGCTAAGCTTCCAGGGTTGTTCGGGAGGATGCGAAACTCTATTCATATTCTCTCAGATGTGTAAATAATATTGAACAAATAACCGTTTCTACTGTTTGCCTGTTGTTTCCTATATATGTGATTTGGTGTATATTATATATAAATTCAGTCTCCAATTTTAGCAAGACATCTGTGATGTAGCTGACATATTCAAAGATATGGCTGGTATGGTACAAGAACAGGGGGAACTAATCGGTAAATACTTCTGGCTATGTAGACTTATCTATAAATATTTCTTACCATGTAGTAACTTGTCGGACACCGCCAATTTCTACCACGCATACCATCTTCGTTGGTAAAAACTGACTGTGTATCCCCTAAATTATTGGCTGGCTAATTTATTTAATGAGTTGGGCATACGTCCGAGTACAATGCATAGTACAAGCTGGTTCTGTTAGAAAGCAGGTGTTGAGGTGTGAAATTGGAAAGCATGTGTTGATATTTTTTTTTTAATTAAGTTTATTTAACGTCGCTACCGGTTTCTCATTTGAGCGACGGGCAGTTTACCTAACAACACCTTTCCTGGGCAGGTTCCAGCGGTTAACCAGTACTTGGTGCACCAACCTCCGTAAGAAACTGCCAACTTTTTCATATAAATGAGACACGGTCTGAGCGGGGCTCGAACCCGTGACCATCAGAGATGATAGGTTGATGTGTTGATATGCAGAATGCACATGTATTTATAAGATGCTGTTGCAATGTGCAGAACGTGTAGAGTATAATATTGTTATTGCATGTCCAGAACGGGTAGTGTATACTAGTGTTATTAAATGTCCAGAACGGGTAGTGTATACTAGTGTTATTAAATGTCCAGAACAGGTAGTGTATACTATTGTTATTAAATGTCCAGAACAGGTAGTGTATACTATTGTTATTAAATGTCCAGAACGGGTAGTGCATACTATTGTTATTGAATGTGCAGAACGGGTAGTACATACTATTGTTATTGAATATGCAGAACGGGTAGTGCATACTATTGTTATTGAATATGCAGAACGGGTAGTGCATACTATTGTTATTGAATGTGCAGAACGGGTAGTGTATACTATTGTTATTGAATGTGCAGAACGGGTAGTGCATACTATTGTTATTAAATGTCCAGAACGGGTAGTGCATACTATTGTTATTGAATGTGCAGAACGGGTAGTGCATACTATTGTTATTGAATGTGCAGAACGGGTAGTGCATACTATTGTTATTGAATGTGCAGAACGGGTAGTGCATACTATTGTTATTGAATGTGCAGAACGGGTAGTGCATACTATTGTTATTGAATGTGCAGAACGGGTAGTGCATACTATTGTTATTGAATGTGCAGAACGGGTAGTGCATACTATTGTTATTGAATGTGCAGAACGGGTAGTGCATACTATTGTTATTGAATGTGCAGAACGGGTAGTGCATACTATTGTTATTGAATGTGCAGAACGGGTAGTGCATACTATTGTTATTGAATGTGCAGAACGGGTAGTGCATACTATTGTTATTGAATGTGCAGAACGGGTAGTGCATACTATTGTTATTGAATGTGCAGAACGGGTAGTGCATACTATTGTTATTAAATGTGCAGAACGGGTAGTGCATACTATTGTTATTAAATGTCCAGAACGGGTAGTGCATACTATTGTTATTGAATGTGCAGAACGGGTAGTACATACTATTGTTATTGAATGTGCAGAACGGGTAGTGCATACTATTGTTATTGAATGTCCAGAACGGGTAGTGCATACTATTGTTATTGAATATGCAGAACGGGTAGTACATACTATTGTTATTGAATGTCCAGAACGGGTAGTGCATACTATTGTTATTGAATGTGCAGAACGGGTAGTGCATACTATTGTTATTGAATGTGCATAACGGGTAGTACATACTATTGTTATTGAATGTGCAGAACGGGTAGTGCATACTATTGTTATTGAATGTGCAGAACGGGTAGTGCATACTATTGTTATTGAATATGCAGAACGGGTAGTACATACTATTGTTATTGAATGTCCAGAACGGGTAGTGCATACTATTGTTATTGAATGTGCAGAACGGGTAGTGCATACTATTGTTATTGAATGTGCAGAACGGGTAGTGCATACTATTGTTATTGAATGTGCAGAACGGGTAGTGCATACTATTGTTATTGAATGTGCAGAACGGGTAGTACATACTATTGTTATTGAATGTGCAGAACGGGTAGTGCATACTATTGTTATTGAATGTGCAGAACGGGTAGTGCATACTATTGTTATTGAATATGCAGAACAGGTAGTACATACTATTGTTATTGAATGTGCAGAACGGGTAGAGTATAACATTGTTATTAAATGTGCAGAACGGGTAGTACATACTATTGTTATTGAATGTGCAGAACGGGTAGTACATACTATTGTTATTGAATGTGCAGAACGTGCAGTGCATAAGATAGTCTCTAACGATTGCAAGCATAATTAAATCACTATCATTATAAAGCATGGATCGTGCAGTCTCTTGTAGGATCAGCCTCTAGATAATTAGACATCCGGTTCACGTATTGTCCATGGCCGGAACAGACGGGCCCTAGTTAATAAAATAATGTTTTGTTGTCAACACAACATCGGGGGCCTCCGTCGCCGAGTGGTTACTGTCGTTCACTTGCCCCCCCCCCCACCGCTGCAGGTTCGAATCTAGTGTCGAATAATTTAATGCGATGAAGTTATCCAGCTGGGTAGCGGAAGGTCGGTGGTTCTATCCGTGTGTTCGCCCTTACATTAAATACTAATCGGAGGGGCACCGGATGTCTTCAACCAATAATAGCTGACATAAGATGTTGGTGCGACGCTACCCCCCCCCCCACAACCCCCCCCCCCACAACACAGCTACTACTTATCATAGTAATATATGACTGCTTATCTGGATATTTAACTTCCAAACCCAGTGTTTATCTTCCTATAAATGCTTGTGCACAACCAGCTGAGGCCGAACATAATGTGGATGTGGCTGTTCCGGAGGTGGAAGTAGCAGTACATGAATTACAACAAGCAGTGGAATATAAGGTATGTCTTACAGGCACATGGTGATTGGTCCAGTAGCATCTTGGCCTGGACAGTATGGTTGTTTGGTATTTTTAATTTGCATATGCATGTGAAGTTCTGTACTCTCTCTGTTTACAACTTGACTGGCGGTACAGTCAGTAAATAAAATTTGATTTGGTGTCTGACGAACATGTTACAAAATGTAATCATTCCAAAAAGGTAAAAGGCAAAGATGATAATGGACTACTCACCGTATCTGTGTATGTCTGCAACAGCACAACGTTCAACAACGGGACCTTTAGATTCATGACGGGTTATGACGGACATTGAAGTTAGCACGTTCTACAGGGCAACCCCACGTTCTACAGGGCAACCTCACGTTCTACAGGGCAACCCCACGTTCTACAGGGCAACCTCACAGATTATGACGGACATTCAAGTTAGCACGTTCTACAGGGCAACCTCACGGATTATGACAGACATTCAAGTTACCACGTTCTACAGGGCAACCCCACGTTCTACAGGGCAACCTCACGGATTATGACGGACATTCAAGTTAGCACGTTCTACAGGGCAACCCCACGTTCTACAGGGCAACCTCACAGATTATGACGGATATTCAAGTTAGCACGTTCTACAGGGC
The DNA here is from genome assembly GCA_014843695.1 of Archivesica marissinica. Taxonomy (NCBI): domain Eukaryota; kingdom Metazoa; phylum Mollusca; class Bivalvia; order Venerida; family Vesicomyidae; genus Archivesica; species Archivesica marissinica. The sequence goes on from CM026397.1 coordinate 49,060,855, forward strand.
AACCCCACGTTCTACAGGGCAACCCCACGGATTATGACGGACTTTCAAGTTAGCATGTTATACAGGGCATCCTCACGTCATCGTCTTTTGTTTTGATTCTCGAATACAATAACTTTCGCGTGTAAGTCGTGATAGCGCTGTGGTAGGGCGTTAGATTGACGTGCGAATGACCCGGACTTCGCACCCAGTTGTAGCTGCTCCGATTGTGCCCTTACGCAAGGAATTGCCTCTTCTCTCTACATCGTAGCGATGGATTACATCAGGAATGAGGTCGCGAGCGTGATTAATATACGTTGCAATAACTTGTTTCGCAATCGAAATTTGTATCAGCTACTAACTTGCGTTATTAATATTGCTAAGCAAAACTTGACTAACCCTATACAAATTTATTTTAGCTCGATTGCGAAACAAGTTATTTCAACTTATATTAATCACTCTCGAGACCTCATTACTGATGGAATCCATCGCCACGAGGGAGAGAGAAGAGTCAACGTGGAATTTAAATGCCTTGCCTAAGGGCACAATCGTAACGGCTCCAGCGGGACTCGAACTCCGGACCTTTCGCACCTGAAGCGAACGTGCATCCACTGCGCTATCACGACTTCCTACTTGACTAACCCTTGAGTAGGTGGGCTTATCCAACCGAACAACTTTGTTACAGAGTATTTTAATTAAGTTTGAGAAATGTGTGAAATGAAGTTACCTTGCGATTAAATTGCATTTCAGTCGCTAGTACACATATTGCAACTAATGCTATATTATTTCCTTTATTTGCAGCGAGCATCAAGAAGAAAGATTCTCTTAATCATAACAAGTGTCGCCATTGTTGTAGTGGCAGTAGTGACTATTGTAATAGTAGTTGTAACGTAGTCGTAGACATAGACCATCGTAAAGAATTTATTTACATTTCTTACTAACAACTACGGTGCTCCGTTAGGGGCATCTCGGTATTATATAGCATTCAGGAAGGTGATGGTACGATGACGCTGGTACGATGACGCTGGTACGATGACGATGGTACGATGCCGATGGTACGATGACGATGTTACGATGACGCTGGTACGATGCCACGATGACGATGGTACGATGACGCTGGTACGATGACGATAGTACGATGATGATGATGGTACGATGATGATGGTATGATGACGCTGGTACGATGACGCTGGTACGATGACGCTGGTACGATGACGATGGTACGATGACGCTGGTACGATGACGATGGTACGATGACGACGGTATGATGATGATGGTACGATGATGATGGTACGATGATGATGGTATGATGATGATGATGGTACGATGACGCTGGTACGATGACGCTGGTACGATGACGCTGGTACGATGACGATGGTACGATGACGTTGGTACGATGATAAGATGACGATGACACTTCGCTTTCCTGAATTCTTTATAATATCGCGATGGTCCTAACGGAACACCATAAATACCAAATACCATATGGAACCGACGCATCTCATAGAAATAAAAACACACGTGTGCACTGAATAACTGAAACTTTCTCGGAATTAGAGACTACGGTAATATAAACACACATATTCATGAATACATTATGAAATGTTTTCTATGCAAACTCTTGTATTATAATTATGTCTGTGGGATTTGTTTGTTAATACATATATATGCACTGAATTATTACAATGTACAAGCAAATTAATGTTTGTTAGTTTGGGGGGGGGTGTATGGTCGCAGCTTAGGTTATATGGCGACTACCCGGCTATTATTGGTGAATGGAGACCCTGGGTGCCCATCAGGCACGGACATACACGGGTAGAACACGGACATACACGGGTAGAACACGGACATACACGGGTAGAACACCGACATACACGGGTAGAACACGGACATACACGGGTAGAACACGGACATACACGGGTAGAACACGGACATACACGGGTAGAACACGGACATACACCGGTAGAACACCGACATACACGGGTAGAACACGGACATACACGGGTAGAACACGGACATACACGGGTAGAACCACCGACATACCACAAGCCAGCTGGAGAGCTTCACCACATGAAAATAATTCGACTCCTCCAGTGGGGATTCGAACCTACGGCGGTGATGGCATGTTATTTGAACAAAACGAACTAAACAACGTTGCACAGAGGCCCCATAAAAGAGGATTGTATTCTTTAAAATCTGAAGTGACCTAGCATCCTTTAAAACACTGTCGTCCGGAGTTCGAGTCCCGCTGGAGCCGTTACGATTGTGCCCTTAGGCAAGGTATTTAAATTCCACGTTGCCTCTTCTCTCTCCCTCGTGGTCATCAGGAATGAGGTCTCGAGAGGGATTAATATACGTTGAAATAACTTGTTTCGCAATCGAGCTCAAATAAATTTGTATAATAAAAAAAAAATGTCGTGACTTGAAAACCATTATTATTAATATTGGACTCATTTCAATAGTCTGGGTATTATATTAAATCATATGCGTAAATGTACGAATTAACAATTTTAATTAGTAAGATTTTGTCATTAGTATATATACTTTACTTTTATAAAGTAAAGAGTTTGTTTATTATAGTGTCACCCCAATTTAAAGGGCCAGCCATTTCTGACTTATGAGACACCTCTTTTTATGAACATCAGTACTTCCCGAATCCTATGCTTGTATGCCAGGCGCAATGCTGGTAGGCAATCGGTAACGAGTATTTAACTAGCTGGCGGCTCACCAACCGGCCATATGAGAACGAACCCCTGACATGGTTCGAACTTTCGACCTCCCCGCTCCGTAGGCGGACGCCTTAGCTACTAGGCCACATAGACGGTATATATATATACGTGTGTGTTTAAGAAAGATATAAGCCTAAGATAGATCCAATATGTAAACTATTGGTACCAATATAAGATAAGATATGTTTATTATAGTCTCACTTTACATGATACATATAATTACATAATATAGAAACTTTCATCATGCAAACTTTTCTAAGAAGAAATACGAGAGACGTAAAACGTAGCAATATAATGAAGACAATTTTCTAAGACACAATAAGTGCAGTAAAAACCTTCGCACAGCACTAGTAAAATACTAAAAAATTATATACCATATTTTACATATTGGGCCGTGTTCGGCTTATATCCTATCTAGAAACAAATCAATGTGAACTAATGAATTTGTGAAGTTGAAATCGTGAATAGATGTGCACAATATTGATATTGGTTTGCTTAAGTATAGGATATAAGCCGAAAACGATCCAATATGTAAAATATTGAACTGTGTAAGGCGCTTAGCGCCCAAGACAGTACCAATATGTTATATATTGGATCAGTTTGAGGCTTATATCTTACTTAAAACACACACTTATAAAACAAGATCCTACTAATTAAAATAATTAATTTCGTACATGTACGCGTAGAATTTAATATAATCGTTGGCCTTTTCATAACAGTCCAATATTAATAATAATGGACTGCAAGTATAAAGATATGACGTAACGACAGTGTTTAATTATGACGAAACGTTCAAATACACGAAACTACGTGACCTATATTATACCGTTACTGCTCAGTTACCTGTATTCAATAAAATGCTAAGATTTACGAGCATTCGTACGACCACTGAGAACTCGTGATAGCGTTCGCTTCAGGTGCGAAAGGTCCGAGCCCCGCTGGAGCCGTTACGATTGTGCCCTTAGACAAGGCATTTAAATTCCACGTTGCCTCTTCTCTCTCCCTCGTGGCGATGGATTCCATCAGGAATGAGGTCTCGAGAGTGATTAATATAAGTTGTAAGAACTTGTTTCGCAATCGAGCTAAAATAAATTTGTATAAACTACATATTAAGAAACTACTGAGAACGACAGGTACCAGCTCTACCACCTTCGCCAGTAGAAGTAAGCATGTCACGGTGGTACACATGTCACGGTGGTATACATGTCACGGATGTATGCACGAGAATTGTACATTGTAGAGGAATATTATGCTTTATATGAGCGCATTTAACCGCTGTAATCAGGTTGCGTGTGCAAATGGATAACATCGATTACGTAGGTAAGCAAGCTAACATTCTATTTTGACTTCAGATTTTAACATACTATAAATAGCAGCGAGTAACATTAAGTGTTTTTTTACGTTTATTTATCGTCGCTACCGGTTGCCTATATGAGCGACGCCTCCTGAAGACATTTGTTATTTTAGATATTGGAGGATAGTGCAATGATACAGACAGAGAACCGTTCCAGAATCTCCTCTGGTTCTTTTACGTGCACGGTGTAAAGCATCGATACGAGACCTCGGTTTAACGTCCCATCTGAAAGACTGTTAATTTTATTAGGGTCAGACGGGGGATCGAACCTGCGATCCCTGGATTACCAGTCCAGCGTGTTACCACTGGACTACAGATCCGTCTGTAACATTAACCTGTTTACGAGTACTTATATAGTTTTGCACCATACAAATCGGAGCCTTCTGAAACACTGCTATCAGACGCTGTCTACTGTTACCCTGATATGCCAAAATTAAGTGTGGCGTTAGTGGTACAGTGCATGTAGAGTCTCGAATTTGGAACGGAGCAGAACATGAGGATGTGGGTTCATGATAGCACCCGCCAACGGAAAGAAAGGGACGTTGTTTTCTCATTAATGCCACATTTATATATAGCGATGAGGAGAAATATGTTCAACATTTTATACTCGCCAAGGAATACTTTGCTCAGGTCCCGCACTTGCTAGGAGAAGACCTGCAGCATATATAGGTCACCATGGTACCAATCGCGTCATGAACAATCTGGAATATTCCCATTGTTGCTCCGGTGACATTAACAGCTGCAAATTAGTGTTGTCCGCACAATGCATGCATGTGCGGGTGGAGTTCGTGTAGCCATACATGTTTGCACATTTTGATAATTAAATTTGCGTAGTTATTGCTTCTATATATGAGTATAAAATTATAACCAAGTGCACACTTTATTTTTCGTGTGCGTATATATATATATATAGGCTGTAAAACATACGAAATAATGACGCAACAACAGTTGGATACATTATTTAATTTCCTTATTCAACCACAATATGACGGACTATTTTATAGTTGTTGATCCAATAATTGAAACAGATTCATGCTTTCATTCATTTTGGAAATTGTACATGACTATTCAAATTTGTTTACTTTCTGAAATCATTGGTCTTTTGGGAATGGATTTGTGACAAAAATGAATAGTAAATAATAAATAATGATTTGTCAGCCCGGAAGGCATTTATCAATGACATTACTTTATTTTGAGACCACAATTTGGACGGACTATTTTCTAGTACACTTTACTTCCTTCCATTTTTCAAGTTAATACAGTTTTTGCTTAGCTTGTAATGTAGCCTATCAAGGTCAATTTGGTTTTCATTTGCGTGTTTTACGTTTATTTATCGTCGCTACCGGTTGCACATATGAGCGACGCCTCCTGAAGAGATTAGTCATTTTAGATTTTTGGAGGATAGTGCAATGATACAGACATAGACCCATTCCAGAATCTCCTCTGGTTTTAACGTGCAATGTGTAAAGCACCGACACGAGACCTCGGTTTAATGTCCCATCTGAAAGACTGTTAATTTTATTAGCGTCAGACGGGGGATCGAACCTGTGATCGCTGGATTACCAGTCCAACGTGCTACCACTGGACTACAGATCCGTCAGCAGCAGAGTGCCTCTTATATACTATAGGACACAGAAAACGCACACCTACATTATACACTAGAGGACACAGAAAACGTACACCTACATTATATACTAGAGGACACAGAAAACGCACACCTACATTATAAACTAGAGGACACAGAAAACGTACACCTACATTATATACTAGAGGACATAGAAAACGTACACCTACATTATATACTAGAGGACATAGAAAACGTACACCTACATTATATACTATAGGACACAGAAAACGCACACCTACATTATACACTAGAGGACACAGAAAACGCACACCTACATTATATACTAGAGGACACAGAAAACGCACACCTACACTATATACTAGAGGACACAGAAAACGTACACCTACATTATATACTAGAGGACACAGAAAACGCACACCTACATTATAAACTAGAGGACACAGAAAATGTACACCTACATTATATACTAGAGGACATAGAAAACGTACACCTACATTATATACCAGAGGACATAGAAAACGTACACCTACATTATATACTATAGGACACAGAAAACGCACACCTACATTATACACTAGAGGACACAGAAAATGTACACCTACATTATATACTAGAGGACATAGAAAACGTACACCTACATTATATACCAGAGGACATAGAAAACGTACACCTACATTATATACTATAGGACACAGAAAACGCACACCTACATTATACACTAGAGGACACAGAAAATGTACACCTACATTATATACTAGAGGACATAGAAAACGTACACCTACATTATATACCAGAGGACATAGAAAACGTACACCTACATTATATACTATAGGACACAGAAAACGCACACCTACATTATACACTAGAGGACACAGAAAATGTACACCTACATTATATACTAGAGGACATAGAAAACGTACACCTACATTATATACTAGAGGACATAGAAAACGCACACCTACATTATATACTAGAGGACATAGAAAACGCACACCTACATTATATACTAGAGGACATAGAAAACGCACACTACATTATATACTAGAGGACATAGAAAACGCACACATACATTATATACTAGAGGACATAGAAAACGCACACCTACATTATATACTAGAGGACATAGAAAACGCACACCTACATTATATACTAGAGGACATAGAAATCGCACACCTACATAATATACTAGAGGACATAGAAAACGCACACCTACATAATATACTAGAGGACATAGAAAACGCACACCTACATTATATACTAGAGGACACTGAAAACGCACACCTACATTATATACTAGAGGACACTGAAAACACACACCTACATTATATACTAGAGGACACTGAAAACGCACACCTACATTATATACTAGAGGACACTGAAAACGCACACCTACATTATATACTAGAGGACACTGAAAACGCACACCTACATTATATACTAGAGGACACTGAAAACGCACACCTACATTATATACTAGAGGACACTGAAAACACACACCTACATTATATACTAGAGGACACTGAAAACGCACACCTACATTATATACTAGAGGACACTGAAAACGCACACCTACATTATATACTAGAGGACATAGAAAACGCACACCTACATTATATACTAGAGGACACTGAAAACGCACACCTACATTATATACTAGAGGACACTGAAAACGCACACCTACATTATATACTAGAGGACACTGAAAACGCACACCTACATTATATACTAGAGGACACTGAAAACGCACACCTACATTATATACTAGAGGACATAGAAAACGCGCACCTACATTATATACTAGAGGACATTGAAAACGCACACCTACATTATATACTAGAGAACACAGAAAACGCACACCTACATTATATGATTATTATTACATGAACACGAAATACGAAAGATATGTCACATCTTTATTACAAAACACAAACTGAACGACTAAAAATATTCCAAAATGTTTAAAACTATGTATTTATATAGTTATTTTTTATCCGAAGTATGCGTGTTCTATGTCCTCTAGTAATACAGAATTTCTCTCGTTCCTAGTTCCTACTAGTAACACATTTTGGCAAGCCAAGATAGCGGCCATTATATCGTATTACGCCCAGTGCCCTTAATGCACTTCAACAAAGTTAGTGGCCTCCGTGACCGAGTGGTTAATGCCGATGACTTTTGCCCATCACAGCTGTAGGTTCGAATCCTTTCATGTGAGGAAGCTATACAGCTGACTTGTGGAAGGCCAGTGGTTCTACCTCGGTGCCCGTCCGTGCCGGAAGTACTGCTCGGAGGGGCATCCTTGGTATATTATTCCTCCACCAATAATAGCTGGAGAGTTGCCATATCACCTAAGCTGTCGGTGCGACTTTAAACCATAACAACAAACACGCAAGGTCCGCCTAAGTGGTCGAGTGGTTAGTTTAAACATATTTTATTCAGTTCATTCAATATATATATACGGTATATAAGTACAACAGGATATCTGAAATGGATTGGAAAACAAGCTGAGAGCTTATGTAAATTCCTTTCCATGAGGATGTTACACTATACAGTTGTTAGCATTGAGAGCGGTTAGTGATACATGACGGGCATTGTCTTGGGTTCTTTAGCCCCGATTGGTCTTGGGTGCTTGTATGCGTACTTGTGATTTGTGGGGCAATTTGAAACAAGTGTTGTCATCATGCGTGCACTAATTTGTGGTGAACTGAATTGGAAGGTATGGAAAATTAGTAAATGGGATGAAATGAAATGGGTTGCTGTGACACACAGGAAAGGAAGGATGGACCTGGAATACCCACCAGGTAGTCGGATCATGCATCAAACCTCTTTGTAGCTGCAATGTAAGCCTGGACAGTTAGAAAGATGGATTTGTTGTTTTTGAATGGTAAACGATCGTCGCCATACAGAAAATTATTTGTTGTCGGTGCGCAAGGGATATTGGACAAGAGTAGGCGACGAGCATTGTTGTATCGTGGGCACTGCGTAAGGTAGTGCATCGCTGTTTCCATTGCTCCACAGGCACAGTTTGGCGATTCAACAATGTTTTTTCGATGGAGGTCGAAATTCAAAGAACTACATCCTAGTCGTAGATGAGCATGAAGAATCTGGAGCCTCCTGTTTCCCAGGTCGTATAGAGGAGAATATTTCTTAGGCTTGCTGAGTTTGGATTTAAATTCGGATACATTCCTGGAGTTACGGGTGTCATAAGGAAGAGAGTTTCAATCGCGGATGGTTGCTGGAAGAAATGAATTAGCATATGCTTGCGTTTTAGTGTGTATTAAAGGGACGTCAGGAACGGAACGTAGGGAGTAGGTTTGAATGGGTTGTTGTGGTATAATGTCAGAAAGATACCTGGGAGTTAGATTGTTCCTCATTTTAAAGAAGAGAATACATCAATGGTCTTTACGTCTCGATGCAAGGGTTTCCCAGTTGAGATCGTTCCGGAGACGGTTGAGGTTACAAAGCTTAGTAGCACCACTGACTATGCGGGCTGCTTCGTTTTGCACTGCCTCGATGTCGTTGCTTAATGTGTTGGAACAGTTGTCCCAGACAACATCTGCATATTCTAGGAGAGGTCTAATGAAAGAGACGTACATACGCTGGAGACTCGGGCGGGAGAGAATGTATTTGAGGGATCGTAAGATTCCAATTCGTTGCCATGCCTTGTTTAACGATGAGGTTATGTGGGATGACCACGATCCGTCGTCAGAGAAGGTAAGGCCGAGGTGCTTGTGATTTTTCACTTGTTTTATATGATTTTGATCCATAGATATGATTGGTTGAGGAAGTTTGCGACGTTTTCTAGTGAATAGAACTGACTCTGTTTTGTTTGGGTTGAATGTAACTAACCATGATTCGGACCAGGAGTGTATACGTGCCAGATCTCTATTTAGGAGTGTTGCCGAGGATACTGGATCGTCGACTATGACATATAGGCTTGTGTCGTCAGCAAACAAACGTATTTTGGCTTCAACATCTGTGACTATGTCATTTATATAGATTAGAAACAGTAGAGGGCCTAGAATCGATCCTTGTGGGACGCCGGCGTTTACTGGTGCCCAAGAAGAGGTGGTATTTGCGAATACGACTCTCTGTTTCCTATTAGTGAGATAGGACTCGAACCAAGAAAGAAGAGAACCAGCTATGTCGAGTGGTTACGGTCGCTGACTTGTATACCACTGTAACCTATCATCACTGATGGTCACGGATTCGAGCCCCGCTCAGACCGTGTCTCATTTATATAAAAAAGTTCGCAGTTTCTTACGGAGGTTGGTGCACCCAAGTACTGGTTAACAGCTGGAGCATGCCCAGGAAAGGTGTTGTTAGGTAAACTGCCCGCCGGCGATATAGCCCAAAATGGTGCTGATGCAGGCGTAAAACCCGAAATATATAACATTAACAAACACACAAACTGTATAAAGTTAAAGCGGTCCGTTGTTTCAATGCAATCTATATCTGAATATATCGAATACGGCAAATCTGGTAAATCACCAATGTACAAGTTATATATTGTTAAACGTAACGTCCGGATGACTAGTAAAGTTTGAACATAGCTTCCTGGTATAAATCCTATTGTCCCCCTTACCGAGCGCACACAGGGGTATGCAATTATAATAAAGCGAAGACATGTGCACATTAAATCCAAACATACACCAGCAAATATAAGTGTGATTATTGTGAAAGTGAAGATGATTAAAATGGCAATACTTAAGTTAAATATGAACAGATCAAATTATGGGACAATGTTGGCATAATTAATGTGAAGAAACTATAGGTTTAACACGAATAGGGTTATTGGAACATATTCTCTTATCGTACCTTCTTCTAATAGAACACACCACAACTGTCGCGTGAGCCTAAAGAAACGGACGATGGATCTCGGTATGTTCGCCCTGCTCACCCTGCTTGTACTCGCCGCTTCGTCATATACAAACAGTAAGTAAACTAATACACTTAATGTGATCATGTACGTATTGGATAACGGTGATCCAGCTAGCGTGCGGTAGGTCGGTGGTTCTACGCGTGTACCCGTCCTTGCCAGAAATAGTGCTCGGAGGAGCATCCAGGGTTTTCCTCCACCAATCACAGCTGGATAGTCGCCATGTGACCTAAGCTGTTGGTGCGACGCTAAGCCTTGCACAAGTAGCAAACGAATGAGTAACTGTGATATGTTGAATGATTGTAATTCTATATTAAAGCGACACTACATTGTTTTGCGTTCAGTATTTTTCATTCCATTACATCTTAATAAGATTTTAAATTTCAATTAGCGACTGCTTTTCAGCTTTATCTCACACATGTAGTTATCACATGTACATGTATATACTATAATAGTGCAATATGTTATAGATGAATGATGTATATATGCATAGTCTCTTGTAACTCTGAATTGAGTGGCAATGTACTTTTTAATATGTAAACTATATTCTATGTTTGTTATATGCTGTACATTGATGAGACTGAAATAAAGAATAAAATAATAATAAAATATTGTTGAAACAAGCAAATTTCTACTAAATGTAATTTCCCATTATATGATACAATTATTTGCCACAGAAACAGAGTATTTCAATTAACAATAAAAATTAATAATTAATTTGTTGACATAAACTGCATTTCAATTAACAAACAAACGTCGTATACGACTTTTGGTGACATAGCAAAATAGTGTAACTAAGGCCAACGTCCACCAATTTAATTAAATTCAATTCAAACTTTATTTATTGTCGGAGCTTTTACAAACAAAACAATACTAGCAATATAGCTATTTACCGACATATAGTGTACAACAATGCGTAATACAACACGTGTATCCCGAATAGCAACATGTATGGTACAGAGTTACCGTTATATCTCACATGTGTGCATATGCATATTTATTTTTTAGACTAATCGATTTAATTTAATATAGATTCCATTAATAAACAAAGGTCAATTTGTGAGCGTGGCTGACCGTTATATGAAAACACTGTTTATTGGTTGAAAGTTACTTGTAGCAATTATATGTGTGCGTAAAAATGGATTATTTTATGTTGGCTTTTTGCGATGTGTTGTCGCTTTAATGAATGACTTGACTATAATGGTATACTGTTGTATTTTGCTCATGCCCTGTTTGTACTTAGATGTATTTGTATAGGATAACAAGCGAAAACGATCCAATATTTAAAATATTGGACTGTGTGAGGCGCGTATCGCAGAAGACGGTACCAATAGTTTACATATTGGATCCGTTCGAGGCTTATATCTTACTTAAAACACACACATATACAACAATATCCTACTAATTAAAATTCTTATTTTCGTACATTTACGCGTTGGAGTTGATATAATACTCTGGCCTTTTGGCAGCAGTCCAATATTAATGATAATGGACTGCAAGTACAAAGGTATGACGTCAGTCACGACAGTGTTTTAAATATATGTATATATATAGAGACTATAACGACGATTAATACTAAAAGTAGCTTCTCTACTAAGAATCTGAACAGTTAATTCGCCCTTTTCTATAAAGCATACTTCAGTTAATACAGCCAGTCGAATTCCCGACGAATTGTGTCCCAGGTAACACGGGTTCCATTTAAAATTAATCAGTAATCGATATTCTAATGTGTACACTGTAGTGCTAACAAAATTTGTTGATTCATTCGCGTCGTTTTCTAAAACATGCTGCCATATTGTAGGGTTATTTTTCGACAGTAAAGTGTGTTACGATGGTGTAGGTTGCTTTCGGGGCGATAATCCATTTGACAATACATTCGGAGAACTTCCCAGCGCTCCAGACGACGTTCAGGTATATTTATTGATATATTAATTAAAACTGTTAACATAAGGTGACTTATAGTTGGGCCGGGTGTTAAATTTTCACATTATATTGAATATATGTTGGAAAACATAAGTCACTATAATAAACTGTTATATACGTGTCAGTGGTTAACACGTTGGATTCTCGGATTAGCACAGTGGTTAGCGCGCTCACTTCTCACCAATGCAACCCGGGTTCGATCCTAGGACCGGGAAGTATGTGTGATTGTACGGTGGTCGCCAGATCGGACAGGTGGGTTTTCTCCGGGTACTCCGGTTTCCTCCCACACGAATGACTACATAATTATACGCTTTCATCCACGCCAACGAGAGTGATTAATATACGTTTTTAAAACTTGCTTTGCAATCGTTGTAAAATAAATAAAGTTTAAACTTAAAAAGTATAAAGTTTAAACACATTTACATAGAAAGTGCAATATACAGTCTAGCCTGTGCTAGTTGTCACCTGTATTAAGCAGCCACTCTGTATTAAGCAGCCTACCTGTATTAAGCAACCAGATTTCCAATATGTAGCTTAATTATGCATTTGACCTATTTTAAGCAGCAACCTGTGCTAAACAGCCACTTTCTGCGATTCGTTGGCTGGCTGTTTAAGACGGGTATATTATATAACATCATTGCTGTCAATATTACACATATTACAGTCTACATCCGCTATGTCAAAGTCGGTTATGTCGAATTCTCCGGTTATCTCGAAGTCGGATTAAAGTCTCGTTTCAGACACTATAATCTTACATATAACTGGCTCTGTTTATATCGAATTTCGATAAGTCAAACTTCGCTTATGTCGAAGTATTTTGTTCGGTCCGACGGAAATCGACATAACGGATGTAGACTGTACCTTGAACCAAATTTAATATATACAGTAATTTATTAAACATATTTACAACTAATCAAGGTACGGACCTACTTATGGACAAAGACAAACCCACTAGAGGCTCAAGAGATCACGTACCAGGACGCTGCTAGCGTTGAACACTCCAACTTTGATGCCAGCAGACGTACAAAAGTCTTAATTCATGGATATATGAGTAGCAAAGAGAGATCACCGGTCATTGCGAACTTGTCCGTTGCATTTCTTAAAAGAGTAGGTTATAAATGCTAAAATTACTTATGTTATTTTAACTTATTTATCATAGTTTATATATTTTTCATTTTAGCTCGATTGCGAAACAAGTTCTTACAACTTATAATAATTACTATCGAGACCTCATTCCTGATGGAATCCATCGCAACGAGATAGAGAAGATGCAACGTGGAATTTAAATGACTAGGGGCACACTCGTAACGGCTCCAGCGGGGCTCGAACTCCGGGCCTTTCGCTCCGTCACTGCGCTATCACGACTTCCATTTATTATATCTTTTTTTATTTGTATTCCAAATAAATACAGTGACAAATGTGTTATCTGAACTAAGCATAAATACAGTGACACAGTGACAAATGTGTTATCTGAACTAAGCATAAATACAGTGACACAGTGACAAATGTGTTATCTGAACTATGTATAAATACAGTGACACAGTGACAAATGTGTTATCTGAACTAAGCATAAATACAGTGACACAGTGACAAATGTGTTATCTGAACTAAGCATAAATACAATGACACGTTTTTGTTGTTTTCCTTCAAATGAAGATAAGATAAGATAAAACAGTCTCTATTATTGAATTTTCTTTTATGATTATCTTTAAAGTATGATTGCAATGTTATTGGAGTTGACTGGTCTAAAGGAGCGAGTGCCTTTTATCCAAAGGCGGCAGCTAACACTCGCATCGTCGGTGCAGTCGTTGCGCGGTTGTTGAACATGTTACAGGAAAAGTTCCAACTAAAGCTGGACCAGGTACATGTAGTTGGCCATAGCCTGGGAGCTCACAGCGCAGGGTATGTCGGCAGTCGGATGCCGGGTATAGCACGAATCACAGGTAATGACGGATTTTAATCTTCGTATAGTAAGAAACATGATGAAACCATACAAAGCTGTGCGCTTCTATATTGAGCATTACTTTTTCGTTGCAAATTTTAGATTTATGGATTTTACTATAATGAGTGAAGGAAATAATCCTTCGCACATTGCATTAATTTACCCACACGTTCGCACATCTTGATATCAAATGTGCCTATATATTGTTCTAAGAGGTTATGAATTTTACCTCTAAGCAAGTGCATAGTGTCTTGTTGGTGTCATTATATATATATAAACTGAGTTCTCGAAATGTGTTGTTTCTATCTACAAAAGTATTATTTCATGACGTAACTAATAACACAAACAAGACACAAACGTTATAACTTTCTTTCACTAGAAACATGATAATAAATAAAATTACCAATCTATATAACTAATACAAGTAGTGGATATAATACGGCCGCAATGTTGTTTCTTTCTTGGTTGTCACATAGTGCCAAGTAAAGAACTTTGGAAAACCCCAGACAGCCGAAAGTCGGATCGAGAAGAACTTTTATATATTTGTATCATTATACTAGTGTTGAAGACACTACATATGGTGCTGCGCCTTTATTATATATAGCTCACCGCTCTACTTTGCACCGCACAAATAGTCTCCGCATTAATAATTGCACCTTGCTAATATGCACCGCATTAATATTCACCGCCTTATTGTACCGCATTAATATTCACCGCTCTACTAGGAATTCCAAATATTAGAGGGTACACGGGCCTGCCTAGCATGATAGCTGTTGAGCTGTACCCTGACCTCTAATTGCTAAGCTATAATTTAGATGGTGCTAGATGACATGTGCTCCCAAGCCCGGTTATTTCATAAAATATGAACCAAAGTCAGGGGATTTAATACATCTAGCCGTAAATGCAATATTTATGTGAGTGGTCTCCCTTGGTTATTCAGTTATTGACCAAATAGAGACCATATCATTTGATCCGATTAACGGCTGCTCAGAATTTTCCGCCACAGCAAACTGTTTATTCATAAACAATTTGTCCTCCAAAATTCTTCCTATACATCTAACGGACCTATTGTGGACCAACAAATTTACACTCTGCTTCGGACACATTTTTTTGAATTGCGTCGGACAGGGTTAACAAATACATGTCGTTGCCAACATCAGACAAGTGGACTCCATCTGGCCGGTAAAACCCCGGAGTTGTCCTATCAATATCCTGGACGATAATGCGACCCAATGGTTGCTGTAACACAAGTTGTTTGATTTTTCTATGTATGCGCTTTCTCTTCAAGTCCATTGCCTTGGCAGAAGATTGGGTGTTTGGTGTATCCCGCCATTGGAATGATGTACATCCAGGCAATTATCGCATTTGGGAAACTACGCCATAGATATTCAATAGCACTATTAATGGCGGTTATTATTTGACATGTGTTGTTACATGTTATGTTGTTACCTCCAGCATGTAAAATAATCAGAGATGGCTGAATACCCCGTAACATGCCATTTTGTATGGTGGAATGGAGGTTTTGTACTTTCATGGAGGAATGACCGTCCCAGGAGATATTCACATCCTCCAATGCCATATCTGGGTCCCCCTTCTGCACTGCTCTAACCCCAGCCCATCGCACCAGGGAATCACCCAACACCCACACCCCTGTAAGGAAAATACTATGGTTAGTATACTACCCAGACTAGTGCATAGTTACATCATAACCGTATGTACTGTTTATATGCTGATGTTGACCAACGACCCATTTGTTTGATAGATTCTTCCGACAGACCTTTAACTGCTAATTCGCTTGCCCGACCAATTCGAAAGCTATGCGATCTATATTTACCTGCCACGATACCAGTAAAGGGTATCACCTAATCACCTTAGACAACACGGATGAAAATTGCGAACGTGTTAATGGTTGACCATCGATATGACAAAACAATATGGTGGAGGGTGTATTCCTGACTTGCAAGTAGTCTGACATTGCCTTCACACAGCACAAACCCTGCTTTCGTGTCTGTGGCAACCTAATTGTAATTGGGGCGCCATTTTGAGATGCGAATACGTATCAGCATTGCCGCATTATTGTTCTTGATTGATATATCATCGAATCGTAGAGCCCTATGTTGCTGTGATAACCTTGTAACTACAAGTTCACTAACTCTAAATAGGCCAAAGTAAGCTAGGGAATAAACGGCAGTAAATAACTTTGCTTCATACGCCGAGTAACATGTTTGTGGCAAGTGTCTACAAATAGAAACCAACATCTTAAATGTGATAGGAGCCCGATTGTCCTTGGATGGTTTTAATCGCTTGCAACCTTCAAGCAACTTTTTAACAACAAATGAGCGAGAAAAATCTGGCCAATCATGTATTTTATGTTGGAAGCTGATGCCGGTCACATATAGGGAGATCGTAGCTGGAGCATAACCCATTTCGAAACAATAGGAAATAAACAAAATAATGTGAGCTAATGGACTTGGCCACAGTATGTCTAAGCTATAGAGACATCTGAAAGAATAAAAACATCTCAACGCAGTTTCGTAAGCACCCTTAGTACTTTCGGCCATGCTAGTGTTCAACAAAGAAGTAGCTCTTTGTTGAAGATCTCCCATATCAGGGTGGGAACCGGATGTGGTTCTGGATCTGCGGCTGGGGCTAAAACCCTGAATCGCTGCAACTGTAAACGAGATAAAGAGTCACAAATAGAGTTTTGCACTACGCTGACATGCCGAGACCTGATTACCATGTTATATTTGCAATGTTAAATTCCTCAAAAGTACCATGACTGGGTCTGATTTTGAAGTCATAGAATTAATGATATGCATGACTGCTATATTGTCTGTTCTGAAACAAATTCTTTTGTTCATCAGCTCCTTGCCCCATATGTATACAGCCACTAAAATAGGGAATAATTCTAACACTGTGATATCACTAGTATAACCACTAGTATGCCAAACATCCGGCCAGGCAGCGTAAGTCCACTTTCCTGCAAAGTAAATGCCAAAACCTAAGCCTTTTCCGGCAGCACTATCTGAGAACAGTTGGACGTCCTCATTGCTAACCCAAAATCTGTCATGAAACATTGCAATGCCGTTAAATTTCTGAAAGAAATGCTTCCACATTGACAAGTCGAGACGAATCTCCCTTTTCATCCTGACATGGTGGTGTGGTTTTGTTAGGCCACATGTGGCATTTATTAGCCGTCTGCAAAACGGCCTACCTGGAATAATTGCCCTACATGCAAAATTGAGGACACCAATAAGGCTTTGCAGTTCACGCAATGTTACTTTTTCTTTGGATATGACTACGTTAATATTGGATAGGATCTCTTTGACCTTGTCCAAAGGCAGTCTAACTAGCATCTTTACCGAGTCAATCTCTAAGCCTAAGAAACAAATAACAGAAACTGGGCCGATCGTTTTGTCCTCTGCTAATGGAACACCTAATTTATCCATGCACTCCTGAAATACCTCCATGAGTTTTTGACAATGCTGCGTATTTCTTCTGCCACCACCTAAAAAGTCATCAAGGTAATGCAGTAGGTGTTTACTTGGTGCTTTCCTAGATACATACAATTCTAAAAATGTTGCAAACTTTTCAAAAGTACTACAACTTATGGAACAACCAAACGGCATACATTTTTCAAAATAGTATTTATCCTCAAATTTGAAACCAAGTTGATCAAAGTCGGCAGGTTTCACAGGCAGTAATCTAAAGGCAGATTTGATATCCATTTTAAACAATAGACAATCAACACCTAAATCCTGAACCATATAAATTGCTTCATCGAAGCGAGTGTACTATTGTGTATCTACTACACCCCCTCCAGCCCACCTTCCATTAAACAATAGACAATCAACACCTAAATCCTGAACCATATAAATTGCTTCATCGAAGCGAGTGTACTATTGTGTATCTACTACCTAGATTCTCTGCGTCTACTTATCTTCTTGATCTTTAGTTGTTATTCCATCAACGTCCGCAATGAAAGTGTCCTCCACTGCAAAACCGCCGATAGATGGCGTGACCTCGGCTGTATTCGATTGGTCAACTCGAGTTCCGCTACCCTCACTCGGGATGTTCCGGAGTTAATCGAATACCATGTTGATGTCCACAACACTCCTCCCCACTTTATTTGAAAAGTGGGCCCTCCCTACTCTTGTTTGAAAAGTAGGGAGGTTCATGGGTCACCATCTGTGATCTTCGGCCACCTTGGGTGTTCCTAACCCGTGGCCACGATAAAAGAGAGACGGCCTCTTGATAATTGTTTGGTTTGAAGTCAAGATAACCAACCAAATGACCAATATATCCTACAGATAAGCTATCTGCTATAGGTAGTACTAGTCCCTTAATATTTTGGATTGAACTAGTACCCTAAAGATTCTATGGTACATGTTCGTAAGTATTTTGAATTGAACAAGTACACAGCACTCCCCATCTGTCCTAGATATAGGCTTACCATTTGTTCGTAACCCATGACACTCGGATGAAAGCCTATATTAACCTGGTTTGACAATAGTCTGGTGGTACCATGATAGTACTAGCATGAATTGACTGTTAGCACGATCCTTAATCCTCTCCCCTCCCACCATTAAAAGGGAAAGGTGCCTCCTCTATCCTCTTGTCTCCTCACTGGTCAACGTTGTACAGACGCTTGGCATTGTCGCCAGCGTACTTCAATACCTCTGTCCACGATTCACCCAGAATGTTCGCAATGATCCGTGCCACGATTCCCAGGAATGCTGGAGTGCTGCACCTGTTCTTTTTCCTCTCCTGAAAGTATGGGGCGTCTGTTTCCAACAGCAACCTGTCCTGATTCAGACTCCTCACCCCCTCATGAGAGGCAGCACACTTACTAATTAATGGAGTAAACCCAAAATGGACATTTGGGAACTCCTTCAACCAGAGGTTCATGGTTCCCTTTGTGCCCTGGAAGCAATGGAGATGCATCCGCTGCTCCCTTGATACCACCCCCTTCAGTTGGTACAAGAGTTGGAGCATCTCCCCCGCGGGCCCATTCTTTGGTCCTCTATTGTGGAGAACCAAGACCTTGTCTAAGGTCACCCGTTTGCACACCTCATCTAAGATGATATGCTGTGTGCTCCATTGATGCAAAGGGGCCGAATAGTCTAGACCCACCTCTCCCAATGCTCGAACACCTGGAAAAGCAAGGCACTTGTCAAATGCCTCCCAGGTATTGTTGTCGATCGCCCGGACACCCAGTGGGTGTAACCCAATGGCAGTCACAACCCCCTGACTAGCCAGGCAATCAACCTCGTCCTGTGTCGGGTATGTGGGTGGATCGCAGAATACAGCCACCCCTCCACTGACCTCTACTGGTTCTTCATCTTCCAATTTCTCGATTCCCAGAACGATTTTGAGATCTGTCCGGGAACCCGCCCATCGGCTGAACAACCGATCTAGGTGGAAGTGACTATCCCAGGCCTGTGGATATTCCATTGCCTCCACCGCCGGGAAGTTATCTCTCAGTTCCTGGGCCCTTTGGGCACCGATCAAGCTAACCACCACAACCATGGCCCTCCAATGACCGAGTAAGCCTACTGAGGTTAGTGGTCCCAGGGTGAACTGTTTAGGATACTTGATGTCCAAACAGTCCAACAGCTTCTCCGCACTGTCCTGTTGTCGGGGGTCACGGGTACGGAACCCATGTCTTCGGCCAGGTTTATGAATTTTACCAGGGCCTCCAAATCCGGCGTGTGGTTCACCCACCTTGCGCAGAGGTTCAGCGCTGTGAGGCGGAGAGTGATGACCTTTTTGGTAAGGTGCTGGTCCTCGTTGAAGATGCCCGCAATATGGGATTGCAGGGCATGCGCTCTATCAAGGACCGAGGTGCAGCCCATAACACAACACAAAGGTTGACCTCTTGCATCCGTTGTCACTGCCGGTTTTGGACGTTTATGAGTGGCGTCCCGTGAAGTGCTTCGCTGCCTCTTCATCGTGGTTCGCCTAGGGCTCTGGTGCCTTTGGCGATGTTGGGCAGATTGGTGACTAGTAGAGTAGTCACCACGCCTTCCTCGACGTTGAGGAGACCCTCTTGTATTCCGGGAGGTCCGGAATTCTTCCCTCCTTGGAGATCTTCTGGTCGGCTTCCTACGATTTGATTCGTAAGAAGCCTTCCTAGTTTCTACCGCCTGGGGGCCCCTAGTGGAAGACCTTGACGTCACTGTCTTCCATGCCCCTTCCTCCGATCTGACCCCGCCCTTGTTCTTCCGGGGAGACCGCCGCAACTCCACTGGACTGGGTCGTTGACGATTGGCCGGTGAACCCTCGCGAGGCGGAGTTTTCACCTCCTGCTGGGGTTTGCCTTCTGGAGCGTCTTCTTCCAGGAGGGCCCTCTCTGCCTCGGATGTCATAGACAGAGTATCGTCCGCTTCTTCCAGGCCCGTTCTTGACAGCGCTTCTGTCATTGAATCCAGACTCGACTTGCCGAGTCGGATGTCCTTTGATGGACATGCAGGCATCGGGCTAGCTGTCTTGGCCTGTCGATGGACCCTCTGGATGTTTTTATCTATCCAGCCTGCTCCTTGAAATTGCAAGGTGTCAGCATCCCTGGATACAATTTGCAGCCAAGTTTGCTGACACCTCAACTTCTTTGCCAGCCGAACTTGGTCCATCAGGAGGTCAATCTTCCCCTGGGTGGGAAGTTTCTGCAGCATGATGTTCTGCACTAGTTCCCTTGCCGGCATCAGTCGCCCCTCCTTGGTCGCCCTCACCACTTCCTCGTGATAATCTGTCATTGATGTCATCTGAAAATTATAATTGTACACATTTTTCACAGAAGTACTTGTCAATGACTAATGCATCCGAGGCCGTGACATTGATGCATGAACCGTGAAACCACTCATCGCATCCATCGCACTGAATCATAAACCTGCCCTGCCACGGCTGGCTGCAGGTACAATATTTATGGGCGTCATTCTCCCATTCTCCCTCACCTGGAGGATTGGACAACCACTTATGAATCCAGTCCGGGATAGCGCGATCTTTACATGGCTTCATACGATCATGGTTGACCACAAGGATGGACCCCTGCAACTTTACACGGTAGAGTGAAGCCGAGATTTTCTTGACAATAACAGCTGGTCCTTTCCAGGGGGACGTGAGCTTCTTGCTCTTTCCCTTCCGAACCGCTGTATCTAATAGGTAGATGACGTCACCTTGTTCGTAGGTGCGTTGAAGTACCCGGATGTCATAATCTTGCTTCATCCTCTTCAGGGAGGTGTTCAGACTAGTCCTTGCCTTCTCATGTGCTGTTTGGATGTTATTCACTAATCGGGCCACATACTCATCCGCTGACACCGGGCTTGGTGCTCCTACTGGAAACATCAAGTAAGCCGGTGTATTGACTTCCCGACCTAACATTAGTTTGTTGGCCGTGAAGCCTGTCGAGCGGTTGACTGCACTACACAATGCGCCTGCGATCTGTGGAAGGTGAATGTCCCATTGTTCTTGGGAATCCCCTATGTAACATCTTACAGCATCCATGAGCGTTCGGTTATACCTCTCCACCTGTCCATTTGATGACGGCCGATATGGGGTTGTCCTAGCCTTGTGAATCTCTAACACTTCTAGCAATGCGCTAAATAGTTTCGATTCGAAGTTACGCCCCTGATCGGAGAATACTTGCAATGGGAACCCAAATCTGGAGAAGAATTGGTCCACGGCTGCTTTAGCAGTCACATCAGCGGTTTGTGATGGAAGTGGCACGCACTCTACCCATTTGGTGAACTGATCCACCATCATAAGTACGTACTCATTTCCCCGTGACGTTACTGGTAGTGGTCCCATAAAATCTAAATGTACTCTCTCCATAGGTGCTCCCGCTTGATATACTTGCATAGATGTGCGCCCATATCGGACCGTCTTCTTGTTCTTGTTGCACGACGAGCAGGTAGTAATATAATTGGCTATATAACTACCCATACGGTACCAGTAGAACTTTTCTTCTACTCGGCCTTTCGTCCGTGCAACCCCTTGATGTCCTGCAGAAGGTAGATCGTGGTTAGCTTTCACTACCTCCTCTCTCAGGGATTGTGGGATCACCAGATCTTTTTCCTCTTCGTCATCCCTCTGTCGATAGAGGACATCTCCTATCAACATAAATTGCTCCTTGTTTAGCCAATATGCCTTTGCACAAGGGCTCGCCAGGAATAGATTCCCTTCAGTTGGGTTGGTCGATTGTCTCAACCAGTTCATGATAATGGTCAAGTCTGTATCCTTGCCTTGTGCTGATATTAGGTCGGTAGTACCATATCCCCAGCATGATGATCCATCAACTGGTCTTCTCACTTCCACCCCATAGACGTGGACTTTGGCAGTACCACCTTCGAACGTGACCTCAATGTAGACGTCTTGTTCATCTTGCGTCTCTTCTGGCTTCCATCCTCGGGCCTCCGTTGTTGGAGCCTCCAACTTTGACATTAGAGACTCCGCTCCCGTTCCTGGAGCAACGTGATCCACCTCCGGTTTACCCATTGGTGGACCCTTCGCCTGAGTGACCATCCCCCCTGGATCCCAATTCCTGACATCTGGTGGAGTCTCTAAAATTGACATTAGAGACTCCGCTCCCGCTCCTGGAGCACCGTGATTCACCTCTGGATGTCCCACAGGTGAACCCATCGTTTGGTTGCTCTCGGCTCTGATGTTGAGGATGCTGTGGATCCCTTCGTCGTCTTCCGTCTTGCCATTCTTACCATTGACATCCCTGCTATCGGGCAAACATTGTGCACTCGCCGACATATCCTGCTCCCGCTCACTCTGCGTAACTCCCGGAACATCTTTCGTCTGATGAAAGACTTCCGCCTGTTTTTCGCTCTGTGATCCTGGAACTTCACACGTTGGGGTTGCAATTCTCCTTTGATCGACTTCCTCTCTCTGATCTCCCGCAGCGTACGAATACCCGCGCCTGATCTGATCTCCCGCAGCATATGAATACCCGCGCCTGATCGTATCCGTCGTTGTCAAAGGTACTGCCTCATCTATCTCCCGGGTGAACTCGCCCCAACGGCTGTCAGCCCTCACGCAATATTGGCACCCACCACATGGAAGGTCTTCTACTCTCACGCGTGCATCGTATGCGTTGCATGGATACTCTGGTAGGGGCATCCTAGACAAAGCATCCGAATTACCGTGTAATTTCCCTGGTCGGTGTTTCACTATCATATTGTACTGTGATAGCTCTTCTATCCATCGGGCTAGTTGTCCATGTGGTTCCTTGAATTTTAGCAGCCATGTTAAGCTTGAATGGTCGGTCCGGACTAGGAACGGTCTCCCCAGTAAATAATGTCTATAATGCCGAGTAAACCTAACGATCGCTAGTAGTTCCTTGCGTGTGGTACAGTATCTTCGCTGTTCTTTAGTTAGCGCATAACTACCATACGCGACTACTTTCTCCTCCCCATTCTGTATCTGTGATAATTCTGCACCTATTGAGAGATCAGACGCATCACAATCCAGAACGTAATCACCATCTTGCCTTGGAAGTGCCAGAACAGGCGGGCTTGTCAAAGCCTGCTTTAGATGGTCAAAAGCATCCTGTTGTTCATCTTCCCATTTGAAGTTGGTCTTCCCCACCACCCGTTATAGCGGTTCTGCATGCTTAGAGCCAATCCCATAAAGCGTTCCACATGTTTCCCACAGGTGGGCACCGGCCAATTAGACACCACTTCTGTGTCTCGATTGGACATGGCTAATGTCTCACTACTTACCAGGCGGCCCAGAAATTCAACTTCATTTTGAAAGAAAATGCATTTCTTTGGCTTCAACCTTAGGCCATAGTGCCTAAAGCGTTGCAAGGCATCACCCAAATTGGTTAGATGATCCTCAAACGACTTCCCCATTACCAAGATATCGTCTAGAAAGGCCAGTACCGTTTTCCAGCTCAAACCTCGCAGCACCAGGTTCATTATTCTTGCAAAAGTGGCTGGAGCATTACAAAGACCAGAGCCCATCTTTACATGCTCGTACAGCCCATATTTTGTAGTAAACGCTGTTTTTCTGCGGTCATCTGGATAAATATGTACTTGCCAGTAGGCTGAATTCGCGTCTAGTTTGGAAAACCAGACATTGCCAGATAAAGTGTCTAGGCAATCATCCACCAAAGGTAATGGAAACACATCTTTTACTGTGACTTTATTCAAGGCCCGGTAATCAATGCAGTAGCGCACACTTCCATCTGACTTGCGTATAAGCACCGGGGACGATGCCCACTCAGAGGTAGACTGCCTGCATCTAACATCTTCTTAAGATGTGCTTCTTCTTCACCAGCAACCTTTGTTTGACTGGTGGCGCATCACCGGTGTTGAGTTTGTGTTCAATCTCGGTAAAGGTACCCAGATCAAACTCACTTTTTCCGAAGACATCTTCAAACGAATTTAGCAATTGGGCTAACTTTGTTTGTTGATCCTCATCCAGGTTGTTGATTGAGTTGTCAAACATGTTCTGTAAGTGCTCTGGACCATGGGTCCCTTTGCCACTTGTTGACCTTGTGGCTGTACTCTGTCTTGTTGCTTCTTGCACTTGGTTTACCCCTGGGTATTTTTCAATGGAAGTAGACGTTTCATCCATAATGATTGTCTCTACTGGAAAAGCCCTACCGATCTCGGTATTTTTCTTTAAGAGCTGGTACCGGTCGGTTGTGTTAATTATGCACATAACTGGTGATTGACCAGATTTGCGCAACGTTCGTGCTCCAAATATGTTGGCATTCTCACAAGGCTCCATATAGTAGTCAGGAAGCTGTACATTCATCTTGCAGTCTACCTTCACCACCGAGTTTGGTGGAACAACACATCTTTTGGCCACCGTAATTCTGGCCAATTTGGGTTGACCGCTCTCATTGTCAATATTCATTGTAATGATCTGGTCCTCGTAGGTAAATGTACCATTGCCCACATCTATTATTGACCTACCTCTCGTTATCAGGTCCATACCAAACAGCATGTCTTGTTCTATTGGTGCAACATAGATAGGTCCCTTGTATTGACTCGTACCTATGCGTAGACGAATTGGTTCAGCTATGAATCCCTGAATTGACATCTGACGTCCTGCAGTATCTAACCTGACACTATGCACCTTCTTGAGTTGGCCAAAAATCCTGTCTGAGATAATAGTGACCTGCGCTGCGGAGTCCACTATTGCCTCTACCATCTTGTCTCCCACTTGTACTGGAATGGTGACTGTTGACAATGACTGTAACAGGCACACTTTGGCTGTCCCCTCGCCTATACTACTATTTGATTTAGTAATACAGGTTGCTTTTTCATCGACTGGATTGCTCGGGTTGTCTTGTGAAGTTGTCATCCACCCCTCGTCTGTTTTCTGGTCTTCCGGTAGTGCGTCCACTTCCGGATGGCCAATCTCACCATTGTGTGTTGACTCTAACGAGGGGTTTGGTGGGGAGCCGTCTCGTTTGCAGGTCGAATGTTGGCTCCCTGACCCGACCTGTTGATGTTTAAATCCTCACTCCTCTTGGGACAATCCCGTATGAAATGTGTCTTGTCACCACAACGAAAACATCCGGTATTTCTCGGCCTCATTGGTCTTCGCATGGATACGCTCTTTATAGCTTTTGCCATTTCATCCAGCTGTTGCTGCAGACTAGCCAGATCAGGTGGTCTGTTCGGTTGGATCGCACACACCTGGGTCGTCATCTCTTCATCATAGTCGACAACTGTTTTTAATAACGGCTGTCGTCTAGCTTGGTTTCTATTCACCATGTCGCATTTGGAATGCTGGTATAGCCGAACGTCATTCATGGCACTCTCTATTGTTGCGTGTTTTTTTCATGAATACGCTATGTCCAGCATCTATATCAAGTAGTCCCTCGCAAAAACGGTCTATGGATTGCCGATTTGAATAAAACATGGGCAGATCAATGAAAGCCTCGGCAGCTAATTCTTGTACCCGGTCTGCCCAATCCTCCATAGCTTCCTTCTTTTGCTGGGCCGCTTGATTAAATTTCGTTTGGGCGGAAGCTTGTAGTTCAGGCCCAAATCGATCTCGCAACTTACTAAGCAAGTTTGTATATGTTAAGTCGGGACTTGTTTTAACAAGACGGGTACAGTAATCCAACGCCTTGCCGCTTACACAGTGTAGCAGACAAACCTTACAGTCCTCCGGCGTCCAACGGTATGCCTGTGCATACTGAGTGAATTTCATCTCAAATGGCTGCCAGTTTGATTTACCATCATACGTCATGGACCTAGGCACATCTCTAAGTGCTGGCATGCGTATGTGATGTGGTGACTCGTGTCTGTCTGTAGTCGGTCTTCGGGTGTTATGTACCGGCCCATCATAATTTAGTGGTTTCCGTCCTGCTGCTCTGTGTGCATACATGCCTAAGGCATTTGTGGACGGTTCTTGCTCGTCACAAGACGATGAATAGCAGTCTTGTGGGTGTAAATTCGGTGTCTGATACCTGCTGTCATGAAATTGTTGCACTGCACGCGATATCGGGTGTTCCGGTACCGAAGCATATTTCTGTCGTCCACCATGTTGTACTGGTGGCTGTACAATGTGCTTGTTTATCAGGCACCTAGCCAATGGTTGTGTGGCCTGTACTGGATATACAGGTTTGTTAACACGACGTGGACTGCCGCTATCTGTAGAATCGTCCCCGTCTCTTGGCATTACCCTGTGATTATGCTTTGTAAATCGCCTCTGTTTATCTGCGACTAGATGAAATATTTCAGAAATGTCGGATGAAGTGACTCGTTCTCTTTTTATCAATCCTCTTCGGAGACTACTGAAGTCTACACTTTGATGTGCAACTTCAGCCTGCTGGATCCCTCGTGTATCCCTTACCCCTCTGGTATTCGTAATATGTACCTCGCTCAACAGCCGTTCTGCTGTTGCCATTAGCTGCTGGGCTCTCTCCACTTTGTCGTCGTTTGGGGTTCTGCAGAGTGATACCTCTGGTTGACCACTGAAAGAAATGGCGCTACTGGTACCATCTGACAAATAACTCCCCCCTCTCTGCTTCAATCGTTTACTTTGAGGTAAACCTCTTCGACTGTTGGGAGAGATGCGTGTGTTAGCCCTGTGGCTATGTAGGTGTTCTTCTGCAGGATGATTCAAGCTTTGATTGCTCTCCTCACCCCTATCTGTATGGTCATCTTTTGGCGTCAACAAACGACTATACTTGGATAGTGCATGTATTGTCGCATTGGGTGTTCTGGCATTGGGGGTCGTTCGTCTTACAGCCTGATTTGGCCTAAAATCTAGACTGTCCCTTATCTCCCTGGCCACGGGTCGTCTCATAACCCTCTCTAATGCCTCAAGGGTGATGTTACCCTGTTGTTCTCTGAAAATGATTATCAGAGAAGCGATGCTTGCTCCTATCCCTGGAATGCATGTGAGCTCCTCGTGGGACATGAAGTTAACCCTCAAATTGTGTGGGGCTCTGGCCATCTTACTTGCTACTTGTACAACGTAAAAAGCAAAGGATACACGAAGTGGTTTCACTGCTTCCGTTGTTTCGCTCGCTGGAATTTTCTCCAATGGCGGGAAATCCAGAAAATGGAATTTGGGCCGTCTACGGACCAAAAGACCAAATTACTTATTTGAAAATCTTTACTTAATCAAATAAAATTGGCTGCTAATATAACGGCTAGGATAGGTACCTATCAAAACACATTTAGGCTTGGTAGCGTGTAGCCAATTTAGCGGTGTTTGACCAGCGTGAAAATTTGATTTTTTTCAAATCCCACGCCAAGAAATAGGTTCTGTTTTCAACAACCGCTGCCACCAATATTGTGTATCTACTATAAATATTACGGATACTTACCTAGATTCTCTGCGTCTACTTATCTTCTTGATCTTTAGTTGTTATTCCATCAACGTCCGCAATGAAAGTGTCCTCCACTGCAAAACCGCCGATAGATGGCGTGACCTCGGCTGTATTCGATTGGTCAACTCGAGTTCCGCTACCCTCACTCGGGATGTTCCGGAGTTAATCGAATACCATGTTGATGTCCACAACAGTACTGTATAGAGCAAAGATTCGGGTCTATGTAATCGTTAACTGATGACCCGACTGGGAATGACAAATGGTGTATTAGTCTGTATTCATTTTGTGCCTTCTTTGGTACTAGACCTATCGGAGAGACTCGCAATGTAGCAATTGGGCGGATATCAAATGGACCCGCAATTCTACCGCTCACAAGTTCTTTAAAAATGTTGTCTCTTATTATTTCCGGTTTGGCTAATGCCGACTTTAGATTTTTAGATTCGGACGGTGTATGGGCGCCTTCATAATGTAACGGGAAACCATTTGTGAAACCCTTTAATAAATATGCTGCATCGGCATGGTCATAGTGCCTCAGTTCCTGCTCCATTTGTTCAACCTTGATTGGCGAGTATGCCTGTCCAAAATAGTGTGTACCTGTTTACCGGTACTAATGCTTTCCCCTGTAGCTTCCCCTACCGGTGCCTCTGTAGTATGGTCTGCCGCCATAGGGACGCCGAAAGGAGGCACGAAAAGACATGGGGGGTTGGTACACCGGACCATGGCTACCGCTGGAGCCTGATCTTGGACATGCCCATTTTCCATGCTGATGCGATGAGCAGACAGAACATGTATGCATATATCTACATGCTGGCAAATGGCACTGGCCCTTATTAAAATCAATGCAGTTAGGGGGCATACCAGTATAGGCAGTCGTACTATTTGGTACCGATGGCGAAGAACTAGCCCTTTGCTGTTGACCAGAGAAGCAGCGCAGCCACAAATCACCATTTAAGGCATTCCAAGGGGAAACTTTGACTGCCTGGCGCAAACGAAATTGCTCATCGTACGTGCGCCATCCAAATCCTCCATGTTTCTGGGCTGCCTCCCTGATCAACGACATATATTGCAATATTTGCATCATACGATTGGGATGCTCAGCCAAATATATGGTAGAATATACCAACATAGCAGCGGTCCATTGTTCCACCGTACCTATCTTTTCTTGTGCCAACTTTGGTCGGGCCTCCAACTGGCCTTGCTCATTGACACTTAGCAAGTCACCTACACATGCGTCTGCCAACTCAACAGCACCTTTTAACAGGACTGCCAGGTTGACATACTTGTGCTGCCTTATTTTGAATTTAAGAGATTCGGGGACATGGAGGGCAATATCGTCCCCACCACACCTCATAATTTCGGGAGACCCATCTGGCTCAAATAGCGTCAATGGATTCGCTTGAGCCTGAGGGCACGGAACATCTAATTCGTTTCGAAGAATGGCTTCAAAATCGACAAAATTATTAGAACCATTGCCGCGTTTTCCGTGTGTTCCTCCAGGCAAAGCCAAGACATCGACTCTATCCGGCTCTTCTGTTTGGTGGTCTGGAGCCCTTGCTAGCGTCTCCGCTACTGGCGCGGCATCTGGTGGTGCCGTTGCCTTCCTTTTGCGACCTCTAGGCATCATATGTGCGTGGATTGAAACAGATTTGATAGCAGTAATCAATGCTTTGTTTTTTAGGCAGCCATTAATTTATTCCAACAGGAAGTCACATGACCAATTAAAAGATTCGTCCTCATGAATATTCGTACTCATGGTAGTTCGTACCAATATCATACATATATAAATAGCTTTACTGCAAACATAAATTTGGCATTATTGCCATGGCAATAAGCCTTATTATTGTTCGTTCGTTCGTTCCGTTCGTTCGTTCGTTCGTTCGTTCGTTCGTTCGTTCGTTCGTTCGTTCGTTCGTTCGTTCGTTCGTTCGTTCGTTCGTTCGTTCGTTCGTTCGTTCGTTCGTTCGTTCGTTCGTTCGTTCGTTCGTTCGTTCGTTCGTTCTTTCGTTCGTTCGTTCGTTCGTTCGTTTGTTTCGTTCAAAAATGCTCAGAAATTCTATCAACATTTCAACAACAAAACGTTACCATGTAACTGTATTCGTTACAAAGCCATTCGTTGAGTTAAATTTAACATTAAACAGAAGCCGCTACATGTCTGTACTCCTTGTCAGTTGTTGTTATTATATGACGCCACATTTCACCAGCATGCTTGATCGTAATATTATAGATATATGTAAACATTTTAATTGAACTCAAGATTAAATAAATGTGACATGCAACGCAGTTCGCAATGACTCTATATTTCAAAACTGTAGACTGTATTACATATGTGTCAAGCATGAACTGTTATGGAATTACATAGTATACTAGAGGACATAGAAAACGCACACTTCGGATAAGTGTGTTTTTACATGAAAAACAATAACTTTATAAATACATATACTGAACCAAAAAAGAAACTTTCGCGAGACTTCAATGGGACTGTTTCCACATATGTGTATATTAACAGTTTTTATTCGTATTTGTTATTCCACAATAATTTAAAATCAATTCATCAAAGTTCATTTACAGTCTGAAAATTATCAATTTTATTGGATTTTTCAATTTCATTTGAGGTAGGTGTCGATTCAATTTTTTTTGCTTTAGTAACGATTATGCCCACCGCGAGCATTGCTAACAGCTTGGCAGCGACGACGCATTGAGTGGATGAGATTATTAATTTGAGCCTGGGGTATATTATTCCACTCTTCTAGCAAAGCGTCACGGAGCTCATTGACGTTACCAGGCGGATTTTGACGTTGCCGTACACGTGTGTCAAGATGTTCCCAAAGGTGCTCGATGGGATTTAGATCCGGGCTTTTGGAGGGCCAGTCGTCTATGAAATCAATATTGTTGTTTCGCAAGAACTGGATATTGTCACGGGCGACGTGAGGTCTGGCGTTGTCTTGCTGAAACACAGATATAACGCCGTGATTTTGTAAGAGAGGAAAAACGTGTGGGGCAAGGACACGGTCTCTATACTTTTGAGCATTCAAATTGCCATCAATGACCACTAATTGGGTACGATACCCATAACTTATTCCGGCCCAGACCATCACGGAACCCCCACCGCCAAAACGATCCCGCTGAAGAACGCAACAGTCAGCGTAACGTTCATTCCTACGTCGGTAGACCCTGATCCGACCATCACTATTGGACAATGCAAACCTGGATTCATCTGAAAAAAGAATCGTCCGCCAGTCTTGCCTTGTCCAGTTGATGTGTCTATCAGCCCATTGAAGCCTGTCACGGCGATGACGATCCGTTAATACTATTCCGACGTAGGGACGACGTGCACGTAAATTGTTCTCAACCAAACGATTTCGTACGGTTTGAGCGGAAATCCTGGGGTTATACGTACCTGGGGTGACAGACGCTGTAGCTGTCGCAGTTAAAAAACGATTTCGTAAATGTTGGTTCAAAATATAGCGGTTTTGCCCCGGCGTGGTTACACGTGGTCTACCGCTACGTGCAAGATCTTCCGTGCTTCCGGTCTGCACAAACCGCCGTCTCAGACTTCTAACTGCCTGCACAGATGATCCAACGTGCGCAGCAACCTCTTCCGTTGAAGCTCCTGCCTCCAGCATCCCAACGGCTCTCTCTCTTAAATGTTTCGCAATTCGAGGCATCGAAATTGTGCCCAAATTGTATCGATATAAAGGTGCTTAGGTATTTTTATGACTGTAGTCGTCAAGTGCAATAACTTGCAGTGAAAAAAGTTAACACATGTAAACCAGATATGTCCACCCCGTGCGTGCACGTGAAAATGGAGGTTTTGTCAAAACAGACGATATCGTTCGACATGAGGTGATTATCTGACCGATTTCCCAAAGGAGGACGTCAGTGTAAACTACTACATATACACATTTTTCTACATGTTGTATTTAAGCTTATAAGTTTAAGACCTACTTTGCGAAAGTTTCTTTTTTGGTTCAGTATAGTTTTAAACATTTTGGAATATTTTTAGTTGTTCATTTTGTGTTTTGTAATAAAGATGTGATATATCTTTGATGGAATCCTTCGTATTTCGTTTTCATGTAATAATAATCATATAATGTAGGTGTACGTTTACTAAGAAAACTCGTATTTGCTTACAGGGCTGGACCCAGCCGGGCCACTGTTTGCAAATACTGCTCCCGCTGTTCGTCTAGATCCTACAGATGC
Source organism: Archivesica marissinica (assembly GCA_014843695.1). Lineage (NCBI taxonomy): Eukaryota > Metazoa > Mollusca > Bivalvia > Venerida > Vesicomyidae > Archivesica > Archivesica marissinica. The sequence continues at coordinate 49,093,247 of CM026397.1, forward strand.
ATTCTTTGTTGACATCATTCATTCAGACGGTGCCCCGCTTCAACATGCCGGTAATTGTCTTCTCGCTAATTTTATACTTTTGACATTTCAATTTTTTTAAATAAGGCAATTGCAGAGAAAACATTTCTCTGCTACTTCTGGTTTATACACATTTATTTTAGCTCGATTGCGAAACAAGTTACAACTTATATTAATCACTTTCGAGACCTCATTCCTGGTGGAATCAGGATAGTGCAATGATATAGAGGACTCATAAAACATCGACACGAGAAGTCGGTTTAAAGCATCACCCGAAAGACTATGATATGAGTCATTTTAGTATTAGTTTAAACATATTTTATTCAGAAAATAACATATAAGAATAAAGTGTTACAAGAGAAATAATTTGGATTGGAAAACAAGCATATTAAAATGCTTATACAAATTACTTTCCATAGTGGAGTTTGCAAACATATACATTTAGCACATTAGAGCCAGTGTATGGTAGGTATTCTTTGAGCATTGGATAGGTTTAATTCTATATAGTTCAAACCTGATACTGAATTTTAATGCACACGGTGACTAATTGTTATCCTGATTCAATGCATTAATTAGTGTTAGTTTATAACATTAGTAGAACATAATAGGTACTATCTCACACGCTGCATGGATAGGGGTTCGGACATTTGATGGTAAATGACTAGATCTCGAAGCGCTTAGTTGCTGCTATGAAGCATTTTAGTATTGCATATCGAGGGATCGAACCTGCGACCCATGGATTACACAGTGGTGTGGACCACTGATCCACTACAAGGTCTACTAAGCGCAGGGAGACTGTAAACATGTACTGCTTGATTTTGCCAACTGCAATAACTCAGTACCACATGTATCGTACGTATTTGTCCACAGCTTGTACAATGAAGGACCTTGTTAAACTAAAATGTATGTTTTGTATTCAGGCTTTGGTACCTTGGATGCGCTCGGTCATTCGGATTTCTACCCGAATGGAGGTCAGATTCAGCCTGGTTGTCCCCCGCCAGTCAAAAGCATGGTTGAAGAACTTCTCACATTAAGATTGTCTGGTTTGTTTTTTTAAAACAATTAAAACTTGTTTTTGTTACAATTCGGGGAATGTATTTAAAGTAAATGTTTTGATTGGATTAATTTCGAACATAGGAATACTACAGTAAGGTAGATGTATGTGACTCACTGTTACATGTGTTCAAATAGCGTAACATATTGGCCTATGTGGCCGTGTGGTTACGGTCGACTTCAACTAACTTGCCCCTCACCACTGTATGTTGAATTCTACTGGGGATGTCGAATTCGTTCATGTGAGGAAGCTATCCAGCTAGCTTGCGGAGTGTCGGTGGCTCTACCCTGGTGCACAACTAGCTTGCGGAGTGTCGGTGGCTCTACCCTGGTGCACAGCTAGCTTGCGGAGTGTCGGTGGCTCTACCATGGTGCACAGCTAGTTTTGATGGCTCTACCCTGGTGCACAGCTAGCCTGCGGAGTGTCGGTGGCTCTACCCTGGTGCACAGCTAGCTTGCGGAGTGTCGGTGGCTCTACCCTGGTGCACAGCTAGCTTGCGGAGTGTCGGTGGCTCTACCTTGGTGCACAGCTAGCTTGCGGAGTGTCGGTGGTTCTACCCTGGTGCACAGCTAGCTTGCGGAGTGTCGGTGGCTCTAACCTGGTGCACAGCTAGCTTGTGGAGTGTCGCTGGCTCTACCCTGGTGCACAGCTAGCTTGCGGAGTGTCGGTGGCTCTACCCTGGTGCACAGCTAGCTTGCGGAGTGTCGGTGGCTCTACCCTGGTGCACAGCTAGCTTGTGGAGTGTCGGTGGCTCTACCCTGGTGCACAGCTAGCTTGCGGAGTGTCGGTGGCTCTACCATGGTGCACAGCTAGCTTGCGGAGTGTCGGTGGCTCTACCCTACCTCTAAATGACAATATAATTTATATATTATATAAGAGATTGTGACTTGCAGATGCGTTTACTAGTCTATCGTGCGCCCACGACAGAGCTGTATGGTACTTCATAGAATCCGTCCTCGATACCAACTGCCAGTTTACGTCATACCCGTGTGCATCTTGGGAACAATTCAATGCGGGAGACTGCAGTAACTGTGGTAACTCCAAATGCCCATCTATGGGTATTAACTCTGTCCAATACCCAAGAAAAGGAAAATTCTATCTGCAAACCAACGCGCATAGACCATTTTGCAGTAAGTGAAACATTAAATACTAATAGCTCGTTCTATTAAAAACGTTAATTAAGAACGTAAGATCAGTGTTATTATATGTAAATAAAGACGTTCGCGGTAGACAATTATTACGACGTGTACATTGTACGCTCAAACCGCCTGTCAAATGTAATATTTTATGAAAACACAAGTTTGATTTAACATGCCGTTTAACCATACAAACTGGTTTTCGTCCGCTAAAAGTTACAGTCGGGCAGCATAGTCATCGGCACGCTTGACTGCATGACATAAAGGCCAACAATGGACGATACTTCCGTTATCAACGAGTTAAATATTGAGCCGGTAATAAGTAATTCGGACAGTACTATAAATCCGGAATGTGTTGAAATATTTAATGTACAGCGAACTGTTTTATATTGGTACCGATAACTAATGTTACTATTTCTACTTCAGAATCTAAATGAGGGCTTACAAGAAGACACAAGACGGGCTCCAATATTAGTTCATGCATATCAATGTTAGTCCTAATTTGGGTTGTCCCGTGTCAACTTAAAGCGATTTTCAAAATTTACGTACATTTTGATTATGGGATGATGTCGTGTTAGACCACTAGGTCAAATTAAAGGAACACGTTCATACAATTTTACACCAATGATCTCAAATATTGATCTAATGTTCTTAAAAACTGGGTCTCAAAGTATATGTTATTGTTGAAGCCAATGCTGTCTGTGTGTATGTGTATGTGTGTGTGTGTTTTACGTTTATTTATCGTCGCTACCGGTTGCTCATATGAGCGATGCCTCTCAACATTGATAAATCTCGTGTTCCTTTCCATAAACAGTGGGTTACTTTGAAACACTATATAATATACTGGAATAGTATTCGGATATTCGGACGTCCGAGCGAATATTCTAATATTTGTTGCCACCCTTACTATATACCCAAGTTAAATAAATACTCTAGAAAGATCATGTTTATATACTGTTTTGCTCACACTTGTAAATAATGCATATTTCAATGAAAATTGAAATATTCCAACAATTAGACAGTTAGATTAATTAAAAACTGGGCAACTATTGAACATCAAAGAAAACCTTACGCCACAGAGGTCATGAAGAGACTATTGCTTCTAATAAGATGGAGGTTTACTAGGGAGGGTGGAGGGCTTCGTGGTTACGGTCGTTGACTTCAAAGGAATTGTCCCTCACCGCTGTATGTCCGAATCTCACTTGGAAGTGTCGGGAAGCTATCCAGCTGGCTTGTAGAAGGTCGGTGGTTCTACCCAGGTGCCCGCCCGTGTATGATATACTGTTCGGAGGGAGGCATGCAGTGTCTTTCCTTCACCAATAAAGGGTGGAGAATCGCCATATGACCTAAGCTGTTGGTGCGACTTTAAGCCAACACCACAAAGACAAACAAATCATCAACTTTTTTTTGTTTAAAACATTATTTATTTTACAACGATTGCGAAGCAAGTTTTAATAACTTATATTAATCACTCTCGTCGGCTCGGATGAAAGCGTATATGTGGTCATTCATGTGGGACGAAACCGGAGTACCCGGAGAAAACCCACCTGTCCGATCTGGCGACCATCGTACCATCTCACATACTTCCCGGTCCGAGGATCGAACCCGGGTCGCATTGGTGAGAAGCGAGCGCACTAATCACTGCGCTAATCGGACAGCCAGACAATCATCAACTGCACATGTCGTCTGTCGGTTCTATATTCATATAGCAATTATTATAAAAGTCGATGTTTGAAAACATCATGTTGGCTCAGATGAGCGAATCTGTCCCATTCACATCTTGTTTTCATTGTTGGGTGTTACAATAGCGTGTTGTATACATATATATGTTGATGTTAATTCAATAAACTGTTGTTGTTTTCAAAGGTCTTAATTAGTTTTAGTTGTCACCCATGCTTGGTTGATATATATTTTATACATGAGGTCCGAGTGGTTGTGGTCGCTGACTCCAAAGGACATGCACCTCACCGCTGTAGATTCAAATCCCACTGGGGTGTCGAGTCATTTTAGATTGTTGGAGGATAGTACAATGATACAGACAAGAAACCCATTCCAGAGTATCCTCTAGTTTTATTACGTGCACGGTGTACAGCACCGACACGAGACCTCGGTTTAAATTCCCATCTGAAATACTGTTAATAGTATTAGGGTCAAACGGGGCATCGAGCCTGTGAAAGAGAAAAGGCACGTGGGATTTAAATGCCTTGCCTAGGGGCACAATTGGGCCTTTTACGCATGAAGCGAGACCGTCTTCATGGTCGAGTGGTTACGGTGGCAGACTTGTATACCACTGCAACCTATCATCACTGATGGTCACTAGCTCGAGCCCCGCTCAGACCGTGTCTCTTTACATGAAAAAGTTGGCCGTTTCTTACGGAGGTTGGTACACTAAGTACTGGTTAACCGCTGGAGCCTGTCCAGGAAATGTGTTGTTAGGTAAACTGCCCGCCGGCGATATAGCCCCAGCGATATAGCCCTAAATGGTACAGATGAAGGGCGTAAAACCCGAACAAACAAACAAACACACACGAAGCAAACGCGCTACCACTGCGCTATCACGACTACAACACAATAATTACAAACATGGTTGACCTTGATTTGTGTTGGTAGCTAATTTAATTGACAATATTAAGAGTGTAAATTATTGCACAAATAATGTTAAATGGGCTCTAAAAATATAATAATAATAATAATAATAGACTTTATTTAACGAGAGAATTCATTTGAACAACAAAGTCAATCTACCACGAGGCCCTCAACAAATTAACACATGAAATAGCATCATGAAACATGTAAACAGTAACCAGTAAAACATGAAATAGCATAATGAAACATGTAAACAGTAACCAGTAAAACATGAAATAGCATAATGAAACCTGTAAACAGTAACCAGTAAAACATGAAATAGCATAATGAAACATGTAAACAGGAACCAGTAAAACATGAAATAGCATAATGAAATATGTAAACAGTAACCAGTAAAATATGAATAGCATAATGAAACATGTAAACAGTAACCAGTAAAACATGAAATAGCATAATGAAACATGTAAACAGTAACCAGTAAAACGTTCATAGGAAATAAGATATGAGCTGCAAGAACTAATACTTATATCCATGTATAATTGTATAGTATCAGTTTATTAGGTTATTGGTCTGTTTGTATATTGACCCATGACATAACAGTGTACTTTGGAACATGAACTGTTCATGTAAAATTGGAACAGAAACTGTACATTTCTTATCACGTACTGCCGGACATAAAGTAATCTATTGCTCCCGCAATTAGCTAGTTTGATGAAATAATTATGTCACCGGATTCTCCCATGACTACGGAGTAGCTTCACGAGACGTCTAACGTTCCTGCTTATATTACTTCTTGGGGTTAATTCTCTGCATTATTCAATACATTATTGTTCTCTATAACTTCGTGCAATGTGGTAGTTATTTGTCTAGAAATCCGGTGACTATATTTGATAGGCTCTATGAAATGTCATATGTTAGGAGCATAGTTATTTTTATTGTAATTGTTTTTTTGGTCCTACATAGAACAGAACAGAACAGTCGTCGAAAGGCACAATATAATAAACATAATTACTGGTCATGTGATATATCATATCATAATAGTTATAATAATATCCATATAATTTCAATCGGTTTAAAGCGACACTACATCAGTGAAAACGCAAATGTATACAGAATGTAATATCCTATTATATGGTACATGTAGAATTTTTTCCAAATATTTGTCTCAAAAACTGAGTATTTCAACTAATAAACAAGCGTCATATACGCGGTTTGTTGACCTAAAATATAATGTAAATAGGGTCGACATGCATGCGTAATACAACACGTGTATCCCGAATAACAATATTTATGGATCAGATTTACCGTTATATCTCACAATTGTGCCTATACATATTTATTTATTCATAGACTAATCTTAGTTAAATTTATTATCCCTAAGCGACAGTATCAAACGTTTAGTATTGACTACAATAACAAAGAAATGTCAATCCAGGAGCGTGGATGACCGGTATATGAAATCCTACATTCACTTTTGAAAGTTTGTAGACCACAAACACACTGTTTATTGATTCAATATTTGTGTTCGAATGTATTCGGAAGGATTTGTAGTAGCAATGCATTTATACGTTAACAGTGCATTGTTGGGGGGCGTTTTGCGATGTAATGTCGCTTTAAAAGATAATGCTTCTTTGATATATTTAGACAAGTTACATACTACATTCTTATCAGTTGATTTTAGCAATTCTAAAAACTTATACATTGATTGCTTAGAAAGGTAATATTTATGTATGTAGTGTTTTCGTAAATTACTAATGCATGAACATATACATATAAATTGATATTCATCTTCTATGTCTAATTTGTTACAGCAGTTACAGTGTTTTTTATTATGGACAATAATTACTCTAATAGTGACGGGATGTCATCTTAAACCATGCTTGGATATGACTTAACATGTTTGTATGTATAGTGTCAAGCCTATGGTTTATGTGTGTATGTATAGTGTCAAGCCTATGGTTTATGTGTGTATGTATAGTGTCAAGCCTATGGTTTATGTGTGTATGTATAGTGTCAAGCCTATGGTTTATGTGTGTATGTATAGTAGCAAGCCTATGGTGTATGTATAGTTTCAAGCCTATGGTTTATGTGTGTATGTACAGTAGCAAGCCTATGGTTTATGTGTGTATGTATAGTAGCAAGCCTATGGTTTATGTGTGTATGTATAGTGTCAAGCCTATGGTTTATGTGTGTATGTATAGTGTCAAGCCTATGGTTTATGTGTGTATGTATAGTGTCAAGCCTATGGTTTATGTGTGTATGTATAGTGTCAAGCCTATGGTTTATGTGTGTATGTATAGTGTCAAGCCTATGGTTTATGTGTGTATGTATAGTGTCAAGCCTATGGTTTATGTGTGTATGTATAGTGTCAAGCCTATGGTTTATGTGTGTATGTATAGTGTCAAGCCTATGGTTTATGTGTGTATGTATAGTGTCAAGCCTATGGTTTATGTGTGTATGTATAGTGTCAAGCCTATGGTTTATGTGTGTATGTATAGTGTCAAGCCTATGGTTTATGTGTGTATGTATAGTGTCAAGCCTATGGTTTATGTGTGTATGTATAGTGTCAAGCCTATGGTTTATGTGTGTATGTATAGTGTCAAGCCTATGGTTTATGTGTGTATGTATAGTGTCAAGCCTATGGTTTATGTGTGTATGTATAGTGTCAAGCCTATGGTTTATGTGTGTATGTATAGTGTCAAGCCTATGGTTTATGTGTGTATGTATAGTGTCAAGCCTATGGTTTATGTGTGTATGTATAGTGTCAAGCCTATGGTTTATGTGTGTATGTATAGTGTCAAGCCTATGGTTTATGTGTGTATGTATAGTGTCAAGCCTATGGTTTATGTGTGTATGTATAGTGTCAAGCCTATGGTTTATGTTTGTATGTATAGTGTCAAGCCTATGGTTTATGTGTGTATGTATAGTGTCAAGCCTATGGTTTATGTGTGTATGTATAGTGTCAAGCCTATGGTTTATGTGTGTATGTATAGTGTCAAGCCTATGGTTTATGTGTGTATGTATAGTGTCAAGCCTATGGTTTATGTGTTGTATGTATAGTATCTCAAGCCTATGGTTTATGTGTGTATGTATAGTGTCAAGCCTATGGTTTATGTGTGTATGTATAGTGTCTCAAGCCTATGGTTTATGTGTGTATGTATAGTAGCAAGCCTATGGTTTATGTGTGTATGTATAGTAGCAAGCCTATGGTTTATGTGTGTATGTATAGTGTCAAGCCTATGGTTTATGTGTGTATGTATAGTAGCAAGCCTATGGTTTATGTGTGTATGTATAGTAGCAAGCCTATGGTTTATGTGTGTATGTATAGTGTCAGGCCTATGGTTTATGTGTGTATGTATAGTGTCAAGCCTATGGTTTATCTGTTGTATGTATAGTGTCAAGCCTATGGTTTATGTGTGTATGTATAGTGTATCAAGCCTATGGTTTATGTGTGTATGTATAGTAGCAAGCCTATGGTTTATGTGTGTATGTATAGTGTATCAAGCCTATGGTTTATGTGTGTATGTATAGTGTCAAGCCTATGGTTTATCAAAATGTTCTTAAAAAATAAAAATAAATGGTTTTGAACCCGAAACCACGTGTCCAGTCCCCAAACGTCTGTGCATGTATATTGCTATGTAGAGCCTATATTGTTCTCTTTAGATGATCGACAGTGTTCTTCCCTCGGATCATGTCAGCACTTTTCTCGGCAATCATTATAATGGCAGCATTTGGGTTTCCCGAAATGATATTAGGCATTATAGACGCATCCACAACACGAAGGCCTTGGATTCCCCTCACTCTTAATTGCGAATCTACCACCGCCGTTTCATCATCGTTCTTCCCCATTTTACACGTGCCAGATGGATGGTAAACAGTATAAGCTAAATGTTGCACGATACACGACCAGTAGACGTCGGACTGGAACTCAAATTGCGAACAGAACGACAATTTCATGTTGGTTACACTGGCGCCTATCTTTTTCATGGCTGACGTCGACAAGAACTGTTCCCAAAGTCGAATACCTCTGACGTATGCGTCAATATCCCGTTTATCAGTCAAGTACTCTGGGTCAATCAATGGATACTCAAATGGGTCAGAAGATTTCAACTTAATTGTACCAACACTCCTGGGATCTAGAAGACTGATCACAGTTGAAAAACCTCTAGAGCCAGGGGTATTCAGATATTCCTTGGCAACATCATCTTTCAAACTGAAGAAATTATTAGATATGCTACGGCTGTACATCATGAACTGTATGTCAGCTGGGCAATCCTTCTGCTTCGTGGCATACGTACAGAAAAATGCAGTAGCTTCCACTCCAGACACGGACCGGATACCGGTGCCAAATAGTTTATACTGCATCCGGGTCTTCCAACTGTTTATATTCTCTTCTGCGATACCGACGTCTGCTGTGATTGATGTAAACATATGTATTAGTAAATGATCTTGAAGATTTTTGCCGACAGGTAAATCTGCTTCAACATTTATATTAAGCTCGTCCAAATGTTGTCTTGGACCTATTCCCGACAGCATTAGCAATTGCGGCGAATTCACAGCACCTCCTGATACGATGACTTCCCTGTTCGCTTTAATGTAATGCCTACGAGTTTCTTTAATCATAAATATTCCTTTGGCCTGTTTGTTTTTAATCGATATTTTCGTCACAAGAGTGTTTACCGCAACATGAAGATTTGGTCTACCGATCGCTCTTCCGAGATATTCTAGGGAAGTGCTACTGCGCACTCCATCACGTGTAGTCAGCTGCATACCACTCCATCCTTCCTGAACTGCTCCATTATAATCGCTGATTTTATACCCCATTTCTTGGCCAGCTTTCAAATACATGTCCGCTATCGGCGAGACTCCTCCAGAACTTACCCCCAGATACCCCCCTGTATTGTGGTATTTCGAATTTTTTAAACTATCGATCCTTATATCTTCTGATTTGAGGAAGTATGGCAAGACGTCATCATAGCTCCACCCGTCGCTTCCTAACTCCGCCCACTCGTCATAATCGTAGCGGCTCCCTCGTGTATACTGCATTGCATTAAAAATGCTCGATCCGCCTAGAACTTTACCTCGCGGCCAATATGAACGATTCTCAGCCATACCAAGATGCGATTCTGTCTGGGGAACTGTGTAATATTCCCAGTCGGCAGACGTCTTTTGGAGATCGATAAACTTCAGCGGTACGTGGTATGATTCATTGTCGGTGTAATCGCCGCCGGCTTCCAGTAGCAACACGGTGACATCCGGGTCCTCCGATAGCCGAGACGCGACCACTGACCCCGCACTTCCGGCACCAACTACTATGTAATCATAGCTTGCGTGGAGCTGACCCTTTGTAACGGCTGATGGCATGGCAGGAGGACGGAATGCTATATAGTAAACCCCCATGGCGGTACACAACACGGTTATATATTGTAGGAAGTCCATACTACCTGGAATAAACAGAATTAACAAAATGTGTGTGTTATTTTGTGAATGTCAGAAATGTGTGTCTTAGGTTTATTTATCGTCGCTACCGGTTGCCCATATGAGCGACGCCTCCTGAAGAGATTAGTTATTTTAGATGTTTGGAGGATAGCGCAATGATACAGACAGAGACTCATTCCAGAGTCTCCTCTGGTTCTTTTATGTGCACGGTGTAAAGCACCGACACGAGACCTCGGTTTAACGTCCCATCTGAAAGACTGTTAATTGTATTAGGATCAGACTGAGGATCGAACCTGCGATCCCTGGATTACCAGTCCAGCGTGTTACCACTGGACTACAGATCCGTCTGTGAATGTTGTCGCAAACCTCTCTTATATATATTGTCCGATATAAATGCTCTAACCAGGGTCTATCATATCGTAGACTCGCTGGAGTTATCTAGGGGTTTCTCTACGGTCCTTCAATAATGCTCTAACCAGGGTCTATCCTATTGTAGACTCGCTGGCGTTGTCTAGGGGGTTTCTCTATGGTCCTTCAATAATTTATAACTCAACACAGTCTATCATTTCCCTCTGCATAATATAATTTATAACAATCGCCTTTAATTAATATCTATACATGTATCATATCTTCGTGATATCTCGTATCTTATTGTTCGCCTCACTATTTCAATGTGTTCATAATAGTCATATGACTATATTAATTTCCTTCCTCTATCAAACTATTCCAATAGATATATTAGCCAAAACAATCGTTTCTTACAAGGCCTAATTATCTTCCGTTCACGTATTTAATACGACTTTAATATTTAAGAGTTAATACTTCTTTAAATATTAATTTTTCTAACTATCATAGAAACAGTTTATATCTTAAAAGTGAGTTACATCATTTCCTTAATGCCTCCTTGGCTGGATAAAAATGCACTAATTTCTTCATAATTGATAATTTAGGCGCGAAAATAATAGCAGACGATTATACATATTACATAAAAATCATAATCTTACATGGTTAACAATGTGTCATATATATAAATAAATAATGTATTTATATAATACATTTCTATTTATATATGACAATAATTTATTCGTGCAAATAGATGTTTGTTTTTTCTATCTTTTGCACAATGTCAGAAACGTCGTTTATTCATTATATACACACACTCACATATACAAGGAAGAATGTCACAGGTGTAGTGGGGGAACTGACGGTGTAGTGGGGACGTGAATGTGTCGTTGGGACCTAAAGGTGTAGTGGGGACCTGAAGGTGTAGTGGGGACCTGAAGGTGTAGATGGGGGACCTGTTGTACTCTGTGATATTCTTAATGGAAGTAAATGTAAGTTTGATATATAAATTATGAACATTGGTATGCTAGTATATTCTTGTGATTAATTTGCGAATAATAACATCGTTACAATGCATACTATGCCTTCTCCGCAAGATTTGTCACCACTATTTGTTGTGTTCGTGTTTGTAAATTGTTGTACCTCATGGGTCATATTGACCTATTGGGTATGGAATAAAGTTGATCTGTAGACGTATAGAGTACACGTGAAAAACTTCACACATTTAATTACAATACATTTTTTAGAGTTCTAGTAGTTCTTAGAATTGTATCAAACGTCTTATAAACCAGATTTTAAAATTCCACCATCCAGCTTACAAAGAAACGAAACATGAAGGGCGGATATTAGGACAGTTTTAATGAACAAAAAAATGTACATACTGTGATGAAAAGTAGAATTTCTAAAAGAGGTTTCTATATTTATTTAACACACAACGTCATCATACTATCATCTAGACTGTTATGTCCTGCTCGTTGTCTAGCATAGGATGTGATAGGCTCAGTGGAACTCTGATGGGAGAATGAAACAATAAAACCTGAATGGTTGGAAAAGGACATTTTTATTAAAATGTCAGAAAACAATAAATATTTACAACAGTAGTTCTACAATGTAGTAAGTACAGATTATACTAAAACGAACTACTGCTAATGATTTGCCTAAGGCTAATACAGATTGTTTCAGATAGCCATATCTGGGCAAACCAAAAACCGCCAGTATAAAACGAACTACTGCTAATGATTTGCCCAAGGCTAATACAGATTGTTTCAGATAGCATCATCTAGACGTATATAATTATAAAGTAAGAGTTTTCTTTTTTTTCTTCAATTAATTTTCGTTAATAATCCTAATATGTTATAATAGTTAACACGAAGTGATGGAAAGGGCTGTAGTTAATGTTGTCATAACTTGTAGCCACACCCATTTGCTTCCTCCCCCAGATTAAATAGTATACAGCAATAATAATTAATCCTAATATAATTTCATATTGTTTTCCACGCATTTCTTTGTGTGTATAATTGTAATGTAATGTATGGAAAAAATGCAATAAAATATTATTTTTAACGCGAATTGCGCCGCTTTAGAAATTTTCAAAACAAATTGAAAAATTCTATGAAATCTCTTTTTGACGTACATTTTTGCCGAATAAACCTACACGTTAGTGGAAACACATTTTATTGATAATGTTATTCACAGTTAAAACTCTCCCGTCGAAGATTTTTTTTTGTTGCTGACAGAACCCGTGTCCTAGTACGGAAATGTGACCTGCTATGGCCAATGTCTGTGGCAATTGTTTGCAAAGTATACATGCATGCAGCTTAAAGTTGTGTTTTATTTGAAGAACAATATAAAGACTCGGGATAGGCGTTATATGTGGATAGATTTGTACAAAATTGTTTCAGATAGGGCCATTTTACTAATCGATGCGAAATCTGACATCCCACAGAGTAGAATCCCTGTACTTAAATATATATACTAGTACCCCCAAACGTGCCGAATCGCTGTGTAGTCATCTGAACAGTTTATATGCAATACTTTAATATTGGAGTACAGTAAATACCTCCATGAACACAACGCCTATATTAAGACCGCCCCGCTATTAATACCTTGTTTTCTAAGAACAGAATTATTTATTCTATGCAGGCCGTTATCTAATGTTGTCAAAACTTGTGGCCCAACCCATTTGCATTTTCATACTATGTATCGTATCGTTCTGTGCATAACATTAACTATTGATTTGCAATAAAATATGATTAAACTAAACTAAATTTATTCTATGGTCGCAAACACATGCAAGGACCATTCCGTTATTCAGGAATAAGACCACCTATTTCAGTCCCAAATGACACCAGAACTCCAGTAATAAGGCCAGTGTTTTTGTTCATCCTCCGTTGTCGAGTGTTTAAGGTCGCTGACTTGTATACCATTGTAACCGATCATCACTGATGGTCACTGGTTCGAGACCCGCTCACACCGTGTATGTATATATGAAAACGTTGGCAGTTTCATATGGAGGTTTGTGCATCAAGTACTGGTTAATCGCTGGAGCCTGCCCAGGAAAGGTGTTGTTATGTCAACTGCCCGTCGCTCAAATGGATAACCGGTAGAGGCGTTAAATCAATTTAAATTAAAAAAGAAACAAGACAACTGTCAATTGTTTGTTTTTCAATTTGATTTCACATTTTTATCTGACACTATGAAGAGATTAGTCATTTTAGATTTTGGAGGATAGTGCAATACAGACAGAGACCCATTCCATAGTCTCCTCTGGTTCTTTTACGTGCACGGTGTAAAGCACCAACACGAGACCTCGGTTTAACGTCCCATCTGAAAGACTGTTAATTTTATTAGGCCAGACGGGGATCGAACCTGCGAATAAACAGGTTAATGTTACTCGCTGCTATTTATAGTATGTTAAAATCTGAAGACAAAATAGAATGTTAGCTTGCCTACCTCAGTAACCGCTGGTATCCATTTACACACACATGCCTTCACAAACTGACTACAGCGGTTACATGCTCTCACATAAAGCAGTAATCAAGGCTAGGAGTCTAGACGACATTTTTTGAGTGAACATTTGAAATCATTCGGGCTTGACTTTAAAGGCGAGTTTTTTTGCTCGGTTTTATTCAGTTTCTGTTATATCTATAAACGTACTTTTCGTTTATTAAATGTCATGATTAACTGGACACGGTTGTAAATACAGGATCTTACTATCAACGTTCGTGAAATATTAAGTCCTTTTTTTGTAAATATAAGCAGTAATAATTGTCTGAGATAACATCGATGGTAGATCTTTAAAACAGTTTGGGTTCCCAGTGGATTAAACCAGTGTCTATACTTTCAATTTTATAATGAATATGCATATGTATAATACAATCAAGTAGAATGTTATTATATGCATTGATAATAGATATGTAGTGGTAATGAGCACATGTCTAGAATGCTTTCATCCTTATTTGAATATATATTTAGACAGCTGTTTGTTTTCCCTGTATATGTATAGCTTAAACCGTATACAGCGTACACGGAAACCACCAGATTGCAAATAGCAGTGACCCCACTGGGGAATTGGTTTCGGGTCGTTTGTATCGTCGTTCTGTGAAGATTTGAGAACTCATACAGTGCAGTAGACTAGCATCTAATGGACAAAATACAGGACTGGTCATGTGATCCCACTGGGAATTGGTTCCGGGTCGTTGTATCCTAGAAAGTAGTTTTTACAATCAAGCAGACCATACTGTGATGATGTTTTACTGTAGAACCAGAGACTGTTTGCATTTCTTATTGTGATTGTGGTGCATCTGTGGCATTTGTGCTCATTTGAAGAAGACTTGTTGTGCATTTATTTCAGTACTACTTGCTCCAGCGCATTGATGAGTAAAGAGCCTTATATGACAGCTAGGATCCCTACGCGTTCCATTTTAACCGGTGTTTGTTTATATTTGAAAATTGTGAAAAACTTTGATGGTGATGCCATGACTTACTTGTGTCTAACAGCAAGCAGCAGCCCTGGAGTTTACAGAACTGCATACGGTAAATGTGGATTCTTGTTTGGAACTGAGAATTTGACTGTGACAGTTCATCGATTTACCATAGCACGAATAAGGAGAACATATATTATACAGTGGTGTGCATCCATTAAACACGTTCAGTATCATTCTGATTACATTTTGATTTACGTCAGTATTTATAATACACTGTTGATATATTATATTTTCACTTCATTAGCACTGATATAAACCTCGATATAAATAAGACGTCTTTACAAATAGACTTCTTTACATAATGTTATACCACAGGAACTTGAAATTTTATCCATAAGCCACCAACGGTCTCGTACCTCTATCCTAGGACACCCCTTCTATTAAAAAAAAGACAGAAATGCAACGTAAACAATACCCCACCCACTACTCACGACATATAAATGCTAACTAACATCGTGTGACAGCCACACTCCCGGGGCTTTTTAGTTGAAGGAAACAAAAATATACCTCGAGCAGTCGCTGATCTTTAATATCTACCCGCTGTGCAGCGGAATGAATGCTATTGTGCTCAAATTGTTTTAGAGTATGTGGTCAAAATCGTTGACAAGTATGAGGACAGTTTGCCAGCGACATTATCATGCTTGCCTCAGTCTACCCAGCCGCAACTGGTTACCGACAAGTTGGGGGTGGGGGCTAAGGTATGCTGCTGTGATTTTTCAAAAGACCTACATATATAGCTTATATTATAATATTTATTTGAGCACAGGAACTTGAAATGTTAAGCATAAGCCACCAAAGGTCTCGTACCTCTATCCTAGGTCACCCCACTCTATTTTATTTAATAGAGGGGGTGTCCTAGGATAGAGGTACGAGACATTTGGTGGCTTATGGATAAAATTTCATGTTCCTGTGATTTGAACCACCTTGTTACACACATACATACACATGCATATTATTCTTTTGTCTTTTTACCCCTGCCTTTGCCTTTCTTACTACACAATGAACAGAACCATTTACTACTGGTCTTCTGTAAAAATGTGTCATTCCCAGTTAAGTTCAAGCAAATATAGTGATACCAGCTGTTGCACTTATCACAGCCTACGCTCGAAAAATCAGGGTCTGTTGGCTCGTCCTCAATCACGTTGTCACAAACAGGACATGTAAAAACATCCGCTCAAGCATCAGTTTTGTTTTTATTACTTTGTCGTTCCTCTAAAGCCCTGAATATTTGTTCTTAAAGCCTGCCGTTTCTTCCTTGGAATTGACATTTTAAATTGTTCCAAACTGTCTACTATTGAAAGTCTTAAAAAATGTTCCGTTACAGACTGATATAGCTCTGCAATAAGAACGAGTACAATTTCATCCTCAGTGTTTTGTATGTCTGCGAAACTAAACAAACTAATCCAGTCCGACAATAAACTACTGTTGTTATCGACAGCCATCCTGCAAACATTGTGAATATGATTCAATGTTAAATGCATATTTTCATTTGTTAAAAGTTTCTGTAACCTGGTGTTAAGTTTTAGGAAAAAATCAAAGACTTTATCACCCACAACTGTCAGACCACGAGATTTGTTTTGCTTAGCTTGAATTTTTAGCATTGAAGGGTCATTGACATCGACACTATCTTCAGAAGCTGAACGTATTTTTAACATATTTTCTTTTTTATAGTTCAACTGACGGGTTAGGGTGAACGCGGTATTTCCACAGGAGTATCTGCTGTATCACTGTCACTGTCCGAGGAGGAAATATGCATTTCACTGCATTCAGGCTGTTGAATACAAATACATTCGCCTGTAATTTTGGAACAACACGACAGATTATCTTCCACGGCTCGGAATGGTTTCTTATAAAACCATAAACGGAATCAGGATGTTTTAAAGTAGCTGCAGCCATATTCAAATTCGTAATGTTCAGCCCTCTTTTACACACTGCTCTACCAACAGCGACCCCCATTTGCCCTGGTGCAAAAAATGGTGAACAGTCTACTTCAAGGCATTCAATAGTTTGTCCTTGAGCACGATGAACAGTCATAGCAAAACTTAAAATGATAGGAATTTGTGAACGCGACGCTAATATTGTGTGTATATTCGCATCAAATATTTCAAACTTTTCGGGTTTCAATTCGTGTAATGCACCATTAATATCAATAATAGGCGGACATCCAACTGTACGTTTATGAACAGTCCCTCTTTGTCCATTAAAAAGACGACCACTTTTGGACCAACAATTGTTCACTAATATCATTGGAGCTCCCTCTTTCAATAATAGTGTTATTGGTACTGGAATCCCAAGTAACAGCTGTCTGCTCCCTGAAACAATAGTGAGACGAAATATAGAACACTCCAATTATATTTGGAAGGGTATTAGTATACATGTAGATGCTTACTAGCGAGGCAGTGGCATAACGGGATACCTTTTGGAATCTTCGTAGATATATACTTATGAAAATAATTTAAGTTTGATCACAGTCCACTTGAAATTTTATCCATAAGCTATCAAAGTATTGTACTTCTATCCTAGCCCCCCTCTTTAATTTTTAATAGAGTGGGGTGGGGTCCCATGATAAAGGTACAAGACCGTTGGTGGCTTATGGATAAAATTTCAAGTTCGTGTGGTTTGATATGCGCTAACATGGGGAACGTGATGACTGGTTTTTATACAATATGTGTGATATTTGGATGACAACATTGGACAGTAATAATATCATTTACAGTCAAATATGTGGTACAAATCAACTCCGAATAATGTGGGCATCCGCATAGAACCACTGACCTTCCTCAATCGATTTGAAATCAACGATCTTGTCCACTAGGCCAATCAGACACCTCAGTTGCATGAAGTATATGTGTGTCAACTTGGTCATTCGCTTTGAAAACCTGAGCATCTCCGTGTAACGCATCCAGCATCTCATTGACGTAACGGACATCAAAGTTCGTTCCATACAATCTCGTCACCTGATCGTCGGGAACATCTAACGTTTTATTTAAACTCGTCAGCAATTGCACAGTAGCTTCTGATGGAGATCCGTCACACAGCTGCTTGACAGCCATAGCCAGAGCTTGTTCTGTATGTCTGATTACCTATATGTAGAAAGTATGTTGGGACTAATTAATATAGTACCTGCTGTACAACATCGTGCATGTTTATTGTTTAATATAGCTATGATTCGTGGTTCTAACATCGTGCATGTTTATTGTTTAATATAGCTATGATTCGTGGTTCTAACATCGTGCATGTTTAATATAGCTATGATTCGTGGTTCTAACATCGTGCATGTTTATTGTTTAATATAGCTATGATTCGTGGTTCTAACATCGTGCATGTTTATTGTTTAATATAGCTATGATTCGTGGTTCTAACATCGTGCATGTTTATTGTTTAATATAGCTATGATTCGTGGTTCTAACATCGTGCATGTTTAATATAGCTATGATTCGTGGTTCTAACATCGTGCATGTTTAATATAGCTATGATTCGTGGTTCTAACATCGTGCATGTTTAATATAGCTATGATTCGTGGTTCTAACATCGTGCATGTTTAATATAGCTATGATTCGTGGTTCTAACATCGTGCATGTTTATTGTTTAATATAGCTATGATTCGTGGTTCTAACATCGTGCATGTTTAATATAGCTATGATTCGTGGTTCTAACATCGTGCATGTTTATTGTTAATAGCTATGATTCGTGGTTCTAACATCGTGCATGTTTAATATAGCTATGATCGTGGTTCTAACATCGTGCATGTTTAAATCTATGATCGTGGTTCTAACATCGTGCATGTTTATATAGCTATGATCGTGGTCTAACATCGTGCATGTTTTTGTTAATATAGCTATGATTCGTGGTTCTAACATCGTGCATGTTTTGTTAATATAGCTATGATGCGTGGTTCTAACATCGTGCATGTTTATTGTTTAATATAGCTATGATTCGTGGTTCTAACATCGTGCATGTTTAATAAGTATGATTCGTGGTTCTAACACGTGCATGTTTATGTTAATATAGCTATGATTCGTGGTTCTAACATCGTGCATGTTTAGTATATAGCTATGATTCGTGGTTCTAACATCGTGCATGTTTAATATAGCTATGATTCGTGGTTCTAACATCGTGCATGTTTATTGTTTAATATAGCTATGATTCGTGGTTCTAACATCGTGCATGTTTAATATAGCTATGATTCGTGGTTCTAACATCGTGCATGTTTATTGTTTAATATAGCTATGATTCGTGGTTCTAACATCGTGCATGTTTAATATAGCTATGATTCGTGGTTCTAACATCGTGCATGTTTATTGTTTAATATAGCTATGATTCGTGGTTCTAACATCGTGCATGTTTTTTTAATATAGCTATGATTCGTGGTTCTAACATCGTGCATGTTTAATATAGCTATGATTCGTGGTTCTAACATCGTGCATGTTTATTGTTTAATATAGCTATGATTCGTGGTTCTAACATCGTGCATGTTATTGTTTAATATAGCTATGATTCGTGGTTCTAACATCGTGCATGTTTAATATAGCTATGATTCGTGGTTCTAACATCGTGCATGTTTAATATAGCTATGATTCGTGGTTCTAACATCGTGCATGTTTAATATAGCTATGATTCGTGGTTCTAACATCGTGCATGTTTAATATAGCTATGATTCGTGGTTCTAACATCGTGCATGTTTAATATAGCTATGATTCGTGGTTCTAACATCGTGCATGTTTAATATAGCTATGATTCGTGGTTCTAACATCGTGCATGTTTAATATAGCTATGATTCGTGGTTCTAACATCGTGCATGTTTAATATAGCTATGATTCGTGGTTCTAACATCGTGCATGTTTAGTATAGCTATGATTCGTGGTTCTAACATCGTGCATGTTTAATATAGCTATGATTCGTGGTTCTAACATCGTGCATGTTTAATATAGCTATGATTCGTGGTTCTAACATCGTGCATGTTTATGTTAATATAGCTATGATTCGTGGTTCTAACATCGTGCATGTTTATTGTTTAATATAGCTATGATTCGTGGTTCTAACATCGTGCATGTTTATTTTTTAATATAGCTATGATTCGTGGTTCTAACATCGTGCATGTTTAATATAGCTATGATTCGTGGTTCTAACATCGTGCATGTTTATTGTTTAATATAGCTATGATTCGTGGTTCTAACATCGTGCATGTTTAATATAGCTATGATTCGTGGTTCTAACATCGTGCATGTTTATTGTTTAATATAGCTATGATTCGTGGTTCTAACATCGTGCATGTTTATTGTTTAATATAGCTATGATTCGTGGTTCTAACATCGTGCATGTTTAATATAGCTATGATTCGTGGTTCTAACATCGTGCATGTTTAATATAGCTATGATTCGTGGTTCTAACATCGTGCATGTTTATTGTTTAATATAGCTATGATTCGTGGTTCTAACATCGTGCATGTTTAATATAGCTATGATTCGTGGTTCTAACATCGTGCATGTTTATTGTTTAATATAGCTATGATTCGTGGTTCTAACATCGTGCATGTTTATTGTTTAATATAGCTATGATTCGTGGTTCTAACATCGTGCATGTTTAATATAGCTATGATTCGTGGTTCTAACATCGTGCATGTTTATATATAGCTATGATTCGTGGTTCTAACATCGTGCATGTTTAATATAGCTATGATTCGTGGTTCTAACATCGTGCATGTTTATTGTTTAATATAGCTATGATTCGTGGTTCTAACATCGTGCATGTTTAATATAGCTATGATTCGTGGTTCTAACATCGTGCATGTTTAGTATAGCTATGATTCGTGGTTCTAACATCGTGCATGTTTAGTATAGCTATGATTCGTGGTTCTAACATCGTGCATGTTTAATATAGCTATGATTCGTGGTTCTAACATCGTGCATGTTTAATATAGCTATGATTCGTGGTTCTAACATCGTGCATGTTTAATATAGCTATGATTCGTGGTTCTAACATCGTGCATGTTTAATATAGCTATGATTCGTGGTTCTAACATCGTGCATGCTTATTGTTTAATATAGCTATGATTCGTGGTTCTAACATCGTGCATGTTTAATATAGCTATGATTCGTGGTTCTAACATCGTGCATGTTTAATATAGCTATGATTCGTGGTTCTAACATCGTGCATGTTTATGTTTATATAGCTATGATTCGTGGTTCTAACATCGTGCATGTTTATTGTTTAATATAGCTATGATTCGTGGTTCTAACATCGTGCATGTTTAATATAGCTATGATTCGTGGTTCTAACATCGTGCATGTTTAATATAGCTATGATTCGTGGTTCTAACATCGTGCATGTTTAGTATAGCTATGATTCGTGGTTCTAACATCATGCATGTTTAGTATAGCTATGATTCGTGGTTCTAACATCGTGCATGTTTAATATAGCTATGATTCGTTGTTCTAACATCGTGCATGCTTAGCATAGCTATGATTCGTGGTTCTAACATCGTGCATGTTTAATATAGCTATGATTCGTGGTTCTAACATCGTGCATGTTTAATATAGCTATGATTCGTGGTTCTAACATCGTGCATGCTTATTGTTTAATATAGCTATGATTCGTGGTTCTAACATCGTGCATGTTTAATATAGCTATGATTCGTGGTTCTAACATCGTGCATGTTTAATATAGCTATGATTCGTGGTTCTAACATCGTGCATGTTTATCGTTTAATATAGCTATGATTCGTGGTTCTAACATCGTGCATGTTTATTGTTTAATATAGCTATGATTCGTGGTTATAACATCGTGCATGTTTAATATAGCTATGATTCGTGGTTCTAACATCGTGCATGTTTAATATAGCTATGATTCGTGGTTCTAACATCGTGCATGTTTATTGTTTAATATAGCTATGATTCATGGTTCTAACATCGTGCATGTTTAATATAGCTATGATTCGTGGTTCTAACATCGTGCATGTTTAATATAGCTATGATTCGTGGTTCTAACATCGTGCATGTTTAATATAGCTATGATTCGTGGTTCTAACATCGTGCATGTTTAATATAGCTATGATTCGTGGTTCTAACATCGTGCATGTTTATTGTTTAATATAGCTATGATTCGTGGTTCTAACATCGTGCATGTTTAATATAGCTATGATTCGTGGTTCTAACATCGTGCATGTTTAATATAGCTATGATTCGTGGTTCTAACATCGTGCATGTTTATCGTTTAATATAGCTATGATTCGTGGTTCTAACATCGTGCATGTTTATTGTTTAATATAGCTATGATTCGTGGTTCTAACATCGTGCATGTTTATTGTTTAATATAGCTATGATTCGTGGTTCTAACATCGTGCATGTTTATTGTTTAATATAGCTATGATTCGTGGTTCTAACATCGTGCATGTTTAATATAGCTATGATTCGTGGTTCTAACATCGTGCATGTTTAATATAGCTATGATTCGTTGTTCTAACATCGTGCATGTTTATTGTTTAATATAGCTATGATGCGTGGTTCTAACATCGTGCATGTTTAATATAGCTATGATGCGTGCTTCTAACATGGTGCATGTTTATTGTTTAATATAGCTATGATTCGTGGTTCTAACATCGTGCATGTTTATTGTTTAATATAGCTATGATTCGTGGTTCTAACATCGTGCATGTTTATTGTTTAATATAGCTATGATTCGTGGTTCTAACATCGTGCATGTTTAATATAGCTATGATTCGTGGTTCTAACATCGTGCATGTTTAATATAGCTATGATTCGTGGTTCTAACATCGTGCATGTTTATTGTTTAATATAGCTATGATTCGTGGTTCTAACATCGTGCATGTTTTTGTTTAATATAGCTATGATTCGTGGTTCTAACATGGTGCATGTTTATTGTTTAATATAGCTATGATTCGTGGTTCTAACATCGTGCATGTTTATTGTTTAATATAGCTATGATTCGTGGTTCTAACATCGTGCATGTTTATTGTTTAATATAGCTATGATTCGTGGTTCTAACATCGTGCATGTTTAATATAGCTATGATTCGTGGTTCTAACATCGTGCATGTTTATTGTTTAATATAGCTATGATTCGTGGTTCTAACATCGTGCATGCTTATTGTTTAATATAGCTATGATTCGTGGTTCTAACATCGTGCATGTTTAATATAGCTATGATTCGTGGTTCTAACATCGTGCATGTTTAATATAGCTATGATTCGTGGTTCTAACATCGTGCATGTTTAATATAGCTATGATTCGTGGTTCTAACATCGTGCATGTTTATTGTTTAATATAGCTATGATTCGTGGTTCTAACATCGTGCATGTTTAATATAGCTATGATTCGTGGTTCTAACATCGTGCATGTTTAATATAGCTATGATTCGTGGTTCTAACATCGTGCATGTTTAATATAGCTATGATTCGTGGTTCTAACATCGTGCATGTTTAATATAGCTATGATTCGTGGTTCTAACATCGTGCATGTTTAATATAGCTATGATTCGTGGTTCTAACATCGTGCATGTTTAATATAGCTATGATTCGTGGTTCTAACATCGTGCATGTTTAATATAGCTATGATTCGTGGTTCTAACATCGTGCATGTTTAATATAGCTATGATTCGTGGTTCTAACATCGTGCATGTTTAGTATATAGCTATGATTCGTGGTTCTAACATCGTGCATGTTTAATATAGCTATGATTCGTGGTTCTAACATCGTGCATGTTAATATAGCTATGATTCGTGGTTCTAACATCGTGCATGTTTAATATAGCTATGATTCGTGGTTCTAACATCGTGCATGTTTAATATAGCTATGATTCGTGGTTCTAACATCGTGCATGTTTAATATAGCTATGATTCGTGGTTCTAACATCGTGCATGTTTAATATAGCTATGATTCGTGGTTCTAACATCGTGCATGTTTAATATAGCTATGATTCGTGGTTCTAACATCGTGCATGTTTAATATAGCTATGATTCGTGGTTCTAACATCGTGCATGTTTAGTATAGCTATGATTCGTGGTTCTAACATCGTGCATGTTTAATATAGCTATGATTCGTGGTTCTAACATCGTGCATGTTTAATATAGCTATGATTCGTTGTTCTAACATCGTGCATGTTTAATATAATTATGGTTCGTGGTTCTAACATCGTGCATGTTTAATATAGCTATGATTCATGGTTCTAACATCGTGCATGTTTAATATAGCTATGATTCATGGTTCTAACATCGTGCATGTTTAATATAGCTATGATTCGTGGTTCTAACATCGTGCATGTTTAATATAGCTATGATTCGTGGTTCTAACATTGTGCATGTTTAACATACAAGACAATATTAAAGCAGAGTAATTGTATTAATTTACTATTTACATTTTTGTCCATAGACGAAACGAAATTGAGAAAATCCCCAACTACATGTGGAGAGTCATTTGTTTACTGTCAACATATTAATATATAGGGAATCTATTACGATAACTGATCGCCGGGCATAACCATGGAATGCTTAATATGGAACATTTAAATAATCAATGTCTTATTTAAAACATCTTTTATGCATTTACATTCAATTCAATCTGTATTAGCAATCGACATATAAGTATACCTTTGGCCATTTACAAATGATATTTAACATTACAACATTGACATATTGTTACTATTTATTCCTCATATTGCTCAAATGACACATACCATTAAGAGTTGTACATGGTGTGGAAATGCAACACCAAATAATGGGCTCTGAAAACAGTACTGCCCGTCATCATTCAAATATTTATTTGAAACTGGAGGTAATTGCTTGAAATCACAGCAGCCAATCACCTGAAATAAAATAGGCACAACATGGTAGAGGTCGGACTCTTTACCCAGAGGTCGCTGGCCTGATCCCATCGAGATAAATATTCGACAACGGTCGTCACAATCTCTTACCAACGTGCGAGTAATGGTCAGATATAGTTCATTTGTTTGGTGTACATGATTGTAGAGAGTTCTCACAACTTGTGGTGTTGCTTACAAATCATGAACACTAAACAAGTGAACTCGCTACATCAATGCAGTTTAGATATAACAGTCTTCTTAATATAGTAATATATGATTACATCTAAGTTTATAGTTTGAAATATGTTTTGAAGAATTCGAAGGTAGAGTGTATACCTGGATGCCACCGAAGCAAAGGTTGTTCTGTTTCACATGACGACAGACATATTCGACCATATCAAATATTCTTTTAGACAGCATGCTAATTTCGTCAATAACTAGGCAGTCTGATGATGTAATTCTCTGTTTAGCTGATGCGTATTTGTCATCGTTATCGAACAGCTCTGTTATGTCTCCAAACTGTGACGTCCATCAATGATCCCTGCCTAATGGTGCAATGTGGATGCATGCATGCCTAACTGCAAGCTGGCAATTCCGGTTGTAGCAGTGACGGCTACAGTTTTCAGATACACTTTTAATAATGTTCCTGAAATATACATATACTATATACTGCTATAAGTACTCTCAGGTAATTAGTGAAAGAAAATAGAAACTATAGACCCTGAAAAGTACGTGCACTCGTTCACCGTCTTTTGGTAGAAGAATAGTATCACATAAATCACATATAACATACATAAGCAATTATAAAGCATAGTGCAAAGGATCAAGTAGAAAGCTAAACATAGCTTGTATAAAACTTTCTCCTTATAAATTGTTGATATTAAATGCCATGAATGCGGTTTTTGGTCGGTGCTTTGTAGATCTGGGGATAAAGGCTGACCCGTCGAGATATGTCAGTCCCCTATGATGTGACCGGTAGAATAATGCTACGAAAATGGCGAGCGCTTTGTTGTCTACAAGAACGTGAGTTCTAGAAAAGATAACCCTGCACAAATATGCATACCACATGCTTACTACGTGAAATAGGTCGTTCGAAGTCCTGCAAGAAAGTACTTCCATTCTGTGGTAAGACAGAGACTTGTAAAACATGCACTGACTCTTACAATCAATTTAAGAGAAAATGTGAGAACAAGAATAATGTAACGTGCATCAATTCAAATATAAGTGATGAGCCACAACCCAAATCCACACGACATGATAGAGAACCATTATCTGATATTACCACTCATGTTGGTGCGATTCAAACTAAAGAAACTGGTCTGCCACCGCAGTTATCCAGCGATTCACACACGGAAATGGAAGGCATTTTAAAAGACATACTGAAAAATGGCAGTGCTAACGAGTTCAGACTATTACTAGAATCTCAATTAAGAAATTGTAGTAAATCATTAGATGTTCATCAAAGGCGATGGGACCCAACAGTGATAAGTAGTTGTCTGGGAATACTCCTACGATCGCCACAGGCATATATGAGTTTAAAAGAGTCTGGACTACACGTGGAAGTCGTGATAGCGCAGTGGATGCGCGTTCGCTTCAGGTGCGAAAGGTCCGGAGTTCGAGCCCCACTGGAGCCGTTACGATTGTGCCCTTAGGCAAGGCATTTAAATTCCACGTTGCCTCTTCTCTCTCCCTCGTGGCGATGGATTCCATCAGGAATGAGGTCTCGAGAGTGATTTATATAAGTTGAAATAACTTGTTTCGCAATCGAGCTAAAATAAATTTGTATAAACTAAACTAAGAAGAACACTGCAGTATTACAAAAATGTCGTTAAGCAAAACCCAGGCTTCAATATGAAAAATCTAGAATGGATGAAAAGCGAAGCTGAATCAAAAAAACATCCCCGAATTTGGTCTCCATGGCGGGTTACTCATAGATGAAATGACAATTCAGGACGACCTGGTGATAACCAATAATGGGGACAACTGGGACATCATTGGTATGGTTGATATGGGTCAGACGAACAACAATATTAAAGTCATAACTGATGGCAAAAAGAAAGTACAAATAAGCCATGTCTTACAGTACATCTTCCACGGATTTACTGGTTTCAGGTACACATATTAAATTATAACAATAAAGCCTAAATGGTAAACATTAGTTACAAATCCGAAGCGTCTTCTTAACATTTCACACATACCCGGTACTTACTTAAAACCTATTAATCACAACTATACAATTTCATGAAAATACCAGTATTTCAATATGACTGCTAGATTTAAAAATAGTTTGAGAGTGTCATCTGACATGGCCATTTCAAGAGAGACTGTAGTTTGAACATGATGACTGGATTGAAATCTATGAAGTAGTATTCCAGGATATAAAATCTAATAGGTTTCAGACAGTCAACAGGCATATTCATAGAATTTCAAAAACCTGGAATGTTCATGCATAAGTTTTACTATTGTAGGTGGCCCGTTTTGTATTTTGGCTCCAGTACTGCAACTGCCCACGAGTTGTATACAACATTTTGGGACTGTGTCGACAAACTGGACGAGTATGGTTTTTCTGTTGAGTATGTAATGCTTGATGGTGCTTCCACAAATAGATCCTTAATGAATATGCTGATGAGCAACCCTAGAGACTGCAAGTTTGTATTTCCTGACGTGTATTACAACAAACATTATATCTGTGTAATCCAAGACAGTATGCATGTCCTGCAAAAAGTGAGAAACAATTTGGAATCTAGCTGTTCGGACAACAGAATAAAAAAGGGAAGATACCTTACTATTAATGACATTCCTGTCCTGTGGGATTACTGGAGGGAATGTTTGTAGTCAATTTTCAAAACGGGTTCATGGTACACCGATAACTGACCGAAGAACATATGGATTTAACACCAGCGTCAAAAATGAGAAATCATTTAGCTATCCATGTTCTGGATAAAGACATATTGTTTCTGATGAAAACGTACCAAGCCACGTTGGAGGATCCTAGTAGAGTGTCATCATCCGTGTCTGTCTTGGAGCATACATCCGAACTTGTAACGATATTTTGTGACCAAAACCGTCCGGTTTCAACTTGTTCCGATGACCGACTGTGCACTTTACAATCTGTTTTGACGTTCTTCAATACATGGGAAGATTATATTACAACTTCATCATCATACCTAGCTAAAAATAATTTGATGACTGAAGAGACTAGGAATGACCTCAATTCTACAATAACAGGCTTTCTCTCTCTCTCTCTCTCTCTCTCTCTCTCTCTCTCTCTCTCTCTCTCTGTGATATGCATGTTAAACATGGCAATTCTATAAACCCTGGTTACTTGAATTCAGACTTGATAGAAAACTTATTATGCCAACAGAGAGAGATAAGAAATGGACTAAATACCAATCCGACATTATCACAATATGGTCCATCAAACACAGCAATAATCCTTGGGCAACACACTATCAGCAATAAAGCGAATTCTGGAACAAAAACAGCATTGTACACTGCGCATAAACCGTGCTCACTAAATCCCCAGAGAAACAAATCTGAAAAACTGAAACGGCGGTCCATATGGATATAAGGTAAAATATCTGGCCGTGTTCTTCAAATCCGCTGAAAGAATTAGAAAAGTCGGACCCCACACGGAAAACTATATATTCATGCTCCTGGAGATATGCTGTAATAAGCGAACATTGGGAGGTATGTGGCAGAATCGTTTTGACGCCGGTTAAATGCATGTTCTTTTATTTTCATGTTAAATGTATGAACAAAATAAAATGGGAGTTTACTTACTTTAATGTATACGTTTTTCCCGTACCGCACGAACCTGTCATTACGAAACGGTGTCCTTTTAAGGCCAATGCCAGTGCTTCACTTTGTGCCATGTTTGCATTTCCGCATATCAGTTGTCCGGTCAGGAATAAATTAACGGCATTTATGCACATCTCATTTACTCCGGCGCAGAAACAAATACGTACCGCAATGGCTTCGACGTCTTGCAAAATTGTGTAGAAAAAATCGATTATCTTTTGTTCAGCGGGTAGATATTAAAGATCAGCGACTGCTCGAGGTATATTTTTGTTTCCTTCAACTAAAAAACCCCTGGAGTGTGGCTGTCACACGATGTTAGTTAGCATTTATATGTCGTGAGTAGTGGGTGGGGTATTGTTTACGTTGCATTTCTGTCTTTTTTTTAATAGAGGGGGGTGTCCTAGGATAGAGGTACGAGACCGTTGGTGGCTTATGGATAAAATTTCAAGTTCCTGTGGTTATACCTGTATTTTAACCCGGTTCATGTAATCAACTACTGTAACGCCTGGCCGCACATCTTGCTATCGTTATAAGTTTACATTACATATTGTAACACTAGACAGCTTCGTGTAGCCTGTGTTCCAGTCTGTCAATTTTTCACTTTTTAACTTCTGGGGAAACTGGATTTCCGATCGTAGCGCCATCAACTTACACCCACTTTTATGAGGGTGTAGATTTGAAGAACGACAACTCTTCTCTACAAGATAATATCGCTAAATATAGAAACGGAATTCTACCGGAAACAGGCACGATTATACACATCCCTACTATATCCCCAAGTTAAATAAATACTCTAGAAAGATCATGTTTATATACTGTTTTGCTCACACTTTATTTCAATGAAAATGCACCATTTCGGGCTATATCGCCGGCGGGCAGTTTACTTAACAACACCTTTCCTGGGTAGGCTCCAGCGGTTAACCAGTGTGACTGCACCGGTTGTGTAGTTACGAATTGCGGACGAGACCATTGGGACGAAGTGGTGCGGTTGCGAATCGTTTAACGGTTGCGCCCCTTGTCGGTTTCCGTTCTCCATTTGTAATGTAGGAAAACCACGACTGTGATATTTCGGGCATTGGGATAGCTCCAAAGAGGTAATTTCGGTGGTAAACAGTACTTATATGATATTCGCTGTATAAGTAATTCAACATTTATGTGTTTTATATCAAAAGAACTCCGTTTATTGTTGTTTCTATAATAATGTATGTAACCAATATTCGGACAGGTAGAGTTGCCGATTGTTGCTATAATTTACTTAGGTCAATTTATTGTTTCTTTCAGTTTTGACATAGATAATACTTGGTTGCGGTATCACGACGCAGTAAATAAAGTACATCTGTAGTGTAAACCTTGGTTGTTGTTGCGCCCAGTGCATTCGAATTTGCGATAGCGGCCAAACGCGTGCTGCCGTTACAGTCAAAACTCTTCAGCTTCAACATATAATGAGTAACAGAAGACTGCAGACGAATATAGAATCAAGTGCACATGAAAGTATACATGAGCCACTTGAATGTACAGCCGTATGTACGAGTGAGTGACAGTAAATGTGAATGACCAGTCACATACACCAGTCACATGTTTGTAATGTATATCCATATTCAAAACTAACAGAAGACTTCAGAAGAATATAGAATCAAGTGCGCATGAAGGTACAAGTGAGCCCCTTGAATGGACACCCGTATTAGTGAGTGACAGTAAATGTGAATACCCAGTCACATACACCAGTGTTTGCTAACATTCCGACGAGGCATAACATTATATTCATTGTTCATTTATACACATACACCAGTGTTTGCTAACATTTTGATGAGGCATAGGCCTATACATGTAATTATATTCATTGTTCATTTAACATGTCTGTAAATCCACCATCCGATCAATCCGAAATGTCAAACGACACTGCGGTAGTTGATTTAGGTGCGCGTCCGCGAATATATACCGAAAAGGGGCTCCCATATCAGGTCTCACTTCACGAACAAAACTTCAAAACTGCCATATCCTCTTGGCGGCGTCATGCTAGTACGACATCAGTTCTTCTGTCAGATTCACGTGATACTAAAATTATCCGAGAACATAGAAATTCATTGCAAACTTTGTTAGATCATCTGAGTAGCATATTTCATCATTTGCAAAGTGTTAAAGAAACCTGTATTGATGAAGCCGAAAAATTTGCAAATGTTGAAACAGAACACCAACGGCTCATGCAAGATATATCCGTGTGTATACTTAAATTTGAAGCAGAACCTTCTGAGAAAAGCTTTCGAGCTTCCAGTGGTTTTTCGCATTAAAGCTCAAAACATAGCTCGCATAGCACACGCAAATCTAATATTTCAAAGGTTTCTGACGCTCTTGCTAGAGAAGCAGCACTGAAGGCCGAACTTAAGTACATTGACATCGAGTCAAAATGTAAAGCGGAATTGAGAAATATTCGAACAATTAAGAAACTAGATATTGCACAAGCAGAGATATCAG
Source organism: Archivesica marissinica (assembly GCA_014843695.1). Taxonomy (NCBI): domain Eukaryota; kingdom Metazoa; phylum Mollusca; class Bivalvia; order Venerida; family Vesicomyidae; genus Archivesica; species Archivesica marissinica. The sequence continues at coordinate 49,124,396 of CM026397.1, forward strand.
CTCTCGAAAGTAACGCAGACAAAGATGTTAACATTGATACAAGGTTGCATACTAATATTTCATTACCTAATACTGATCCATCAGATTACGTTAATCAATATATACAAGCACATGCGCGCTCATCGCTAGATATAAGTATGTCAGATGTCAATATAACTACAAATAATGCCGCTTCACATGGTAACGCGATATTAACGCAAACGGTCGACGTTCGATCTTTAATGCCAACTACATTGGTTGATAGTTTGACAAAGCCAGCGCAGATGTGTGGTGTTCCAGCATCTTCTCGTAATGTTTCATTCAATCTGAATCTGGGTGTTTCTAACTTTGTACCATCTCCACAATTATCTACTCAGACCCCACATGTACATGAATTCAACCCTGTCTCTCCCGAAGTCAATGTTACAGATATACATGTACCCTCTGTTAATAGCTATACAAATTGTCGTTCTGATGCTGGAATGGCCGGTGCCAATGTTCCTTGTTTCAGCAGCGCCAGTAATACAGAACAGGGTTTGATTGAACTTGCTAAATCTTTAGCTGATCAAGCATATTTGAATCGGCTTCCAGCCCCTGAACCTAGTACATTTTCAGGTGACCCGCTTAAGTATCCTAGTTGGAAGTCAGCCTTTCAAACACTTATTGAGCAAAGACAGATTCCCCCATCAGAAAGAATATATTACCTTAAACGATATCTTGCAGGTCCGGTCATGGAAACAATTGAAGGTTTCTTCCTCCTGTCATCAGAAGAAGCGTATGAGGAGGCAAAGAAAACCTTAGATACACGGTATGGTGATCCATTTATTATAGGAAATGCATTCAGAGACAAATTAGAAAAATGGCCAAGAATCTCTCCCCGAGACGGAGTAGGGTTGCAGAAATTTGCAGATTTTTTGCATCAATGTGAATTTGCAATGCATAGTATTAGTAGTCTTGGAGTGCTGAACGATGACAGGGAAAATCGTAAGTTACTCACAAGGCTCCCAGATTATTTCAAGATGGGGCAGAATTGCTTCGCAATGGAAGGACGAAAGGAAGTATTTTCCTCCATTCAAAGAATGTGTACACGTTGTCACAAAGGAGGCAAAGATTGCGTGTGATCCAGTTACTTCTTTCCAGTCTTTAAAACCCTTTGTCGAGGATCGAAGGTTGCAAAGACCTAGTCGTATTCAATAAAATAGATATACTGGCAGTCGTGCTTTCCTGTCTGGGACTATTGATACACGCAATTCTTTCTGCTTACTCTGTGAGAGATCTCATGACTTGGATAACTGTACGTTATTTTTAAATAAACCTCTGAGCGAAAGGAAATCATTTGCAAAGGACAAACATCTTTGTTTTGCGTGCCTTCAATGCAATCATATTTCCAGATGGTGTAAACAGAGGAAGAAATGTAAGATCTGTTCGAAATTTCACCCAACTTCGTTGCATGGTGATATACGGACGTCTCCACAATCGGCAGAAAACACGAAGATTTCGACTGTAAGACAGTCAAATTACCACACGTTGTACATGCTAGCCGTACTGGCGCAGTATCTCGTGGCAACGGAAGCATAGCAAGTAAATGCGCTACAATTGTACCAGTGTATGTTTCCCATTGTGACAATCCAGATAGCGAAAAACTAGTTTATGCATTGTTGGACACACAGTCTGACACTACGTTCATTCTTGAAGACACGTGTGATGCTCTTGGCATAACAGGAGCAGATGTTAAGTTGTCTCTTTCCACAATGCATTCAGAAAATACAATCGTATCAAGTCGTAAAATTAAAGGTCTGATGGTGCATGGGTTCGATAGTGAGTTCAATATCTGTCTTCCAGATGCGTATACGAGGAATCTCATGCCAGCGAATCGTTCAGATATTCCTACACCAGATATGGCTAAAGTTTGGCCGCATTTGGAACCTATTGCGGAGCATCTGATACCATTGCGTGATTGCGAAATTGGTTTGCTCATTGGGTACAATTGTCCACGTGCCCTTGTTCCTCGCGAGGTCATTGCGTCTAGTGGTGATGGACCATATGGCCAGAGAACCGATCTTGAATGGAGTATTGTCGGAGTGGTTGATCCTCGGTGTTGGGAAGAGGACTTGATTGGTTTGAGTCATCGGATTCTTGCCCGTGAAGTGATTGCCTCACTCAAATGTGATACTAGCTCTCAACCAGCCCCTGTCCTGTTTTCATTGAGAACTAAAGTGAAGGAAGTGATAGCTAGCGATGTCCTGGGAATAATGGAACGTGATTTCATTGATGTAGGTGTTGATGGCGCAGACATATCACCGCAGGATAAACGGTTTCTTGCCACATTGTCTGAGGGTATACATTTTCAAGATGGGCATTACGAAATGCCATTGCCTTTCAAAGACAAAGAACCTTGTCTTCCGAATAACAAGTATGCTGCTTTAGGTAGACTCAAATCTTTGCAAAGAAGATTAGAAAGAGAAGAAACATTCCGCCGACACTACTGTGAGTTCATGCAGGAACGTTTGAATCACGGACATGCAGAAAGAGTTTCTGAGTTGGATCCATGTGAGAATGGGCGAGTATGGTATATTCCACATCATGGGGTGTATCATCCTCAGAAACCTGACAAAATTAGAGTAGTTTTTGATTGCAGTGCACAATTCCAGAGTGCAAGTCTGAATGCTAATTTACTTCAAGGCCTGGACCTCACAAACAGATTAGTGGGAGTGTTGTGTAGGTTCAGGAAGGAGCATGTAGCCATTATGTGTAATGTGGAGAAAATGTTCTACCAATTCAGAGTGAACAAAGAACATAGAAATTATTTGAGATTTCTCTGGTGGGATAGTGAGGACTTCAGAAGAGAACCAGTAGTGTATCGCATGTCAGTTCACCTGTTTGGTGCTACATCATCTCCTGGTTGTGCGAATTTCGGTTTTATACGAGCAGCTGATGATAACCAGGTATAATTTGGACCAGAGGTTGCAGATTTCATTCGTAGAGAATTCTACGTAGACGATGGTTTGAAGTTTGTTCCTAGTGTTAAGGAAGCTGTAAGTTTAGTTGATCACGGTAAGGCACTGTGTGGTAAAGCCGGGATTAGGCTACACAAATGTGTGTCTAACGTAAAGGACGTTATTGCACATCTGCAACCTGAGGACAGAGCCAAAGACCTCAAAGATGTTGACATCGTCTCGGACAAACTCCCAATTGAGAGAGCATTGGGAATCCATTGGTGTCTCGAGTCTGATACCTTCCAATTCAGAATTACTTTAAAGGATCGACCTCTGACTAGGCGTGGAATTTTGTCAACGGTTTATTCAATGTATGATCCACTTGGATTCATAGCTCCTGTAGTTTTAATTGGCAAACAAATGCTGCAGCAAATGTGTGCTGACCGTGCTGATTGGGATGACCCATTGCCAGAACATCTACGTGCGAAGTGGTCCCAATGGCGTAACGATCGTTCTGGTCTCGCATCAAGTATACAGAGATGTGTGAAGCCCGTCATTTTCGGAAAGGTAGAGTTCGCCGAAGTACACCATTTTTCTGATGCGAGTACCACTGGCTATGGTCAGTGTTCTTACCTTCGTTTGGTCAACGAAGCAGGCCATGTTCATTGCTCATTATTGATAGGCAAATCAAGAGTGGTCCCATTGAAACCTATTACGACTCCTCGACTTGAACTTACTGCTGCTTTGTTATCTGTTAAAATTGGGTCTCTACTTGATCAAGAACTTGATTATGATAATCTCTATCATGTTTATTGGACTGACAGTAAGGTAGTACCTGTCAAATGAAGCTCGACGCTTTCATGTTATTGTTGCAAACCGGGTTCAGCAGATAAAGAATCGTACAAATACTTCCCAGTGGAAGTATGTCAACTCGGATGACAACCCTGCTGATATTGCATCCAGAGGAGCTAGCACAAAAGAAATCGACAACGAGTCTATGTGGTTCAAAGGTCCAGACTTCCTCTGGAAATATGAAATAGGCAAATCAATGGAAGAAGTTGAGATCAATCCGGACGATCCGGTACTAAAACGAGGTCATTGTTTTGCTACAGAGATTAAATCAGCCCACTTTCCATCACTCATCGAACGCCTTGAGTTCTTTTCTGATTGGCATCGGGCAAAGAAATCGGTAGCATTTTGCTTAAGGTACATGAGAAATCGCATTGCCAAGAAAATTGATCAAATATTTCCACTTAGTCTTCCTCTGGTGCACTCGCTTCCTTATTATCAGCCTGTGACGGTAGATGAGTTACAGAGAGCTGAACGTGTAATAATCAAATGTGTGCAATCAGAGCACTTTGAGCGAGAGTTAATGGTCCTCAAATCCGACCAAATAATTGGAATTCCTTCCAGTAGAAAGGAACAATCGGCCCGTCGCAACGTATTGAAAGGTCAATCTCTTTTGCGAAAGTTAAATCCTTTCTTAGATAAGAATGGCACCTTGCGTGTCGGTGGACGGATACAGCACTCGGACATGCCAGACATTGTCAAATTTCCAGTTGTCCTGCCGCGAAAGGGTCACTTAACGGAACTCTTGATTCATCACTTTCATTCCAGGGTTCAGCATCAGGGTCGAGGCATGACAACTAATGAAGTTAGGTCCAATGGCTTCTGGGTGATTGGCTGTAGTTCAGCAGTGTCGTTTATTATTTCTAAATGTGTCATTTGTAGGAAACTCCGTAGTTGTACACAAACTCAGAAAATGGCAGATTTGCCGTCCGACAGATTGGAACCTTCACCCCCATATACATATTGTGCGGTAGACTTCTTTGGACCGTGGTACGTCAAAGAGGGTCGAAAGGAGATGAAAATATATGGCGTGCTGTTTACTTGTTTGGCTTGTCGAGCAGTCCATGTCGAAACTTCCAATTCTCTCAGTACTGACGTTATTCATTAAATGCTTGCGTCGTTTTATTGCAAAACGTGGTCCAGTAAGGATAATGAGGTCAGGTCAGACCGTAGTACGAATTTTGTTGGTGCCGAGCGAGAGTTAAGGGAAGCATTGATGGAGCTTGACCAAGATAGGGTCAGACAATTTCTTTTGAAGGAGACTTGTGATTTCTTCGATTTCAAAATGAACGTTCTATCAGCGAGCCACATGGGTGGTGTTTGGGAACGACAAATACGTTCCGTTCGCAATGTAATGGCAAATTTGTTGCATAAGCATGGTACACAGCTGGATGATGAGAGACTTAGGACATTTTTGTGTGAAGCAGCGGCTATTGTTAATAGTCGTCCGCTGACAGTTGATAATATTAATGACCCTTTGTCAGCGCCACCTTTAAGTCCGATCGTAAAGCTACAATCGAGGTTAACAAAAGACAGAATATTAAGAAATCGGAAACAGCTTAAAGGAACGGGAATATTTATAAATGAAGACCTTACACAATTAAACCAGCAAGTGCTAATGTCTGTGAAGCGGAAAATGCCTGATGATGTTAATAGTGTATTTTCCAGAAATGGGGTCACAAAGACAGATCAGGTAAAGACTGTACTGTATAAAGACTACCGGCACTGGCTAGAGCTACCGTGGCCAACTCGAGGACCACCCGCTCCTCCGACGCGCAATACTGCCATGATGAATACTTCAAGAAGTTAATAACCTAAGTTACTAGTGGTTATTAATGTGTACTATAAGAACACAGCAGTATAAGCTGATTGTGGTGTAACATTGTGTATGCTAATATCATATGTTTTATCAATACATAAATAATACAATCAAGTGATAATGTAACAAGTACTATAAAACCGCAGTCGAAAATGCGAGCTGTGTATATAGAACATTATGTATGCTAAGAACATATGTTTTGTCATCACATATATACATACATAAATACAACCATGTGATACTGCAACAACTGCAGGCACATTTGATCATACCCTCGCTAACTTTCGTCTTTTTCGCCTTCAGCGAGGACTAACAAATTTATATAATTTAGTTCAAGTGCATAATGCTAAACCCATAGATATCTCTCCCTCTTGGAAGAGGAAGGTATTACATTGAGCGAATATGCATATATGACGCGTGCATTTGTATACAAATCAATAGGGTCCCCATTGTTAAACCTATTTAGTTATTAGAATCATGCTATTCTACATTTCCCATGATCTCGTTCATATAAATGGACGGCGGTACATTTTCCTGTAGCATAATTGTATGTGTAAATATTACCTTGTGTAGCAGAGTCCACCGTCTTCCAATAAATACCTGTGCCATAGTTCGTGAGGTAATTAGCATGTATACTACAAAGGTATTTATAACACTAAACAGTAAGCAATTTCGACAACTATTGCATGAATTTACAAATGAAAGCTCAATGCGGTTACCGCCCCTGTATTACTTGCATTACTTGCATACATATACATTCTGGTAAATTGAGATTGTACCTTGATCAACACGTATTTCAAATTATCGACATATGTTTCAATGTTGTCTATATGTATATTATGTAATCAATATATCGTGTCATTCAATATAAAGACCACGTTCACAACAAAGCCATACTGTAAACATAGTTTATACACTTTAACTGCATACAAAATGTACGAAGATACAAACTACTAAATGTATTGATTGTATGCAACAGCTTGTCATAACACTCATTCTAGATAGCTGTCTAAAGTTCTGAGAATAGTCATTTACTATATACCATAATTATGTACCATGCATAGTGAATATCCAGGACATATCGTTACATGTATGTATATATGTACTATGCATTGTTGTATGTTTGTAAATGAAGGGGAATCGATGCGACAACTAGTGAATTATAGTGAGGAACTGTTGGAGAATACAGAACACATACAGATGTATACACGTATTATTAGTTTTATTGCATTATAGAACACGACCGGTATCAATCCGAACACAAACAATTTAGAAAAGGTTCTGGTCGCTGTCAGTCAGCAAACATACAATACTGCAAATGAGAATAGTTTTTATAAGGGACGCACTCATAGCATGTAACGAGGCTTCTCTATAGTTCAGCTTACAAAGCCATGCACTTCGTAAGTTTATATGTATCTTTGATTACGTGTTCGTGCACATGTGGCGATATGCATAAGTATGGGTACGCATGTGTACATGTATATATACAAATACAATGTGTGAATGTGTGTGTGATATATATATATGTATAGGTGTGCGTGTGTGCGTGCGTGCGTGCGTGCGTGCGTGCGTGCGGGCGGCGTGCGTGGTGCGTGCGTGCGTGCGTGCGTGCGTGCGTGCGTGCGTGCGTGCGTGCGTGCGTGCGTGCGTGGTGCGTGCGTGCGTGCGTGGTGCGTGCGTGCGGCGTGCGTGCGTGCGTGCGTGCGTGGTTCGTGCGTGCGTGCGTGCGTGCGTGCGTGCGTGCGTGCGTGCGTGCGTGCGTGCGTGCGTGCGTGCGTGCGTGCGTGCGTGCGTGCGTGCGTGCGTGCGTGCGTGCGTGCGTGCGTGCGTGCGTGCGTGCGTGCGTGCTTGGCGTGTAGTATATATGTGCATATGTTGTATGTGTGTTTATATATTGTGTATATATGTGTAGTGTGTGTATGTGGTGTGTATGTGTGTATGTATGTATATGTATGTATGTATATATATATGCATATATGTATGTATATATATATATATATGTATATATGTGTATATATGTATATATATGTATATGTTTATGTGTGTGTGTATGTATGTATGTATGTATGTGTGTATGTATATGTATGCATATATGCATATGTGTAAATGTGTATATATGTGTATCTATGCATGTATATATGTATGTGTGCGTGCGTACGTGCATGCGTGCGTGCGTGCGTGTGAGTGTATATGTATATATGTATATAAGTGTGTGTATGCGTATGTATATTTATATATATGTGAGTGTATGTATACATATATATTAAGCAAGTGTAAGGGTATATATGTATATATGTATGTGTATATATGTGTGTATATGCGTATGTATATTTATATATATGTGAGTGTATGTATACATATATATTAAGCAAGTGTAAGGGTATATATGTGTATATGTATGTGTATATAGGTGTGTATATATGTATATGTGTAAATGTGTAAATATGTGTATCTATGTATGTATATATGTATGTGTGCGTGCGTACGTGCATGCGTGCGTGCGTGTGAGTGTATATGTATATATGTATATAAGTGTGTGTATGCGTATGTATATATATGTATGTGTATATATGTGTGTATATGCGTATGTATATATATATGTGAGTGTATGTATACATATATATTAAGCAAGTGTAAGGGTATATATGTGTATATGTATGTGTATATGTATGTGTATATATACCCATACATACCCAACACACGCATGTAATCCAATAACATTTCAATCCGAATATATTTTGATTTCTAGATGAAATCACTGTTCACTACCTCCAATTACCATATATATCCCAATTCATACCCTTACAAATAAAATACCATCCACAATATATACATACACACACATACAAGTACTCTATTGAATAAACTGAATGGACACATCATAGACCAGTATGTTAACAACATAACATTAATTAGGCTAGACATCATACTGAAAATGATAAACAATCTTGAACATGGATATAAAAATATGCAGCTTTAATGTTAATGGGCTTGGGAACCAACAAAAACGCGAAAAGATTTTCAGTTGGCTTAAACAAAATAAATTCAATATTTGTTTCTTACAAGAACTTCATTGTACACAAGAAAATACAGAGAAATGGAAAAAACAATGGCGCCATGATCTTTTCCTCAATAGTTCCAACAGAGCAGGCATAGGAATTCTAATCAACTTAAATACTAACTATGAAATAATAAATCATACGGAAATAATTCCAGGTAGATTACAGCTAGTAAAAATAAAACTATATAACTCTATAGTTACACTTATGAACCTATACGGACCCAACATAGACGACACAACATTCTTTTCAACAGTTGAAAATACGGTTATGAATAATAACAGTGAAACCATTATTCTTGGAGGAGATTTCAATAATGTTCTAGATTTTCAGATAGATACACTGAATGGGAGAATAGATACCAACAAGAAATGTTCATCCAAAATAAACGAAATTATTAATGATAATGAATTATATGACATATATAGACTTCGACATCCAACTACAAAACGATTTACGTGGCACTCAAATCATAAACCAGCAATCTTTTGTCGATTAGACTACTTTCTCATATCATCTAATTTATTGAATACAGTGTCAAATTGTAACATTATTCCAGGATTTCTATCGGACCACTCCGTAGTTACTTTA
>CM026397.1:49134628-49182526 GCA_014843695.1 Archivesica marissinica
ATGTTAAAGATAAAAAAACATAATAATTTGTATCTAATAAAATTGTTTCTTCTTGTTAAATGTACTTGATAGTATACGATATTCTGCTTAAATATAATGTTCATCCTCTGTTACTAATACAATGAACACACTTGAATTTGTAACTAACAAGTCACGTGATGTAAATACATATATTATATGTTATGTATTATATGATCATGTACTATGTAAAAGTCTGATAATAAAATGTTGTTCTGTGCGTTTTACGTTTATTTATCGTCGCTACCGGTTGCCCATATGAGCGACGCCTCCTGAAGAGATTAGTCATTTTAGATTTTGGAGGATAGTGCAATGATACAGACAGAGACCCATTCCAGAGTCTCCTCTGGTTCGTTTACGTACACGGTGTAAAGCACCGACACGAGACCTCTGTATAACGTCCCATCTGAAAGACTGTTAATTTTATTAGGGTCAGACGGGGGATCGAACCTGCGATCCCTGGATTACAAGTCCAGCGTGTTACAACTGGACTACAGATCCGTCTGTGTTGTTGTTCTGTCCTGTTCTGTTCTGTTATTTATTGGATAAGTAAACATGGTTTGGAGCTATATACGTGTAGGAATTAATCATGCCGTTCGTATGCCTAAGGCGATGTATTGTATTGGGTTGAATAATGCGATTATTGTGATAAATTGATGCTACATTTGGTGGAAGTCGTGATAGCACAGCAGCTGTAGCACGTCAATTTCAGGCGCGAAAGGCCTGGAGTACATTAGGCAAGGCATTTAAATTCCACGTTGCCTCTCCCTCGTGACGATGGATTCCATCAGGAATGAGGTATCGAGAGTGATCAATATCAGATGTAAGAACTTGTTTTGCAATTGAGCTAAATTACATTTGTATAAACTATGCTGCATGTACATATTTGGAAACAGCGATGTGTACGTTAACCCTTTCCCTCATATAAGCACCTTCTAACGCCATTACCAATACGACATTAATTGAAATAGTGTGATAATAACCGTAGCATGATAATAACAATAGCATGATAATAACCGCAGCATGATAATAACCTATAATAACCGCAGCATGATAATAACCTATAATAACCGCAGCATGATAATAACCTATAATAGCCGCAGCATGATAATAACCGATAATAACCGCAGCATGATAATAACCTATAATAACCGCAGCATGATAATAACCGATAATAACCGCAGCATGATAATAACCGATAATAACCGCAGCATGATAATAACCGATAATAACCGCAGCATGAGAATAACCTATAATAACCGCAGCATGATAATAACCTATAATAACCGCAGCATGATAATAACCGATACTAACCGTAGCATGATAATAACCGTAGCATGATAATAACCGTAGAATGATAATAACCGTAAAATAACCAATGTTCATAATAAAGGCCAGAATCTCGTGTAGCCCCAGTAATATCTATGGAGATGGAATAGATATGGCGACTACTTATCCACTGCATGATAGCTAAATGGCTGTCGTTTGTATGGAGATATAATAATAGATTAGCCTAAATCTCTATGAATGAAAAGGTTAATAATTAAAGATTAACAAATATCAAAAACTAAGGTTTTACAGCATTCAGCAATTTGAAAATGTATATGAAAAGAGGTTAGAGCGTTTCTCTAAACTTTTAGTACAGCCATTCTCACGCACGCAATAAATACATTGATCACTGCTTTGAATAGCAAAGATCTGTATACAGCATTGATTAACACTCATTATTACTTCCTTGAAAACACTTCCGCATGGTTCCATTTTACAGGTGAGATGTTAATACACAGTTTCGCCGGATGTCAGAAGCTTTATGAATACAGACGCTTACACAGCCGGATGTCAGACGCTTTATGAATACAGACGCTTGCACAGCCGGCTGTCAGACGCTTTATGAATACAGACGCTTGCAAGTTATAAAGTGGTTACGTTCTCAGACATGAAAAGCAGTGTAATGATTAATACTGAAATAGTACGTAATAGCATTGGTTCTGTGGTTTACACACTTCACAGATTATTGTTCCAAAGAAATAGATCTAAAACCTGGTTATAATCAGGGCGTTGGATGAGTAATTAAGGGCGTTGACTTCAAAGCAATTGCCGCTCGATTCGAAACCCGCTATAAGGAAGCTATCCAGCATACTTGTGGAAGGTCAGTGGTTCGCGCTTGAAATATTGCTCGAATGGATACCCAGGGTATTCCTCCACCAATAATACCCGATGAGCCGCCATATGACCTAAATTGTTGGTGCGCTTAAACGCCCCAAACCAAACAAATTACGAGTACTGACATCTGTCCGACTAGCGCAGTGGTTAGGGCGCTCGCTTCTCACGAATGCAGCCCGGGTTCGATCCTCGGACCTGGAAGTATGTGAGAATGGTACCGTGGTCGCCAGACTTCTGGCAAAGTGACAGGTTGATATTATCAGAAACTCTATGCGGCTCAATTAATTGTGTGTTTTACGTTTATTTATCGTCGCTACCGGTTGTCCATATGAGCGACGCCTCCTGAAGAGATTAGTCATTTTAGATTTTGGAGGATGGTGCATGATACAGACAGACAGAGACCCAGTCCAGAGTCTCCTCTGGTTCTTTTACGTGCACGGTGTAAAGCACCGACATGAGACCTCGGTTTTACGTCCCATCTGAAAGACTGTTAATTGTATTAGGGTCAGACGTGGGATCGAACCTATGATCCCTGGATTATCAGTCCACAATTAATGGTCTCGGTGTTAAAATATATTTATAGCAACGCCTGTTCCCAAGCTATCGAATACATAGACGAAATGAACGAGTCTGCATTTATTGCAATGCCAATGACATGTATATATGTATATGTGTAAATGTGTAAATATGTGTATCTATGTATGTATATATGTATGTGTGCGTGCGTACGTGCATGCGTGCGTGCGTGTGAGTGTATATGTATATATGTATATAAGTGTGTGTATGCGTATGTATATATATGTATGTGTATATATGTGTGTATATGCGTATGTATATATATATGTGAGTGTATGTATACATATATATTAAGCAAGTGTAAGGGTATATATGTGTATATGTATGTGTATATGTATGTGTATATATACCCATACATACCCAACACACGCATGTAATCCAATAACATTTCAATCCGAATATATTTTGATTTCTAGATGAAATCACTGTTCACTACCTCCAATTACCATATATATCCCAATTCATACCCTTACAAATAAAATACCATCCACAATATATACATACACACACATACAAGTACTCTATTGAATAAACTGAATGGACACATCATAGACCAGTATGTTAACAACATAACATTAATTAGGCTAGACATCATACTGAAAATGATAAACAATCTTGAACATGGATATAAAAATATGCAGCTTTAATGTTAATGGGCTTGGGAACCAACAAAAACGCGAAAAGATTTTCAGTTGGCTTAAACAAAATAAATTCAATATTTGTTTCTTACAAGAACTTCATTGTACACAAGAAAATACAGAGAAATGGAAAAAACAATGGCGCCATGATCTTTTCCTCAATAGTTCCAACAGAGCAGGCATAGGAATTCTAATCAACTTAAATACTAACTATGAAATAATAAATCATACGGAAATAATTCCAGGTAGATTACAGCTAGTAAAAATAAAACTATATAACTCTATAGTTACACTTATGAACCTATACGGACCCAACATAGACGACACAACATTCTTTTCAACAGTTGAAAATACGGTTATGAATAATAACAGTGAAACCATTATTCTTGGAGGAGATTTCAATAATGTTCTAGATTTTCAGATAGATACACTGAATGGGAGAATAGATACCAACAAGAAATGTTCATCCAAAATAAACGAAATTATTAATGATAATGAATTATATGACATATATAGACTTCGACATCCAACTACAAAACGATTTACGTGGCACTCAAATCATAAACCAGCAATCTTTTGTCGATTAGACTACTTTCTCATATCATCTAATTTATTGAATACAGTGTCAAATTGTAACATTATTCCAGGATTTCTATCGGACCACTCCGTAGTTACTTTAAACTTAAACCTCTGTGAAACATTAAGAGGTCCGGGCTATTTTAAACTTAACAACAGTATTCTACTACAGTCAGATTTTAAACATAATATTAAAGAGTGTATTCAAGATATCGTGACAAACAACAAAGGATGTAACACAGACATCATGTGGGAAATAATAAAGGGTACAGTCAGAAACGAATCTATCAAATATTCAAGCAAATTGAAGAAAAAACAAAGGGAAGAAGAAGAAAATATAATATCGGAAATAAAAAGATTAGAAGAAAATATTGTAAAAAATCCCAATAGTCTAAACTAAACTTAAAAATGAAACAGATAAACTAAATAATATAATCGAAGAAATAACCAAAGGACTTATCATTCGTTCAAAAGCAGAATGGGTCGAAGGTGCTGAAAGAAATACTAAATATTTTTCTAACTTAGAAAAGAAAAGAGCCGAAGAAAAAACAATCAAACAATTAATAATAAATAATGCATTAGATAATAATCAGTCAAACATTCTTAATCAGGCCAAAAAATACGACGAACATATATATAGCGAAAATCCTGCTATAGATCACGAAAACATCAGTTTCTTTAATGAACCCGGCATCCAGCTGAAGGAAAATGAAAAATTATTATGCTATATATAAGGTCACATCAGTGAATATGAATGTCAAATAGCTATTAAAGATATGAAAAATATGAAATCACCTGGGTCGGATGGGCTAACAGCTGAGTTTTATAAACCTTATTGGAATGATATTAAACAATACTATGTCGCTTCTATTAACTACTGCTATGGAAATGGAACACTTACATAACTTCAAAAACAAGGAATAATTACACTCTTACCCAAAAAAGATAAGAATACACTCTCAATTGACAAGTGGAGGACTATCTCTCTTTTAAATGTAGACTACAAGATAGCTACAAAAGTAATAAGCAATAGAATAAAAAATGTAATAGACTCAATAATTAATGTTAATCAAACTGGATTTATAAAAGGCAGATATATAGGAGAAAATGTTAGAACACTAATGGAAATCATTGAAGAAACAAACGGTAATAACATACCTGGAATAATCTTCTTTGCCGACTTTCAGAAAGCATTTGATAGTATTGATCATAAATTCATGATTAAATGCCTACAACATTTCAACTTTGGCGATTCTCTTGTGAAATGGATCGCATTGTTTTACAACGATTCAAAAAGCTGTATTTCAAATAATGGACATTTATCAAAAACATTTAAAGTAAAAAAGGGGTTACGACAAGGTTGTCCATTATCCGCCTATATATTCATAATATGTATAGAAATTCTGTCAAGATCAATAAATAATAATCAAGATATTAAAGGGTTGGTTCTTGGCGATAATGAAATAAAACAAACATTATTTGCTGACGATGCAAGCTTCACATTAGATGGATCTGAAAAATCGTTCACCGAACTAATAAAAAACTTAGAAAAATTCTCAACAATATCTGGTCTAAAACTAAATAAGGCAAAATGTTTTATCCTCAAACTAGGAACAACGAACTTTAATACAAGCAATTGGTGCAATAATAATATGTATAAATGGTCAATCGATCAAGCTACAACGCTTGGAATAATATTTGCAAATAAAAAATCAATGCTACTTCCATTAAATTTGACTCCCAAAATTAAATCATTACAGCACTGCTTAAATAACTGGAAAAAATGGAATCTAACTCTAATTGGTAAGATAATAGTCTTAAAAACGTTTGCCTTCCTAAAGCTGGTATATCCATTAACAGTGCCCGAAACACCAGCAGAGGAAATAATTACAGAAATAAATAACATAATGTACGACTTTCTTTGGGATGGAAAACCGGATAAAATATCGAGGAAAACTATCATACAAACATACGAACATTTCGGACTTAAAATGATTAATATACATGCATTCATAAATTCCTTGAAATGTTCATGGCTTAAACGACTAAAAGGTAAACAAAGCCACTTAAATCTAGCATACAACGCTGAACATTTTTCTACAAGGAATGGTTTAATAAAGGAATTATGTCCACACATCATATATATGATTATAGAATAAAAGACTTTTACACGTTTGATAACATTATAGCTTTATACAATATAGACAATAGAGATTTTATGAAATACTACACATTAATAGGAAACATAAAAAATGAATGGAAAATAAGGCTGAAGACAGATGTAGCAGACAATAACATACCAAGCTATCTAATTAACAAAATATTATTATTAAAAAATATTAATAAAATATTATATAATAAACAAATTGAAGCAATGAGGTTAACACAATTGAAACACATTATTAAATGGGAAAACGAATTAGACAAACAAGATATTGAATGGAAACAAATATTTTCAATACCATATGGATGTACAATAAGTACAAAACTTAGGGCATTCCAATATAAATATCTCATGCGAATTGTGCCGAATAACTCTTTTTTATTCAAATGTAAACTAAAACCATCTAATCTCTGAGAGTTTTGTCTGATGTCAATCGACTCAAATAAACATATGTTTTGGGAATGTAATATGGTGCAACCATTTTGGTCTGAAATAAAAAACTTCTACATTCTAGAAGATTGGAATTGTTATCAAATCTATCCTATGAAAATATATCATTCTGCAATGCAAATACTGCAAATTCTAGTAAATCAAAACCTGTCATAAACTTCATAATTCTATTAGCAAAATACTTTATTTTCAAGTGTAAATGTAATTCAGAAATACCATCAATTAGCATGTTTAATCTATATCTGAATCAAACTATAAAACTCGAAGAAACCATTGCAACAATTAAAGATAAAATGGAAATGTATGACAATAAATGGAAATACTTTTTCCAGTCAGTAATATGACAAGTCAATTATTACGTGTTACCCATTTATTAGCATAAAAACCGTCAAATATGAACACATTCATAAGGGTATGGATATATATAATACAGTGTCAATTATACACCATATATTCCCCTCATTGTCATATTGAAATCTAAAAATACTTAAATGAACGCAGAATATACAATATAATATATAAGGATCCCTCCTATCTCCATTCCACTATCCATCTTTATCCTTCTCTATCAGTGTCCCCTACACCAATCCCCAACGATAGCTACCCATATTACTACACATATCAATCATAATGGTTTACATAAATACCTTATATAACCTCTATTTGTCGACATTAATTTTCATGTCTACACTGATCCCATCAACATATTTTTATAGTCCCCCCACAACATATATAAAAACCTCATTTGTTTTATAATAATGACTATGCACATACTATATAAAGTAATGCATAACGTTGATACTGTCATGCTATGTACTTATCTGTATATATATTATGTTAATAATACTATGAAATTATGAGGAATAAAAAACAATAATGAACGTTGTAAACGCCTGGATTCGTGATGGGTGGGGCGTTGCGGGGTATTGCTTCAACATGTACGGGTTTGCGTAATCATAGCTTTGCGTCTCGATAACAAATAGAAATTAGCAAACTAATTTGGGGAGCCATGTGACTGCACCAGTTGTGTAGTTACGAATTGCGGACGAGACCATTGGGACGAAGTGGTGCGGTTGCGAATCGTTTAACGGTTGCGCCCCTTGTCGGTTTCCGTTCTCCATTTGTAATGTAGGTAAACCACGACTGCGATATTTCGGGCATTGGGATAGCTCCAAAGAGGTAATTTCGGTGGTAAACATTACTTATATGATATTCGCTGTATAAGTAATTCAACATTTATGTGTTTTATATCAAAAGAACTCCGTTTATTGTTGTTTCTATAATAATGTATGTAACCAATATTCGGACAGGTAGAGTTGCCGATTGTTGCTATAATTTACTTAGGTCAATTTATTGTTTCTTTCAGTTTTGACATAGATAATACTTGGTTGCGGTATCACGACGCAGTAAATAAAGTACATCTGTAGTGTAAACCTTGGTTGTTGTTGCGCCCAGTGCATTCGAATTTGCGATAGCGGCCAAATGCGTGCTGCCGTTACAACCAGTACTTGAATGCACCAACCTCCGTAAGAAACTGCCAACTTTTTCATATAAATGAGACACGGCCTGAGCGGGGTTCAAATCCGTGACCATCAGTGATGATAGGTTACAGTGGTATGCAAGTCAACCACAAGTCAAGCTTAACCACTCGACCACGGAGGCGGACGGTTAATTTACTAACTGCTTATATTACTTCTTGTGGTTAATTATCTGCATTATTCAATACATTATTTTTCTCTATAACTTCGTGCAATGTGTGGCGGTTATTTGTCTAGAAATCCGGTGACTATATTTGATACGCTCTATGAAATGAACATATGTTAGGAGAATAGTTATTTTTAATGTAATTGTTTTTTGTCCTACATAGAACAGAACAGAACAGTCGTCGAAAGGCACACTATTATATAATAAACATAATTACTGGTCATGTGATATATCATATCATAATAGTTATAATAATATCCATATAATTTCAATCGGTTTAAAGCGACACTACATCAGTGAAAACGCAAATTTATACAGAATATAATATCCTATTATATGGTATAATTTGTTTGCATATATTTGTCTCAAAAACTGAATATTTCAACTAATAAACGAGCGTCGTATACGCGATTTGTTGACCTTACAAAATAATGTAAACAGTGTTGACATACATGAGTAATATAACACGTGTATCCCGAATAACGAGATTTATGGATCAGATTTACCGTTATATCTCACAATTGTGCCTATACATATTTATAGACTAATCTTTGTTAAATTTATTATCCCTATGCGACAGTATCAAACGTTTAGTATTAACTACAATAACAAAGAAATGTCAATACAGGAGCGTGGATGATCGGTATATGAAATCCTACATTCACTTTTAAAAGTTTGTAGACCACAAACACACTGTTTATTGATTCAATATTTGTGTTCGAATGTATTCGGAAGGATTTGTAGTAGCAATGCATTTATACGTTAACAGTGCATTTTTGGGGGGGCGTTTTGCGATGTAATGTCGCTTTAAAAGATAATGCTTCTTTGATATATTTAGACAAGTTACATAACAGTTGATTTTAGCAATTCTAAAAGCTTATACATTGATTGCTTAGAAAGGTAATATTTATGTATGTACTTTTCCCGTAAATTACTAATGCATGAACATATACATATAAATTGATATTCGTCTTCTATGTCTAATTTGTTACAGCAGTTACAGTGTTTTTTATTAAGGACAATAATTACTCTGCTAGTGACGGGATGTCATTTTTAAACATGCTTGGATTTGGCCTAACATGTTTGTATGTAGAGTGCAAGCCTATGGTTTATCAAAATGTTATTAAAAAATGAAAATGGTTTTGAACCCGAAACCACGTGTCCAGTCCCCAAACGTCTGTGCATGTATATTGCTATGTAGAGCCTATGTTGTTCTCTTTAGATGATCGACAGTGTTCTTCCCTCGGATCATGTCAGCACTTTTCTCGGCAATCATTATAATGGCAGCATTTGGGTTTCCCGAAATGACATTCGGCATTATAGACGCATCCACAACACGAAGGCCTTGGATTCCCCTCACTCTTAATTGCGAATCTACCACCGCCGTTTCATCATCGTTCCTCCCCATTTTACACGTGCCGGATGGATGGTAAACAGTATAAGCTAAATCTTGCACGATACACGACCAGTAGGCGTCGGACTGGAACTCAAATTGCGAACAGAACGACAATTTCATGTTGGTTACACTGGCGCCTATCTTTTTCATGGCTGATGTCGACACGAACTGTTCCCAAAGTCGAATACCTCTGACGTATGCGTCAATATCCCGTTTATCAGTCAAGTACTCTGGGTCAATCAATGGATACTCAAATGGGTCAGAATATTTCAACTTAATTGTACCAACACTCCTGGGATCTAGAAGACTGATCACAGTTGAAAAACCTCTAGAGCCAGGGGTATTCAGATATTCCTTGGCAACATCATCTTTCAAACTGAAGAAATTATGAGATATGCTACGGCTGTACATCATGAACTGTATGTCAGCTGGGCAATCCTTCTGCTTCGTGGCATACGTACAGAAAAATGCAGTAGCTTCCACTCCGGACACGGACCGGACACCGGTACCAAATAGTTTATACTGCATCCGGGTCTTCCAATTGTTTATCTTCTCTTCTGCGATACCGACGTCTGCTGTGATTGATGTAAACATATTTAATAGTAAATGATCTTGAAGATTTTTGCCGACAGGTAAATCTGCTTCAACATTTATATTAAGCTCGTTCAAATGTTGTCTTGGACCTATTCCCGACAGCATTAGCAATTGCGGCGAATTCACAGCACCTCCTGATACGATAACTTCCCTATTCGCTTTAATGTAATGCCTACGAGTTTCTTTAATCATAAATATTCCTTTAGCCTGTTTGTTTTTAATCGATATTTTCGTCACAAGAGTGTTTACCGCAACATGAAGATTTGGTCTACCGATCGCTCTTCCGAGATATTCTAGGGAAGTGCTACTGCGCACTCCATCACGTGTAGTCAGCTGTATGCCACTCCATCCTTCCTGAACTGCTCCATTATAATCGCTGATTTTATACCCCATTTCTTGGCCAGCTTTCAAATACATGTCCGCTATCGCCGAGACTCCTCCAGAACTTACCCCCAGATACCCCCCTGTATTGTGGTACTTCGAATTTTTTAAACTATCGATCCTTATATCTTCTGATTTGAGGAAGTATGGCAAGACGTCATCATAGCTCCACCCGTCGCTTCCTAACTCCGCCCACTCGTCATAATCGTACCGGCTCCCTCGTGTATACTGCATTGCATTAAAAATGCTCGATCCGCCTAGAACTTTACCTCGCGGCCAATATGAACGATTCTCAGCCATACCAAGGTGGGATTCTGTCTGGGGAACTGTGTAATATTCCCAGTCGGCAGATGTCTTTTGGAGATCGAAATACTTCAGCGGTACGTGGTATGATTCATTGTCGGTATAATCGCCGCCGGCTTCCAGTAGCAACACGGTGACATCCGGGTCCTCCGATAGCCGAGACGCGACCACTGACTCCGCACTTCCGGCACCAACTACTATGTAATCATAGCTTGCGTGGAGCTGACCCTTTGTAACGGCTGATGGCATGGCAGGAGGACGGAATGCTATATAGTAAACCCCCATGGCGGTACACAACACGGTTATATATTGTAGGAAGTCCATACTACCTGGAATAAACAGAATTAACAAAATGTGTGTGTTATTTTGTGAATGTCAGAAATGTGTGTCTTAGGTTTATTTATCGTCGCTACCGGTTGCCCATATGAGCGACGCCTCCTGAAGAGATTAGTTATTTTAGATGTTTGGAGGATAGCGCAATGATACAGACAGAGACTCATTCCAGAGTCTCCTCTGGTTCTTTTACGTGCACGGTGTAAAGCACCGACACGAGACCTCGGTTTAACGTCCCATCTGAAAGACTGTTAATTTTATTAGGGTCAGACTGAGGATCGAACCTGCGATCCCTGGATTACCAGTCCAGCGTGTTACCACTGGACTACAGATCCGTCTGTGAATGTTGTCGCAAACCTCTCTTATATATAGTGTCCGATATAAATGCTCTAACCAGGGTCTATCATATCGTAGACTCGCTGGAGTTATCTAGGGGTTTCTCTACGGTCCTTCAATAATGCTCTAACCAGGGTCTATCCTATCGTAGACTCGCTGGCGTTGTCTAGGGGGTTTCTCTATGGTCCTTCAATAATTTATAACTCAACACAGTCTATCATTTCCCTCTGCATAATATAATTTATAACAATCGCCTTTAATTAATATCTATACATGTATCATATCTTCGTGATATCTCGTATCTTATTGTTCGCCTCACTATTTCAATGTGTTCATAATAGTCATATGACTATATTAATTTCCTTCCTCTATCAAACTATTCCAATAGATATATTAGCCAAAACAATCGTTTCTTACAAGGCCTAATTATCTTCCGTTCACGTATTTAATACGACTTTAATATTTAAGAGTTAATACTTCTTTAAATATTAATTTTTCTAACTATCATAGACACAGTTTATATCTTAAAAGTGAGTTACATCATTTCCTTAATGCCTCCTTGGCTGGGACAAAAATGCACCAATTTCTTCATCATTTCTCATTTCTTAAATAGCAGAATTAACATCTATAACAGACATAACGGCGCCAAACATCTGTGATGTTATACAATATTATTACATGTTTCTCTGTCATCAATAAAGCGGCGATTATCTTACATAACTGACCACCTGCACTCGGTAGGGACAAACTATATTTTGTTCCCGCGCAAACAGAGAACTGATCATTTAGGCGCGAAAATAATAGCAGACGATTATACATATTACATAAAAATAATCTTACATGGTTAACAATGTGTCATATATATAAATAAATAAATGTATTTATATAATACATTTTTATTTATATATGACAATAATTTATTCATGCAAATAGATGTTTGTTTTTTCTATCTTTTGCACAATGTCAGAAACGTCGTTTATTCATTATATACACACAATCACATATACAAGGAAGAATGTCACAGGTGTAGTGGGGGAACTGACGGTGTAGTGGGGACGTGAATGTGTCGTTGGGGACCTAAAGGTGTAGTGGGGACCCGATGGTGTAGTGGGGACCTGAAGGTGTAGTGGGGGACCTGAAGGTGTAGTGGGGACGTGAAGGTGTAGTGGGGGAACTGAAGGTGTAGTGGGGACGTGAAGGTGTAGTGGGGGACCTGAAGGTGTGGGGACGTGAAGGTGTAGTGGGGGACCTGAAGGTGTAGTGGGGACCTGAAGGTGTAGTGGGGACGTGAATGTGTAGTGTGGGACGTGAAGGTGTAGTGGGGGACCTGAAGGTGTAGTGGGGACCTGAAGGTGTAGTGGGGACGTGAATGTGTAGTGTGGGACCTGAAGGTGTAGTGGGGACCTGAAGGTGTAGTGGGGGACCTGTTGTACTCTGTGATATTCTTAATGGAAGTAAATGGAAGTTTGATATATAAATTGTGAACATTGGTATGCTAGTATATTCTTGTGATTAATATGTGAATAATAACATCGTTACAATGCATACTATGCCTTCTCTGCAAGATTTGTCACCACTATTTGTTATGTTCGTGTTTGTAAATTGTTGTACCTCATGGGTCATATTGACCTATTGGATATGGAATAAAGTTGCTCTATACACCCACAGTGCGTATATACATATAGTGCACGTGCAAAACTGCACACATTTAATTACATTTTTTAGAGTTCTAGTAGTTTTTAGAATTGTATCAAACGTCTTATAAACCAGATTTTAAAATTCCACCATCCAGCTTACAAAGAAACGAAACATGAAGGGCGGATATTAGGACAGTTTTAATGAATAAAAAATGTACATACTGTGATGAAAAGTAGAATTTCTAAAAGAGGTTTCTATATTTATTTAACACACAACGTCATCATCTATCATCTAGGTTTATATAATTATAAAGTAGGTGTAGTCATCTGGACAGTTTATATGCAATACTTTAATATTGGAGTACAGTAAATACCTCCATGAACACAACGCCTATATTAAGACCGCCCCGCTATTAATACCTTTTTTTCTAAGAACAGAATTATTTATTCTATGCAGGCCGTTATATAAAATATGATTAAACTAAACTCAATTTATTCTATGGTCGCAAACACATGCAAGGACCATTCCGTTATTCAGGAATAAGACCACCTATTTCAGTCCTAAATGACACCAGAACTCCAGTAATAAGACCAGGTTTATGTTCCGCCTCCGTGGTCGAGTGTTTAATGTCGCTGACTTGTATACCACTGTAACCGATCATCACTGATGGTCACTGGTTCGAGACCCGCTCAGACCGTGTATGTAACTATGTATATATGAAAACGTTGGCAGTTTAATATGGAGGTTGATGCATCAAGTACTTGTTAGCCGGTGGAGCCTGTCCAGGAAAGGTGATGTTAGGTAAACTGCCCGTCGCTCAAATGGACAACCGGTAGCGACGATAAATAAACTTAAATTTAAAAAAAAGAAACAAGACCAGTTTCTGCCAACTATTTTGTTTTTCAGTTTGATTTCACAGTTTTATCGGACACTTATTAAAGCGACATTACATCGGTGAAAATGCAAAATTCTGCATAATGTTATTTCCTATTGCATGGTATAATTTTGTTCCAAATATTTGCCACATAATCTGAGTATTTCAATTAATAAACAAGCGTCGTATACGACTTGTTGGCATAACAATAAAATGTAAATGCGGTCAACGCCCATGCGTACCACAACACGTGTATCCCGGATAACAATATTTATGGTACATATTTACCACTATATCTCACATATATGCATAATTAATGTTCGACTAATCTGATTAAATTATCTCTAAACGACAGTATCACACGTTTATTATAGACTCAAATAATAAACAAACGTAAAAGCTGCTATATGAAACCCTATTTTCACATTTGACAATTTGTAAACCTCAACCTCATTGTTTATTGATTAAAAGTTAGTGGTCTAATCATATTATCATATATCTCGAAGAATTTGTAGTAACATAGTTACGTAAACAATGTATTTATTGGCTGTTTGCGATGTTGTCACCCTGGGTATTGTGTCAACTAGATATAATCCGATGAGACGGCACGTTCTGTGTACGTTCTGTGCTATCTGATCAGGATCTATGTTGTTTGCTGTTCAGACAAGTGATTTAGCTCCACTATCCGAATAGCAAACAGCATAGAGCCTGATCAGATGGCACGTTCTGTATTCATTCTGTCCTATCTGATCTGACGCTATGCTGTTTGCAAAGGCGACTTTAGTTGTGATTGGTAGGCTAAGGGTTAAAATTAATTTATAATATTATGGATTATTATGAATGATCATGTTCTCTGCAGTTTTAAAGCAAGTTATTCCTAGTAAATATAACATATGTTATATCTCCTTTCACTCTTGTAATATGGCGATGCGTAATGAGACCACCCCGCTAATAAGACCACTTTAAAGTCCCATAGTTTTGTCTTATTATATGTGTTTTACTGTACATTACTGTAATAGGATCTAATCGATTTCATATCTTGTCTTGACACCTACTATATAACTATGTAAATGTACGGTTAATAAGTGTTTTTACGTTTATTTATCGTCGCTACCGGTTGCCCATATGAGCGAGCCGACGCCTCCTGAAGAGATTAGTCATTTTAGATTTTGGAGGATAGTGCAATGATACCGACAGAGAGCCATTCCAGAGTCTCCTCTGGTTCTTTTACGTGCACAGTGTAAAGCACCGACACGAGACCTCGGTTTAACGTCCCATCTGAAAGACTGTTAATTTTATTAGGGTCAGACGGGAGATCGAACCTGCGATCCCTGGATTACCAGTCCAGCGTGTTACCACTGGACTACAGATCCGTCTGCACAGTTAATAAATAAATAATCAGTCGTCCAAATACATTTATGCGGTAGCGACTTTAAATAAATTTAATCAGTCAGTTAATAAATAGGAGATACTATTCATTGATTAGCGTGCATTACTGTGTGCGGTAATTTGCAAAAGGTCACAGAACAAGATAAATCTGACAATATGTGTACACTATTGAACAGAACAGAACATAAGTTTATTCATGACGTATACATAAATACATAGTCATAATATATACATACAATGAGAGACATTACTGGTTTTTCTATTACCTCCCTTGATGGATAAAGTCAGATTTATCCCTAAATGTATATTTGTCCATTTAGTTGGAATCCTTTGTTTTTACTGTTGTCGTATAACCAGATGTTGCGTTAAGTTTAAATGTAATTTTATCAAAATCGTGTTAATTAATTGAACCAATTTTTACAGTAAGGTATCCATTGGACATGCTAAAAGATATCTGTCGGGATTTAATAATTTCCTAATTGTAAGATGGGAATGGAAAACATGTGGTGCAAAGGAAACAACGATAAAAACAGAGGAAACCAATTAAGAGGACCAATATACTATTAGGAATATTCAGGGGCAGTAACTGACTAATGTTTCTCATTATATACAAATACACAAGTGATCAATAAAGATGTCGTATTGCTACTGTATTCTAATTTAATATAGAGGATGAACATTTAGTTGGTGTTTTAGTCAAACTCTGTACCTACTATTATCACGGTACATTTGATACATAAATTGGACTAGCTACAAGGATATAAAACTGTTCTCAAATCTCAAACTCGGTCTTAATTAACATTCTTTCAGATGGGACTTTAATCCGAGGTCTCGTGTCGGTGCTGTACACCGTGTACGTAAAAGAACCAGAGGAGACTGGGTCTCTGTCTGTATCATTGCACTATCCTCCAATAATCTAAAATGACTAATCTCTTCAGGAGGCGTCGCTCATATCGACAACCGGTAGCGACGATAAATAAACGTAAATCACACAAAGATTAAACATTTTAAAAACAGGTGATTGCCGAGACTATCAGCTGGTTTCTATTTTGAAGTTGTTCGGAGATCAGTTGAATTTTAACTTCGAAAGGATATGGAATAGGGAAATAAACTGTTTTGTGGCGTAAACGATGAGTGTTCCACTAGTCCTTAAATGACAGATTGCCTTTCTTCAGTTTCTCCGAAAGTTAAAAAAAAATAGTCGCCCTAATCTCACGGATTGATTATACAATTTAGACATGTAGATGTCTGAAAAGTTCCAATTGATAGATTGACTGAATACGTTTAGCTTTCTTGCATAAACGCCTGGGCTTCCGTATGCGTTTCTTGGTATCGGCTGTTATACATGGCTGATCTAAGGGACTTGTTTTTATACTTTTACCCAGGATATTTTGCTTTGCAATATGTATGATCTGTGCAGTAATATTTGAAGCATATTTATGAGTATCGGTGTCAACGCAGTTTTCCAAGTTATAATGTCTAATATCTGAGAGGAGTTAGTGATATGTTCCCACGATCATACTTTATCTCCACACTAACCGGTCAAACACTTCCGTCTAGGTCTACGAACTAATATTCCATACATGGGGTACTGGTATTTAGAAACTGGATTTGCAATCGAGCTGAAATAAAATTGTTTTAAATAAATGTATTGACGTCTCATTAACTTTGCATTATAAAGTGATCGTTAACTAATAGACGATCTTGAAAACACAAAATTGGTTCGCCATATAAATTCAATCTCTAATATAAATATAAATAAATAAAAATGTACCCATCAAATCTTTCTGGCTCAAACATTTCCCGTATATTGATTGCAAATACTGTTACCTTTCAAGAGTATAGAGTTCTCGAATACAAAATAGGCTACATATAGAAATGGTGCAAATGCGCATGCATACCTGTTATCGTATACAAATATATTCATGTTCAAGGTCATTTGAATTTTCTATTATCATAGTACAATTTTTTTTATAATACTTAAGAGACATGATAAGATATTTCATGATACTGATAATGTATCTAAAGTTCATTTGGTTTTTAAGCAACTTTAATAAAATGTTTAAATGATTTGCAAATTATTTCACTTTTCTCGGGTGATTTATAAATTATTACGATGTACGTTATATATTATTATTCAGTTTAGTTTATAGATGATGCTTGAGCTTATTTACCCTCGCCGCCGGAGATCCACGTGGGCGAGTGGTTTAGTTACTAGCATGGTATGGACGGTAGAGCTGTCCACCGGTTGAACACGTTGCACCAGTATATCGGTGCTAGGTACATGCATATATGTTAGTTTATACCTATTTATTTTAGCTCAATTGCGAAACAAGTTCTTACATCTTATAGTAATCACTCTCGAGACCTCAATCCTGATGGAATCCATCGCAGCGAGAGAGAGAGAGAATATGCAACGTGAAATTGAATTGCCTTGCCTAAGGGCACACTCGTAGCGGCTCCAGTGGGACTCGAACTCCAGGCCTTTCGCAACTGATGCGAACGCGCTACCACCGTGCTATCACGATTTCCACTCACTTGCATACATATTTACACCGGACATGTAGAATAACCAGGGTGCTTCTTGTTTATTCATATTTTATTGTTCGATTCATTTTACATATATATATATGTGAATATAAAACATGACACTTTAAAGAAAAGCAAACGGATGGACCGCCTCCATGGTCGAGTGGTTACGATTGCTGACTTGTATACTACTGTAACCTATCATCACTGATGGTTCGAGCCCCGCTTAGACCGTGTCTCATTTATATGAAAAAGTTGGCACCTTCTTATGGAGGTTGGTGCACCAAGTACTGATTAACCGCTAGAGCCTGCACGGGAAAGGTGTTGTTAGGTAAACTGCCCGTCGCTCAAATGGGCAACCGGTAGAGACGTTAAATAAATTTAAATTAAAAAAAGCAAACGGGCTGGATCACAAGTTGTAGCAAGTGTCCATGATAAAATATGTGAACTATATAAAAGTTGCTAATGCATCCATTCCTGATCTGATCAGAGGTGGTTCTGATTTCTTAAGACTATTTCTAATGTGCACGATAGTGCTCTTTTTACGGTCAGAATCTTGTTTTAAATGTGCTTTGCTATCATGATTAGCGACTTTTACATAGTTTTTAGAAAGTAAAAGTACTATTGTCTCTTATAATTCTCATTTGTAGAATGGTCGTGTCTGTTTTACGCTTATTTATCGTCGCTACCGGTTGCCCATATGAGAGACGCCTCCTGAAGAGATTAGTCATTTTAGATTTTTGGAAGATAGTGCAATGATACAGACAGAGACCCGTTAAAAACGTATGAAACTAAATTGAATATTTTATCCTTTTTTGACATCCTCAGATAATATTCTTGATAACCGTCACAATGGCGCCCAACGTGGGACTCCGACTTGGATTAAGGATTCGGTCCCGTTCTGTACAAGTGCGTACACGTGCAAGACGACACGGACGGATTCCAACACATGCACGTGTTGGTTTGATCGACGGGGAATTAAACAATCCTTCCCGCAGACGGAAGCACTTGAGATCAAATTGGATATTACGGAAACATTGCAAGATGATATGTACGAATGTACGCTGAAGGGAAGATGGCGATCAAGTCATATCAAAACTGGAAGCAATGTGTCGTCATTGGTCAACTGCACTTGGAGAAGTTATAAGTGTATTCACGTCGTTCTGTGAAGATTTGTCATAGTGTATCGTTGTCTGAAACGCTAGCTTCTACAGGGTTAGACAATCTTTCTTATATTCAGCGTTACACGTGTGGAATTCCCTCCCTTATCACATAAAAAACAGCACATTCTGTTCCACACTTCAAAGCTTTATATATCAAGTGGTACATGCGTTGATTTTATTATTCTGAGACGGAGCGTCGAACTCACCATGCGTGACTTGGCAGACAACTATATTAATTACTGGACCATAGCACCACACATGAAACAGACGGATATGTAGTCCAGTGGTAACACGCTGGACTGGTAATCCAGGAATCGCAGGTTCGATCCCCCGTCTGACCCTAATAAAATTAACAGTCTTTCAGATAGGACGTTAAGCCAAGGTCTCGTGTCGGTGCTTTACACCGTGCACGTAAAAGAACCAGATGACTAATATCTTCAGGAGGCGTCGCTCATATGGGCAACCGGTAGCGACGATAAATAAACGTAAAACACACACCGCACATGAAAACAGCTACAGTTAGCGAATTACACATATATTGATCAATATACATCTTCAAACATTTAGTACTATACAGGTCTTTTACAGTGGTATTTATGACAATTTATATTATTATAATTATATACATATATAGTAGGCCGCCTTGTTTTAAGTGATTATAGGGTTTTTTGTTCATAATAATAAAAATGTTGTTAGAGCCAGGTTGCATCCGTCGTGTGTCATCAAGATTATGGGTCTGTTTTTTAAAAAAATAATTGTTTTACATTTCACTAACTCAAATTTTATTTATAAACACGGAGGGACCACCTCGTACAGTAGAGTGGTTATTTGCAGCATCCACTGACTAAGCGGATAACATGCACAACTACACGCATGGTCGATACAACAGCTCTATGTATAATGTTACTTGTGTAATACAACGGTATACAGTTAGTATAGATTGGTGTGTCCCAGGGGAGGTTAGTTTATAAAAATTATTATTTTAGCTCGATTACGAATCGAGTTATTACAACTTATATTAATCACTCTCGATACCTCATTCCTGGTGGAATCCATCGCCAGGAGGGAGAGAGAAGTGGCAACGTGGAATTGAAACGCCTTGCTTAAGGGCACAATCGTAGCGGCTCTAGCTGGACTCGAACTCCGGGCCTTTCGCACCTGAAGCGAACGCGCTACAACTGCGCTATCACGACTTCCACCAGGTGAGGTTACACGAAGTATAGTATATTGTTGCAAACAACAAACTGTTGAGTATGGTGCATTTTGTAGACTCAGTTTCTGGTACGAAGTATAGTCCTATAATATCCGTATATTATCAACAAAGTGCAATATGTATATACTATAATGTTATTAAATAAGTGATTATATATTGACTTTGTTATTTAGAAGAAGCCCGTGATATTGGGTCCCGGCCCAGATCCCCATCCTCATTATCAACCCCGCCACCGATATCATACATGTTGTAAACAGACAATAATGGTTATACGGGTTTTATTGTGTGGGTATATACAAATGACACAAATAGCACATAGCATAATTATGTTAAGATATAGGACCATTAATCCAGCAGAACGAACGTTCCTTTCCTAAAGATGCATACGTAAACAAACATTAGTATCGACGCATTTGTAACTTATAATGTGCATGCTATACTAGAGGACATAGAAAACGCACACTTCGGATAGTATGTTTTTACATGAAAACCAATAACTATATAAATACATAGTTTTAAACATTTTGGAATATTTTTAGTTGTTCAGTTTGTGTTTTGTAATAAAGATGTGATATATCTTTGATGGGATCCTTATTTCGTTTTCATGTAATATTAATCATATACTGTAGGTGTGCGTTTTCTATGTCCTCTAGTATATTTATTTATGGATTTGTAAAATGTATGTATATAATAATGGATATATAAATGAAACATGACTATATGTATGTATAATATTTTTATGGATAATAAACTAAATTCGAAAAAAAATAAAATGATATGTTCTATATGTTCTACACTAGCGTATATTCTTTATTTATCCTCCAACATTGAAGAGCATGCGTACATTTTACAAATAAATTATCAGCACATTTAGAATCTACATATGAGCAAAATAGTTTTACAATTATATTAAGACAATAAGTCACATAAATATACATATACAGTCTACACCCGTTATGTCAAAGTCGGTTATGTCGAATTCTCCGGTTATCTCGAATTCGGATCAAAGTCCCGTTTCAGACACTATCATTTTACATATAACTGGCTCCGTCTATTTTGAATTTCGTTATGTCAAACTTCGGTTATGTCGAAGTATTGTGTTCGGTCGGACGGAATTCAACATAACAGATATAGACTGTATGTTTATATAACACATTTTGTATTCTAATTTCGGCAGTTGGAAGTTGAATGTTGAAGCACTTGAATATAGTTTATACAAATTTATTTTAGTTCGATTGCGAAACAAGTTCTTTCAACTTATATTAATCACTCTCGATACCTCATTCCTGGTGGAATCCATCGCCACGAGGGAGAGAGAAGAGGCAACGTGGAATTTAAATGCCTTGCCTAAGGGCACCATCGTAACGGCTCCAGCGGGACTCGAACTCCGGACTTTTCACACCTGAAGCGAACGCGCATCCACTGCGCTATGACGACTTCCACGAAGCACTAGAATCACAGGCCGTACAGGATCATAACCCTCCACAGATACAAGCTCCCTATGTCCCTACGTGCCATTGTGAAAACCACTATGTTACGCTGAATGACCGACGACCTACAGTCAAACCTGTCTTAGTCGTTCATCCAGCCAATGGAATCTCATAAGTGGCTGTTTAGCACAGATGGCTGCTTAATACAGGTCAGCTGTATAATAAAACAATATATTTGGAATCTGGAAACTGGCTGCTTAACATATGTTGGCTGATTATTAGAGGTAACCTCTAACACAGGTTTGGCTGTATATGTTGGCTGATTATTAGAGGTAACCTCTAACACAGGTTTGACTGTATATGTATGCTGATTATTAGAGGTAACCACTAACACAGGTTTGACTGTATATGTGGGTGATTTTTGCACATTTGTAATTTCATACAATTTGGCACAAACTAAGACTGCCTTCTGCTCATGATGCCCATATACAATTTAGTACCATACATTTTATGGTAGACATGCTATTTTTGAAAACGGGTCGTACGCCAATAACATACCCCCCCCCCCCACACACACAAATGTGTTGCGTGAAAAGTCGTTCATTGTGTATCAGGTGATTGCAGGCATGCATCGACACTGTGGATATGAATGAATGAACTAAAGCGAATATCAAAGTTATTTCATTTCTGTTAAACAACACTATATTTCGTAAATAGTATTGCTATGCTTACTCATACCTTATATATATCATGCTTTTCCGTAAACTTTGTATGTAACCGCCAATCATGTGTCTTGGTGATGGACATGTACATGTTTATGCCAATACAAACATTGACTTGTATACAGCATTCATACAATTGGCCTACATAGAATGAACATGAAAATGTGATACGTACAATTCAGAATCGTTTTGGCAATATAGCAATATCTAAACATTACCATGTATATCCGTATTAGATATACGTCTTTTGAAAGTTTCAATATAGAAACGAATCCTATTTGGACATTTCTGAGCACAGTATATATATATATAGATTCCTACACGTGTGCATTCTTTATCAACATGATATCTCATAAAAGTATTGCACTAAAGTTCCCGCCCAATTTATCGTATG
Organism: Archivesica marissinica; assembly: GCA_014843695.1. Classification (NCBI taxonomy): domain Eukaryota; kingdom Metazoa; phylum Mollusca; class Bivalvia; order Venerida; family Vesicomyidae; genus Archivesica; species Archivesica marissinica. The sequence goes on from CM026397.1 coordinate 49,157,613, forward strand.
CAGTTTTAATCTAGTTTCGCCATTATCACAATAATTATCAGAATAATTCACACGACCAATTTAAACTTGGTTCGCCATTATCAGAATAATTAACACGACCAATTTAAGCTTGGTTCGCCATTATCAGAATAATTAACACGACCAATTTAAGCTTGGTTCGCCATTATCAGAATAATTAACACGACCAATTTAAGCTTGGTTCGCCATTATCAGAATAATTCACACGACCAATTTAAACTTGGTTTCGCCATTATCAGAATAATTCACACGACCAATTTAAACTGGTTTCGCTATTATCAGAATAATTCACACGACCAATTTAAACCGGTTTCGCCATTATCAGAATAATTAACACGACCAATTTAAACTGGTTTCGCCATTATCAGAATAATTAACACGACCAATTTAAACTGGTTTCGCCATTATCAGAATAATTCACACGACCAATTTAAACTTGGTTTCGCCATTATCAGAATAATTAACACGACCAATTTAAACTGGTTTCGCCATTATCAGAATAATTCACACGACCAATTTAAACTTGATTCGCCATTATCAGAATAATTCACACGACCAATTTAAACTGCTTTCACCATTATCAGAATAATTCACACGACCAATTTAAACTGGTTTCACCATTATCAGAATAATGCAGACGACCAAGGTTTCACCATAATCAGAATAATGCAGACGACCAATTTAAACTGGTTTCACCATTATCAGAATAACGCAGACGACCAATATAAACTGGTTTCACCATTATCAGAATAATGCAGACCACCAATTTAAACTGGTTTCACCATTACCAGAATAACGCAGACGACCAATTCAACTACTAAAGTCGGTACTCCGGTACCAGAACCACGAATGCAGACGACAATTCGTCTAGCTACACTTTGGTGGGTCTCGGCTGGTGTGTATCAGTCATATCCTTGTACTCTAACAAGAAGAAGCCGAAGCTGATGTAATTGATCAAAGATGCAACAATAGCGAGGATTAGAGCCCAGCCGACCTCGAAGTACCCGGAGATGATAATGCCCTTTAGAAAGAACTTAAACTTCCTCTCGTCGTTGTCTTTCAGCTCTATCAGGTAGTCGCGACCCTTCATCCCCATCACTACAACAGCCATCGCTATCATACATGCTGAAAACAAACAAATAGTCATTATTATACGGATTCTCGGCCGGGTATATCACGATATATTGCCGGTTTAGAGCTGACGAGTGGTCGCGACCCTTCATCCACATCACTACAACAGCCATCGCTATCATGCATGCTGAAAACAAACAAATAGTAATTAGGGGTTCGTTCTGATATGGCCGGTTGGTGAACCGCCAGCTAGTTAAATAATGGTTACAGATTGCCTACCAGCCTGGCGCCTGGCATACAAGCATAGGATTCGGGAAGTACTGATGTTCATAAAAAGAGGTGTCTCATAAATCAGAAATGGCTGGCCCTTTAAATAGGAGAGACACTATAATAAACAAACACTGTTATACGGATTCTTGGCCGGGTATATCACGATAGATTGTCGGATTAGAGCTGACAAGTGGTTGCGACCCATATCCCCAGACCCCCAATCCCCATCATCAACCCCGCCATCGATATCATAGATGCTGTAAACAGACAAACATTAGTGGATATAATGGTTGTTGTGTGTGTCTGGGTATACCACGATATATTGCCGGTTTGTACCTGGCAAATGGACCCTACCCGGGCGACCCTCCACCCCAATCATTATCAACATACATCGAATCGGATTCACACTAGTTCATGTTATAAAATATGCAGTCAGGGAAATATGTAACGACCAGTCCACGAACGAGCATTTATTCTTAATCCATTCAACACCAAGTAACTGACATGGACTGGTCCATGATATTTTTATACCAATAAATTAATCAGAAAATATAGTTGGACCAGTTCATTTATATCAAATTGGGTAAATTTTACCCAAACTAGTAAAATTACTAGCAAAAAGTGCAGATCGTGATAAGACGACTCGTTACAAGCACAGGTCGTTACGAGCCGGCTCACTTGGATCTACACTTTTTGTAAACCTATTTAGAGGCCAGTCGTGTTTAATGGGTTAAACACGACATGTATTGCGAGGTGTGAGTTTCCCATGCGTGCGTTTGTGTCCAGAAGACTTTGATGTTGTTGGAGGACTCGGTCCCGGTCGGGAAAGAAAATTCGGATATTGAGCTGTGAGATTGCTCAGAAAATTATATATGTATAAGTATTATTGTGTCTCTTAAGCCAACTTGTGGCCGGAAACAGAACTCTGCTTTACAATAATGTTTTGTTCTATGGGACTATTAAATCGTAAAATATTTTAGAAATAATGGTTCTTATTTCCTTCTCAGCAACTTTACCAGAATGAGAGTTTTGTTCGTTATTCCAAATTACAATCAAGCAACCATGCACTAGCACCCATTTAAAATGCCAAATACATGCGGGCAGCATCGTAAAACCAAAGCATGGAAGGTATTAGGTGTCCATTGAATACGCTCAGATTTAATTTAAATGTGTTTTTACGACGCACGGGTCGCGCTTTGCATGTTTTAATGTCAGGATGAGTCTCCTGGGTTGAGTGTATACGTGTGTTGTAGCTTTGATACTGGATTACGGTCAATTTAATACAGTTGGAGTAATTAACACAGCTTGTTTCAGAATAGATCGATCAATATCGCAGCATTGGCCTGGAGTAAATGGCATTTAATCAGTTTCTGTTTGAAATTCAGCCACGATTCGCGTTATTTGCATGGTGTCCCTTTGAGCTTAATTAATAAATGGCTTGTTCAATTGAAATGAACGGTTTTTTTGTTTTGTTTTTCTCAATTAATTCTCCACTTGACTTGTAGTTTTATATCGTTGGAGGAGATGTATATAGATTACATCGAACAAGGTAATGAAAAATATACCCCCACCCAAGTTGCATATACAGTAAAACCTGTCTTAAGCAGCCAGCCAAGGGAATCACAGAACGTGGCTGCTTAGCACAGGTGGCTGCTTAATAGAGGTCAAATGTATAATAAAAACATATTGGGAATCTGGAAACTGGCTGCTTAATACAGGTTGGTGCTTAATAGAGGTGACCACTAACACAGGTTTGACTGTATATAAGAGTAGCCTAGGTGGTAAGCATGTTAAACACGTGGTAACACGCTGGACTGGTAATCCAGGGATCGCACGTTCGATCCCCCGTCTGACCCTAATAAAATTAACAGTCTTTCAGATCGGACATTAAACCGAGGTCTCGTGTCGGTGCTGTACACCGTGCACGTAAAAGAACCAGAGGAGACTCTGGAATGGGTCTCTGTCTGTATCATTGCACTATCCTCCAAAAATCTAAAATGACTAATCTCTTCAGGAGGCGTCGCTCATATGGGCAACCGGTAGTGACGATAAATAAAGTAAAACATACAGTAATGAAATACTGAAATGGATATATCGAAAGAGGACGACTTGTTTCTTCTGGTACCACGACTTGTTTCTCCTGGTACCACGACTTGTTTCCTCTGGTACCACGACTTGTTTCTTCTGGTACCACGACTTGTTTCTCCTGGTACCACGACTTGTTTCTTCTGGTACCACGACTTGTTTCTTCTGGTACCACGACTTGTTTCTTCTGGTACCACGACTTGTTTCGTCTGGTACCACTACTTGTTTCTTCTGGTACCACGACTTGATTCTTCTGGTACCACGACTGGTTTCTTCTGGTACCACGACTTGTTTCTTCTGGTACCACGACTTGTTTCTTCTGGTACCACGACCTGTTTCTCCTGGTACCACGACTTGTTTCTTCTGGTACCACGACTTGTTTCTCCTGGTACCACGACTTGTTTCTTCTGGTACCACGACTTGTTTCTTCTGGTACCACGACTTGTTTCTTCTGGTACCACGACTTGTTTCTTCTGGTACCACGACTTGTTTCTTCTGGTACCACTACTTGTTTCTCCTGGTACCACGACTTGTTTCTTCTGGTACCACGACTTGCTTCTTCTGGTACCATGACTTGATTCTTCTGGTACCACGACTTGTTTCTTCTGGTACCACGACTTGATTCTTCTGGTACCACAACTTGTTTCTTCTGGTACCACGACTTGATTCTTCTGGTACCACGACTTGTTTCTTCTGGTACCACGACTTGATTCTTCTGGTACCACGACTTGTTTCTTCTGGTACCACAACTTGTTTCTTCTGGTACCACGACTTGTTTCTCCTGGTACCACGACTTGTTTCTCCTGGTACTGTGTCATGTCACTCTGTTTTGGAACTTAATTGAAAACTGGTAATTGTTAAAAATCAGGAACATGGCAAGTGAAAAATAAATCATCTACCAATACGAATAAAACGGGTCAACCCATGTAAAATCACTTGATCGTGGCCAGTGTTCACAAATACGTGTTATTGTTGTGGCCACGGCGGTGCAATGTACATGCTGTCATAGTGGAGAGGTTACGAGTTCGAGTCCCGCTAGTTCCACGGTTGATGTGTCCTTAGACATGGTAGTTAAATCCACGTTGCCTCTTCTCTCTCCCTCACGGCGGTGGATTCCATCAGGAATAAGGTATCGAGAACGATCAAACCAATGTCACATATAAGCTACAAGAAATGTGTCTAAGCTAAAAATGTAAATCGGAAATATTTCGTAAGTCAGAAATGAACAATATCTGCTAGTTGATGGTTATTTTCAAAATTAATGAGATAGTGCACACTCGTCCTAGGATGTGTCTTAGCTATGACAACTTTTATTTAATCGGTCAGCGTAGATTTGTAAAACGGTAGAGCGTCATGTACAAGCTACTTCATCAAGCTTCGTGTATAAAGATCATTAAAGAAACGGAAACGTGCGCTCATCGGACGGTGTTCCGGAAGCGCGTGTCATTGATTTAATGGCCTGCTTCTGTTTGCAGTCGGAACCTATCTATAAGTCACTCATTGATCCCTTCTTATGAAGACAAATGTCTTCAAGGCTTTTTTATATATAAAGCTACAGAAATCCATCTTGCGCCCGTAAAACAAACATCAGCACAGAAGAATCAATCACGGCGGTGTATCTGAGATACTTCAGTGGCGTATAAATATTATCATATCGCTGGAATACGGTACCGAGCGGAAATTGATTCAAACTCCCCCAACAATGAGAGACATTATTGGTTTTTATTATATTACCTCCCTTGATGGATAAAGTGAGATTTATCCCGAAATGTGTATTGGTCATTTTAGTTGGAACCCTTTTGTTTCTACTGTTGTTATCATCCGTAAGAACCAGTACTTAACTGTCCAACCACCGTAAGTGACCGGAACAGACGTATCTGTAGTCAAGTGGTTAACACGCTGGACTGGTAATCCAGGGATCACGGGTTCGATTCCCCGTCTGACCCTAAAACAGTCTTTCAAAAGGGACTTTAAACCGAGGTCTCGTGTCTTTCCTTACACGCGCACGTAAAAGAACCAGATGACACTCTGGAATGGGTCTCAGTCTGTATCATGCACTCTCCTCCACACATCTAAAATGACTAATCTCTTCTGGAGGCGTCGCTCAAATGGGCAACCGGTATCGACGATAAATAAACGTAAAACACACACACACACACAGCACAAACTGCATGTATGTGGACATTATCGCATGACTGTGCGGATTGTAATATCCACATACTACGTAGAATTAACAATACCAGTGCGTGTACTACGTCTGTCTCGCGTGTCAATAATGGCCGCTGGGATTAATGAATTCTCCCATCCTTGTTTATTACCATCTGTAGTTGTGAAACTGCATTATCACTTCCTCTTAAGAATGTCAATCATTGATCAAGAAACAGAAAGTAATATTGAAACTAGGTGCTCTTAGACATGAAATAACTTCAATTGAAACAAATCCATTTTCTATAATTAACGACACTGCTTGTCGATCTGATTTCCGTACAATAGAAATGTTATCGGAAAATCTGGAACGAACTGTGATTATTGTGTAAAATCAATTGATTGAAATTAGAAATTGGACTTGTACAATACACGATGGTGTACTGAAGAAGATAGACTGTCTGTATGAAAACATGAGGAAGCATAGCTATACTAGAGGACATAGAAAACGCACACCTACATTAGCGTTTTCAATGTCCTCTAGTATATAATGTAGGTGTGCGTTTTCTATGTCCTCTAGTATATAATGTAGATGTGCGTTTTCTATGTCCTCTAGTATACAATGTAGGTGTGCGTTTTCTATGTCCTCTAGTATACAATGTAGGTGTGCGTTTTCTATGTCCTCTAGTATATAATGTAGGTGCGCGTTTTCTATGTCCTCTAGTATACTATGTAATTCCATTCGTGACACATATGTAATACAGTCTACAGCTATGGAGTATACTAACACCATACACAAAACTGAGCGTTACATTTTCGTTACCAATTTTAGAATTATGCATATTTTTCTGTCATGAGGAAGAACATAATCCTTCACACATTGCACTAATTTATAAATGTTACCTCTGAGGCACGTGCATCGTTTCTTTTTGGTCTCAGTATATAATTTATTTCGGCTCAATGGTGTTCTGATATATTTGTTTGTTTATTTGTTTTGTGGGTTTAGCGTCGCACCAACCACTTATGGTACCCCTGCTTACGTAGACAATATGGCTCCCCGTGGGATGTGCTTGCACAATCTTATCACCAACTATTTTTGTTTCATTGTTCAGTTGCCATGGAGCAACCCGTTTATTTGTGTTTTCATATTTATATACACAGAAACATAAATACAATTTCACCTTATTACAGATTTAACAATTGATATAATCTTGAAGCACAGCTACAGAGTGTGTGTTTTACGTTTATTTATCGTCGCTACCGGTTGCCCATATGAGCGACACCTCCTGAAGATATTAGTCATTTTAGATTTTGGAGGATAGTGAATGATACAGACAGAGACCCATTCCAGAGTCTCCTCTGGTTCTTTTACGTGCACGGTGTAAAGCACCGACACGAGACCTCGGTTTAATCGCCCATCTGAAAGACTGTCATAAAACAGTGCTAGTTAGCGGACTTTAAAGGATGCACGCCGATTGTAATCGCCGGATAGTGCAAATAGTGGAAAGTGTACTACGCGTGGGATAGTACCAAAGCGACCATCACAATCACAACACATTGATAATCGCCGGGCAGTATCAGCCAAACCGTGCTAGCCGCCGGTTAGTACAAGTTCCCGGATGGTAATATTCACTATTAATCTTACCTGAGGTGAAGGTTAGTAATGAGAGAACTAGGAGAGCCAACTTTGACCGGTGAAGACATCGTAGAACGAATGCAGCTATTAAAATGATACTGCACGCAATACAGCACAGCAATGAGATGATACAAAAGGCTTGTGAGGATCGAACAAAATCTGAAAGAGAGTCATATACACTAATATAATACAGTGGTTTGATCTATTTTAGTCTTGTATGTCTAACTGGCACATCATTGCGATATTATTAACAGTTATTTAAATTACACATGTTATCTAACTTATACTACAGTCTACATCCGCTATGTCGAATTCCGTCGGACTGAGCAATTACTTCGACATAACCGAATATTGACTTAACGAAATTCGATATAAACGTAGCCAGTTATATGTAAAATGATAGAGTCTGAAACGGGACTTTGAGATAACCGGAGAATTCGACATAACCGACTTTGACATAACGGATGTAGACTGTATTTTAAAATACTAGTTTATACACATTTATTTTCGCTAGATTGCGAAACAAGTTCTTACACCATTAGCTTAATCGCTCTCGATACCTCACACCTGATGTAGTCCATCGCCACGAGGTAAGGAAGGGGTAATGTAGATCTGTAAGAGTCCTGCCTAAGGACATAACCACTATTGTTCCGGTGGGGTTCGAACTCGTAACATTTCGATTACGAGGAGAACACCGCCGCGTCCATTACACTAGCTCCAATAGTACATAGCTCGTATTAACTAAGAATTAACATTTTGACTTGTTCACTTATATTAAATCAATTACAGATAGTTAAAATTGTAAAGACATAGAGAATATTTGTGCTTAGTAGTGTACGCTTGGAATTTATTCAACCGAGTGGTCACCGGAATTTGTATTTCCACGAGTGAAAGATGGAACTATCTTTCGAAAGATGGAACTATCTTTCACTGAGAAAACGATATCATTAATTGGGAAGTATAAACGAAAGAAGTGTCAATACCTGGAATTTCATGCCATGAATTACAGACCCAGGTTTTGGCATAATGTAGCTTGTAGCAGACCTTCCACAGAGATATCGTGACCCCTCCATCCAGGCCCTGCCAGGACGTACTGGATATGGACACCAGGAACAGCACAACACCCAGAGCAAACGTCGTTATTGCCACCACCAGGAAAAACGAGTCCGCCATTACACGCAGCAAACGGAACTATATTCAATACTAAGCTGGAATACGGACATACGCCTCTAATGTCATCGTTTAACTGCAAACATAATGTATATAGATGTTACAGACAGCTGTATCCAATACCAAGCTGGAATACGGACACACGCCTCTAGTGTCATCGTTTAACCCGATACATAATGTATATAGATGTTACAGACAGCTGTATTCAATACCAAGCTGGAATACGGACACACGCCTCTAGTGTCATCGTTTACCCTGATACATAATGTATATAGATTTTACAGACAGCTGTATCCAATACCGAGCTGGAATACGGACATACGCCTCTAATGTCATCGTTTACCCTGATACATAATGTATATAGATGTTACAGACAGCTGTATCCAATGCTAAGCTGGAATACGGACATACGCCTCTAATGTCATCGTTTAACCTGATACATAATGTATATAGATGTTACAGACAGCTGTATCCAATGCCAAGCTGGAATACGGACATACGCCTCTAATGTCATCGTTTAACCTGATACATACTGTATATAGATGTTACAGACAGCTGTATCCAATGCCAAGCTGGAATACGGACATACGCCTCTAATGTCATCGTTTAACTGCAAACATAATGTATATAGATGTTACAGACAGCTGTACCCAATACCGAGCTGGAATACGGACATACGCCTCTAATGTCATCGTTTAACCTGATACATAATGTATATAGATGTTACAGACAGCTGTATCCAATGCCAAGCTGGAATACGGACATACGCATCTAATGTCATCGTGTACCCTGATACATAATGTATATAGATGTTACAGACAGCTGTATCCAATACCAAGCTGGAATACGGACATACGCCTCTAATGTCATCGTTTACCCTGATACATAATGTATATAGATGTTACAGACAGCTGTATCCAATGCCAAGCTGGAATACGGACATACGCCTCTAATGTCATCGTTTACCCTGATACATAATGTATATAGATGTTACAGACAGCTGTATCCAATACCAAGCTGGAATACGGACACACGCCTCTAATGTCATCGTTTAACCTGATACATACTGTTAATATATGTTACAAGTACCACTGTCGGATAATGACTAACGTCGCTATCAGCTGGAAACATAATGTATATACATGAGCTACATAAAATTGTCTTAAAATAGAGATGCGGAGAGAATTCCTATCTAGTATCCATAACAACACTCTCACATTGGAAACATTTTAATCTACATGTATATCGACCATCAATCTATCACTCTACATATATTTATTACTTTTTTTTCCTTTTTATCATTGCATGAAATTGTATATGTATTACTATGATGACGAGATAAAAATGCTTAAGTCTAATAAACTATATGTTCTGCTCGGCATATGGTACGAGTACCACCGAGGTCGAATACATGCTAACGTCTCTATTGCTATCCTTTTAACTCGAAATATAATACATTTACTCGTTACATTCAATAAAGATCACACGCACAATTATAGACACATATACATTACGCCTCAACTCACCCAGTTTCCGTGCCGTCTTCGCACTATGCACTAATGATATTTATTTGACTCTTGAACACAGTAATGGCATTAAATGTCCTAGAAATGACATTAACAGACATGTCCTGATTTTCACTCACGCTATATTATTTCACGCTCGTCCAAGAAACTAATAATCGGCAAACTCTCACAAAACAGTCAATTTCATCTTGTATAAAGAACCTTTCAGAGCTGCTCTGTAGCGGAAATTGAGTTTTCATAAGCGCTGTGAGAGCTTTCGTTCATTCCCTTCCATTATAGAATAGATGAACAGTTTTGAATGCTGACTGATCAATATGCATTATTACTTGTCACAGAAACATTTCCAGTCATGTATTTGAGGTATTGACTTTTAAAATATCCATTAATTAGAATCCATTAAATAAAATGGTCGTCATTAAGATCAGACCATGATTTACAACGTTTGCTCATCTCACCAACATCAATATATAGCCACGATTCTAAACCGGAATGGAGATATTGGTTTATACAAATGTATTTTAGCTCGATTGCGAAACAAGTTCTTATATTCATCACTCTCGATACCTCATTCCTGAGGGAGAGATAGGAGGCAATGTGAAATTTAAATGCATTACCTAAGGGCACACTCGTAACTGCTCCAGTGGGGCTCGAACTCCAGGCATTTCGCACCTGAACCGAAAACGCTACCATTGCGCTATCACGACATCCGCATTATATATTAACTACCTCCACCACAGTGTTATGTTTTCACCCCTGTGCGTTCGTTAGTTCGTTCACGTGTGTGTCTGTCTGTTAACAAGATTAAGCGAATACAATGTACTAATTTATGGAAATTCATTAATTGTTTTAGGAAGGTCCGCCATCTGCCCCTAGAACCAATCCAGTAACCGTTTAAGTGATGATCTCGGTCACATGGTGACGGTATGCACTCTACCGAGTGCCTAATAGCTTAGTAAATAATGATTCATTCTGATTTGCGCTTATGACTTGGTAATTGTTTATGAATATAAAAGATAATTGAAAAGTCACAAATTGACCGATCTATAGTCCAGTGGTTAACACGCTGAACTGGTAATCCAGAGATCGCAGGTTCGATCCCCCATATGTCCCTAAAATTAACAGTCTTTCAGCTGGGACTTTAAACCGAGGTCTCGTGTCAGTGCTTTACACCGTGCACGTAAAAGAACCAGAGGTGACTCTGGAATGGGTCTATCTCTTTATCATTGCACTACCCTCCACAAATCTAAAATGACTAATCTCTTCAGAAGGCGTCGCTCATATGGGTATCCGGTAGTGACGATAAATAAACGTAAAACAAAGAAAAAAACAAATTGATGTATTTCATTGTCCTGGAATGACATTCGTCGCTTTTTGGGTGTCAGTAATGGAAATATGACAAATAACGTAAGAAATGGAATACCTAAGTGCGATAATGATGCATTATGGGTATGGACTAATTGCTTGGTGTTACAAGAACGATGCAGGATAGTAATTCTAGAAGAACACAGATGTAATTATATATACGTTATTTCAACTGAGTGTGTCTCTGTCTGTATCATTGCACAATCCTCCAAAAATGTGTCTCTGTCTGTATCGTTGCACTATCCTCCAACAATGTGTCTCTGTCTGTATCATTGCACTATCCTCCAAAAATCTAAAATTACTAATCTCTCCAGGAGGCGTCGCTCATATGGGCAACCGGTAGCGACGTTAAATAAACGTTAAGGGCACTATCTCGCACTAACTCTTAAAGCGACATTATATCGCAAAAAGCAAATAAAATACATTTTTTCACGTATAAATGCATTGCTACTACAAATCTTTCCGAATACATTCGAACAGTAACATTGAATAAATAAACAGTGTTTATGTGGATTGAAAGTATGATTTCATATAACGGGCATCCATGCTCCTGAGTTGACGTTTGTTTGTCATCGGAGTCAATACTAATCGCGAGATAATATCGTTTAGACATAATTTAACTAAGAATAGTCTACAAATAAATAGGCACAAATGTGAGATGTAACGGTAAATATGTACCATAAATCGTGTTATTCAGGATACACTAGTTGTATTGCGCATGGATGTTTACATTATTTTGTTATCTCAGTAAACGCGTATACGACGTTTGTTTATTAGTTGAAATACTCGGTATTTGAGGCAAATATTTGATAAAAAAATTATAGCATATAATAAGAAAGTACATTCTGTAGACATTTTTGTTTTCACCGATGTAGTTTCGCTTTAAAGTGATGAATTACACGACTATATATAGGGTAGTTGTGCTTACTAGTATAAGATTGAAATATATTTCATCGAGTGATCACCAAAGTTTATAACGTCACTCGTGGACAGACATATTTCAGTACGATATTACATATAATCTAGTCCGAGAGGGGTTTGACATTAATGGAACATACATACATAGAATCCAATCTTTACACCAGTCAATACAAATCTTCTTATTGTTTGGCTAATATATTTGTACTATTTATTATCCAATTTTATTTATTTGACCTTCCCCTGCCTGAAGCCTCATTTCTCTACAATATCCCAACCTGCTGTTTATACTAATATGAACCGGAATTCATTCCGTCTGTGTGTCATCTATGATGCTGTCAAACTCCTGTTCTAATATTGACCATAACCAATCATAAGACTACGTTATGACGGCTTTATAGGATATTATCGTTTTCCTATTATAAAAACATATTTTTCACAGCAAAACAATAATTCAATACTTGTGTTCTTTCTGAGTATATGAATGAACTATATATCGCTAGTGATCATTCACTAGTTCACTGGTGATAGTTTTCGTGGTCATTTGAAGAAGTCTAAGTCGACCATACAGTGAATAAAAAAACATAGTCTCTATTAAGTGTAGGTTTTGAATTAAGACTAATTTTGATTTCTACCAGATACTCTGCCAACGATAATATATGTATGTCAAGAGTAAATATTGTTCTCGATTGACACAAGAGTACTATGAAAAATTATGTTACTTTTCTGTTTTCATCACGTGAGTAGTTTACTCTTCAAGCGGAAATCAAACTCTGAAATTACTAACTAAAATATGTTCAATAACTTCTGACCATATAGATTGTATATACCGTGAATGTGTAGATGTCTGAATTACGGAGATCGAGTCAAGCAATGTCGATTACATTGTCCCCATGTTTTTTTAAATATTTTAAAATTTGGAACTCAGAGGCTATACTTACCCGTATGTACATTCTTGGTGTTTCGTTATGTTTGTTGTTTTTGTTGTTTTCGGCCAATAGTCAAATAACGGGGTTATTAAATACTCACACCTGCGCGAACACACCCTCTCACGCACCCTTACATTGTAAAACCTTCTTATCAATGATAAGGGTGAACTGTATATCAAACGTTATTCTAAGGTATGTATGCAAATTGTTGATTGATAATTTAACATGAAATCAACTTTAAAGCAACATTACATCGCACAAAGCCAATAACATGCATTGTTCACGTATAAATGCATTCCTACTACAAATTCTTCCAGATGCATTCGAACACAGATACTGAATCAATGGGCAGTGTGTTTCGAAGGTGAATGTAGGATTTCATATACCGGTCACCCACGCTCCTAGGTTGACATTCCTTTGTCATTGTAGTCACTACTAAACAAATATGCAGAAGCACGGATGTGAGATATAACTGTAAATATGTGCCATAAATCTCGTCATTCGGGATATACAGCAAGTTCTAACAACTTATATTAATCACTCTCTTTGGCGCGGATGCACGCGTATATGTGGTCATTCGTGTGGGAGGAAACCGGAGTACCCGGAAAAAACCCACATGTCCGATCTGGCGACCACCGTACCATCTCACATACTTCCCAGTCCGAGGATCAAACCCGGGTTTGCATTAGTGAGAAGCGAGCGCGCTAACCACTGAAAAACTCCACCATTCATTGGAAACCGTACACGAAAGCTGAAGATAACATAGTAATGTCGCAGAAACTGGTAAAATAATCGAATCCATCACTGTTGCTTAGAACACGCAAACACTTTGAATTTTCTAAAGCTTTAGCTGAATCAAATATGGCAGAACCTAGTTATGCGAGTTGATCAATGTGGCTTCCTTGTGTGATTAAGTATGGATTGCAGAGCGAAGCCATGAACGCATATGATTCATCATTTCTATTGGGTGAGTTTCTTAATAATGGACTTACTGAACACAGTTACACAAGAGCCAAGCAAAACGAGTATTTTAAACAAGGAAGATGTTAATCGCACCTCAAACATGCCCTCGCTTCATGTACACAACTCTTTGTCGAATGTTCATGAAACTTGCCAGGAAGCATCAATAAGAAGTCTAGTTGTGCATATATATCATCGTCGTGTTCTGCTAAGTTGACAGATCTGTAGTCCAGTGGTAACACGCTGGACTGGTAATCCAGGGATCGCAGGTTCCATCCCCCGTCTGACCCTAATAAAATTAACAGTCTTTCAGATGGGACATTAAACCGAGGTCTCGTGTCGGCTCTTTGCACCGTGCTCGTAAAAGAATCAGAGGAGACTCTGGAATGGGTCTCTGTCTGTATCATGCACTATCCTCCAAAAATCTAAAATGACTAATCTCTTCAGGAGGCGTCCCTCATATGGGCAACCGGTAGCGACGATAAATAAACGTAAAATCACTCACTATGAGCTGGATGAATGCTGTGATGCGGTGATCAGACACCGATGTCTGCTCTATTATTAGGACATGTCCCCATGGGGGTGGGGGTTCTAAATTTCTTCTTCCATTGAGGACTCTAATTAAATATATCTTACTTCCTGGAATGTGTATGTGCGTCTTGCAGACAAAATACTGAATAATTCATAGTCTCAACCGAATATAGCCGAATATATATATAGCCAATAACGAGAGATATGTTTGCCCCGGTTATTGCAGTATATTTAATATTAGACGCTTGGTTAGGCCAATGACAGTTTCTATACACATACGTCTGTGTTTATTGCATAAAATTGGCATAAAAAGACAAAAAACGCCAAATGTTCAGCAATGCCAAGCAAGCATATAATATGCATGATTAACTATTTAGACATAAGGTCGAATTTACAGAACTCCAGCAAATGGGCACGGTGCGGTATCGTTTGGGAATAATAGCCGACTTATAGTGACCGTTAGGGCAATAACAGGCCAGAATAGTTCCCACTCTATATTATATCATTTAGTATAAACTTTATTTATTTTACAACGATTGTGAAACAAGCTTTAACAACGTATATTAATCACTCTCGTTGGCGCGGATGAAGATTATATGTCGTCATTGGTGTGGGAGGGAATGTTATATATCATTTGGAGGTCCTGTGATCTGCGCATTATGCAGACGGCACACAACGGAAATACATGCCCCATAATCGATAATATTAACGAACAACCGTCGGTATGCGCTGCAGCCGTCCCACTCACCGCACCTTCCGTCTGACATTGCACTATATCGGGGAGCGGGGGCGGCGGGGCGGCGGGGTCCTCTGTATCTGGCTATGTAATATCAAGTTCTAAATGACCATTGCAGCAACGAGTTCAGATCTGTAGTTTCACATTTTGATACGTTGATTTTGAACAACAGCAGAGAGGTTTCCAACATATTCCATCTTGTCACGTGACATGATGTCAGCTCCATTTGGGAACGTTATATTTAATTAATACTTGAGTGCTTGTGAACATATTGGAATACATTATGTTTAAACTAACTACGGATATCAATGACATTTATTTACATAGCTATTGCATTTCCTTCGATGAACGTATATAAAGGCACCTCACACACATTGCTTAGTACTGGTTAATCGCTTAGGTCGGCTAAGCCTGCACAGGAAAACATGTCTAAGTCCCCGCGAGATAAATAACAATAACAATATCTTAAAATGTGCAAAATGTCTCGAACCCGGGCATTCGATATTCCAGTGTGAAAACGAATGGAGATGCACTGATTGCAATCAGATTGGCCACAAGAGAGGTCAATGTGCAGTTGAAAGCGAGCCATCAGGTGGTAACTTTTCACACGCATCCGAAACATCAGACACCTCCGATGATGAATCTTCATCTGAAACGACGGTCGAAAACTCACAACCTGAAGAAGGTGCGCAAAGCCAGGAGGGAAGCCCCCTTCAAGCGCCCCAATCTAAACCAAGACGCAAGAAGAAAAAGGCAAAGAAACAAAACCGAGGTCACATGCATGGTCAATCGCGAATGGACCAGTTTATATGTCTGCGGTTAACGGGAATGACACACCAAACAAAACCAGATCTAGGTCAGTTATGCGGTCACCGCCGACACCTATAGATACTTTACATGATAACTCGAAAAAACCGTGCAAATAAGAAATACCTAGCCGAAATGTCGCAAAATAAAGACATGATTGACAAAACTTATTCTTCTGTTCAATGGACTGGGCACAGATTACGGACTTGTTTCCTTTTAGGGTTATAAACGATGAATAAAATAAATACACATAGAAATAAAGCATTGTATACTAGTATACGTATACGGTATTATAAAATTGATATAATGATATATATTATAAATATTGTAAAAATAATTGCAATTTTAAATACTGCATTGTATTGTATATATTGTGGATCTATAGTTTTAAAAATGTCTAAAAGGGTCTTATTCATAAAGGAGCCTATAAACATGATGATATTACTACTAGATTACAACATTACTGAAAACAAATATAAATTGCATAAAGAAAGGAATGCATGTGAATTCTATATGATACTTACAGAACTGGTCAGCAGAATTCTGCATTTGATTAATATTCCTGTATACTTAGTTCTAATAATACACGAAATGAACTGTATATATGTAAAGTGTAGTAATGCTTTCGCGTCCGACCAAGTGTGTTTTACAATAACAGCGTATTCACTAATTTGTTCTATATATATATATTTGTCTCACATTTTGTCATGAACATTACGGTACACTCATGCCACGATTTAATAATAAGATTAGAACAGTGCACGTATTTTTCATGATAAGTATGACTTTGTTAATTTTAAATCCGATCAAGTGTTACCGCTGGGTATTTTATGATTTAGTTATGACGCATTCGCGGCGGCATTGTATAGAAAATGTTACGTATATTTCGTGGAGAAGTATGACTTTGTTAACTTTAAATCAGTTGATCAAGTGTTGCCGCATGGTATATTATGAGATAGTTATAACGGAATTGTATAAAATTGTGCACGTATTTCTTGTGCAATTCACCTTGTATATCAGACCGTTTGAATGATGTCGAATTACTTTCATAGAATCTCGCTCAACTGTCAAGGGCTTAGATCCGGAAATAAGCGCGCGCGTTTAAAACAATATATCACTATGCAAAAAGAAATAGTATTCATTCAAAAATCACACTTCACTCCAGAAATATCAGACAGCATACGAGGGGAGTTTGATAATTGGAATATATATAATGCGTTTGGTAGTAATTTAAGCAGAGGGTGTAAAATATTTAACTGCGATATTCTTAATTTTAGTCTTGATAGAAATGGATAATAAAACCTATACCTTGGTAAATTTATACGCAAATAACGATAGAAATGATTTTTTTCAGTTAATAGATGTAATTTGAGTTCATGTGTACATTCAACAGATATTCGTCCAGCTTGTATTAATTACACGGACCATCTGGCCATTTCATTAAAAATATTGAAGCCAAATAAACGCGGTCCAGGTTATTATAAATTCAATAATTCATATTTATCTGATAAGGTATTTACTTATTTTATGTCTAACACAATACAATCTTTTATGTTAAAACATCAAGACACACAAAAACAGATTTTTTGGGATCTTCTTAAATCTGAAATAAAAGAACAAGCAATAATTTATTCCAAAAGTGCCAAGAGACAATGCCAAATTCAGAAATTTGAAAAAGAGTTAAAAACATTATTAGAAAATGAAGAACAATATTTAGGTGAAATTGAAAATTTACAACAGCAGAAAATTTTAAATAAAATAACTAATAATGTTTTTTACTCTAAACTTTACACCTCACAAAATCCGGATACAATAGAAATGCAAACGTACATATCAGAATCTATTTTTGATAATAAACTTTCCAATTCAGACGCAAATTTATGTGAAGGTAGTTTTACTTTGGATGAATGTGAAATCGCACTTAAAAATATGAAATTAAACAAAAGTCCAGGAGCTGACGGTTTAACAGCAGAATTTTATAGTTACTTTTGGAACTTAGTAGGAAAGTTATTAACTGATGTTTTAAACGAGGATTTACCAAAGCTGAACTTTCTGTTTCACAAAGAACTGGTATGTTATCATTATTATATAAAAAAGGTGACCCAACTAACTTAGAAAACTGCGTCCTATATCTCTTCTGAATGTTGATTACAAAATTGCTGCTAAAGAATTCAAAAAGTTATTAATAAAATTGTTAGTCTTGATCAACAAGGCTACATTAAAAATAGGTTTATTGGGTATAATTTACGACAAATACAAGACATTATTGATTATACAGAGCTTTTAGAATTAGATGGGGCAATTATATTTTTAGATTTTCGTAAGGCATTCGATACAGTTGAAAGATGCTTCTTATTTGAAACATTAAAATATTTTGGATTCAAGAAAGACTTTATTAGATGGATAAAAACACTTTATTGTAACTCGCAAACGTTTATATTAAACAATGGCTGGATGTCAAAACCTTTTTAATCCCGAACGTGGAGTTAGACAAGGATGTCCAATATCCGCTCTTCTTTTTATACTGGTTACTGAAATCATAGCACTTAACTTACATAAGCTAATAATATTAATGGTATTAAAGTAAAAACAGAGCTAGGATATAAAGACATACGTTTATCACAACTAGCTCTAGAAATAATTGAAATATTTGGTAAATTCTCTGGCCTTGAGCTAAACAAAAAGAAAACGGAGGCCATGTGGATTGGTAAACAAAAGGCCAGTAAGGAAACTGTTACAGAAATAAACTGGTCTTTTAAGCCAATAAAAGCACTGGGAATTTATTTTGGTCATGATAAACAAATATGTGAAGAATTAAACTGGCAAAACAAAATCGAGCAATGTACTTTAAATAACTGGAAAGATTCAAATAATAAAAACAATTGTTATTCCAAAATTCTCGTACGCCATACACTCGCTAGTTGTCCCTAAACATGTAAAACAAGAATTAAACAAACTACTTTTTGCTTTCCTTTGGGACAATAAAAATGAAAAGAACGACACTAATTGGTAATAAAAATGGTGGAGGCATTGATATGATTGACCTTGAATCTTATATTACCGCGATGAAAATTAAATGGGTTAAAGCGCTCACAGATAAGACTAATCCAAACTGGAAAGTAATACCAAACTATTTTTTCTCTAAATTCGGTTATAACTGTTTAATATTCAATACGAACCTTGATAGTTTAAATGTATCCGTGTTACCCGATTTTTATAAAAATATACTAGTTGTGGATTTCGACAAGAAATACAGTATGTCCTAACAAGACAAAAACATTTGTGGAGATAAGTTGGATAAGTTCGAATATTTTATTTGTTAATGATATAGTTGACAAAAATGGGGTATTGGATGCAAATTTAATTTATAATAAACTTAAAGATAAAACTAACTGGAACTGTCTCTATTAAAGAAATGTTTACCTAAACAGTGGACACATGATGTGCAAAAGGAGCAATCAAAATTGACGCAAATTAAAACAGACCTAAACATATATTTAGATAAACAAGATATTAATATAAAATATACAACAAATAAACAAATATACCAGTATTTGATTAAGAAAAAAATTACAAAACCTTATATTCACAGATACTGGAACCATTATTTTGAGGAGAAATTTGATTATTTTTATTTTTATAAATTCATCAATAGCCTATACGATAACAAAATTAAGCAATTTAAGTATAAGTTGGTTAACAGAATTTTTCCCAGCAAAGAAACAAGATTTAAATGGAAAATGGAAACTAGCCCTAACTGTTCAATATGTAATGTAATAGAAACATATCAACACGTTTTTGTAGATTGTCCGGTGATAACAGAAGTATGGGATGTTATATCTAAATGTTTTAATGATATTGGCATTGGTAAAAATATAAAGTCAATGAGAACAATTGTTATTGGGTACAAAATAGTATATCCAGATTATCATTACATAAACACTATACTGGCACTATTTGGTTTCTGTATTTACAAGTCATATTTTATAAGTGAAAGCAGAAGCAAGCCCTTCAATGTTATTAAATTATTCAAGACGGAGTTTGCAATTTATGTAAAATATCTAGAAAACAAAGGTGAATCCATTAATTTAATAAACAAATTTAAACTATCTCTTCAATGAATGTATATATGTTAAAGATGGTGTACATATGTTTATCTATGCTTTGTTCTGCACGTATATGAAAAATTCTGACTTCGCTTTTTTGTAATTAGTTGTACTTGCAAATAAGGGCTTCAGTCTTTGTATTATGTTAAAAATTGTTGTACATTTGTAATGTTGTGTGACATAATAATTTGTTACGCATATAGAAAATAAACGGGTTATCTTTTGGTAACTAAAAAAAAAAAAAAAGTCCCCGCGAGGGGTTTGACATTAAACGAACATACATACATGCCCTGTTTGTGTTTATTTTCGTATGAATTTCCTCACTTAATGACATTCAGTTGACATGCGCAGTCGCGTTGTTGGGCAGCGTTTCTCGCATGAACATGCGTGGTTTACAGTATACACTAGATTATCTAATTACTTGCTCCGCCATAAGGTAAGTCGCAAATATATCCTATAAATGCTAGCTGTGACATTTCTTGTTGGCGTTCTTGAAAGAATAAATAATATAATATGAATCGCGGGTTAGTTTCCATCAGGGATAAGGAACTACATTAGTTTCCATCAGGGATAAGGAACTACATTAGTTTCCATCAGGGATAAGGAACTACATTAGTTTCCATCAGGGATAAGGAACTACATTAGTTTCCATCAGGGATAAGGAACTACATTCGTCGTGTTTAAAGTCAGCATTGGTGCATTTGGCCTCTTCACACAATTTAAACACGTCCAATGTAGTTCATAATCTGATAGAAACTATTAACCCGTGATTCATTCCTTAAATGTATATTGAGTGCACTAAAACTCAACGGTTACAGCCGTACCAAACCTGACTCGCATAAAGCTACGTTATCCGGCGGATAGCTGGTACTGATCATATGACTACCCACAATGGTAAGTGTCATCGTCAGTCGTATTGTCGTCCAATATACCAATTCTTAAAGTTCTTATGTCAATGAGCACATGTTTTCTTTTGATAATTTGAGTTGGCAGTCGTACATTCTAGAAATAAATTGTCAAGAAACTTTGCAAAATTACAGGAGAAATTGTTGTAAAAATTACAGGAGACATTGTTGTAAAAATTACAGGAGACACATTGTTGTAAAAATTACAGGAAACATTGTTGTAAAAATTACAGGAGACACATTGTTGTAAAATTTACAGGAGACACATTGTTGTAAAAATTACAGGAGACACATTGTTGTAAAAATTACAGGAGACATTGTTGTAAAATTACAGGAGACACATTGTTGTAAAATTACAGGAGACATGGTACGTCTTAGATGTAGGTTGTGGTGTGGGCTGGTATGTGGTGTTGTATATATCTCATACGATAGACAGGGGGAGTGTATGTAGTGTTGTATATATCTCATAGGATAGACAGGGTGAGTGTATGTGGTGTTGTATATATCTCATATGATAGACAGGGGGAGTGTATGTAGTGTTGTATATATCTCATAGGATAGACAGGGTGAGTGTATGTGGTGTTGTATATATCTCATAGGATAGACAGGGGGAGTGTATGTAGTGTTGTATATATCTCATAGGATAGACAGGGGGAGTGTATGTGGTGTTGTATATATCTCATAGGATAGACAGGGGGGCTGGTATGTAGTGTTGTATATATCTCATAGGATAGACAGGGGGGTGGTATGTAGTTTGTATATATCTCATAGGATAGACAGGGGGGTGGTATGTGGTGTTGTATATATCTCATACGATAGACAGGGGGAGTGGTATGTGGTGTTGTATATATCTCTCGATAGACAGGGGGAGTGTATTGGTGTTGTATATATCTCATCGATAGACAGGGGGAGTATGTGGTGTTGTATATATCTCATACGAAGACAGGGGGATGGTATGTGGTGTTGTATATATCTCATAGGATAGACAGGGGGAGTGGTATGTGGTGTTGTATATATCTCATAGGATAGACAGGGGGATGGTATGTGGTGTTGTATATATCTCATAGGATAGACAGGGGGGTGGTATGTGGTGTTGTATATATCTCATAGGATAGACAGGGGGAGTGTATGTGGTGTTGTATATATCTCATAGGATAGACAGGGGGAGTGTATGTGGTGTTGTATATATCTCATAGGATAGACAGGGGGAGTGTATGTGGTGTTGTATATATCTCATAGGATAGACAGGGGGAGTGGTATGTGGTGTTGTATATATCTCATAGGATAGACAGGGGACTGGTATGTGGTGTTGTATATATCTCATAGGATAGACAGGGGGAGTGGTATGTGGTGTTGTATATATCTCATAGGATAGACAGGGGGAGTGGTATGTGGTGTTGTATATATCTCATAGGATAGACAGGGGGAGTGTATGTGGTGTTGTATATATCTCATAGGATAGACAGGGGGTTGGTATGTAGTGTTGTATATATCTCATAGGATAGACAGGGGGAGTGGTATGTAGTGTTGTATATATCTCATAGGATAGACAGGGGGAGTGTATGTGGTGTTGTATATATCTCATAGGATAGACAGGGGAGTGGTATGTGGTGTTGTATATATCTCATAGGATAGACAGGGGGAGTGGTATGTGGTGTTGTATATACCTCATAGGATAGACAGGGGGGCTGGTATGTAGTGTTGTATATATCTCATAGGATAGACAGGGGGAGTGTATGTGGTGTTGTATATATCTCATAGGTAAACAGGGGGAGTGGTATGTGGTGTTGTATATATCTCATAGGATAGACAGGGGGGGTGGTATGTGGTGTTGTATATATCTCATAGGATAGACAGGGGGAGTGGTATGTGGTGTTGTATATATCTCATAGGATAGACAGGGGAGTGGTATGTGTGTTGTATATATCTCATAGGATAGACAGGGGGAGTGGTATGTGGTGTTGTATATATCTCATACGATAGACAGGGGGAGTGGTATGTGGTGTTGTATATATCTCATAGGATAGACAGGGGGTGGTATGTGGTGTTGTATATATCTCATAGGATAGACAGGGGGAGTGGTATGTGGTGTTGTATATATCTCATAGGATAGACAGGGGGCTGGTATGTGGTGTTGTATATATCTCATAGGATAGACAGGGGGAGTGTATGTGGTGTTGTATATATCTCATAGGATAGACAGGGGGAGTGTATGTGGTGTTGTATATATCTCATAGGATAGACAGGGGGTGGTATGTGGTGTTGTATATATCTCATAGGATAGACAGGGGGAGTGTATGTGGTGTTGTATATATCTCATAGGATAGACAGGGGCTGTATGTGGTGTTGTATATATCTCATAGGATAGACAGGGGGGTGGTATGTGTGTTGTATATATCTCATAGATAGACAGGAGTGTATGTGTGTTTTATATCTCATAGGATAGACAGGGGGCTGGTATGTGGTGTTGTATATATCTCATAGGATAGACAGGGGGGCTCGTATGTAGTGTTGTATATATCTCATAGGATAGACAGGGGGCTGGTATGTGGTGTTGTATATATCTCATAGGATAGACAGTGGGAGCGTATGTAGTGTTGTATATATCTCATAGGATAGACAGGGGGGCTGGTATGTGGTGTTGTATATATCTCATAGATAGACAGGGGAGTGGTATGTGGTGTTGTATATATCTCATAGGATAGACAGGGGGCTGGTATGTAGTTTTGTATATATCTCATAGGATAGACAGGGGAGTGGTATGTGGTGTTGTATATATCTCATAGGTAACAGGGGGAGTGGTATGTGGTGTTGTATATATCTCATACGATAGACAGGGGATTGGTATGTGGTGTTGTATATATCTCATAGGATAGACAGGGGAGTGGTATGTGGTGTTGTATATATTTCATAAGATAGACAGGGGGGTGTATGTGGTGTTGTATATATCTCATAGGATAGACAGGGGGGGTGTATGTGGTGTTGTATATATATCATAGGATAGACAGGGGGCTGGTATGTGGTGTTGTATATATCTCATAGGATAGACAGTGGGCTGGTATGTGGTGTTGTATATATCTCATAGGATAGACAGGGGCTGTATGTGGTGTTGTATATCTCATACGATAGACAGGGGGAGTGGTGTAGTGTTGTATATATCTCATAGGATAGACAGGGGAGTGTATGTAGTGTTGTATATATCTCATAGGATAGACAGGGGTGGTATGTGGTGTTGTATATATCTCATACGATAGACAGGGGGAGTGGTATGTGGTGTTGTATATATCTCATAGGATAGACAGGGGGCTGGTTTGTGGTGTTGTATATATCTCATAGGATAGACAGGGGGAGTGGTATGTGGTGTTGTATATATCTCATAGGATAGACAGGGGGCTGGTATGTGGTGTTGTATATATCTCATAGGATAGACAGGGGGCTGGTATGTGGTGTTGTATATATCTCATATGATAGACAAGGGGAGTGTATGTAGTGTTGTATATATCTCATAGGATAGACAGGGGGAGTGTATGTGGTGTTGTATATATCTCATAGGATAGACAGGGGGAGTGTATGTGGTGTTGTATATATCTCATAGGTAGACAGGGGGAGTGGTTTGTGGTGTTGTATATATCTCATAGGATAGACAGGGGACTAGTATGTAGTGGTGTATATATCTCATAGGATAGACAGGGGGGCTGGTATGTAGTGTTGTATATATCTCATAGGATAGACAGGGGGA
>CM026397.1:49184557-49232914 GCA_014843695.1 Archivesica marissinica
ATAATAGTGTACCACCCCTTTAATGTCAAATAAACACTGCATACACACCCATAATAGTGTACCACCCCTTTAATGTCAAATAAACACTGCATACACACCCATAATAGTGTACCACCCCTTTAATGTCAAATAAACACTGCATACACACCCATAATAGTGTACCACCCCTTTAATGTCAAATAAACACTGCATACACACCCATAATAGTGTACCACCCCTTTAATGTCAAATAAACACTGCATACACACCCATAATAGTGTACCACCCCTTTAATGTCAAATAAACACTGCATACACACCCATAATAGTGTACCACCCCTTTAATGTCAAATAAACACTGCATACACACCCATAATAGTGTACCACCCCTTTAATGTCAAATAAACACTGCATACACACCCATAATAGTGTACCACCCCTTTAATGTCAAATAAACACTGCATACACACCCATAATAGTGTACCACCCCTTTAATGTCAAATAAACACTGCATACACACCCATAATAGTGTACCACCCCTTTAATGTCAAATAACACTGCATACACACCCATAATAGTGTACTACCCCTTTAATGTCAAATAAACACTGCATACACACCCATAATAGTGTACCACCCCTTTAATGTCAAATAAACACTGCATACACACCCATAATAGTGTACCACCCCTTTAATGTCAAATAAACACTGCATACACACCCATAATAGTGTACCACCCCTTTAATGTCAAATAAACACTGCATACACACCCATAATAGTGTACCACCCCTTTAATGTCAAATAAACACTGCATACACACCCATAATAGTGTACCACCCCTTTAATGTCAAATAAACACTGCATACACACCCATAATAGTGTACCACCCCTTTAATGTCAAATAAACACTGCATACACACCCATAATAGTGTACCACCCCTTTAATGTCAAATAAACACTGCATACACACCCATAATAGTGTACCACCCCTTTAATGTCAAATAAACACTGCATACACACCCATAATAGTGTACCACCCCTTTAATGTCAAATAAACACTGCATACACACCCATAATAGTGTACCACCCCTTTAATGTCAAATAAACACTGCATACACACCCATAATAGTGTACCACCCCTTTAATGTCAAATAAACACTGCATACACACCCATAATAGTGTACCACCCCTTTAATGTCAAATAAACACTGCATACACACCCATAATAGTGTACCACCCCTTTAATGTCAAATAAACACTACATACACACCCATAATAGTGTTCCCTTTATGCATACATACACACTACAAACACACCCATAATAGTATTCCACCCCTTTATTGTCAAATAAACACTGCATACACACCCATAATAGTGTACCACCCCTTTAATGTCAAATAAACACTACATACACACCCATAATAGTGTTCCCTTTATACATACATACACACTACAAACACACCCATAATAGTGTTCCACCCCTTTATTGTCAAATAAACACTGCATACACACCCATAATAGTGTACCACCCCTTTATTGTCAAATAAACAAAACACCCCCCCCACAAAAGGTGTTTCGTCCATTTAAAGATGCATAAAGACCTCAAGCACCCCACAATAGTGTTCCAGTAAAATCCCCTAATTTTCTGATGAGCCAAAAATGCAATACAGTAACAAGATCATATTATAAATACAGATTTGTAGCTCCAGGGCTGTAACTCAAAACCCAGTCAATTGTACACTTTCACATAAATTAACCATAGTATGAACTATTTGGCAGTTTGATGTCCTGAAAAGGTTTCCTACTGTTTTATTAACAATACCATTTTCTGATTGTGTATACAAATATTTTCCTTCTGTCATTTTCGACAATAGCCATGTACAATGTAGAACGCGTCCATTAGCTTTTTATACATTGTAAAATGATTATTGAATATAAAATTGGCATATTAGTTTCGCGAGGCCGCAAACTTTTTGTGAGTGGTTATAAATGTTTGAAAATTGAACTACTCTCTTTTACAGTTATTTTGAAATATTTCACAAGAGATAAAGATATTTGACAAAAATCGATGACATTCATAATTATATCTATCAATATTTATTCAACGACATCTTCAAACTGGTGTAAACGGAAGTTATAGAATATTCGGAATGAATAATTCGCAATTTTGTATTATTAAAAATAATCAAAGTAAAAACCGATAGATTTTTTTATACAAATTTATTTTAGCTCGATTGCGAAACAAGTTATTTCAACTTATATTAATCACTCTCGAGACCTCATTCTTGATGGAATCCATCACCACGAGGGAGAGAGAAGAGGCAACGTGGAATTTAAATGCCTTGCCTAAGGGCACAATCGTAACGGCTCCAGCGGGGTTCGAACTCCGGACCTTTCGCACCTGAAGCGAACGCGCATCCACTGCGCTATCATGACTTCCACAAGAAATAGAAACTAGAATATAAGTTGTAGAGCAATTACATTCTCTTGTTACGGATGATAATTGGTGAACAATTCAATCTAAACATACTGTTCCCAGATTAAATATTCATGAAATACTTTAATCAATCCGTACCAAATTAAATTTTCTCTGCGTGATTCAACCCTGGTTAGGCTTTGATACATATACATTGTACACCGTTTCTGTGGCCATACATTGTACACTGTTTCCATGGCCATACATTGTACACTGTTTCTGTGGCCATACATTGTACACCATTTCCATGGCCATACATTGTACACCATTTCTGTGGCCATACATTGTACACCGTTTCCGTGGCAATACATTGTACACCGTTTCCGTGGCCATACAATGTACACCATTTCCGTGGCAATACATTGTACACCGTTTCCGTGGCCATACATTGTACACCGTTTCCGTGGCCATACATTGTACACTGTTTCCGTGGCCATACATTGTACACTATTTCCGTGGCCATACATTGTACACCGTTTCCATGGCCATACATTCAGTACACCGTTTCCATGGCCATACATTCAGTACACTGTTTCCATGGCCATACATTGTTGACCGTTTCCATGGCCATACATTTTACACCGTTTCCGTGGCCATACATTGTACATCGTTTCCGTGGCCATACATTGTACACTGTTTCTGTGGCCATACATTGTACATCATTTCCGTGGCCATACATTGTACACCGTTACCATGGCCATACATTGTACACCATTTCCATGGCCATACAATGTACACCGTTTCCATGGCCATACATTGTACACCATTTCTGTGGCCATACATTGTACACCATTTCCATGGCCATACATTGTACACCATTTCCATGGCCATACATTGTACACCGTTTCCGTGGCCATACATTGTACACCGTTTCTGTGGCCATTCATTGTACACCGTTTCTGTGGCCATACATTGTACACCGTTTCTGTGGCCATACATTGTACACTGTTTCCATGGCCATACATTGTACACCATTTCCGTGGCCATACATTGTACACTGTTTCCATGGCCATACATTGTACACCGTATCCATGGCCATACATTGTAAACCATTTCCGTGGCCATACATTGTACAACGTTTCCGTGGCCATACATTGTACACCGTTACCATGGCCATACATTGTACACCATTTCCATGGCCATACATTGTACATCGTTTCCATGGCCTAGTGGTTAAGGCATCCGCCTATGGAGCAGGAGTTCGAAGGTTTGAATATTGAACCTTGTGAGGGGTTCATTCTGATATGGCCGAAAGGTTAACCGCATGCTAGTTAAATAATGGTTACTGATTGCCTTCAGGCTGGTGCCTGGCCTTCAAGGATAGGATTCAGGCAGTACTTATGTTCATACAATGTTTCTTATAAGTCAGTAATGGCTGGCCCTTTCAATAGGGGTGACACTATAAATGTTCATACAATGTTTCTCATAAGTCAGTAATGGCTGGCCCTTTCAATAGGGGTGACACTATAAATGTTTTTTCACAGTAAAGGGAATTTGGTGTATCGAGTAGAGCAAGTTTCGAACCATTTAACTGTCAGGTTACATTTAACTGTCCGGTTACATTTAACTGTCCGGTTACATTTTATTCTCGGTAAGCTTGTCCGCATGGCTGTTTTAATATGCATGTTTTGAGTGTAAAATAATGTCCTTAAATAAAACACATTGTTTTGATGCATGTAACTAAGGCATCTGTTTAATTATTCATGGAAACAAGTGTGCCTCGTACTGATACAAAGGTTTATAATCCACAGTACAAACGGAATAACAGAAATAAAACTCATGGTAAGAGTCCATCCCGTAACCCTTTCAACACCACAGACTTCTAAATGGGCTTACAAAAAGTGTAGATCCAGATGAGCCGGCTCGTGACGAGCCGTCTCATCAGGATCTGCACTTTTTGCCAGTAATATTACTATTTTTGGACAAAATTACACATTTTGATAAATGAATTGGTCCAAATGTAATTTTCTTATTAATTTATTTGTCTAAATATATCATGCACCAGTCCATATCAGTTACTTGGTGTGGAATGGGTTAAATATCATGCACCAGTCCATATCAGTTACTTGGTGTGGAATGGGTTAAATATCATGCACCAGTCCATGTCAGTTACTTGGTGTTGAATGGGTTAAATATCATGCACCAGTCCATGTCAGTTACTTGATGTTGAATGGGTTAAATATTGTGCATCAGTCCATGTCAGTTACTTGGTGTTGAATGGAAAAATATCATGCACCAGTTCATGTCAGTTACTTGGTGTTGAATGGGTTAAATATCATGCACCAGTCCATGTCAGTTACTTGGTGTTGAATGGGTTAAATATCATGCACCAGTCCATGTCAGTTACTTGGTGTTGAATGGGTTAAATATCATGAACCAGTCCATGTCAGTTACTTGGTGTTGAATGGGTTAAATATCATGAACCAGTCCATGTCAGTTACTTGGTGTTGAATGGGTTAAATATCATGCACCAGTCCATGTCAGTTACTTGGTGTTGAATGGGTTAAATATCATGCACCAGTCCATGTCAGTTACTTGATGTTGAATGGGTTAAATATCGTGCACCAGTCCATGTCAGTTACTTGGTGTTGAATGGAAAAATATCATGCACCAGTTCATGTCAGTTACTTGGTGTTGAATGGGTTAAATATCATGCACCAGTCCATGTCAGTTACTTGATGTTGAATGGGTTAAATATCGTGCACCAGTCCATGTCAGTTACTTGGTGTTGAATGGAAAAATATCATGCACCAGTCCATGTCAGTTACTTGGTGTTGAATGGGAAAATATCATGCACCAGTCCATGTCAGTTACATGGTGTTGAATGGGTTAATATCATGCACCAGTCTGTGTCAGTTACTTTGTGTTGAATGGGAAAATATCATGCACCAGTCCATGTCAGTTACTTGGTGTTGAATGGGAAAATATCATGCACCAGTCCATGTCAGTTACTTGGTGTTGAATGGGTTAATATCATGCACCAGTCCATGTCAGTTACTTGATGTTGAATGGGTTAATATCATGCACCAGTCCATGTCAGTTACTTGGTGTTGAATGGGTTAAATATCATGCACCAGTCCATGTCAGTTACTTGGTGTTGAATGGGTTAATATCATGCACCAGTCCATGTCAGTTACTTGGTGTTGAATGGTTAATATCATGCACCAGTCCATGTCAGTTACTTGGTGTTGAATGGGTTAATATCATGCACCAGTCCATGTCAGTTACTTGGTGTTGAATGGGTAAATATCATGCAACAGTCCATGTCAGTTACTTGGTGTTGAATGGGTTAATATCATGCACCAGTCCATGTCAGTTACTTGGTGTTGAATGGGATAATATCATGCACCAGTCCATGTCAGTTACTTGGTGTTGAATGGGTTAAATATCATGCACCAGTCCATGTCAGTTACTTGGGATTGAATGGGTTAAATATCATGCACCAGTCCATGTCAGTTACTTGGAGTTGAATGGGTGCACCAGTCCATGTCAGTTACTTGATGTTGAATGGGTGCACCAGTCCATGTCAGTTACTTGATGTTGAATGGGAAATATCATGCACCAGTCCATGTCAGTTACTTGATGTTGAATGGGAAATATCATGCACCAGTCGATGTCAGTTACTTGATGTTGAATGGGAAATATCATGCACCAGTCCATGTCAGTTACTTGATGTTGAATGGGAAATATCATGCACCAGTCCATGTCAGTTACTTGATGTTGAATGGGAAATATCATGCACCAGTCCATGTCAGTTACTTGATGTTGAATGGGTGCACCTGTCCATGTCAGTTACTTGGTGTTGAATGGGTGCACCAGTCCATGTCAGTTACTTGATGTTGAATGGGAAATATCATGCACCAGTCCATGTCAGTTACTTGGTGTTGAATGGGAAAATATCATGCACCAGTCCATGTCAGTTACTTGATGTTGAATGGGACAATATCATGCACCAGTCCATGTCAGTTACTTGATGTTGAATGGGACAATATCATGCACCAGTCCATGTCAGTTACTTGATGTTGAATGGGACAATATCATGCACCAGTCCATGTCAGTTACTTGGTGTTGAATGGGTGCACCAGTCCATGTCAGTTACTTGATGTTGAATGGGAAATATCATGCACCAGTCGATGTCAGTTACTTGATGTTGAATGGGTGCACCTGTCCATGTCAGTTACTTGATGTTGAATGGGTGCACCAGTCCATGTCAGTTATTTGATGTTGAATGGGTGCACCAGTCCATGTCAGTTACTTGATGTTGAATGGGTGCACCAGTCCATGTCAGTTACTTGATGTTGAATGGGTGCACCAGTCCATGTCAGTTACTTGGTGTTGAATGGGTTAAGTGATACTTGTAGAGGGCCCACTCTGGAAGCATTATCGTACAAAGTCAGTCTGTTGTGATGGAGAAAACCACGCACAGTTCCTGGGTACAAACTAGTATTGAATTCTCCAACCTCTGAAAGCGACGGATAAATTTCTCACATATCCCCATTTGATCACTTGTCTCCGATAGCTGACAGCCCTAATTGTTTCAACTGAATAATGTAGGATTGTTAGGCTATGTGAGAATGTATAGGTCAGTGTTAGGCTATGAGAGAATGTATAGGTCAGTGTTAGGCTATGAGAGAATGTATAGGTCAGTGTTAGGCTATGAGAGAATGTATAGGTCAGTGTTAGGCTATGAGAGAATGTATAAGTCAGTGTTAAGCTATGAGAGAATGTATAAGTCAGTGTTAGGCTGTGTGGTAATGTATAGGTCAGTGTTAAGCTATGAGAGAATGTATAAGTCAGTGTTAGGCTATGAGAGAATGTATAGGTCAGTGTTAGGCTATGAGAGAATGTATAAGTCAGTGTTAGGCTATGAGAGAATGTATAAGTCAGTGTTAGGCTATGTGGTAATGTATAGGTCAGTGTTAGGCTATGTGAGAATGTATAGGTCAATGTTAGGCTATGTGGTAATGTATAGGTCAGTGTTAGGCTGTGTGGTAATGTATAGATCAGTGTTAGGCTATGAGAGAATGTATAGGTCAATGTTAGGCTATGTGGTAATGTATAGGTCAGTGTTAGGCTGTGTGGTAATGTATAGGTCAGTGTTAGGCTATGAGAGAATGTATAAGTCAGTGTTAGGCTATGAGAGAATGTATAGGTCAGTGTTAGGCTGTGTGGTAATGTATAAGTCAGTGTTAGGCTATGAGAGAATGTATAGGTCAGTGTTAGGCTATGAGAGAATGTATAAGTCAGTGTTAGGCTATGAGAGAATGTATAGGTCAGTGTTAAGCTATGAGAGAATGTATAAGTCAGTGTTAGGCTGTGTGGTAATGTATAGGTCAGTGTTAGGCTATGAGAGAATGTATAGGTCAGTGTTAGGCTATGTGGTAATGTATAGGTCAGTGTTAGGCTATGAGAGAATGTATAGGTCAGTTTTAGGCTATGAGAGAATGTATAAGTCAGTGTTAGGCTATGAGAGAGAATGTAAAGGTCAGTGTTAGGCTATGAGATAATGTATAAGTCAGTGTTAGGCTATGTGAGAATGTATAGGTCAGTGTTAGGCTATGTGGTAATGTATAGGTCAGTGTTAGGCTATGTGAGAGAATGTATAAGTCAGTGTTAGGCTATGTGAGAATGTATAGGTCAGTGTTAGGCTATGTGGTAATGTATAGGTCAGTGTTAGGCTATGAGATAATGTATAAGTCAGTGTTAGGCTATGTGAGAATGTATAGGTCAGTGTTAGGCTATGTGGTAATGTATAGGTCAGTGTTAGGCTATGTGATAATGTATAAGTCAGTGTTAGGCTATGTGATAATGTATAGGTCAGTGTTAGGCTATGTGATAATGTATAGGTCAGTGTTAGGCTATGAGAGAATGTATAGGTCAGTGTTAGGCTATGAGAGAATGTATAGGTCAGTGTTAGGCTATGAGAGAATGTATAGTCAGTGTTAGGCTATGAGAGAATGTATTCAGTTAGGCTATGGAGAATGTATGTGTGTGTATAGGTCGTGTTAGGCTTGTGGTGTATAGGTCAGTGTTAGGCTATGAGGAATGTATAGGTCAGTGTTAGGCTATGAGATAATGTATAAGTCAGTGTTAGGCTATGTGAGAATGTATAGGTCAGTGTTAGGCTATGTGGTAATGTATAGGTCAGTGTTAGGCTATGTGAGAATGTATAGGTCAGTGTTAGGCTATGTGATAATGTATAGGTCAGTGTTAGGCTATGTGATAATGTATAGGTCAGTGTTAGGCTATGAGATAATGTATAGGTCAGTGTTAGGCTATGTGAAATGTATAGTCAGTGTTAGGCTATGTGGTAATGTATAGGTCAGTGTTAGGCTATGTGATAATGTATAAGTCAGTGTTAGGCTATGTGATAATGTATAGGTCAGTGTTAGGCTATGTGATAATGTATAAGTCAGTGTTAGGCTATGAGATAATGTATAGGTCAGTGTTAGGCTATGTGAGAATGTATAAGTCAGTGTTAGGCTATGAGATAATGTATAGGTCAGTGTTAGGCTATGTGATAATGTATAAGTCAGTGTTAGGCTATGTGATAATGTATAGGTCAGTGTTAGGCTATGTGAGAATGTATAAGTCAGTGTTAGGCTATGAGATAATGTATAGGTCAGTGTTAGGCTATGTGATAATGTATAAGTCAGTGTTAGGCTATGAGATAATGTATAGGTCAGTGTTAGGCTATGTGAGAATGTATAGGTCAGTGTTAGGCTATGTGGTAATGCATAGGTCAGTGTTAGGCTATGTGAGAATGTATAGGTCAGTGTTAGGCTATGAGAGAATGTATAGGTCAGTGTTAGGCTATGTGGTAATGTATAGGTCAGTGTTAGGCTATGAGAGAATGTATAGGTCAGTGTTAGGCTATGTGAGAATGTATAGGTCAGTGTTAGGCTATGTGGTAATGTATAGGTCAGTGTTAGGCTATGTGAGAATGTATAGGTCAGTGTTAGGCTATGTGAGAATGTATAGGTCAGTGTTAGGCTATGTGAGAATGTATAGGTCAGTGTTAGGCTATGAGAGAATGTATAGGTCAGTGTTAGGCTATGAGAGAATGTATAGGTCAATGTTAGGCTATGAGAGAATGTATAGGTCAGTGTTAGGCTATGAGAGAATGTATAAGTCAGTGTTAGGCTGTGTGGTAATGTATAGGTCAGTGTTAGGCTATGAGAGAATGTATAGGTCAGTGTTAGGCTATGTGGTAATGTATAGGTCAGTGTTAGGCTATGCGAGAATGTATAGGTCAGTTTTAGGCTATGAGAGAATGTATAGGTCAGTGTTAGGCTATGAGAGCATGTATAAGTCAGTGTTAGGCTATGTGAGAATGTATAGGTCAGTGTTAGGCTATGAGAGAATGTATAAGTCAGTGTTAGGCTATGAGAGAGAATGTATAGGTCAGTGTTAGGCTATGAGATAATGTATAAGTCAGTGTTAGGCTATGTGAGAATGTATAGGTCAGTGTTAGGCTATGTGGTAATGTATAGGTCAGTGTTAGGCTATGTGATAATGTATAAGTCAGTGTTAGGCTATGTGAGAATGTATAGGTCAGTGTTAGGCTATGTGATAATGTATAGGTCAGTGTTAGGCTATGTGATAATGTATAAGTCAGTGTTAGGCTATGAGATAATGTATAGGTCAGTGTTAGGCTATGTGATAATATATAGGTCAGTGTTAGGCTATGTGAGAATGTATAGGTCAGTGTTAGACTATGTGAGAATGTATAGGTCAGTGTTAGGCTATGTGGTAATGTATAGGTCAGTGTTAGGCTATGTGAGAATGTATAGGTCAGTGTTAGGCTATGAGAGAATGTATAGGTCAGTGTTAGGCTATGTGGTAATGTATAGGTCAGTGTTAGGCTATGAGAGAATGTATAGGTCAGTGTTAGGCTATGTGAGAATGTATAGGTCAGTGTTAGGCTATGTGATAATGTATAGGTCAGTGTTAGGCTATGTGATAATGTATAGGTCAGTGTTAGGCTATGAGAGAATGTATAGGTCAG
Organism: Archivesica marissinica; assembly: GCA_014843695.1. Taxonomy (NCBI): domain Eukaryota; kingdom Metazoa; phylum Mollusca; class Bivalvia; order Venerida; family Vesicomyidae; genus Archivesica; species Archivesica marissinica. The sequence goes on from CM026397.1 coordinate 49,195,019, forward strand.
TGTTAGGCTATGTGAGAATGTATAAGTCAGTGTTAGGCTATGAGATAATGTATAGGTCAGTGTTAGGCTATGTGATAATGTATAAGTCAGTGTTAGGCTATGAGATAATGTATAGGTCAGTGTTAGGCTATGTGAGAATGTATAGGTCAGTGTTAGGCTATGAGATAATGTATAGGTCAGTGTTAGGCTATGTGATAATGTATAAGTCAGTGTTAGGCTATGAGATAATGTATAGGTCAGTGTTAGGCTATGTGAGAATGTATAAGTCAGTGTTAGGCTATGAGATAATGTATAGGTCAGTGTTAGGCTATGTGATAATGTATAAGTCAGTGTTAGGCTATGAGATAATGTATAGGTCAGTGTTAGGCTATGTGAGAATGTATAGGTCAGTGTTAGGCTATGTGGTAATGCATAGGTCAGTGTTAGGCTATGTGAGAATGTATAGGTCAGTGTTAGGCTATGAGAGAATGTATAGGTCAGTGTTAGGCTATGTGGTAATGTATAGGTCAGTGTTAGGCTATGAGAGAATGTATAGGTCAGTGTTAGGCTATGTGAGAATGTATAGGTCAGTGTTAGGCTATGTGGTAATGTATAGGTCAGTGTTAGGCTATGTGAGAATGTATAGGTCAGTGTTAGGCTATGTGAGAATGTATAGGTCAGTGTTAGGCTATGTGAGAATGTATAGGTCAGTGTTAGGCTATGAGAGAATGTATAGGTCAGTGTTAGGCTATGAGAGAATGTATAGGTCAATGTTAGGCTATGAGAGAATGTATAGGTCAGTGTTAGGCTATGAGAGAATGTATAAGTCAGTGTTAGGCTGTGTGGTAATGTATAGGTCAGTGTTAGGCTATGAGAGAATGTATAGGTCAGTGTTAGGCTATGTGGTAATGTATAGGTCAGTGTTAGGCTATGCGAGAATGTATAGGTCAGTTTTAGGCTATGAGAGAATGTATAGGTCAGTGTTAGGCTATGAGAGCATGTATAAGTCAGTGTTAGGCTATGTGAGAATGTATAGGTCAGTGTTAGGCTATGAGAGAATGTATAAGTCAGTGTTAGGCTATGAGAGAGAATGTATAGGTCAGTGTTAGGCTATGAGATAATGTATAAGTCAGTGTTAGGCTATGTGAGAATGTATAGGTCAGTGTTAGGCTATGTGGTAATGTATAGGTCAGTGTTAGGCTATGAGATAATGTATAAGTCAGTGTTAGGCTATGTGAGAATGTATAGGTCAGTGTTAGGCTATGTGATAATGTATAGGTCAGTGTTAGGCTATGTGATAATGTATAAGTCAGTGTTAGGCTATGAGATAATGTATAGGTCAGTGTTAGGCTATGTGATAATATATAGGTCAGTGTTAGGCTATGTGAGAATGTATAGGTCAGTGTTAGACTATGTAAGAATGTATAGGTCAGTGTTAGGCTATGTGGTAATGCATAGGTCAGTGTTAGGCTATGTGAGAATGTATAGGTCAGTGTTAGGCTATGAGAGAATGTATAGGTCAGTGTTAGGCTATGTGGTAATGTATAGGTCAGTGTTAGGCTATGAGAGAATGTATAGGTCAGTGATAGGCTATGTGAGAATGTATAGGTCAGTGTTAGGCTATGTGGTAATATATAGGTCAGTGTTAGGCTATGTGAGAATGTATAGGTCAGTGTTAGGCTATGTGAGAGAATGTATAGGTCAGTGTTAGGCTATGTGAGAATGTATAGGTCAGTGTTAGGCTATGAGAGAATGTATAGGTCAGTGTTAGGCTATGAGAGAATGTATAAGTCAGTGTTAGGCTATGAGAGAATGTATAAGTCAGTGTTAGGCTGTGTGGTAATGTATAGGTCAGTGTTAGGCTATGAGAGAATGTATAGGTCAGTGTTAGGCTATGTGATAATGTATAAGTCAGTGTTAGGCTATGTGATAATGTATAGGTCAGTGTTAGGCTATGTGATAATGTATAGGTCAGTGTTAGGCTATGTGATAATGTATAAGTCAGTGTTAGGCTATGAGATAATGTATAGGTCAGTGTTAGGCTATGTGATAATGTATAAGTCAGTGTTAGGCTATGAGATAATGTATAGGTCAGTGTTAGGCTATGTGAGAATGTATATGTCAGTGTTTGGCTATGTGGTAATGTATAGGTCAGTGTTAGGCTATGTGGTAATGTATAGGTCAGTGTTCGGCTATGTGAGAATGTATAGGTCAGTGTTAGGCTATGTGAGAATGTATAGGTCAGTGTTAGGCTATGTGGTAATGCATAGGTCAGTGTTAGGCTATGTGAGAATGTATAGGTCAGTGTTAGGCTATGAGAGAATGTATAGGTCAGTGTTAGGCTATGTGGTAATGTATAGGTCAGTGTTAGGCTATGAGAGAATGTATAGGTCAGTGTTAGGCTATGTGAGAATGTATAGGTCAGTGTTAGGCTATGAGATAATGTATAGGTCAGTGTTAGGCTATGTGAGAATGTATAGGTCAGTGTTAGGCTATGTGAGAATGTATAGGTCAGTGTTAGGCTATGTGAGAATGTATAGGTCAGTGTTAGGCTATGAGAGAATGTATAGGTCAGTGTTAGGCTATGAGAGAATGTATAGGTCAATGTTAGGCTATGAGAGAATGTATAGGTCAGTGTTTGGCTATGAGAGAATGTATAAGTCAGTGTTAGGCTGTGTGGTAATGTATAGGTCAGTGTTAGGCTATGAGAGAATGTATAGGTCAGTGTTAGGCTATGAGATAATGTATAAGTCAGTGTTAGGCTATGAGAGAGAATGTATAAGTCAGTGTTAGGCTATGAGAGAGAATGTATAAGTCAGTGTTAGGCTATGTGGTAATGTATAGGTCAGTGTTAGGCTATGTGGTAATGTATAGGTCAGTTTTAGGCTATGTGAGAATGTATAGGTCAGTGTTAGGCTATGTGAGAATGTATAGGTAAGTGTTAGGCTATGTGAGAATGTATAGGTCAGTGTTAGGCTATGAGAGAATGTATAGGTCAGTGTTAGGCTATGAGAGAATGTATAGGTCATTGTTAGGCTATGAGAGAATGTATAGGTCAGTGTTAGGCTATGTGGTAATGTATAGGTCTGTGTTAGGCTATGAGAGAATGTATAGGTCAGTGTTAGGCTATGTGAGAATGTATAGGTCAGTGTTAGGCTATGTGGTAATGTATAGGTCAGTGTTAGGCTATGTGAGAATGTATAGGTCAGTGTTAGGCTATGAGAGAATGTATAAGTCAGTGTTAGGCTATGAGAGAGAATGTATAGGTCAGTGTTAGGCTATGAGATAATGTATAAGTCAGTGTTAGGCTATGTGAGAATGTATAGGTCAGTGTTAGGCTATGTGGTAATGTATAGGTCAGTGTTAGGCTATGTGAGAGAATGTATATGTCAGTGTTAGGCTATGTGAGAATGTATAGGTCAGTGTTAGGCTATGTGGTAATGTATAGGTCAGTGTTAGGCTATGAGATAATGTATAAGTCAGTGATAGGCTATGTGAGAATGTATAGGTCAGTGTTAGGCTATGTGATAATGTATAGGTCAGTGTTAGGCTATGTGATAATGTATAAGTCAGTGTTAGGCTATGAGATAATGTATAGGTCAGTGTTAGGCTATGTGATAATGTATAGGTCAGTGTTAGGCTATGAGAGAATGTATAGGTCAGTGTTAGGCTATGTGGTAATGTATAGGTCAGTGTTAGGCTATGTGAGAATGTATAGGTCAGTGTTAGGCTATGAGAGAATGTATAGGTCAGTGTTAGGCTATGTGGTAATGTATAGGTCAGTGTTAGGCTATGAGAGAATGTATAGGTCAGTGTTAGGCTATGAGAGAATGTATAGGTCAGTGTTAGGCTATGTGGTAATGTATAGGTCAGTGTTAGGCTATGTGAGAATGTATAGGTCAGTGTTAGGCTATGAGATAATGTATAAGTCAGTGTTAGGCTATGAGAGAATGTATAGGTCAGTGTTAGGCTATGAGAGAATGTATAGGTCAGTGTTAGGCTATGTGGTAATGTATAGGTCAGTGTTAGGCTATGTGAGAGAATGTATAAGTCAGTGTTAGGCTATGTGATAATGTATAAGTCAGTGTTAGGCTATGAGAGAGAATGTATAAGTCAGTGTTAGGCTATGTGTGAATGTATAAGTCAGTGTTATGCTATGTGAGAGAATGTATAAGTCAGTGTTAGGCTATGAGAGAATGTATAAGTCAGTGTTAGGCTATGAGATAATGTATAAGTCAGTGTTAGGCTATGAGAGAGATGTATAAGTCAGTGTTAGGCTATGAGGAAATGTATAAGTCAGTGTTAGGCTATGAGAGAATGTATAAGTCAGTGTTAGGCTATGTGAGAATGTATAGGTCAGTGTTAAGCTATGTGGTAATGTATAGGTCAGTGTTAGGCTATGTGGTAATGTATAGGTCAGTGTTAGGCTATGTGAGAATGTATAGGTCAGTGTTAGGCTATGTGGTAATGTATAGGTCAGTGTTAGGCTATGAGAGATTGCATAGGTCAGTGTTAGGCTATGTGGTAATGTATAGGTCAGTGTTAGGCTATGTGGTAATGTATAGGTCAGTGTTAGGCTATGAGAGAATGTATAGGTCAGTGTTAGGCTATATGAGAATGTATAGGTCAGTGTTAGGCTATGAGAGACTGTATATGTCAGTGTTAGGCTATGTGGTAATGTATAGGTCAGTGTTACGCTATGAGAGAATGTATAGGTCAGTGTTAGGCTATGAGAGAATGTATAAGTCAGTGTTGGGCTATGTGAGAATGTATAGTTCAGTGTTAGGCTATGAGAGAATGTATAAGTCAGTCTTAGGCTATGTGGTAATGTATAAGTCAGTGTTAGGCTATGAGAGAATGTATAGGTCAGTGTTAGGCAATGAGAGAATGTATAAGTCAGTGTTAGGCTATGTGAGAATGTATAGGTCAGTGTTAGGCTATGAGAGAATGTATATGTCAGTGTTAGGCTATGTGAGAATGTATATGTCAGTGTTAGGCTATGAGAGAATGTATAGGTCAGTGTTAGGCTATGTGAGAATGTATAGGTCAGTGTTAGGCTATGTGAGAATGTATAAGTCAGTGTTAGGCTGTGTATTGTTTATGTATACATTTCTATGCAGACACCATATATTGTATTTATACTCATTACAGACGCCATTTTCGTGAAGTATTGAAACAACAGATGGCAGATAAAAATGTAATGGAGAAAAATGCATTCAGAGAGAAAATAAAGGAAACGGAACAGGCCATTACGTTTGACAAGGATTGCAGAATGAACGATTCCAACGAGTACTCTGTTGCTTCATCTTTGACAGAAAGCATGCATACCTCATGCAATACCGCGATGTTAATAAACAGGTATAAACTGTTGCTTCATCTTTGGCAGAAAGCATGCATAACTCATGCAATACCGCGATGTTAATAAACAGGTATAAACTGTTGCTTCATCTTTGACAGAAAGCATGCATACCTCATGCAATACCGCGTTGTTAATAAACAGATATAAACTGTTGCTTAATCTTTGACAGAAAGCATGCATAACTCATGCAATACCGCGATGTTAATAAACAGGTATAAACTGTTGCTTCATCTTTGACAGAAAGCATGCATAACTCATGCAATACCGCGATGTTAATAAACAGGTATAAACTGTTGCTTCATCTTTGACAGAAAGCATGCATAACTCATGCAATACCGCGATGTTAATAAACAGGTATAAACTGTTGCTTCATCTTTGACAGAAAGCATGCATAACTCATGCAATACCGCGATGTTAATAAACAGGTATAAACTGTTGCTTAATCTTTGACAGAAAGCATGCATAACTCATGCAATACCGCGATGTTAATAAACAGGTATAAACTGTTGCTTCATCTTTGACAGAAAGCATGCATAACTCATGCAATACCGCGATGTTAATAAACAGGTATAAACTGTTGCTTAATCTTTGACAGAAAGCATGCATACCTCATGCAATACCGCGATGTTAATAAACAGGTATAAACTGTTGCTTCATCTTTGACAGAAAGCATGCATACCTCATGCAATACCGCGATGTTAATAAACAGGTATAAACTGTTGCTTCATCTTTGGCAGAAAGCATGCATAACTCATGCAATACCGCGATGTTAATAAACAGGTATAAACTGTTGCTTCATCTTTGACAGAAAGCATGCATACCTCATGCAATACCGCGTTGTTAATAAATGGGTATAAACTGTTGCTTAATCTTTGACAGAAAGCATGCATAACTCATGCAATACCGCGATGTTAATAAACAGGTATAAACTGTTGCTTCATCTTTGACAGAAAGCATGCATAACTCATGCAATACCGCGATGTTAATAAACAGGTATAAACTGTTGCTTCATCTTTGACAGAAAGCATGCATAACTCATGCAATACCGCGATGTTAATAAACAGGTATAAACTGTTGCTTAATCTTTGACAGAAAACACAGTTTTACCTGACCACCATTTTAATTCAACAAGGATTTCTATTTTGTATATGCTGTTAACAGGGCACAATCTTTTGTCCAGTAGTTCAATGAGAGACATTGGTCAGTTACTTCCCCTGAATACTCTTTAAGGAAGATTGTTCCTCTTGTCTGGTTTCCTCTTGTTTTCCCCCCTTTGTTTCCTTGCTACAACATGCTACTGGCACAATCTTTTGTCCTGTAGTTCAATGAGAGACATTGGTCAGTTACTTCCCCTGAATGGTCAGTTACTTCCCCTGAATACTCGTTAAGGAAGATTGGTCCTCTTGACTGGTTTCCTCTTGCCCCCCCCCATTTGTTTCCTTGCTACAACATGCTACTGTATAAGTAGATTTATTGGCGGAGGTTTTATTTTGGCTATATTGGTGATCAGTAACAATTCTGCCAATTCTAAAACTCGACATTACAAATTATTGCAGTGTGTGTGTTCGGTTTATTTATCGTCGCTACCGGTTGCCCATATGAGCGACGCCTCCTGAAGAGATTAGTCATTTTAGATTTTTGGAGGATAGTGCAATGATACAGACAGAGATCCATTCCAGAGTCTCCTCTGGTTCTTTTACGTGCACAGTGTACAGCACCGACACGAGACCTCGGTTTAAGTCCCGTCTCGTTCACACTGTTAATTTTATTAGGGTCAGACGGGGGATCGAACCAGCGATTGCATTTTAGGCTACAGGGAAGAAAAGGGAAGAAAATGCACAGTTATCAAAAATTAGGTCAATTTGGAATGCGGTATTTAATTATTACGTAAACATGAACTGATGAAGGCTACGCAGCTAAGGATGTTCCACTGTTATAATTCTTCAACATTTCATAATGCCGATCATAGCTTTCTTACATTCACACATTACACAAATTATTTGGATGTCCGATTAGCGCAAGCACGCTCGCGTATCTGGGTTTGATCCTCGGACCAAGAAGAATGCGAGATGGTACAGTGGTAGCCGGATCGGACAGGTGGGTTTTCTCCGGGTATTGTCCCACACAAATGACCACATTTACGCTTTCATCTGTGTCAATGAGAGTGATTAATATATGTTGTTAAAGCTTGTTTCGCAATCGTTAAATAAAGTTTATACATTATACAAATTTATTTTAGCTCGATTGCGAAACAAGTTAGTTCAACTTATATTAATCACTCTTGAGACCTCATTCCTGATGGAATCCATCGCCATGACGTGGAATTTAAATGCCTTGCCTAAGGGCACAATCGTAATGGCTCCAGCAGGGCTCGAACTCCGGACCTTTCACACCTGAAGCGAACGCGCATCCACTGCGCTATCACGACTTCCACAATATAAAGTTTATACATGTACTATTATACAAATTATCCTGCTTATTTATTCATAGCAAATGGAAGACCGGTGGGCAAGTACAAGATGTAGCAGAGAACTAGAAAATCGTATCGATAGAGAGAGACTGAGATACAACCCAATCAACTGGAGCTGTTCTCTAAAATAGACACACCTAGGTCAATATCATAGTCCAGTCTTGTTCAACATTGTGATATATAGTAAGCTACAACATTGTGATAATTCTATATATAGCAAGCTAAATCATGTCTGAACATTTGCTCATTATAAACCCTGTTAGAAACCGGCGCTGTCACTTACCTTTACCGTTTAAGTTCGTCATACACCAACAGTCAAGATGTCGTGAATCGTTCATTTGTTCACAACGGTTTTGGGCATGTAGTAGTAGGTAATAGGTAATCTACGATTGAGATCACCACTGCCATCCCATAGCAGGATCGTAGGAAGTGACTACTGAGGGTCCGAATAATCTCTCCTGTTTCCAACAGATAGAGAAAATCTCATATCTCAAACTTGTCTCGATACGACGATAACAACAGGAAGCTGAAGAGTAAACAACAGGAAGCTGAAGAGTAAACAACAGGAAGCTGAAGAGTAAACAACAGGAAGCTGAAGAGTTAACAACAGGAAGCTGAAGAGTAAACAACAGGAAGCTGAAGAATAAACAACAGGAAGCTGCAGCGTAAACAACAGGAAGCTGAAGAGTAAACAACAGGAAGCTGAAGAGTTAACAACAGGAAGCTGAAGAGTAAACAACAGGAAGCTGAAGATTAAACAACAGGAAGCTGATGAGTAAACAACAGGAAGAGTAAACAACAGGAAGCTGGAGTTCCATCCTGAACAAAGATAAATGAAGGAAAATTCAGGAATGAAGACCAACTAAAATTTAGACTACAATACTTCTTCGCACGCTAGTGGCGAAAATAACAGTCAAATATGTCTTAATTCTAGTGAAATTCCACGACATATTTCCAGAGTTATCACATGCAAATAAGAAAAGCACAATAATGATCTGCTACAATTATTTAAACTATTTATAGCCTTTATTTTACCCAGCATGCAGAGAGTTGTTTTGGAGCAGTAAAATCGTAAATATTCAGAAAATCTGAAGAAATGTAACATGATCTACATTTTGTTACTCGGGGCTCATTCTAGAGGGCGATTTGGGCGAAATAATCGCCCTAGGGATCCTGACTTCGTCTCATGGGGTCCCCACTTCTCCCTAAAAAAAATTTATTTTTACAATTTTCATACAAAATGTTGTCCAGTAAGCTACACTTGTTCATTATAAAGCACTCCTTCTATTCAACTGTTCTATTTAATGGTTATACTGTGCATTTTAACCATGTTTTGTTGAAATTTATTAAATAACGCCATTTAAGGACGCGATCTCGTGCTTTCTCACTTCTCCCAAAAATTCTGACCTAGAATGAGCCCTGGTTTCTACGTCCTATGTTCTACAGCCTGTCCTATGTTCTACAGCTTGTCCTATGTTCTACAGCTCCTCTTATGTTCTACAGCTCGTAACATTAGTGCAGGTAAATCAGATACTGCTGAAAGCGTGAAATATTTAGTTGTTAATCATCTGAAATAATTTATTTAATAAATATTTTACAACATTTATTATTCTATCTCTGCTCAAGTATTATTGTATAGCATGGGGGAATGTCACAAATGTTTTTTGGCAGTGATAGATTGTTCTAAAATGTTCTCAGGCAGGTTTTGGTTTTCTTAAAGGAACTCATTTGCCAGATAACAAAACGATCGAAAATTAAATAAATTCTTCTAAACCAATTGATAGTAGTTTAGAATAGTTACAGGTGACTAAAACATTGTACTTGAGTGATGTCATTCTGCACAGATGTTCAATAGTTACAGGTGACTAAAACATTGTACTTGAGCAATGTCATTCTGCACAGGTGACTAACACATTGTACTTGAGTGATGTCATTCTGCACAGATGTTCAATAGTTACAGGTGACTAAAACATTGTACTTGAGCGATGTCATTCTGCACAGGTGACTAACACATTGTACTTGAGCGATGTCATTCTGCACACATGTTCAATAGTTACAGGTGACTAAAACATTGTACTTGAGCAATGTCATTCTGCACAGGTGACTAAAACATTGTACTTGAGCGATGTCATTCTGCACAGGTGACTAAAACATTGTACTTGAGCGATGTCATTCTGCACAGGTGACTAAAACATTGTACTTGAGCGATGTCATTCTGCACAGGTGACTAACACATTGTACTTGAGTGATGTCATTCTGCACAGATGTTCAATAGTTACAGGTGACTAAAACTAAAACATTGTACTTGAGCGATGTCATTCTGCACAGGTGACTAAAACATTGTACTTGAGCGATGTCATTCTGCACAGGTGTTCAATAGTTACAGGTGACTAAAACATTGTACTTGAGCGATGTCATTCTGCACACATGTTCAATAGTTACAGGTGACTAAAACATTGTACTTGAGTGATGTCATTCTGCACAGGTGACTAAAACATTGTACTTGAGCGATGTCATTCTGCACAGGTGACTAAACATTGTACTTGAGCGATGTCATTCTGCACAGGTGACTAACACATTGTACTTGAGCGATGTCATTCTGCACAGGTGACTAACACATTGTACTTGAGCGATGTCATTCTGCACAGGTGACTAAAACATTGTACTTGAGCGATGTCATTCTGCACAGATGTTGAATAGTGACAGATGACTAAAACATTGTACTTGAGCGATGTCATTCTGCACACATGTTGAATAGTTACAGGTGACTAAAACATTGTACTTGAGCGATGTCATTCTGCACACATGTTCAATAGTTACAGGTGACTAAAACATTGTACTTGAGCGATGTCATTCTGCACTGGTGACTAAAACATTGTACTTGAGCGATGTCATTCTGCACAGGTGACTAAAACATTGTACTTGAGCGATGTCATTCTGCACAGGTGACTAACACATTGTACTTGAGCGATGTCATTCTGCACAGGTGACTAAAACATTGTACTTGAGCGATGTCATTCTGCACAGGTGACTAAAACATTGTACTTGAGCGATGTCATTCTGCACAGATGTTGAACAGTTACAGGTGACTAAAACTAAAACATTGTACTTGAGCGATGTCATTCTGCACGGAAATTACCGGAAATGACCAAATTGAGCAGTTTCATTGACTTAAATTGTATTAATGCCGAGGATGATCGATGGTTCTGGGAGCTGCTATAGTTGAGCTGGGCAAGCATGTTTGGCAGATTCTCGAGTTTGAGCTCTATGAACAGCTTGTATTTTCTTTGTTGTCTGAAATAATTGTATTTAGTATTTTTTCCTATTGTCGTGTAATGGGAGTTATTATTAACCAATAATTCATCGTGAAAATTCTGGGAATAAGCTCCTTTAACCCATTTCATTCTCGATACATTTAAAGGCTTTTGCAAACAACATAGATCCAGATCAGCTGCAGCGTGCTGATCAGGATCTATGTTGTTTGCTACATAGTCAAGTGTATTAGCAAGATCATCTGAATAGCAAACAGCATAGACCCTGATCAAATGACACGTTCCGTGGCGGTTGATCTGGCTCTATGTTCTTTGCAAATACTGTTTGAACGGTATCCAGAATGGGAACAAGCTCCTGTAAGGAAATGAAGTGATTATTTGTCACATGTGAACATAGAAAGAATTTAACAACATACAGCATAAGTAATTATAGAGATGTCCATGTTAATGCAATAAAGAAATTAGTTTGTCCCGTTTAGATGTGCCTTTATTTATTTCATATAAAATCCTTATATTTTAGGAATGTTTTCTAGAATTTTAAGGACATGACTGTACACCTATCTGGATCAAGGTCCCTGCATAAACCCCCTCCCCTGACCCCCAATACAACAAATTGTCTTTGTGAAAAGATGATAGAACGGAATGCGAAGTGAGTTGACACAACTGCAGCCTTGGCTTCAGATATTTCAATTGGCTGTCCAATTAGCACAGTGGTTAGCGTGCTCGCTTCTCACCAATGCGACCCGGGTTCGATCCTCGGATAGGGAAGTATGTGAGATGGTACGATGGTCGCTAGATCGGACAGGTGGGTTTTCTCCGGGTACTCCGGTTTCCTCCTACACGAATGACCACATTTACGCTTTCATCCGAGCCAACGAGAGTGATTAATATAAGTTGTTAAAACTTGCTTCGCAATCGTTGTAAAATAAATAAAGTATAAAAAAAAGATATTTCAATAGATTTGTATGCATCATTGTATCATGTTTTCATAGTCTTGACAAGTTGTGTTATTGTGTTGAATGTGGTGTACATACATTTGCTGCGTTTGCTCAGTTTATCAGTATTGTATAATGTGTAGTTAGTACATAACAATATCGATAGTCTAGTGGACACAATATCGATAGTCTAGTGGACACGATAGTCTAGTGGACACGATATCGATAGTCTAGTGGACACAATATCGATAGTCTAGTGGACACGATATCGATAGTCTAGTGGACACGATATCGATAGTCTAGTGGACACAATATCGATAGTCTAGTGGACACGATATCGATAGTCTAGTGGACACGATATCGATAGTCTAGTGGACACGATATCGATAGTCTAGTGGACACGATATCGATAGTCTAGTGGACACTATATCGATAGTCTAGTGGACACGATATCGATAGTCTAGTGGACACGATATCGATAGTCTAGTGGACACAATATCTATAGTCTAGTGGACACGATATCGATAGTCTAGTGGACATAATATCGATAGTCTAGTGGACACAATATCGATAGTCTAGTGGACACGATATCGATAGTCTAGTGGACACAATATCGATAGTCTAGTGGACACGATAGTCTAGTGGACACAATATCGATAGTCTAGTGGACACAATATCGATAGTCTAGTGGACACGATAGTCTAGTGGACACGAGTCTAGTGGACACGATATCGATAGTCTAGTGGACACAATAGTCTAGTGGACACGATAGTCTAGTGGACACGATAGTCTAGTGGACACGATAGTCTAGTGGACACGATAGTCTAGTGGACACAATATCGATAGTCTACACAATAGTCTAGTGGACACAATAGTCTAGTGGACACGATAGTCTAGTGGACACAATATCGATAGTCTAGTGGACACGATATCGATAGTCTAGTGGACACAATATCGATAGTCTAGTGGACACGATATCGATAGTCTAGTGGACACGATATCGATAGTCTAGTGGACACAATATCGATAGTCTAGTGGACACGATAGTCTAGTGGACACGATAGTCTAGTGGACACAATATCGATAGTCTAGTGGACACAATATCGATAGTCTAGTGGACACGATAGTCTAGTGGACACGATAGTCTAGTGGACACGATAGTCTAGTGGACACAATATCGATAGTCTAGTGGACACGATAGTCTAGTGGACACAATATCGATAGTCTAGTGGACACAATAGTCTAGTGGACACGATAGTCTAGTGGACACGATATCGATAGTCTAGTGGACACAATATCGATAGTCTAGTGGACACGATAGTCTAGTGGACACGATAGTCTAGTGGACACAATATCGATAGTCTAGTGGACACAATAGTCTAGTGGACACAATAGTCTAGTGGACACGATAGTCTAGTGGACACGATATCGATAGTCTAGTGGACACAATAGTCATGAACAAGTTATTATAACTTATATTAATCACTCTCGAAACCTCATTCCTGATGGAATCCATCGCCACGAGAGAAGAGGCAACATGGAATTTAAATGCCTTGCCTAAGGGCACAAACGTAACGGCTCCAGCGGGGCTCAAACTCCTTTCCACTGCTTTCTTTTTAAACACAGTTATTGGAAATTATATTCTTTAAATTAAAAATGTCCTATATTCCAATAGTGTTGGTTTCAACAGTATTTATTCCAATAAATTTACATGTATAACACAAAAAATGTTACAAATTACATAAATTGTGAATGGTTTGGATTGGAAAACAAGTTTTTAGAAAACTTATATTAAATATTAATCTGATAGTGTTGCTTTAAAATGTCACTTAATATTTTCTGGTCACTAAATATGTTCACTGGTTTTACAGCAATTGGAACGAAAACAATTTATCTTTACCGGCATTTATTTTTTATTTAAAGTTGTTGTAGTACGGTATATCAGGGATCATTCTAGAGGGCGAAATTGTCGCCCTAGGGACCCTGACATCGCCCTCTGGTGGCCCCACTTCTCCCTAAAAAAAATGGTTTTACGATTTTCAAACAAAATTTTGTCTAGTAAGATACACTGGCCCATTATAAAGCACTCCTTCCATTCAAATGTTGTATTTAATGGTTGTACTATGCATTTTAACCCTATTTTGCAGAAGTATATTAAAGAACACCATTTAAGGAAGAGATCACACGCTTTCTCACTTCTCCCAAAAATTCTGACCTAGAATGAACACTGTATATACGATGTATAGTCTTACATTTATGTTGCGGTCATTAATGTGCATAGGTCGTTAATGTGCATAGGTCATTAATGTGCATAGGTCGTTAATAGCAAGTACCTAGACACAAGAAATGACATCCCACTAGCCTACATGGTGTAATGGATACAATGTTTGGCTCCTAACCAACAAGCTTCTCACCAATGCGACCCGGGTTCGATCCTCGGACAGGGAAGTATGCGAGATGGTGCGATGGTCGCCAGATCGGACAGGTGGGTTTTCTCCGGGTACTCCGGTTTCCTCCCACATGAATGACCACATATACGCTTTCATCCGCGCCAATGAGAGTGATTAATATAAGTTGTTAAAACTTGCTTCACAATCGTTGTAAAATAAATAAAGTATTAAAAAAAAAAAGTTGGGAGTTCGAATCTTGTCAGAACCACGGTGGTAGTGCTCGTGAAGCGACATTACATCACAAAACTCAAAAACAAGCATTTTTCACGTATAAATGCATTGCTACTACAAATTCTTCCGAATTCATTCGAACACTAACATTGAATCAATAAACAGTGTTATTGTGGTCTACAAACTTTCAAAAGTGAAAGTAGGATTTCATGTAACGGGTATCCACACTCCTGATATGACGTTTGCTTGTCATCAGAGTCGATACTAGACGCGATATAATGTTGTTTAGAGATAATTTAACTAAGATTAGTCTATAAATAAATATGCATAGGCACAAATGTGAGATATAGCGGTAAATCTGTACCATAAATCTTGTTATTCAGGATACACGCGTTGTATTACGGATGGATGTCAAACCGCGTATACGATGTTTGTTTATTAGTTGAAATACTCAGTTTTTGAGGCAAATATTTGAGAGAGAGAAAAGTATACCATATAATAGGAAATTGCATTCTGTAGAAATTTGTGTTTTTGCCGATGTAGTAAATCCACATTGCTCCTCTCTCACTCATGGCGATGGATTCCATCACGCCCCCCCCCCCCCCGAGAGTGACTAATCTACAGTAACTGTGTTTAAGAACTTGTTTCGCTCAAATATAACTTCTGTATAAACTTTGTAGGATAGAGCACTATTTTTCAGTATTATTGTTTTTGCACAATGTATTTATAGAATGAATGTTGCATGGGAAACAACTCTAGTATGAATGATTTTGTACTGCATGTGTTTTGTCCCTTTATTTTATATGTGTGAAGTATTGAACTACATGTGATATCAACAGGCTTGTAAACAACCAGTTTCTACTCACCACCTTCCTTGTTTTAACTCTTTGCACGCTCACAGTCAAATATTTCATTCTATTTCATCACAACGTCACAATACTAATGAAATTGCAGAGTTGTCAGTTACAAATAAGAAAAACGCGTAGATGAATTGTCGCCTGCTACAATTATTTGTATTATTAATAGCCTTTATTTTACCCAGCATGCAAAGAGTTAAATTAATAATTCTTACTCTAAGTGAAACTTTTTAATGGCCAAACAAACGCGACAATACTTATGGGTCATGTATCTTCATACTTCTACATGTTGTAAATGTCACACATGACATCAAGGTGATGTCACAACTGTCACACATGACATCATGGTGACGTCACAAGTTTACAAAATTATGGATATCATAACTAAATCAATGCCACTTTTCATCAAATGTTATTCTTATGCTGTTAAAATATCTCTAATAGAACCCACAATGCAACACACAGTCACATTTTAAAACTGGTATTTTGTGTGTGTGCATTCCGACATTTCCAAACTGGTATATAGTGAGCGTTCCAACATTTCCAAACTGGTGTATTGTGTGCATTCCGACATTTCCAAACTGGTGTATTGTGAGTGTTCTGACATTTCCAAACTCGTATATTGTGAGTGCACCGACATTTCCAAACTGGTATATTGTGAGTGTTCCGACATTTCCAAACTGGTATATTGTGAGTGTTCCGACATTTCCAAACTGGTATATTGTGAGTGTTCCGACATTTCCAAACTGGTATATTGTGAGTGTTCCGACATTTCCAAACTGGTGTATTGTGTGCATTCCGACATTTCCAAACTGGTGTATTGTGAGTGTTCTGACATTTCCAAACTCGTATATTGTGAGTGCACCGACATTTCCAAACTGGTATATTGTGAGTGTTCCGACATTTCCAAACTGGTATATTGTGAGTGTTCCGACATTTCCAAACTGGTATATTGTGAGTGTTCCGACATTTCCAAACTGGTGTATTGTGTGCATTCCGACATTTCCAAACTGGTGTATTGTGAGTGTTCTGACATTTCCAAACTCGTATATTGTGAGTGCACCGACATTTCCAAACTGGTATATTGTGAGTGTTCCGACATTTCCAAACTGGTATATTGTGAGTGTTCCGACATTTCCAAACTGGTATATTGTGAGTGTTCCGACATTTCCAAACTGGTATATTGTGTGCGTTCTGACATTTCCAAACTGGTATATTGTGAGTGTTCCGACATTTCCAAACTGGTATATTGTGTGCGTTCTGACATTTCCAAACTGGTATATTGTGAGCGTTCCAACATTTCCAAACTGGTATATTGTGAGTGTTCCGACATTTCCAAACTGGTGTATTGTGAGTGTTCCGACATTTCCAAACTCGTATATTGTGAGTGTTCCGACATTTCCAAACTCGTATATTGTGAGTGTTCCGACATTTCCAAACTCATATATTGCGAGTGTTCCGACATTTCCAAACTCGTATATTGCGAGTGTTCCGACATTTCCAAACTTGTATATTGTGAGTGTTCCAAACTGGTATAATATTGTGTGTGTAAATATCAAACTGTTCAACTGTATTTGTAACTTCTGTAAATCTTTGTACAGATTATATTTTCTACGTGACTGTATTTCGTAGAATTGTTGACATTTTTATCTTACTGTGATCTATTGTTGCTATTGTTTTAGTGTGTGTCCTTCATAAATATTATACAAAATTGTTAATAAAAATGTGTTATTGCAAATTTGTTTCGTCCAGTCTATCCCCTCCCCCGAAGCCACTGTAGAGACTGAACCCAGCCATGCATGCAGTCTATTCCCCCTTCCCTTGAAGCCACTGTAGAGACTGAACCCAGCCATGCGTGCAGTCTATTCCCCCTTCCCCCGAAGCCACTGTAGAGACTGAACCCAGCCATGCGTGCAGTCTATTCCCCCTTCCCTTGAAGCCACTGTAGAGACTGAACCCAGCCATGCGTGCAGTCTATTCCCCCTTCCCCCGAAGCCACTGTAGAGACTGAACCCAGCCATGCGTGCAGTCTATTCCCCCCGAAGCCACTACTGTAGAGACTGAACCCGAAGCCACTGTAGAGACTGAACCCAGCCATGCGCATGCAGTCTATTCCTCCGAAGCCACTGTAGAGACTGAACCCATCCATGCATGCAGTCTATTCCTCGAAGCCACTGTAGAGACTGAACCCAGCCATGCATGCAGTCTATTCCCCCCGAAGCCACATTGGAGCAATAGAGTGGTGGAGCATTGGGGCAATAGAGTGGTGGAGCATTGGGGCAATAGTATGATGGAGCATTGGGGCAATAGAGTGGTGGAGCATTGTGACAATAGAGTGGTGGAGCATTGGGACAATAGAGTGGTGGAGCATTGGGGCAATAGAGTGATGGAGCATTGGGGCAATAGAGTGGTGGAGCATTGGGGCAATGGAGTGGTGGAGCAGTTGGGCAATAGACTGGTGGAGCATTGTGGCAATAGAGTGGTGGAGCATTGGGGTAATAGAGTGGTGGAGCATTGGGGCAATAGAGTGGTGGAGCATTGGGGTAATAGAGTGGTGGAGCATTGGGGCAATAGTGGTGGAGCATTGGGGTAATAGAGTGGTGGAGCATTGGGGCAATAGAGTGGTGGAGCATTGGGGCAAAAGAGTGATGGAGCATTGGGGCAATAGAGTGGTGGAGCATTGTGGCAATAGAGTGGTGGAGCGTTGGGGGCAATAGAGTAGTGGAGCATTAGGGCAATAGAGTAGTGGAGCATTAGGGCAATAGAGTGATGGAGCATTGGGACAATAGAGTGGTGGAGCATTGGGGCGATAGAGTGATGGAGCATTGGGGCAATAGAGTGGTGGAGCATTAGGGCAATAGAGTGATGGAGCATTAGGACAATAGAGTGGTGGAGCATTGTGGCAATAGAGTGGTGGAGCATTGTGGCAATAGAGTGGTGGAGCATTAGGACAATAGACTGGTGGGCATTGGGACAATAGAGTGGTGGAGCATTGGGGCAATGGAGTGGTGGGGCATTGGGACAATAGAGTGGTGGAGCATTGGGGCAATAGAGTGGTGGAACATTGGGGCAATAGAGTGGTGGAGCATTGGGGCAATAGAGTGGTGGAGCATTGGGGCAATAGAGTGGTGGAGCATTGGGGCAATAGAGTGGTGGAGCATTGGGGCAATAGAGTGGTGGAGCATTGGGGCAATAGAGTGATGGAGCATTGGGGCAATAGAGTGATGGAGCATTGGGGCAATAGAGTGGTGGAGCATTGGGGCAATAGAGTGGTGGAGCATTGGGGCAATAGAGTGGTGGAGCATTGGGGCAATAGAGTGGTGGAGCATTGGGGCAATAGAGTGGTGGAGCATTGGGGCAATAGAGTGATGGAGCATTGGGGCAATAGAGTGGTGGAGCATTGGGGCAATAGAGTGGTGGAGCATTGGGGCAATAGAGTGGTGGAGCATTGGAGCAATAGAGTGGTGGAACATTGGGGCAATAGATTGATGGAGCATTGGGGCGATAGATTGATGGAGCATTGGGACAATAGAGTGATGGGGCATTGGGACAATAGAGTGATGGGGCATTGGGACAATAGATTGATGGAGCATTGGTACAATAGAGTGGTGGAGCATTGGGGCAATAGAGTGATGGAGCATTGGGGCGATAGAGTGATGGAGCATTGGGGCAATAGAGTGGTGGAGCATTGGGGCAATAGAGTGGTGGAGCATTGGGGCAATAGAGTGGTGGAGCATTGGAACAATAGAGTGGTGGAGCATTGGGGCAATAGAGCATTGGGGCAATAGAGTGGTGGAGCATTGGGGCAATAGAGTGGTGGAGCATTGGGGCAATAGAGTGGTGGAGCATTGGGGCAATAGAGTGGTGGAGCATTGGGGCAATAGAGTGGTGGAGCATTGGGGCAATAGAGTGGTGGAGCATTGGGGCAATAGAGTGGTGGAGCATTGGGGCAATAGAGTGGTGGAGCATTGGGGCAATAGAGTGATGGAGCATTGGGGCAATAGAGTGGTGGAGCATTGGGGCGATAGAGTGATGGAGCATTGGGGCAATAGAGTGGTGGAGCATTGGGGCAATAGAGTGGTGGAGCATTGGGACAATAGAGTGGTGGAGCATTGGGGCAATAGAGTGGTGGAGCATTGGGGCAATAGAGTGGTGGAGCATTGGGACAATAGAGTGGTGGGGCATTGGGGCAATAGAGTGGTGGAGCATTGGGGCAATAGAGTGGTGGAGCATTGGGACAATAGAGTGGTGGAGCATTGGGGCAATAGAGTGGTGGAGCATTGGGGCAATAGAGTGGTGGAGCATTGGGGCAATAGAGTGGTGGAGCATTGGGGCAATAGAGTGGTGGAGCATTGGGACAATAGAGTGATGGAGCATTGGGACAATAGAGTGGTGGAGCATTGGGGCAATAGAGTGATGGAGCATTGGGGCAATAGAGTGATGGAGCATTGGGGCAATAGAGTGGTGGAGCATTGGGGAATAGAGTGGTGGAGCATTGGGGCAATATAGTGATGGAGCATTGGGGCAATAGAGTGATGGAGCATTGGGGCAATAGAGTGGTGGGCATTGGCGAATAGAGTGGTGGAGCATTGGGGCAATAGAGTGATGGAGCATTGGGGCAATAGAGTGGTGGAGCATTGGGGCAATAGAGTGATGGAGCATTGGGGCAATAGAGTGGTGGAGCATTGGGGCAATAGAGTGGTGGAGCATTGGGGAATAGAGTGGTGGAGCATTGGGGCAATAGAGTGGTGGGGCATTGGGGCAATAGAGTGGTGGAGCATTGGGGGCAATAGAGTGATGGAGCATTGGAGACAATAGAGTGGTGGAGCATTGGGGCAATAGAGTGGTGGAACATTGGGGCACTAGAGTGGTGGGGTATTGGGGCAATAGAGTGGTGGAACATTGGAGCGATAGAGTGGTGGGTCATTGGGGCAATAGAGTGGTGGAGCATTAGGACAATAGACTGGTGGGGCATTGGGACAATAGAGTGGTGGAGCATTGGGGCAATAGAGTGGTGGGGCATTGGGACAATAGAGTGGTGGAGCATTGGGGCAATAGAGTGGTGGAACATTGGGGCAATAGAGTGGTGGAGCATTGTGGCAATAGAGTGGTGGAGCATTGGGGCAATAGAGTGGTGGAGCATTGGAACACTAGAGTGATGGAGCATTGGAACAATAGAGTGGTGGAGCATTGTGGCAATAGAGTGATGGAGCATTGGGGCAATAGAGTGATGGATCATTGGGGCAATAGAGTGGTGGGGCATTGGGGAATAGAGTGGTGGACATTGGGTAGGTGTGGAGCATTGGGGCAATAGAGTGATGGAGCATTGGGGCAATAGAGTGGTGGAGCATTGGGGGAATAGAGTGGTGGAGCATTGGGGCAATAGAGTGATGGAGCATTGGGGCAATATAGTGGTGGAGCATTGGGCAATAGAGTGATGGAGCATTGGGGCAATAGAGTGGTGGAGCATTGGGGCAATAGAGTGGTGGAGCATTGGGGAATAGAGTGGTGGAGCATTGGGGCAATAGATGGTGGGGCATTGGGGCAATAGAGTGGTGGAGCATTGGCAATAGAGTGGTGGAGCATTGGGACAATAGAGTGGTGGAGCATTGGGCATAGAGTGGTGGAGCATTGGGGCAATAGAGTGGTGGAGCATTGGACAATAGAGTGGTGGAGCATTGGGGCAATAGAGTGGTGGAGCATTGGGGCAATAGAGTGGTGGAGCATTGGGACAATAGAGTGGTGGAACATTGGGGCAATAGTATGATGGAGCATTGGGACAATAGAGTGGTGGAGCATTGGGACAATAGAGTGGTGGAGCATTGGGACAATAGAGTGGTGGAGCATTGGGGCAATAGAGTGATGGAGCATTGGGGCAATAGAGTGGTGGAACATTGGGACAATAGAGCATTAGGGTAATAGAGTGGTGGGGCATTGGGGCAATATAGTGGTGGAACATTGGGGCAATAGAGTGGTGGGGCATTGGGGCAATAGAGTGGTGGAGCATTGGGCAATAGAGTGGTGGAGCATTGGGGCAATAGAGTGGTGGAGCATTGGGGCAATAGAGTGATGGAGTATTGGGGCAATAGAGTGGTGGAGCATTGTGGCAATAGATTGGTGGAGCATTGAGACAATAGAGTGGTGGAGCATTGGGGCAATAGAGTGGTGGAGCATTGGTACACTAGTGTGGTGGAGCATTGGGCCAACAGAGTGGTTGAGTATTGGGGCAATAGAGTGGTGGAGCATGGGGCAATATATTGATGGAGCATTGGGGCAATAGAGTGGTGGAGCATTGGGGCAATAGAGTGGTGGAGCATTTAGGCAATAGAGCATTGGGGCAATAGGGTGGTGGAGCATTGGAACAATAGAGTGTTGGAGCATTGGGGCAATAGAGCATTGGGGCAATAGGGTGGTGGAGCATTGGAACAATAGAGTGGTGGAGCATTGGAGCAATAGAGCATTGGGGCAATAGAGTGGTGGAGCATTGGGGCAATATATTGATGGAGCATTGGGGCAATAGAGTGGTGGAGCATTGGGGCAATAGAGTGATGGAGCATTGGGGCAATAGAGTGATGGAGCATTGGGGCAATAGAGCATTGGGGCAATAGAGTTGTGGAGCATTGGAACAATAGAGTGGTGGAGCATTGGGGCAATAGAGCATTGGGGCAATAGAGTGGTGGAGCATTGGGGCAATAGAGTGGTGGAGTATTGCGGCAATAGCGTGATGAAGCATTGGGGCAATAGAGTGATGGAACATTGGGGCAATAGAGTGGTGGAGCATTGGGACAATAGAGTGGTGGAGCATTGGTACAATAGAGTGGTGGAGTATTGGGGCGATAGAGTGGTGGAGCATTGGGGCAATAGAGTGGTGGAGCATTGGGGCGATAGAGTGGTGGAGCATTGGGGCGATAGAGTGATGGAGTATTGGGGCAATAGAGTGATAGAGCATTGGGGCAATAGAGTGGTGGAGCATTGGGGCGATAGAGTGGTGGAGCATTGGGGCGATAGTGTGGTGGAGCATTGGGGCAATAGAGTGGTGGAGCATTGGGGCAATATAGTGGTGGTGCATTGGGCCAATAGAGTGATGGAGTATTGGGGCAATAGAGTGGTGGAGCATTGGGGCAATAGATTGGTGGAGCATTGGGACAATAGAGTGGTGAAGCATTGGGGCAATAGAGTGGTGGAGCATTGGTACACTAGTGTGGTGGAGCATTGGGCCAATAGAGTGGTGGAGTATTGGGGCAATAGAGTGGTGGAGCATGGGGTAATATATTGATGGAGCATTGGGGCAATAGAGTGGTGGAGCATTGGGGCAATAGAGTGGTGGAGCATTGGGGCAATAGAGTGATGGAACATTGGGGCAATAGAGTGATGGAGCATTTAGGCAATAGAGCATTGGGGCAATAGGGTGGTGGAGCATTGGAACAATAGAGTGGTGGAGCATTGGGGCAATAGAGTGTGGAGCATTGGGGCATTGGGGCAATAGAGTGGTGGAGCATTGGGGCAATAGATTGATGGAGCATTGGGGCAATAGAGTGGTGGAGCATTGGGGCAATAGATTGATGGAGCATTGGGGCAATAGAGTGGTGGAGCATTGGGCAATAGAGTGGTGGAGCATTGGGGCAATAGAGTGGTGGAGCATTGGGGCAATAGAGTGGTGGAGCATTGGGGCAATAGAGTGGTGGAGCATTGGGGCAATAGAGTGGTGGAGCATTGGGGCAATAGAGTGATGGAGCATTGGGGCAATAGAGTGGTGGAGCATTGGGGCAATAGAGTGGTGGAGCATTGGAACAATAGAGTGGTGGAGCATTGGGGCAATAGAGCATTGGGGCAATAGAGTGGTGGAGCATTGGGGCAATAGAGTGGTGGAGCATTGGGGCAATAGAGTGGTGGAGCATTGGGGCAATAGAGTGGTGGAGCATTGGGGCAATAGAGTGGTGGAGCATTGGGGCAATAGAGTGGTGGAGCATTGGGGCAATAGAGTGGTGGAGCATTGGGGCAATAGAGTGGTGGAGCATTGGGGCAATAGAGTGGTGGAGCATTGGGGCAATAGAGTGGTGGAGCATTGGGACAATAGAGTGGTGGAGCATTGGGGCAATAGAGTGGTGGAGCATTGGGGCAATAGAGTGGTGGAGCATGGGGCAATAGAGTGATGGAGCATTGGGGCAATAGAGTGGTGGAGCATTGGGGCAATAGAGTGGTGGAGCATTGGGGCAATAGAGTGGTGGAGCATTGGGGCAATAGAGTGATGGAGCATTGGGGCAATAGAGCATTGGGGCAATAGGTGGTGGAGCATTGGGACAATAGAGTGGTGGAGCATTGGGCAATAGAGCATTGGGGCAATAGAGTGGTGGAGCATTGGGGCAATAGATTGGTGGAGCATTGGGGCAATAGAGTGGTGGAGCATTGGGGCAATAGAGTGGTGGAGCATTGGGGCAATAGAGTGATGGAGCATTGGGGCAATAGAGTTGGAATTGTGGAGCATTGGGACAATAGAGTGGTGGAGCATTGGGGCAATAGAGTGGTGGAGCATTGGGGCAATAGAGTGGTGGAGCATTGGGGCAATAGAGTGGTGGAGCATTGGGGCAATAGAGTGGTGGAGCATTGGGGCAATAGAGTGATGGAGCATTGGGCAATAGAGTGATGGAGCATTGGGCATAGAGTGGTGGAGCATTGGGGCAATAGAGTGATGGAGCATTGGGGAATAGAGTGATGGAGCATTGGGGCAATAGAGTGGTGGAGCATGGGGCAATAGAGTGGTGGAGCATTGGGGCAATAGAGTGGTGGAGCATTGGGGCAATAGAGTGGTGGAGCATTGGGGCAATAGAGTGGTGGAGCATTGGGGCAATAGAGTGGTGGAGCATTGGGGCAATAGAGTGGTGGAGCATTGGGGCAATAGAGTGGTGGAGCATTGGGCAATAGAGTGGTGGAGCATTGGGGCAATAGAGTGGTGGAGCATTGGGACAATAGAGTGGCTGGGAGAGTGGTGGAGCATTGGGGCAATAGAGTGGTGGAGCATTGGGGCAATAGAGTGGTGGAGCATTGGGGCAATAGAGTGGTGGAGCATTGGGGCAATAGAGTGGTGGAGCATTGGGGCAATAGAGTGGTGGAGCATTGGGGCAATAGAGTGGTGGAGCATTGGGGCAATAGAGTGGTGGAGCATTGGGGCAATAGAGTGGTGGAGCATTGGGGCAATAGAGTGGTGGAGCATTGGGACAATAGAGTGGTGGAACATTGGGGCAATAGAGTGGTGGAGCATTGGGGCAATAGAGTGATGGAGCATTGGGGCAATAGAGTGGAGGAGCATTGGGGCAAAAGTGGTGGAGCATTGGGACATAGAGGGTGGAGCATTGGGCATAGATGGTGGAACATTGGGGCAATAGAGTGGTGGAGCATTGGGGCAATAGAGTGGTGGAGCATTGGGGCAATAGATTGGTGGAGCATTGGGGCAATAGAGTGATGGAGCATTGGGGCAATAGAGTGGTGGAGCATTGGGACAATAGAGTGGTGGAGCATTGGGGCAATAGAGTGGTGGAGCATTGGGGCAATAGAGTGGTGGAGCATTGGGGCAATAGAGTGGTGGAGCATTGGGGCAATAGAGTGGTGGAGCATTGGGGCAATAGAGTGGTGGAACATTGGGGCAATAGAGTGTTGGAGCATTGGGGCAATAGAGTGGTGGAGCATTGGGGCAATAGAGTGGTGGAGCATTGGGGCAATAGAGTGGTGGAGCATTGGGGCGATAGAGTGATGGAGCATTGGGACAATAGAGTGGTGGAGCATTGGGACAATAGAGTGGTGGAGCATTGGGGCAATAGAGTGGTGGAGCATTGGGACAATAGAGTGGTGGAGCATTGGAACAATAGAGTGGTGGAGCATTGGGGCAATAGAGTGGTGGAACATTGGGGCAATAGAGTGGTGGAACATTGGGGCAATAGAGTGGTGGAGCATTGGGGCAATAGAGTGGTGGAGCATTGGGGCAATAGAGTGGTGGAGCATTGGGGCAATAGATTGGTGGAGCATTGGGGCAATAGAGTGGTGGAGCATTGGGGCAATAGAGTGGTGGAGCATTGGGGCAATAGAGTGGTGGAGCATTGGGGCAATAGAGTGGTGGAGCATTGGGGCAATAGAGTGGTGGAGCATTGGGGCAATAGAGTGATGGAGCATTGGGGCAATAGAGTGATGGAGCATTGGGGCAATAGTGTGGAGCATTGGGGCAATAGAGTGGTGGAGCATTGGGGCAATAGAGTGGTGGAGCATTGGGGCAATAGAGTGGTGGAGCATTGGGGCAATAGAGTGGTGGAGCATTGGGGCAATAGAGTGGTGGAGCATTGGGGCGATAGAGTGATGGAGCATTGGGGCAATAGAGTGATGGAGCATTGGGGCAATAGAGTGGTGGAGCATTGGGGCAATAGAGTGGTGGAGCATTGGGGCGATAGTGTGGTGGAGCATTGGGGCAATAGAGTGGTGGAGCATTGGGGCAATATAGTGGTGGTGCATTGGGCCAATAGAGTGATGGAGTATTGGGGCAATAGAGTGGTGGAGCATTGGGGCAATAGATTGGTGGAGCATTGGGACAATAGAGTGGTGGAGCATTGGGGCAATAGAGTGGTGGAGCATTGGTACACTAGTGTGGTGGAGCATTGGGCCAATAGAGTGGTGGAGTATTGGGGCAATAGAGTGGTGGAGCATGGGGTAATATATTGATGGAGCATTGGGGCAATAGAGTGGTGGAGCATTGGGGCAATAGAGTGGTGGAGCATTGGGGCAATATAGTGATGGAACATTGGGGCAATAGAGTGATGGAGCATTTAGGCAATAGAGCATTGGGGCAATAGGGTGGTGGAGCATTGGAACAATAGAGTGGTGGAGCATTGGGGCAATAGAGCATTGGGGCAATAGAGTGGTGGAGCATTGGGGCAATAGATTGATGGAGCATTGGGGCAATAGAGTGGTGGAGCATTGGGGCAATAGATTGATGGAGCATTTGGGCAATAGAGTGGTGGAGCATTGGGGCAATAGAGTGGTGGAGCATTGGTACACTAGAGTGGTGGAGCATTGGGGCAATAGAGTGGTGGAGCATTGGGGCAATAGAGTGGTGGAGCATGGGGCAATATATTGATGGAGCATTGGGGCAATAGAGTGGTGGAGCATTGGGGCAATAGAGTGGTGGAGCATTGGGGCAATAGAGTGATGGAGCATTGGGGCAATAGAGTGATGGAGCATTGGGGCAATAGAGTGGTGGAGCATTGGGGCAATAGAGTGGTGGAGCATTGGGGCAATAGAGTGGTGGAGCATTGGGGCAATAGAGTGGTGGAGCATTGGGGCAATAGATTGGTGGAGCATTGGGGCAATAGAGTGGTGGAGCATTGGGGCAATAGAGTGATGGAGCATTGGGCAATAGAGTGGTGGAGCATTGGGGCAATAGAGTGGTGGAGCATGGGGCAATAAGTGGTGGAGCATTGGGGCAATAGAGTGGTGGAGCATTGGGGCAATAGAGTGGTGGAGCATTGGGGCAATAGAGTGGTGGAGCATTGGGGCAATAGAGTGGTGGAGCATTGGGCAAAAGTGGTGGAGCATTGGGGCAATAGAGTGGTGGAGCATTGGGGCAATAGATTGGTGGAGCATTGGGGCAATATAGTGGTGGAGCATTGGGGCAATAGAGTGGTGGAGCATTGGGGCAATAGTTGGTGGAGCATTGGGGCAATAGAGTGATGGAGCATTGGGGACAATAGAGTGGTGGAGCATTGGGACAATAGAGTGGTGGAGCATTGGAGCAATAGAGTGGTGGAGCATTGGGGCAATAGAGTGGTGGAGCATTGGGGCAATGAGGTGAGCATTGGGGCAATAGAGTGGTGGAGTATTGGGGCAATAGATTGGTGGAACATTGGGGCAATAGAGTGTTGAAGCATTGGGGCAATAGAGTGGTGGAGCATTGGGGCAATAGAGTGGTGGAACATTGGGGCAATAGAGTGGTGGAGCATTGGGGCGATATAGTGATGGAGTATTGGGACAATAAGAGTGGTGGAGCATTGGGACAATATAGTGGTGGTACATTGGGGCAATAGAGTGGTGGAGCATTGGAACAATAGAGTGGTGGAGCATCGGAACAATAGAGTGGTGGAGCATTGGGGCAATAGAGTGGTGGAACATTGGGGCAATCGAGTGGTGGAACATTGGGGCAATAGAGTGGTGGAGCATTGGGGCAATAGAGTGGTGGGGCATTGGAACAATAGAGTGGTGGAGCATTGGGGCAATAGATTGGTGGAGCATTGGGGCAATAGAGTGGTGGAGCATTGGGGCAATAGAATGGTGGAACATTGGGGCAATAGAGTGGTGGAACATTGGGGCAATAGAGTGGTGGAGCATTGGGGCAATAGAGTGGTGGAGTATTGGGGAAATAGAGTGATGGAGCATTGGGGGCAATAGAGTGATGGAGCATTGGGGCAATAGAGTGAAGGAGCATTGGGTCAATAGAGTGATGGACCATTGGGGGCAATATAGTGATGGAGCATTGGGGAAAATAGAGTGGTGGAGCACTGGGGCAATAGAGTGGTGGAACATTGGGGCACTAGAGTGGTGGGGCATTGGGGCAATAGAGTGGTGGGGCATTGGGGCAATAGAGTGGTGGGGCATTGGGGCAATAGAGTGGTGGAGCATTGGGGCAATAGAGTGGTGGGGCATTGGGGCAATAGAGTGGTGGAGCATTGGGGGCAATAGAGTGATGGAGCATTGGGGACAATAGAGTGGTGGAGCATTGGGGCAATAGAGTGGTTGAACATTGGGGCACTAGAGTGGTGGGGCATTGGGGCAATATAGTGGTGGAACATTGGGCAATAGAGTGGTGGGGCATTGGGGGCAATAGAGTGATGGAGCATTTGGGCAATAGAGTGAAGGAGCATTGGGGAAATATAGTGATGGAGCATTTGGGCAATAGTGGTGGAGCATTGGGGCAATAGAGTGGTGGAGCATTGGTACACTAGAGTGGTGGAGCATTGGGGCAATAGAGTGGTGGAGCATTGGGGCAATAGAGTGGTGGAGCATGGGGTAATATATTGATGGAGCATTGGGGCAATAGAGTGGTGGAGCATTGGGACAATGGAGTGGTGGAGCATTAGGGCGAAAGAGTGGTGGAGCATTGGGGCGATAGAGTGGTGAAGCATTGGGGCAATAGAGTGGTGGAGCATTGGGGCAATAGAGTGGTGGAGCATTGGGCCAATAGAGTGATGGAGTATTGGGGCAATAGAGTGGTGGATCATTTGGGCAATATATTGGTGGAGCATTGGGACAATAGAGTGGTGGAGCATTGGGGCAATAGAGTGGTGGAGCATTGGTACACTAGAGTGGTGGAGCATTGGGGCAATATAGTGGTGGAGCATTGGGGCAATAGAGTGGTGGAGCATGGGGCAATATATTGATGGAGCATTGGGGCAATAGAGTGGTGGAGCATTGGGGCAATAGAGTGGTGGAGCATTGGGGCAATAGAGTGATGGAGCATTGGGGCAATAGAGCATTGGGGCAATAGGGTGGTGGAGCATTGGAACAATAGAGTGGTGGAGCATTGGGGCAATAGAGCAATAGAGTGGTGGAGCATTGGGGCAATAGATTGATGGAGCATTGGGGCAATAGAGTGGTGGAGCATTGGGGCAATAGATTGATGGAGCATTTGGGCACTAGAGTGGTGGAGCATTGGGGCAATAGAGTGGTGGAGCATTGGTACACTAGAGTGGTGGAGCATTGGGGCAATAGAGTGGTGGAGCATTGGGGAAATAGAGTGGTGGAGCATGGGGTAATATATTGATGGAGCATTGGGGCAATAGAGTGGTGGAGCATTGGGGCAATGGAGTGGTGGAGCATTGGGGCAATAGAGTGATGGAATATTGGGGCAATAGAGTGATGGAGCATTGGGGCAATAGAGCATTGGGGTAATAGGGTGGTGGAGCATTGGAACAATAGAGTGGTAGAGCATTGGGGCAATAGAGCATTGGGGCAATAGAGTGGTGGAGCATTGGGGCAATAGAGTGGTGGAGCATTGGGGCAATAGATTGATGGAGCATTGTGGCAATAGAGTGGTGGAGCATTGGGGCAATAGAGTGGTGGAGCATTGGGGCAATATAGTGGTGGAGCATTGGGGCAATAGAGTGGTGGAGTATTGGGGCAATAGATTGGTGGAATATTGGGGCAATAGCGTGGTGGAGCATTGGGGCAATAGAGTGGTGGAGCATTGGTACACTAGAGTGGTGGAGCATTGGGGCAATAGAGTGGTGGAGCATTGGGGCAATAGAGTGGTGGAGCATGGGGCAATAGATTGATGGAGCATTGGGGCAATAGAGTGGTGGAGCATTGGGGCAATAGAGTGGTGGAGCATTGGGGCAATAGAGTGGTGGAACATTGGGGCAATAGAGTGAGGGAGCATTGGGGCAATAGAGCATTGGGGCAATAGGGTGGTGGAGCATTGGAACAATAGAGTGGTGGAGCATTGGAGCAATAGAGCATTGGGGCAATAGAGTGGTGGAGCATTGGGGCAATAGATTGATGGAGCATTGGGGCAATAGAGTGGTGGAGCATTGGGGCAATAGAGTGATGGAGCATTGGGGCAATAGAGTGATGGAGCATTGGGGCAATAGAGCATTGGGGCAATAAAGTTGTGGAGCATTGGAACAATAGAGTGGTGGAGCATTGGGGCAATAGAGTGGTGGAGCATTGGGGCAATAGAGTGGTGGAGTATTGCGGCAATAGCGTGATGAAGCATTGGGGCAATAGAGTGATGGAACATTGGGGCAATAGAGTGGTGGAGCATTGGGGCAATAGAGTGGTGGAGCATTGGGGCAATAGAGTGGTGGAGCATTGGGGCAATAGAGTGATGGAGCATTGGGGCAATAGAGCATTGGGGAATAGGTGGTGGAGCATTGGGGCAATAGAGTGGTGGAGCATTGGGGCAATAGAGCATTGGGGCAATAGAGTGGTGGAGCATTGGGGCAATAGAGTGGTGGAGCATTGGGGCAATAGAGTGGTGGAGCATTGGGGCAATAGAGTGGTGGAGCATTGGGGCAATAGAGTGGTGGAGCATTGGGGCAATAGAGTGGTGGAGCATTGGGGCAATAGAGTGGTGGAGCATTGGGGCAATAGATTGGTGGAGCATTGGGGCAATAGAGTGGTGGAGCATTGGGGCAATAGAGTGGTGGAGCATTGGGACAATAGAGTGGTGGAGCATTGGGGCAATAGAGTGGTGGAGCATGGGGCAATATATTGATGGAGCATTGGGGCAATAGAGTGGTGGAGCATTGGGGCAATAGAGTGGTGGAGCATTGGGGCAATAGAGTGGTGGAACATTGGGGCAATAGAGTGATGGAGCATTGGGGCAATAGAGCATTGGGGCAATAGGGTGGTGGAGCATTGGAACAATAGAGTGGTGGAGCATTGGAGCAATAGAGCATTGGGGCAATAGAGTGGTGGAGCATTGGGGCAATAGATTGATGGAGCATTGGGGCAATAGAGTGGTGGAGCATTGGGGCAATAGAGTGATGGAGCATTGGGGCAATAGAGTGATGGAGCATTGGGGCAATAGAGCATTGGGGCAATAGAGTTGTGGAGCATTGGAACAATAGAGTGGTGGAGCATTGGGGCAATAGAGTGGTGGAGCATTGGGGCAATAGAGTGGTGGAGCATTGGGCAATAGAGTGATGGAGCATTGGGGCAATAGAGTGATGGACATTGGGGCAATAGAGTGGTGGAGCATTGGGCAATAGAGTGGTGGAGCATTGGTACAATAGAGTGGTGGAGCATTGGGGCGATAGAGTGGTGGAGCATTGGGGCAATAGAGTATGGAGCATTGGGGCAATAGAGTGGTGGAGCATTGGGGCAATAGAGTGGTGGAGCATTGGGGCAATAGAGTGGTGGAGCATTGGGGCAATAGAGTGGTGGAGCATTGGGGCAATATAGTGGTGGAGCATTGGGGCAATAGAGTGATGGAGTATTGGGGCAATAGAGTGGTGGAGCATTGGGGCAATAGATTGGTGGAGCATTGGGACAATAGAGTGGTGGAGCATTGGGGCAATAGAGTGGTGGAGCATTGGTACACTAGAGTGGTGGAGCATTGGGGCAATAGAGTGGTGGAGCATTGGGGCAATAGAGTGGTGGAGCATGGGGTAATATATTGATGGAGCATTGGGGCAATAGAGTGGTGGAGCATTGGGGCAATAGAGTGGTGGAGCATTGGGGCAATAGAGTGATGGAACATTGGGGCAATAGAGCATTGGGGTAATAGGGTGGTGGAGCATTGGAACAATAGAGTGGTAGAGCATTGGGGCAATAGAGCATTGGGGCAATAGAGTGGTGGAGCATTGGGGCAATAGAGTGGTGGAGCATTGGGGCAATAGATTGATGGAGCATTGTGGCAATAGAGTGGTGGAGCATTGGGGCAATAGAGTGGTGGAGCATTGGGGCAATAGATTGGTGGAGCATTGGGGCAATAGAGTGATGGAGCATTGGGGACAATAGAGTGGTGGAGCATTGGGACAATAGAGTGGTGGAGCATTGGAGCAATAGAGTGGTGGAGCATTGGGGCAATAGAGTGGTGGAGCATTGGGGCAATGGAGACGTGAAGCATTGGGGCAATAGAGTGGTGGAGTATTGGGGCAATAGATTGGTGGAACATTGGGGCAATAGAGTGTTGAAGCATTGGGGCAATAGAGTGGTGGAGCATTGGGGCAATAGAGTGGTGGAACATTGGGGCAATAGAGTGGTGGAGCATTGGGGCGATATAGTGATGGAGTATTGGGACAATAGAGTGGTGGAGCATTGGGACAATATAGTGGTGGTACATTGGGGCAATAGAGTGGTGGAGCATTGGAACAATAGAGTGGTGGAGCATCGGAACAATAGAGTGGTGGAGCATTGGGGCAATAGAGTGGTGGAACATTGGGGCAATCGAGTGGTGGAACATTGGGGCAATAGAGTGGTGGAGCATTGGGGCAATAGAGTGGTGGGGCATTGGAACAATAGAGTGGTGGAGCATTGGGGCAATAGATTGGTGGAGCATTGGGGCAATAGAGTGGTGGAGCATTGGGGCAATAGAATGGTGGAACATTGGGGCAATAGAGTGGTGGAACATTGGGGCAATAGAGTGGTGGAGCATTGGGGCAATAGAGTGGTGGAGTATTGGGGAAATAGAGTGATGGAGCATTGGGGGCAATAGAGTGATGGAGCATTGGGGCAATAGAGTGAAGGAGCATTGGGTCAATAGAGTGATGGACCATTGGGGGCAATATAGTGATGGAGCATTGGGGAAAATAGAGTGGTGGAGCACTGGGGCAATAGAGTGGTGGAACATTGGGGCACTAGAGTGGTGGGGCATTGGGGCAATAGAGTGGTGGGGCATTGGGGCAATAGAGTGGTGGGGCATTGGGGCAATAGAGTGGTGGAGCATTGGGGCAATAGAGTGGTGGGGCATTGGGGCAATAGAGTGGTGGAGCATTGGGGGCAATAGAGTGATGGAGCATTGGGGACAATAGAGTGGTGGAGCATTGGGGCAATAGAGTGGTTGAACATTGGGGCACTAGAGTGGTGGGGCATTGGGGCAATATAGTGGTGGAACATTGGGCAATAGAGTGGTGGGGCATTGGGGGCAATAGAGTGATGGAGCATTTGGGCAATAGAGTGAAGGAGCATTGGGGAAATATAGTGATGGAGCATTTGGGCAATAGTGGTGGAGCATTGGGGCAATAGAGTGGTGGAGCATTGGTACACTAGAGTGGTGGAGCATTGGGGCAATAGAGTGGTGGAGCATTGGGGCAATAGAGTGGTGGAGCATGGGGTAATATATTGATGGAGCATTGGGGCAATAGAGTGGTGGAGCATTGGGACAATGGAGTGGTGGAGCATTAGGGCGAAAGAGTGGTGGAGCATTGGGGCGATAGAGTGGTGAAGCATTGGGGCAATAGAGTGGTGGAGCATTGGGGCAATAGAGTGGTGGAGCATTGGGCCAATAGAGTGATGGAGTATTGGGGCAATAGAGTGGTGGATCATTTGGGCAATATATTGGTGGAGCATTGGGACAATAGAGTGGTGGAGCATTGGGGCAATAGAGTGGTGGAGCATTGGTACACTAGAGTGGTGGAGCATTGGGGCAATATAGTGGTGGAGCATTGGGGCAATAGAGTGGTGGAGCATGGGGCAATATATTGATGGAGCATTGGGGCAATAGAGTGGTGGAGCATTGGGGCAATAGAGTGGTGGAGCATTGGGGCAATAGAGTGATGGAGCATTGGGGCAATAGAGCATTGGGGCAATAGGGTGGTGGAGCATTGGAACAATAGAGTGGTGGAGCATTGGGGCAATAGAGCAATAGAGTGGTGGAGCATTGGGGCAATAGATTGATGGAGCATTGGGGCAATAGAGTGGTGGAGCATTGGGGCAATAGATTGATGGAGCATTTGGGCACTAGAGTGGTGGAGCATTGGGGCAATAGAGTGGTGGAGCATTGGTACACTAGAGTGGTGGAGCATTGGGGCAATAGAGTGGTGGAGCATTGGGGAAATAGAGTGGTGGAGCATGGGGTAATATATTGATGGAGCATTGGGGCAATAGAGTGGTGGAGCATTGGGGCAATGGAGTGGTGGAGCATTGGGGCAATAGAGTGATGGAATATTGGGGCAATAGAGTGATGGAGCATTGGGGCAATAGAGCATTGGGGTAATAGGGTGGTGGAGCATTGGAACAATAGAGTGGTAGAGCATTGGGGCAATAGAGCATTGGGGCAATAGAGTGGTGGAGCATTGGGGCAATAGAGTGGTGGAGCATTGGGGCAATAGATTGATGGAGCATTGTGGCAATAGAGTGGTGGAGCATTGGGGCAATAGAGTGGTAGAGCATTGGGGCAATATAGTGGTGGAGCATTGGGGCAATAGAGTGGTGGAGTATTTGGGGCAATAGATTGGTGGAATATTGGGGCAATAGCGTGGTGAAGCATTGGGGCAATAGAGTGGTGGAGCATTGGTATACTAGAGTGGTGGAGCATTGGGGCAATAGAGTGGTGGAGCATTGGGGCAATAGAGTGGTGGAGCATGGGGCAATATATTGATGGAGCATTGGGGCAATAGAGTGGTGGAGCATTGGGGCAATAGAGTGGTGGAGCATTGGGGCAATAGAGTGCTGGAACATTGGGGGCAATAGAGTGAGGGAGCATTGGGGCAATAGAGCATTGGGGCAATAGGGTGGTGGAGCATTGGAACAATAGAGTGGTGGAGCATTGGAGCAATAGAGCATTGGGGCAATAGAGTGGTGGAGCATTGGGGCAATAGATTGATGGAGCATTGGGGCAATAGAGTGGTGGAGCATTGGGGCAATAGAGTGATGGAGCATTGGGGCAATAGAGTGATGGAGCATTGGGGCAATAGAGCATTGGGGCAATAAAGTTGTGGAGCATTGGAACAATAGAGTGGTGGAGCATTGGGGCAATAGAGTGGTGGAGCATTGGGGCAATAGAGTGGTGGAGTATTGCGGCAATAGCGTGATGAAGCATTGGGGCAATAGAGTGATGGAACATTGGGGCAATAGAGTGGTGGAGCATTGGGACAATAGAGTGGTGGAGCATTGGTACAATAGAGTGGTGGAGCATTGGGGCGATAGAGTGGTGGAGCATTGGGGCAATAGAGTGGTGGAGCATTGGGGCGATAGAGTGATGGAGTATTGGGGCAATAGAGTGATGGAGCATTGGGGCAATAGAGTGGTGGAGCATTGGGGCGATAGAGTGGTGGAGCATTGGGGCGATAGTGTGGTGGAGCATTGGGGCAATAGAGTGGTGGAGCATTGGGGCAATATAGTGGTGGTGCATTGGGCCAATAGAGTGATGGAGTATTGGGGCAATAGAGTGGTGGAGCATTGGGGCAATAGATTGGTGGAGCATTGGGACAATAGAGTGGTGAAGCATTGGGGCAATAGAGTGGTGGAGCATTGGTACACTAGTGTGGTGGAGCATTGGGCCAATAGAGTGGTGGAGTATTGGGGCAATAGAGTGGTGGAGCATGGGGTAATATATTGATGGAGCATTGGGGCAATAGAGTGGTGGAGCATTGGGGCAATAGAGTGGTGGAGCATTGGGGCAATATAGTGATGGAACATTGGGGCAATAGAGTGATGGAGCATTTAGGCAATAGAGCATTGGGGCAATAGGGTGGTGGAGCATTGGAACAATAGAGTGGTGGAGCATTGGGGCAATAGAGCATTGGGGCAATAGAGTGGTGGAGCATTGGGGCAATAGATTGATGGAGCATTGGGGCAATAGAGTGGTGGAGCATTGGGGCAATAGATTGATGGAGCATTTGGGCAATAGAGTGGTGGAGCATTGGGGCAATAGAGTGGTGGAGCATTGGTACACTAGAGTGGTGGAGCATTGGGGCAATAGAGTGGTGGAGCATTGGGGCAATAGAGTGGTGGAGCATGGGGCAATATATTGATGGAGCATTGGGGCAATAGAGTGGTGGAGCATTGGGGCAATAATGTGGTGGAGCATTGGGGCAATAGAGTGATGGAATATTGGGGCAATATAGTGATGGAGCATTGGGGCAATAGAGCATTGGGGCAATAGGGTGGTGGAGCATTGGAACAATAGAGTGGTGGAGCATTGGGGCAATAGAGTGGTGGAGCATTGGGGCAATAGATTGATGGAGCATTGGGGCAATAGAGTGGTGGAGCATTGGGGCAATAGATTGATGGAGCATTGTGGCAATAGAGTGGTGGAGCATTGGGGCGATAGAGTGGTGGAGCATTGGGGCAATAGAGTGGTGGAGCATTGGGGCGATAGAGTGGTGGAGCATTGGGGCGATAGAGTGATGGAGTATTGGGGCAATAGAGTGATGGAGCATTGGGGCAATAGAGTGGTGGAGCATTGGGGCAATAGAGTGGTGGAGCATTGGGGCAATAGTGTGGTGGAGCATTGGGGCAATATGTGGTGGAGCATTGGGGCAATAGAGTGGTGGAGCATTGGGGCAATAGAGTGGTGGAGCATTGGGGCAATAGAGTGGTGGAGCATTGGGGCAATAGAGTGGTGGAGCATTGGGAATAGAGTGGTGGAGCATTGGGGCAATAGAGTGGTGGAGCATTGGTACAATAGTGTGGTGGAGCATTGGGCCAATAGAGTGGTGAGCATTGGGGCAATAGAGTGGTGGAGCATGGGGCAATAGAGTGATGGAGCATTGGGGCA
Source organism: Archivesica marissinica (assembly GCA_014843695.1). Taxonomy (NCBI): domain Eukaryota; kingdom Metazoa; phylum Mollusca; class Bivalvia; order Venerida; family Vesicomyidae; genus Archivesica; species Archivesica marissinica. The sequence continues at coordinate 49,231,711 of CM026397.1, forward strand.
ATAGAGTGGTGGAGCATTGGGGCAATAGAGTGGTGGAGCATTGGGGCAATAGAGCATTGGGGCAATAGAGTGGTGGAGCATTGGGACAATAGAGTGGTGGAGCATTGGGGCAATAGAGCATTGGGGCAATAGTGTGGTGGAGCATTGGGGCAATAGAGTGGTGGAACATTGGGGCAATAGAGTGGTGGAGCATTGGGGCAATAGAGTGGTGGAGCATTGGGGCAATAGAGTGGTGGAGCATTGGGGCAATAGAGTGGTGGAGCATTGGGGCAATAGAGTGGTGGAGCATTGGGGCAATAGAGTGGTGGAGCATTGGGACAATAGAGTGGTGGAGCATTGGGGCAATAGAGTGGTGGAGCATTGGGGCAATAGAGTGGTGGAGCATTGAGGCAATATAGTGGTGGAGCATTGGGGCAATAGAGTGGTGGAGCATTGGGGCAATAGAGTGGTGGAGCATTGGGGCAATAGAGTGGTGGAGCATTGGGGCAATAGATTGGTGGAGCATTGGGACAATAGAGTGGTGGAACATTGGGGCAATAGAGTGGTGGAGCATTGGGGCAATAGAGTGGTGGAGCATTGGGGCAATAGATTGATGGAGTATTGGGGCAATAGATTGGTGGAGCATTGGGGCAATAGAGTGGTGGAACATTGGGGCAATAGAGTGGTGGAGCATTGGGGCAATAGAGTGGTGGAGCATTGGGGCAATAGAGTGGTGGAGCATTGGGGCAATAGAGTGGTGGAGCATTGGGGCAATAGAGTGGTGGAGCATTGGGGCAATAGAGTGATGGAGCATTGGGGCAATAGAGTGGTGGAGCATTGGGGCAATAGAGTGGTGGAGCATTGGGACAATAGAGTGATGGAGCATTGGGGCAATAGAGTGGTGGAGCATTGGGGCAATAGAGTGGTGGAGCATTGGGGCAATAGAGTGGTGGAGCATTGGGGCAATAGAGTGGTGGAGCATTGGGGCAATAGAGTGATGGAGCATTGGGGCAATAGAGTGGTGGAGCATTGGGGCAATAGAGTGGTGGAGCATTGGGGCAATAGAGTGGTGGAGCATTGGGGCAATAGAGTGATGGAGCATTGGGGCAATAGAGTGGTGGAGCATTGGGGCAATAGAGCATTGGGGTAATAGAGTGGTGGAGCATTGGGGCAATAGAGTGGTGGAGCATTGGGGCAATAGAGTGGTGGAGCATTGGGGCAATAG
>CM026397.1:49233914-49300408 GCA_014843695.1 Archivesica marissinica
ACATTAGAGTGTATGGGATTGTACGAATGCATAAACTAGGCGTTACGGAGTCCGTACATTAGAGTGTATGGGGTTGTACGAATGCATAAACTAGGCGTTACGGAGTCCGTACATTAGAGTGTATGGGATTGTACGAATGCATAAACTAGGCGTTACGGAGTCCGTACATTAGAGTGTATGGGAGTGTACGAATGCATAAACTAGGCGTTACGGAGTTGGTACATTAGAGTGTATGGGGATTGTACGAATGCATAAACTAGGCGTTACGGAGTACGTACATTAGAGTGTATGGGGATTGTACGAATGCATAAACTAGGCGTTACGGAGTCCGTACATTAGAGTGTATGGGGATTGTACGAATGCATAAACTAGGCGTTACGGAGTCCGTACATTAGAGTGTATGGGGATTGTACGAATGCATAAACTAGGCGTTACGGAGTCCGTACATTAGAGTGTATGGGGATTGTACGAATGCATAAACTAGGCGTTGCGGAGTCCGTACATTAGAGTGTATGGGGTTGTACGAATGCATAAACTAGGCGTTGCGGAGTCCGTACATTAGAGTGTATGGGGATTGTACGAATGCATAAACTAGGCGTTACGGAGTCCGTACATTAGAGTGTATGGGGTTGTACGAATGCATAAACTAGGCGTTACGGAGTCCGTACATTAGAGTGTATGGGGATTGTACGAATGCATAAACTAGGCGTTACGGAGTCCGTACATTAGAGTGTATGGGGATTGTACGAATGCATAAACTAGGCGTTACGGAGTCCGTACATTAGAGTGTATGGGGATTGTACGAATGCATAAACTAGGCGTTACGGAGTCCGTACATTAGAGTGTATGGGATTGTACGAATGCATAAACTAGGCGTTACGGAGTCCGTACATTAGAGTGTATGGGGTTGTACGAATGCATAAACTAGGCGTTACGGAGTCCGTACATTAGAGTGTATGGGATTGTACGAATGCGTACACTAGGCGTTACGGAGTCCGTACATTAGAGTGTATGGGGTTGTACGAATGCATAAACTAGGCGTTACGGAGTCCGTACATTAGAGTGTATGGGGATTGTACGAATGCATAAACTAGGCGTTACGGAGTTGGTACATTAGAGTGTATGGGATTGTACGAATGCATAAACTAGGCGTTACGGAGTCCGTACATTAGAGTGTATGGGAGTGTACGAATGCGCCCACTAGGCGCTATGGAGTCTGTACATTCGAGTGTATGGGAGTGTACGAATGCATAAACTAGGCGTTACGGAGTCCGTACAGTAGAGTGTATGGGAGTGTACGAATGCATAAACTAGGCGTTACGGAGTTGGTACATTAGAGTGTATGGGAGTGTACGAATGCATAAACTAGGCGTTACGGAGTTGGTACATTAGAGTGTATGGGGATTGTACGAATGCATAAACTAGGCGTTACGGAGTCCGTACATTAGAGTGTATGGGGATTGTACGAATGCATAAACTAGGCGTTGCGGAGTCCGTACATTAGAGTGTATGGGGTTGTACGAATGCATAAACTAGGCGTTGCGGAGTCCGTACATTAGAGTGTATGGGGATTGTACGAATGCATAAACTAGGCGTTACGGAGTCCGTACATTAGAGTGTATGGGGTTGTACGAATGCATAAACTAGGCGTTGCGGAGTCCGTACATTAGAGTGTATGGGGATTGTACGAATGCATAAACTAGGCGTTACGGAGTCCGTACATTAGAGTGTATGGGGTTGTACGAATGCATAAACTAGGCGTTACGGAGTCCGTACATTAGAGTGTATGGGATTGTACGAATGCATAAACTAGGCGTTACGGAGTCGTACATTAGAGTGTATGGGATTGTACGAATGCGTACACTAGGCGTTACGGAGTCCGTACATTAGAGTGTATGGGGTTGTACGAATGCATAAACTAGGCGTTACGGAGTCCGTACATTAGAGTGTATGGGGATTGTACGAATGCATAAACTAGGCGTTACGGAGTTGGTACATTAGAGTGTATGGGATTGTACGAATGCATAAACTAGGCGTTACGGAGTTGGTACATTAGAGTGTATGGGATTGTACGAATGCATAAACTAGGCGTTACGGAGTCCGTACATTAGAGTGTATGGGAGTGTACGAATGCGCCCACTAGGCGCTATGGAGTCTGTACATTCGAGTGTATGGGAGTGTACGAATGCATAAACTAGGCGTTACGGAGTCCGTACATTAGAGTGTATGGGGATTGTACGAATGCATAAACTAGGCGTTACGGAGTCCGTACATTAGAGTGTATGGGGTTGTACGAATGCATAAACTAGGCGTTACGGAGTCCGTACATTAGAGTGTATGGGGATTGTACGAATGCATAAACTAGGCGTTACGGAGTCCGTACATTAGAGTGTATGGGGTTGTACGAATGCATAAACTAGGCGTTGCGGAGTCCGTACATTAGAGTGTATGGGGATTGTACGAATGCATAAACTAGGCGTTGCGGAGTCCGTACATTAGAGTGTATGGGGTTGTACGAATGCATAAACTAGGCGTTACGGAGTCCGTACATTAGAGTGTATGGGATTGTACGAATGCATAAACTAGGCGTTACGGAGTCGTACATTAGAGTGTATGGGATTGTACGAATGCATAAACTAGGCGTTACGGAGTCCGTACATTAGAGTGTATGGGGTTGTACGAATGCATAAACTAGGCGTTACGGAGTCCGTACATTAGAGTGTATGGGGATTGTACGAATGCATAAACTAGGCGTTACGGAGTCCGTACATTAGAGTGTATGGGATTGTACGAATGCATAAACTAGGCGTTACGGAGTCGGTACATTAGAGTGTATGGGATTGTACGAATGCATAAACTAGGCGTTACGGAGTCCGTACATTAGAGTGTATGGGAGTGTACGAATGCGTCAACTAGGCGTTATGGAGTCTGTACATTCGAGTGTATGGGATTGTACGAATGCATAAACTAGGCGTTACGGAGTACGTACATTAGAGTGTATGGGGATTGTACGAATGCATAAACTAGGCGTTACGGAGTCCGTACATTAGAGTGTATGGGGTTGTACGAATGCATAAACTAGGCGTTACGGAGTCCGTACATTAGAGTGTATGGGGATTGTACGAATGCATAAACTAGGCGTTACGGAGTCCGTACATTAGAGTGTATGGGATTGTACGAATGCATAAACTAGGCGTTACGGAGTTCGTACATTAGAGTGTATGGGATTGTACGAATGCATAAACTAGGCGTTACGGAGTCCGTACATTAGAGTGTATGGGAGTGTACGAATGCGCCCACTAGGCGCTATGGAGTCTGTACATTCGAGTGTATGGGAGTGTACGAATGCATAAACTAGGCGTTACGGAGTCCGTACATTAGAGTGTATGGGAGTGTACGAATGCATAAACTAGGCGTTACGGAGTCGGTACATTAGAGTGTATGGGAGTGTACGAATGCATAAACTAGGCGTTACGGAGTTGGTACATTAGAGTGTATGGGGATTGTACGAATGCATAAACTAGGCGTTACGGAGTACGTACATTAGAGTGTATGGGGATTGTACGAATGCATAAACTAGGCGTTACGGAGTCCGTACATTAGAGTGTATGGGGATTGTACGAATGCATAAACTAGGCGTTACGGAGTCCGTACATTAGAGTGTATGGGGATTGTACGAATGCATAAACTAGGCGTTACGGAGTCCGTACATTAGAGTGTATGGGGATTGTACGAATGCATAAACTAGGCGTTGCGGAGTCCGTACATTAGAGTGTATGGGGTTGTACGAATGCATAAACTAGGCGTTACGGAGTCCGTACATTAGAGTGTATGGGGATTGTACGAATGCATAAACTAGGCGTTACGGAGTCCGTACATTAGAGTGTATGGGGATTGTACGAATGCATAAACTAGGCGTTACGGAGTCCGTACATTAGAGTGTATGGGGATTGTACGAATGCATAAACTAGGCGTTACGGAGTCCGTACATTAGAGTGTATGGGATTGTACGAATGCATAAACTAGGCGTTGCGGAGTCCGTACATTAGAGTGTATGGGGTTGTACGAATGCATAAACTAGGCGTTACGGAGTCCGTACATTAGAGTGTATGGGATTGTACGAATGCATAAACTAGGCGTTACGGAGTCGTACATTAGAGTGTATGGGATTGTACGAATGCGTACACTAGGCGTTACGGAGTCCGTACATTAGAGTGTATGGGGTTGTACGAATGCATAAACTAGGCGTTACGGAGTCCGTACATTAGAGTGTATGGGGATTGTACGAATGCATAAACTAGGCGTTACGGAGTCGGTACATTAGAGTGTATGGGATTGTACGAATGCATAAACTAGGCGTTACGGAGTTGGTACATTAGAGTGTATGGGATTGTACGAATGCATAAACTAGGCGTTACGGAGTCCGTACATTAGAGTGTATGGGAGTGTACGAATGCGCCCACTAGGCGCTATGGAGTCTGTACATTCGAGTGTATGGGAGTGTACGAATGCATAAACTAGGCGTTACGGAGTCCGTACATTAGAGTGTATGGGGATTGTACGAATGCATAAACTAGGCGTTACGGAGTCCGTACATTAGAGTGTATGGGGTTGTACGAATGCATAAACTAGGCGTTACGGAGTCCGTACATTAGAGTGTATGGGGATTGTACGAATGCATAAACTAGGCGTTACGGAGTCCGTACATTAGAGTGTATGGGATTGTACGAATGCATAAACTAGGCGTTGCGGAGTCCGTACATTAGAGTGTATGGGGTTGTACGAATGCATAAACTAGGCGTTACGGAGTCCGTACATTAGAGTGTATGGGATTGTACGAATGCATAAACTAGGCGTTACGGAGTCGTACATTAGAGTGTATGGGATTGTACGAATGCATAAACTAGGCGTTACGGAGTCCGTACATTAGAGTGTATGGGGTTGTACGAATGCATAAACTAGGCGTTACGGAGTCCGTACATTAGAGTGTATGGGGATTGTACGAATGCATAAACTAGGCGTTACGGAGTTGGTACATTAGAGTGTATGGGATTGTACGAATGCATAAACTAGGCGTTACGGAGTCCGTACATTAGAGTGTATGGGAGTGTACGAATGCATAAACTAGGCGTTATGGAGTCTGTACATTAGAGTGTATGGGAGTGTACGAATGCATAAACTAGGCGTTACGGAGTCCGTACATTAGAGTGTATGGGAGTGTACGAATGCATAAACTAGGCGTTACGGAGTTGGTACATTAGAGTGTATGGGATTGTACGAATGCATAAACTAGGCGTTACGGAGTCCGTACATTAGAGTGTATGGGGATTGTACGAATGCATAAACTAGGCGTTACGGAGTCCGTACATTAGAGTGTATGGGGATTGTACGAATGCATAAACTAGGCGTTACGGAGTCCGTACATTAGAGTGTATGGGGATTGTACGAATGCATAAACTAGGCGTTGCGGAGTCCGTACATTAGAGTGTATGGGGTTGTACGAATGCATAAACTAGGCGTTACGGAGTCCGTACATTAGAGTGTATGGGATTGTACGAATGCATAAACTAGGCGTTGCGGAGTCCGTACATTAGAGTGTATGGGGTTGTACGAATGCATAAACTAGGCGTTACGGAGTCCGTACATTAGAGTGTATGGGATTGTACGAATGCATAAACTAGGCGTTACGGAGTCGGTACATTAGAGTGTATGGGGATTGTACGAATGCATAAACTAGGCGTTACGGAGTCCGTACATTAGAGTGTATGGGGATTGTACGAATGCATAAACTAGGCGTTACGGAGTCCGTACATTAGAGTGTATGGGGATTGTACGAATGCATAAACTAGGCGTTACGGAGTCCGTACATTAGAGTGTATGGGGTTGTACGAATGCATAAACTAGGCGTTACGGAGTCCGTACATTAGAGTGTATGGGGATTGTACGAATGCATAAACTAGGCGTTACGGAGTCGTACATTAGAGTGTATGGGATTGTACGAATGCATAAACTAGGCGTTACGGAGTCCGTACATTAGAGTGTATGGGATTGTACGAATGCATAAACTAGGCGTTGCGGAGTCCGTACATTAGAGTGTATGGGGTTGTACGAATGCATAAACTAGGCGTTACGGAGTCCGTACATTAGAGTGTATGGGGATTGTACGAATGCATAAACTAGGCGTTGCGGAGTCCGTACATTAGAGTGTATGGGGATTGTACGAATGCATAAACTAGGCGTTACGGAGTCGTACATTAGAGTGTATGGGATTGTACGAATGCATACACTAGGCGTTACGGAGTCCGTACATTAGAGTGTATGGGATTGTACGAATGCATAAACTAGGCGTTGCGGAGTCCGTACATTAGAGTGTATGGGGTTGTACGAATGCATAAACTAGGCGTTACGGAGTCCGTACATTAGAGTGTATGGGATTGTACGAATGCATAAACTAGGCGTTACGGAGTCGTACATTAGAGTGTATGGGATTGTACGAATGCGTACACTAGGCGTTACGGAGTCCGTACATTAGAGTGTATGGGGTTGTACGAATGCATAAACTAGGCGTTACGGAGTCCGTACATTAGAGTGTATGGGGATTGTACGAATGCATAAACTAGGCGTTACGGAGTTGGTACATTAGAGTGTATGGGATTGTACGAATGCATAAACTAGGCGTTACGGAGTTGGTACATTAGAGTGTATGGGATTGTACGAATGCATAAACTAGGCGTTACGGAGTCCGTACATTAGAGTGTATGGGAGTGTACGAATGCGCCCACTAGGCGCTATGGAGTCTGTACATTCGAGTGTATGGGAGTGTACGAATGCATAAACTAGGCGTTACGGAGTCCGTACATTAGAGTGTATGGGGATTGTACGAATGCATAAACTAGGCGTTACGGAGTCCGTACATTAGAGTGTATGGGGTTGTACGAATGCATAAACTAGGCGTTGCGGAGTCCGTACATTAGAGTGTATGGGGATTGTACGAATGCATAAACTAGGCGTTACGGAGTCCGTACATTAGAGTGTATGGGATTGTACGAATGCATAAACTAGGCGTTGCGGAGTCCGTACATTAGAGTGTATGGGGTTGTACGAATGCATAAACTAGGCGTTACGGAGTCCGTACATTAGAGTGTATGGGATTGTACGAATGCATAAACTAGGCGTTACGGAGTCGTACATTAGAGTGTATGGGATTGTACGAATGCATAAACTAGGCGTTACGGAGTCCGTACATTAGAGTGTATGGGGTTGTACGAATGCATAAACTAGGCGTTACGGAGTCCGTACATTAGAGTGTATGGGTTTGTACGAATGCGCAAACTAGGCGTTACGGAGTCCGTACATTAGAGTGTATGGGATTGTACGAATGCATAAACTAGGCGTTACGGAGTCCGTACATTAGAGTGTATGGGGATTGTACGAATGCATAAACTAGGCGTTGCGGAGTCCGTACATTAGAGTGTATGGGATTGTACGAATGCATAAACTAGGCGTTACGGAGTCCGTACATTAGAGTGTATGGGATTGTACGAATGCATAAACTAGGCGTTACGGAGTATGTACATTGAAGTATATTGGAGTGTACGAATGCGCCCACTAGGCGCTATGGAGTCCGTGCATTAGAGTGTATGGGATTGTACGAATGCGCCCACTTGGCGCTATGGAGTCCGTATATTGAAGTACATGTACAATGTATTTGAGAGTGTATGAATGCCTACACTGTAGGGGTTATGGAGTCCGTATATTAAGTACAATGTATGTTGGAGTCTATAAATGCTTACACTGGGCGTTATGGAGTCCGTATATTAAAGTACAATGTATATATGAGTGTATAAATGCTTACACTGGGCGTTACGGAGTCCGTATATTAAAGTACAATGTTGGCAGGATATATGCATGTTTTCCTTGGCAAGCTTAGCTGTGCTATGTGTTGTGTGTTTTACGTTTATTTATCGTCGCTACCGGTTGCCCATATGAGCGACGCCTCCTGAAGAGATTAGTCATTTTAGATTGTTGGAGGATAGTGCAATGATACAGAGAGAGACCCATTCCAGAGTCTCCTCTGGTTCTTTTACGTGCACGGTGTACAGCACCGACACGAGACCTCGGTTTAATGTCCCATCTGAAAGACTGTTAATTTTATTAGGGTCAGACGGGGGATCGAACCTGCGATCCCTGGATTACCAGTCCAGCGTGTTAACACTGGACTACCTGGTCCGTCTGTATGTTATGTAGTTAACCAGTACTAGGTAATATGTAGGTGCCTTTCTCAATGGTACATGCCGTGATCTAGCATCCAAACTCTCGCTTACAAACACGTCCGTCTACCACTTGACCACGGACGGCTCAGCTTTGTATGCAAAACTGCGAACAATATGTGCCATAACTGTGTAGTTGGAACTTTGTGCGACGCTCTTGATTGGAGTAGCTATAACCAAATGCATTTCTTAATCCTTTTTTTTGTTGGTATTGTTAGCTTTTTGCTAATTTTCTTCTTCATTTTCCCTTTATATTAGTAATCATCAAGCTTAGTATTTGCAAAACTCAAATATTCAGTCACTTTGTTTATTACAATCTAGTATTTTAGGGAAGGCCATAACTAATGTTGTTAAAACGTGTGGCCCAACCCATTTGCTTCAACATTTATTGACAATTCATGTGCACAACAATGACATAAATCGTACATACTATACATACTTGTGTTCATTTGTTTTGTTTTGTTCTGTACATTGTATATTATATAGAATGCAATAAAATATAAGTTGGATGCTTTACTAACAGATGATGGCGATAAATACATATTTCTAAAGTCGTCAAATTAAAATCTATATTACCGGAGGCTTGCTTGTTTACAAATGGCGGTTTGTGGAAAAGTTAGCATTTTTCATATATCTGTTTATAACTCTCTTGATACTATGGCCAGTACAGTAAGAGAACTCTTATATATTTGCATTGTTTATGAAACTATGTCCCGGTCCTAATGGCAATCTATGTAAAACATTTTATAAATTGGTGATACGGGTAGAATATGTCAGTTGAAACATGATTGTGCAAGTTGATCAGTTGTTCATGAAAGTTATTTAATGTAGTCTGCTAGTGATTCTGCGGACCGCCTACATGTCCGAATGGTTACGGTCCCAGACTTGTATGTGTGGCGTCTGTGGTCCAGTGGTAGAGCGTCGGATTTGGAATCGAACAGTCCTGGGTTCGATACTCGGTCAGGCCACGTATGTAGTGTCATTGAGCAAGGCACCTCACACACATTGCTTAGTACTGGTTAATCGCTTAGGCTAAGCCTGCCCAGGAAAACATGTCTAAGTCCCCGCAAAGGGTTTGACATTAAAGGAACATACATACATACATACGTATACCACTGTAAGTTTGTAACCTGTCATCACTGAATGACTGATGGTCACTTGTTCGAGCACCGTTTCATGAACATTTTGGCAGCGGTTTGTACACCAAGCCAATTTTGATATGTGGGGGACAAATATCAACATACAACAAACATAGTAACATACTTGCTATTATCGAGTATCAAACCCATGACCTTTTGATTCCAAACCCATGTTCTACCATAGGAACACGGATGTCACACCTAGCCCACATGGACTCCATTGCACATAGAGCAAGATAGACTGTGCCTTGTTAATGTTGATCTGAAAATTGCACTCTGTTAGAAGATGTTAATGTTGAATGTTTTCTTGTTGATGGCTCTAATATTGAGGGAAAGTAGTGATTTAATGCAGTCTGCACATCAGTTGGGCAAGTGAACAACTTTCAAACATGTTGTCAAATCGACCGTTGTCGAGTGGTTACGGTCGCTGACTTGTATACCACTGTAACCTATCATCTCTGATGGTCACGGGTTCGCTCAGACCGTGTCTCGTTATATGAAAAGTTGGCAGTTTCGTACAGAGGTTGGTGCACCAAGTACTGGTTAACCGCTGGAGCATTCCCAGGAAGGTGTTGTTACTGTTACGGTAGCAACGTTAAATAAACTTATATAAAAAAATATTTTCAACATATGTTGCTTAACCCATTTGATTCTGGATACATTTAAAGGCGTTTGCAAACAACATAGATCCAGATCAGCTGAAGCATGACACTGACTGCTGATCAGGATCTATGTTGTTTGCTACATAGCCAAGTGTCTTAGCAAGATCATCTGAATAGCAAACAGCATAGAGCCTGATCAGACGGCACGTTCCATGGCAGCTGATCTGACTCTATGTTCTTTGCAAATACTGTTGGAACGGTATCCAGAATAATAATAATGTAATGTTTGTCGTAGTGTTTATTAATTATTATTGATGCATGTATTATGATTACAGTGAGCAGAAATGACTGATACATAATGCAAGTTGGAGGATAGAACCGATCATGCAGCGCAGGAACCCAGGTGCCACAGCAGCCCTGCTTCAGAAAGCAAACAGTCAACTTAAGGGTGAGAAGATTGAAAAACCTGAAGATGAATTAAATGTGAGTATAAACCTGTTAATGAACTAAAAGTGTGCTTTACATCGTGCACTTAAAAGAACCAGAGGAGACTCTGGAATGGGTCTCTGTCTGTATCATTGCACTATCCTCCAAAATCTAAAATGACTAATCTCTTCAGGAGGCGTCGCTCATATGTGTAACCTTTAGCGACGATAAATAAACATAAAACACACATAAAGGGACTTTTAAAACAACAATAGGAAAGGAATAAGATAAAAATAAATGATTTTGTTGAGATGTAGAGTGTTTGTTGTGGACTATAAAAATCAAATAAATTCAGTGTGGTAGTCTTACAGTCAATACACTCTTCAATAACTTCAGACAAAAAATATCTTGGCCACAAATAATACCTGTTAGTGTCGTCCTTGTAGGCCTATATCAGGCTGTCCGATTAGCGCAGTGGTCAGCGCTTCTCACCAATGTGACCCTGGTTCGATCTGCGGACCTGGAAGTATGCGAGATGGTACGGTGGTCGCCAGATTGGACAGTTGTGTTTTCTCCGTTACTCCAGTTTCCTCCCATCCCATACGAATGACCACATTTACGCTTTCATCCGCGCCAACGAGAGTAATTAATATAAGTTGTTAAAACTTGCTTCACAATCGTTATAAAATAAATAAAGTTTACACTTTACAGGCCTATATCAGTTCATTGGCTCAGAAAACCTCCAAGCAACAGAAGTCTGTGAACTTTGAGGACCTCGGAGAGAGTATTTCTATATCTAGCAACATTGAAGATGTTGTGGTGAAACACAGACCGGAACCTGCAACCGCCAGTAAGTTTCTAAAGAAGAAGTCTTCAATAGATGAGCCAGATGTAGGGCCAAGCACAGCAGGAAATAAGTTCTTGAAGAAACCGCAGGTGTCAGCTGGTTCCCCTTCGCCAGCCGTAAGCTTGCAGACACAACAACGGTATGTGCATTTGTAACTACACTGCAGCTAAAGAATAATTATCTTATATATACACACACATTTATGTTAGTTCGGTTATGAAACAAGTTATTACAACAATAGCTTTTTTGTTCTTGAGACCGCATTCCTGATGGAGTTCATCACTCCTGATGGAGTTCATCACTCCTGATGGAGTTCATCATTCCTGATGGAGTTCATCATTCCTGATGGAGTTCATCACTCCTGATGGAGTTCATCATTCCTGATGGAGTTCATCACTCCTGATGGAGTTCATCACTCCTGATGGAGTTCATCATTCCATCACTCCTGATGGAGTTCATCACTCCTGATGGAGTTCATCACTCCTGATGGAGTTCATCATTCCTGATGGAGTTCATCATTCCTGATGGAGTTCATCATTCCTGATGGAGTTCATCACTCCTGATGGAGTTCATCATTCCATCACTCCTGATGGAGTTCATCACTCCTGATGGAGTTCATCATTCCTGATGGAGTTCATCACTCCTGATGGAGTTAATCATTCCTGATGGAGTTCATCACTCCTGATGGAGTTCATCACTCCTGATGGAGTTCATCACTCCTGATGGAGTTAATCATTCCTGATGGATTTCATCATTCCTGATGGAGTTCATCACTCCTGATGGAGTTCATCATTCCTGATGGAGTTCATCACTCCTGATGGAGTTCATCACTCCTGATGGAGTTCATCATTCCTGATGGAGTTCATCATTCCATCACTCCTGATGGAGTTCATCACTCCTGATGGAGTTCATCACTCCTGATGGAGTTCATCATTCCATCACTCCTGATGGAGTTCATCATTCCATCACTCCTGATGGAGTTCATCACTCCTGATGGAGTTCATCATTCCATCACTCCTGATGGAGTTCATCACTCCTGATGGAGTTCATCACTCCTGATGGAGTTCATCACTCCTGATGGAGTTCATCATTCCATCACTCCTGATGGAGTTCATCATTCCTGATGGAGTTCATCACTCCTGATGGAGTTCATCATTCCTGATGGAGTTCATCATTCCATCACTCCTGATGGAGTTCATCACTACTGATGGAGTTCATCACTCCTGATGGAGTTCATCATTCCATCACTCCTGATGGAGTTCATCATTCCTGATGGAGTTCATCACTCCTGATGGAGTTCATCATTCCTGGTGGAGTTCATCACTCCTGATGGAGTTCATCATTCCATCACTCCTGATGGAGTTCATCACTCCTGATGGATTTCATCCCTCCTGATGGAGTTCATCATTCCATCACTCTTGATGGAGTTCATCATTCCTGGTGGAGTTCATCACTCCTGATGGAGTTCATCATTCCTGATGGAGTTCATCACTCCTGATGGAGTTCATCATTCCATCACTCCTGATGGAGTTCATCATTCCTGATGGAGTTCATCACTCCTGATGGATTTCATCATTCCTGATGGAGTTCATCACTCCTGATGGAGTTCATCACTCCTGATGGATTTCATCATTCCTGATGGAGTTCATCACTCCTGATGGAGTTCATCATTCCTGATGGAGTTCATCATTCCATGAGGGAAATGAAATGGCAATGTGGATTAAAAAGTCTTTCCTAATGACATCTCCACCGTGGTACTAAGAGGGCTCAAACCCACAACCTCTCAGTTACGAGGCAGACATCGTATCCATGCCACCACAGATAAATGATCTCACTCTATGTAACCCGGTACATCTTTACTGTGAAAAGTTGATAATCTAGGCACCCCAGATTTCACTCAATTTTAGTTGTCCGGTTTATCATGGTTTCACAATTTGTTGTATTTGGAAGTCGTGATATCGCAGTGGTAGGTAGCGTGTTCGCTTCAGGTATGACCACGAGTTTCGCGCCCAGCTGTAGCCGTTACGATTGTGTCCTTGCGCAAAGGCATTTAATTTCCACATTTCCTCTTCTCTATCCCTCGTGGCGAAGGATTCCGTCGGGAATTAGGTCTCGAGAGCGATTAATGGGGAGCTTTACGGTAACACGAGTTGAGATGAAAGTGTCGGTATGTGACCTAATTTCAAATCTTCGTCCGGAAGTGCAGTTGAATTGTGGGAGAATATTTAATGGGTATTTTCCCCATAATCCAACATTCCTTTACCGTCGGTAAGTTGTAAAAAACTTGTTTCGCAATTGAGCTAAAATAAATGTGTATGCTAAACTTATTCCATATGTGATATTTGAAGTTCAATGTTGATAAATTGTTATATGATGTCAATGTGGCGATGAATGTTTGAATCCTGACTTGCATCTACAGTCAAACCTGTGTTAAGCAGCCAGCCAAGGACATCACAGAAAGTGACTGCTTAACACAGATGGCTGCTTAATAGAGGTCAAATATATAACAAAACAACATATTGGGAATCTGACAACTGGCTGCTTAATACAGGTTGGCTGCTTAATAGAGGTGACCACTAACACAGGTTTGACTGTATATGATTACCTTAGCGGGTCCCTATCAGAGGAGGTTCTGTAGTATGACTTCTGTTCATATGTCTACTTTATTCTGTCTATAATGTGGTTTAGATATTGATCTGTCCAATAATGAATAGAGGACATTTGTTTGTTTTAATCTATGATCAAATTAAATTTCACCGAATGAACAATGAAAGCATTTGCCATGAGTGATTATGATAGCTCTCGATGTGATATTTCACATGCAACCTTTCATTGTTCGTGCGTACGGTTCGCCGGCGGTGATGGCAAAGAAGCTCTAAGATCATCAATTATTCCTGAAACAGTCCACAATACTGAAGTAAGCTTTTGGATCTTGTGTGAATCAACTTGCTAATTAAAATGAGTTTATACGCAGAAACCTAAGATATTAATCTCGTATCATGTGTATTTTCAGGTGATTTAATTTTGCTTCTTTAACAATGGTAAATGATGCACAGGGTTTAAACCATCGTGGATTTATGCTTCAGAAGTTTGGAAATATTGAAATTGTTTTTAACGGCTTGTGCTACTGTAGACAGAACTGTATTGTTGCCATACGCAGCACATGCTATATATACGTGATGTGGAAGATGCATGTGATAGATAACAGGATACAAAACACTGTAGATATATTACAGGAGCAGTTTCACTTACGAAGGGCATGCCCCTCATACCTCACCACATGCCCATCATACCTCGCCACATGCCCCTCATACCTCGCCACATGCCCCTCATACCTCACAACATGCCCCTCATACCTCACAACATGCCCCTCATACCTCACAACATGCCCCTCATACCTCACAACATGCCCCTCATACCTCACAACATGCCCCTCATACCTCACAACATCCCCCTCATACCTCACAACATGCCCCTCATACCTCGCCACATGCCCCTCATACCTCGCCACATGCCCCTCATACCTCACAACATGCCCCTCATACCTCACAACATCCCCCTCATACCTCACAACATGCCCTCATACCTCACAACATGCCCCTCATACCTCACCACATGCCCCTCATACCTCACAACATGCCCCTCATACCTCACAACATGCCCCTCATACCTCACAACATGTCCCTCATACCTCACAACATACCCCTCATACCTTGCCACATGTCCCTCATACCTCACAACATACCCCTCATACCTCACAACATGCCCCTCATACCTCACCACATGCCCCTCATACCTCGCCACATGCCTTTGACACAAAGTGTTTTCTTTTTGACCCTGTTTGAATTTTGCTTGGGAAGAAACCTGCGATTCTACTAGATATTACCACAGGGATTCGGCACGTTTGGGGGTACTAGTATATATATTTATGTACAGGGATTCTACTCTGTGGGATGTCAGATTTCGCATCGATCAGTAAAATGGCCCTATCTGAAACAATTTTGTACAAAGCTGTCCAAATATAACGCCTATCCCGAGTCTTTATATTGTTCTTCAAATAAAACACAACTTTAAGCTGCATGCATGTATACTTTGCAAACAATTGCCACATACATTGGCCATAGCAGGTCACATTTCCATACTAGGACACGGGTTCTGTCAGCAACAAAAAAAAATCTTCGACGGGAGAGTTTTAACTGTGAATAACATTATCAATAAAATGTGTTTCCACTAACGTGTATGTTTATTCAGCAAAAATGTACGTCAAAAAGAGATTTCGTAGCATTTTCAATTTGTTTTGAAAAATTCTAAAGCGGCGCAATTCACGTTGAAACGAGCGTTAAAACGAGCGTTCTGATTGGATTATGATTGTTCCTCATATATAAAAAAACATCTTGTTACATTCTAATAATCCAATCAGAACGCTCGTTTCAATGCTCGTTTCAACGTGAATTGCGCCGCTTTAGAATTTTTCAAAACAAATTGAAAATGCTACGAAATCTCTTTTTGACGTACATTTTTGCCGAATAAACATACAGGTTAGTGGAAACACATTTTATTGATAATGTTATTCACAGTTAAAACTCTCCCGTCGAAGATTTTTTTTTGTTGCTGACAGAACCACAGGGATTCGGCACGTTTGTGGGTACTAGTATATATATTTAAGTACAGGGATTCTACTCTGTGGGATGTCAGATTTCGCATCGATCAGTAAAATGGCCCTATCTGAAACAATTTTGTACAAAGCTGTCCAAATATAACGCCTATCCCGAGTCTTTATATTGTTCTTCAAATAAAACACAACTTTAAGCTGCATGCATGTATACTTTGCAAACAATTGCCACATACATTGGCCATAGCTGGTCACATTTCCATACTAGGACACGGGTTCTGTCAGCAACAACAAAAAATCTTCGACGGGAGAGTTTTAACTGTGAATAACATTATCAATAAAATGTGTTTCCACTAACGTGTATGTTTATTCGGCAAAAATGTACGTCAAAAAGAGATTTCGTAGCATTTTCAATTTGTTTTGAAAAATTCTAAAGCGGCGCAATTCGCGTTGAAACGAGCGTTGACGCGTTCTGATTGGATTATTAGAATGTAACAAGATGTTTTTATATATGAAGAACAATCATAATCCAATCAGAACGCTCGTTTCAACGTGAATTGCGCCGCTTTAGAATTTTTCAAAACAAATTGAAAATGCTACGAAATCTCTTTTTGACGTACATTTTTGCCGAATAAACATACACGTTAGTGGAAACACATTTTATTGATAATGTTATTCACAGTTAAAACTCTCCCGTCGAAGATTTTTTTTTGTTGCTGACAGAACCCGTGTCCTAGTATGGAAATGTGACCAGCTATGGCCAATGTATGTGGCAATTGTTTGCAAAGTATACATGCATGCAGCTTAAAGTTGTGTTTTATTTGAAGAACAATATAAAGACTCGGGATAGGCGTTATATTTGGACAGCTTTGTACAAAATTGTTTCAGATAGGGCCATTTTACTGATCGATGTGAAATCTGACATCCCACAGAGTAGAATCCCTGTACTTAAATATATATACTAGTACCCCCAAACGTGCCGAATCCCTGTGGACAGAACCCGTGTCCTAGTCACAGGCACCAGACACAACAAAAAATTTTATTTTTGGCCTATGGTCATATAGTAAGTAATATATAATATTATATTATATATTACTTACTATATGACCATAGGCCAAAAATAAAAAAAAAATTTGTGTCTGGTGCCTGTGGTCCTAGTATGGAAATGTGACCTGCTATGGCCAATGTATGTGGCAATTGTTTGCAAAGTATACATGCATGCAGCTTAAAGTTGTGTTTTATTTGAAGAACAATATAAATACTCGGGATAGGCGTTATATTTGGACAGCTTTGTACACAATTGTTTCAGATAGGGCCATTTTACTGATCGATGCGAAATCTGACATCCCACAGAGTAGAATCCCTGTACTTAAATATATATACTAGTACCCCCAAACGTGCCGAATCCCTGTGGATATTACAGTGTGAATTAATTCCAGTTTAAGCTTGCATGTATATTTTTCCAGATGAAATTGTTATTGTAAGCCCGTCATTGGTGTCATACAGTGAAGATCACTTTATCAGCGTTATTTGAGCAACGTTGTTTGCAGTTTTAGTTTATTCAAATTTATTTTAGCTCGATTGCGAAACAAGTTATTACAACTTATATTAATCACTCTCGAGACCTCATTCCTAATGGAATCAATCGCCACGAGGGAGAGAGAAGAGGCAACGTGGAATTTAAATGCCTTGCCTAACGGCACAATCTTAACAGCTCCAGCAGGCTCAAACTCCGGACCTTTCGCACCTGAAGCGAATGCGCATCCACTGTGCTATCACGACTGGTGTTTTGGTGTTTGCGCAGTGGTTGTGGGGTCAGAAATGTTATTGCTAATACTTATGGCGTTACCATAAGAGTTTGAAACCTAGTTATGTCTACATATGCATAGGATTCGGGAAGTACTGATGTTCATAAAAAGAGGTGTCTCATAACTCAGAAATGACTGGCCCTTTAAATAGGGGTGACACTATAATAAACAAAACACTTTACTTTACTTTTATATTGCATGTACCTAGGTATGGTAGTCAGACAATACAAAGTGCAGGGTCTAGTAGACCAGGGAGCCAGCTCGGGGGCAGTCAGCAAGCATATAATGCCCTTGACAAAGCTTCAGCGATCACTGGCAAGATTCAACAGCGGGCAGCTATACGCAGAACCTACACACTTGAGTCAGATAGTGACGACAGCCTCAGTGCCTTAAAACTGGCCAGGTCAAGTGGAGAACAGGTTTGTGACTATCAAACTGTTACAATGAGATAGGCTTGACGACGTCTTAACATCATAAATTCAGGTTATATAGCACCAAATAGGTGCAGATCTGTAGTCCAGTGGTAACACGCTGGACTGGTAATCCAGGGATCGCAGGTTCGATCCCCCCCAGCAAAATATCCGTATAAATATAAATTAATACTTTTATCAAGTAGATGTAGATAGACGGGTCTTCCAGAGGGAACTATATACAGATGTCCCTGTATATGTACTATACACAGAGGGATCTGTAGTCCAGTGGTAACACGCTGGACTGGTAATCCAGGGATCGCAGGTTCGATCCCCCATCTGACCGAAATTAACAGTCTTCAGATGGGACTTTCAACCGAGGTCTCGTGTCTGTGCTTTACACAGTGCATGTAAAAGAACCAGAGCAGACTCTGGAATGGGTCTCTGTCTGTATCATTGCACTATCCTCCAAAAATCTAAAATGACTAATCTCTTCAGGAGGCATCGCTCATAAACGGGCAACCGGTAGCGAAGATAAATAAACGTAAAACCACCACCAAATAGGTTGTACTTTGTCCTTGTTTTGTTGGGCAGACTTAGACGCGCTAAGCGATTAATCAGTACTAAGCAATGTGTGTGAGTTGCCTTGTGTGAGGTAGTCCAGTGGTAACACGCTGGACTGGTAATCCAGTGATTACAGGTTCGATCCTCCGTCTGACCCTAATAAATTTAACAGTCTTTCAGATGGGACTTTAAACCGAGGTCTCGTGTCGGTGCTTTACACAGTGCACATTAAAGCACCAAAGAAGACTCTGCTCTGTCTGTATCATTGCACAATCGAGGAACTGCTACAGTGGAATCCACGACAGTCGTATGTATTTCTTTCCAGATCTCCGAATCGCAGACATCTGACAGTGTAAAGATAGGCAGAGATGGTGGAAAGTTCCTGAAGAAAGCTACGCCCAGTCCCGTCCCAGCCCCGATGATAGAACCCCCTAGGGTATCGTCATCACAAAACAACAGAGGGACATTGTTTGCTAAACAGTCTGGTATAGATAACCAATCACAGAAAAAAGGTCTAGCATTTAGTTTATACAAATTTATTTTAGCTTGATTGCGAAACAAGTTATTTCAACTTATATTAATCACTCTCGAGATCTCATTCCTGATGGAATCCATCGCCATGAAGGAGAGAGAAGAGGCAATGTGGAATTTAAATGCCTTGCCTAAGGGCACAATCGTAACAGCTCCAGCGGGGCTCGAACTCCGGACCTTTCGCACCTGAAGCGAACGCTCATCCACTGCGCTATAACGACTTCCACAAAGGTATAGCATTTAGACTGACCTTCTCCAATCACCAGATGCATATATTCATCTAGTGGTCGGCAGTTTACTAATATTGGTAGAACTTGTTGCCAACCCATTTTCCTTATACCAGCATTTTATTGTGTTACCTATGTACATGTATATATATATAATTGGGCCTCTGTGGCTGAGTAGGTACAGTTTAAATCACTTGCCCCTCACTGATGTAGGTTCAAATCCCACTGGGGATGTCAAATTATTTCATGTGAGGAAGCTATCTGGGTTGCGGTAGGGGCGGTGGTTCTACTCGGGTGCCCGTCCATACCTGCAATACAGCTCAGAGTCGGAGGGGCACCCGGGGTCTTCCTCCACCAATAATAGCTGGAAAGTCGCCGTATGACCTAAGATGTTGGCATGACTCCCGGGACACAAACGTTATAACCCGGGGTCTTCCTCCACCAATAATAGCTGGAGAGTCGCCGTATGACCTAAGATGTTGGCATGACTCCCGGGACACAAACGTTATAACCCGGGGTCTTCCTCCACCAATAATAGCTGGAGAGTCGCGTATGACCTAAGATGTTGGCATGACTCCGGGACACAAACGTTATAACCCGGGGTCTTCCTCCACCAATAATAGCTGGAGAGTCGCTGTATGACCTAAGATGTTGGTGTGACTCCCAGACACAAATGTTATAACCCGGAGTCTTCCTCCACCAATAATAGCTGGAGAGTCGCTGTATGACCTAAGATGTTGGTGTGACTCCCAGACACAAACGTTATAACCCGGGGTCTTCCTCCACCAATAATAGCTGGAGAGTCGTTGTATGACCTAAGATGTTGGTGTGACTCCCAGACACAAACGTTATAACCCGGGGTCTTCCTCCACCAATAATAGCTGGAGAGTCGCTGTATGACCTAAGATGTTGGTGTGACTCCCGGGACACAAACGTTATAACCCGGGGTCTTCCTCCACCAATAATAGCTGGAGAGTCGCTGTATGACCTAAGATGTTGGTGTGACTCCCGGGACACAAACGTTATAACCGGGGTCTTCCTCCACCAATAATAGCTGGAGAGTCGCTGTATGACCTAAGATGTTGGTGTGACTCCCGGGACACAAACGTTATAACCCGGGGTCTTCCTCCACCAATAATAGCTGGAGAGTCGCTGTATGACCTAAGATGTTGGTGTGACTCCCAGACACAAACGTTATAACCCGGGGTCTTCCTCCACCAATAATAGCTGGAGAGTCGCTGTATGACCTAAGATGTTGGTGTGATTCCCAGACACAAACGTTATAACCCGGGGTCTTCCTCCACCAATAATAGCTGGAGAGTCGCTGTATGACCTAAGATGTTGGTGTGACTCCCAGACACAAACGTTATAACCCGGGGTCTTCCTCCACCAATAATAGCTGGAGAGTCGCTGTATGATCTAAGATGTTGGTGTGACTCCCAGACACAAACGTTATAACCCGGGGTCTTCCTCCACCAATAATAGCTGGAGAGTCGCTGTATGACCTAAGATGTTGGTGTGACTCCCAGACACAAACGTTATAATATTTGATGTGATTCAATCAATACAGATAAACATTCGCAATCGAGCTAAAATAAATTTGTATTAACTAAAATTACACACAATTGATTTGTCTCTGCTGTGTCTGCCATACATGCGTATGTTGTAACAGTAACAATTAGCAAGGTACTCTCACGATGTAATGCTTTATTTGAGATCCCTAGTTAAATATTGACCCATTAAAGGTACCGGTAGTTTGTACATATATTTACATTAATAATAGCAGTCATTGTAACAATAGATGAAGGCAGTTTGGTGTTGGATATACTGTGGTCACCTCGTCGTATGAATAGGGGTTATTATTTTTGTGTGTCTGTCTGTCTGTCTGTCTGTCTGTCTGTCTGTCTGTCTGTCTGTCTGTCTGTCTGTCTGTTTGTCTGTCTGTGGACAGGATAACTCAAACAGCTGTTGAAGGATTCTTGTAAAACTTTGTGGATATATAGAGGGTTGGTCTAGGAAGAAGTGATGCGATTTTGGGAGAAATTGATCATGGCTCGTGGTCAGGGCTGTCAGCAAAATGTACATCCTCATTTACATATATAGAAGATTTATGCTTCCTTGTAGCTCGTTAGCAAAGCAAGCTGGACATGGAGTTCCAATGGAAACCTCATTTGACGTTTCAAATAAGTCTTACCACGTGACCTTGAGGTTGACCTTTCAAATAAGTCTTACCACGTGACCTTGAGGTTGACGTTTCAAATAAGTCTTACCACGTGACCTTTAGGTTGACATTTCAAATAAGTCTTACCACGTGACCTTGAGGTTGACATTTCAAATAAGTCTTACCACGTGACCTTGAGGTTGACATTTCAAATAAGTCTTACCACGTGACCTTGAGGTTGACATTTCAAATAAGTCTTACCACGTGACCCTGAGGTTGACATTTCAAATAAGTCTTACCACGTGACCTTGAGGTTGACATTTCAAATAAGTCTTACCACGTGACCTTGAAGTTGACATTTCATTGTCAAATCAAGGTTATAAGAAAGCAAACTTTTGTTCGTGTATCAAATACCAGCGCCAGGAGTTTGAAACTCTGAGTCTTGGTGCTATTCCCTATTATAGTTACAGTAATGGCTTAACACAGTGGCAGACTTACTCATTGTTAACCCTCATAGAAACACCTCTTGACACCATTACCAATACGACATACATTGACAATGTAGTAGCCAAACCAATGTTCATTAACCCTTTCCCTCATAGAAACACCTCTTGATGCCATTACCAATACAACATACATTGACAATGTAGTAGCAAAACCTATGTTCATTAACCCTTTCCCTCATAGAAACACCTCTTGACACCATTACCAATACGACATACATTGACAATGTAGTAGCCAAACCAATGTTCATTAACCCTTTCCCTCATAGAAACACCTCGTGACACCATTACCAATACGACATACATTGACAATGTAGTAGTCGAACCAATGTTCATAATAAAGACCAGAATGTCATGTAGTCCCAGTAATATCTATGGAGGTGGGATAGATATGGTGACTACTTATCCACTGCATGATAGCTAAATGGCTGTTTACAAGTATGGAGATATAATAGTATATTAACCTAAATCTCTATGTAGTCCCAGTAATATCTATGGAGGTGGGATAGATATGGTGACTACTTATCCACTGCATGATAGCTAAATGGCTGTTTACAAGTATGGAGATATAATAGTATATTAACCTAAATCTCTATGTAGTCCCAGTAATATCTATGGAGGTGGAATAGATATGGTGACTACTTATCCACTGCATGATAGCTAAATGGCTGTTTACAAGTATGGAGATATAATAGTATATTAACCTAAATCTCTATGTAGTCCCAGTAATATCTATGGAGGTGGGATAGATATGGCGACTACTTATCCACTGCATGATAGCTAAATGGCTGTTTACAAGTATGGAGAGATATAATAGTATATTAACCTAAATCTCTATGAAGGAAAGGGTTAACAATCATTTCATTGTATTGTTGTTTTGTGTATTTTAGCCTCACCATTCCAGTTGAAAAGTTCACTGAAGTATTCTACGGATGTAGTTCTTACATCAGACGAGGAAAGCCTGGCCGAGTTTGTTGGTGGTCTCCCCTCATCTTCTGATAGCTTGGAGAAACCAAGGAAACAAGTATCTGTAAGTGTTCCTTTAGGTGTTTCACAATATTTATATATCTCATACCATATGGGCGATCAGGTGGAGTGGGGCTCTGTTCCTTTAGGTGTTTCACAATATTTACATATCTCGTACCACATGGGCGGTCAGGTGGAGTGGGGCTCTGTTCCTTTAGGTGTGTCGCAATATTTATATATCTCATACCATATGGGCAGTCAGGTGGAGTGGGGCTCTGTTCCTTTAGTTGTGTCGCAATATTTATATATCTCATACCATATGGGCGGTCAGGTGGAGTGGGGCTCTGTTCCTTTAGGTGTTTCACAATATTTATATATCTCATACCATATGGGCGGTCAGGTGGAGTGGGGTTCTGTTCCTTTAGGTGTTTCACAATATTTATATATCTCATACCATATGGGCAGGCAGGTGGAGTGGGGCTCAGTTGCCGAGTTGTTGCAGTCATCCTGCATGGTTGTAGCAGGCCGGTAGTGTCTGTCCATATTACCCAAATACTATTACTCCGAGGGACACCTCCACTAAGCTGGAATGTCACCATATAATCTAAGGCTATTTAATTTAAATTTTATTTATTTTACAACGATTGCGAAGCAAGTTTTAACAACTTATATTAATCACTCTCGTTGGCTCGGATGAAAGCGTATATGTGGTCATTCATGTGGGAGGAAACCGGAGTACCCGGAGAAAACCCACCTGTCCGATCTGGCGACCACCGTACCATCTTACATACTTCCCGGGACGAGGATCGAACCCGGGACGCATTGGTGAGAAGCGAGCACGCTAACCACTGCGATAATCGGACAGTCTATGCTATCTAAGGCTATGTTGTTGGCAATCTAAAGGAAACAGAGTTCCAATGTATAACATACACATTAAAATTGCTAGTAAAAACAAATTTGTAAATCTGAAATTGTCAATGTATTGTGGTCATATCTCATGTTTGGCTCAATGTATCCAACACAACAGCAACATAACTTTAAACTTGATCCCTTTTGGGTACCAGTTATAGACGAATCAAGCAAGCTATAAACCATATTATTATTTAACCATATTTTATTGCAAATCAATAGTACATATGTCATACACGTAAAAATACAATATATAGCATGAAAATACAAATCGTTTGTGTCACAAGTTTTAACAACATTAGAGAACGGCCCGCACCATACAACGGCCCGCACCAGTCAACGGCCCGCACCAGACAATGGCCCGCACCAGACAACGGCCCGCACCAGACAATGGCCCGCACCAGACAACGGCCCGCACCAGTGCAATTCAATATAGTTCTATATTATGATGGACAGATGGAGTTTAATACTTGCTATGTCTGTATGTAATAACATGGTTATATTGTTACTTACATGTATATAATTCTTCGCTGAACATACATTGCTTTACGCTTTTCAGTATAGTAGGCGTACCGGCAGACACGCGGCCTCGTCTCCGCCCGCTAATCTAAGCAAAGGTAGGCGAACTCCATCGCCTCCTCCTCCCAATAAATCCAGTGGGCGACCATCATCTTCTAAGAGTCAAGGTCGATCTGTATCTCCACCACACAAGCCACCGATGCTCCGTCGAACACCCTCCCCCAGTCCCCGCACGACCGACAGGGTGTCGCCAGGTCTGAGACGTAGATCTCCATCTCCGAAGCTAATCCGGTCATACTCTGATGATTCCAATGTGGCGGAGTCGATCATTGATGAAGTAGCTGACGACTTTGGATTTAATGGTATAAATTTATCAACTTGTCACTTGACTATTATGAAATATTACAGTTCTCCAATGTTTTTAGTATAATAATAATCTTGTTTTGCTGGGAGTTTGCACATAGAGCATACCTGTTATTTCCTGGACAACTAATGCATCACTCTACCATAACCCACCTCTCCCAGGAGTGTTTAAGCTGTTGGCAAGTTACAATTATATTGCCATGTGGTTGGTGGTGTTACAATTACACGACCCTGTCGATGCCCGGTGTCACATGAGATTTTCACCCGCGCGATATTTTCACCCGTGGGTGAAAAAAATGCCATGAGATTTTCACCCCCTCATATTTTAATATTTTAACCCTAACCAAGTCTCATAGGGGGGGGTGAAAATCTCATGGCATTTTTTTCACCCACGGGTGAAAATGTCATGCGATATTTTGTTTATATGCGCCAAGTGTAGGCTGCAGAAAGTTTAGTGCTCTTATAATTGGATTGTTTCGTTAAAACTAATGACTGTAGATCTGTGATTTTTTGTACAGTATCTCATGAATATACAGGAGTTACTATTCTGTGATTTTTAATTGGAAATATCTATTCAATATTGAATGCCATACTTTGAAACAATTGGATGTACAAATAAGAAACTATTTATACTTTGTAAAATTGTGTAACTTTTTGATGAACACAATTTTCACGATTACAATGTGCTTTGTCAAGTATAATAGAGACCAATTATTGAAATTGGCAGGTGTAGCTAGAAGGCTTTCACGCCCGAACAAAGCAACTTTAAATGTTCTAAAGGATTATGGTCTTTTGAAATACAGATCTGCCAGAGGCGGTCTGTATCAATGCAGGCGAAATTGGGACACAAATCAAGGAATCAACTTTAACAATATAAAAATATTACCAGAAACAATTCCTACTGTAATATCAACAGCCAGAACAGAACGTTTTTCAAATCTTGATAAAGAGGTATTGAATTCTACAAGAAGCTTAAATATATACCGCATAAAATATGAATCTCAAACTGTTGTTAAAGGCCAAAAAAACATTAAACTGTGTTGTATAAATCCAAGATCTTTGAAGAACAAAACCATAGCGTTTTGTGATTTTATGTTCTCAAATGACCTAGATATGATTGCTGTTACTGAAACATGGCTAGGCACTTCAATTGATAAAACGTGTTTAAGTGAACTGCTGCCAGAAGGGTACCAGATTAAACATGTCCCTCGCCCTGGTAGTCGACGTGGCGGGGGTGTGGCTCTGATATATAAAACTGGAATAGATGTCAACATTGTGTCCTCTACACGTGACAATGAATTTTCAACTTTTGAGTATTTAGATTGTAATGTAAATATTAAGTCCTATTCATTACGCTTATCAGTAATGTACAGACCACCCCCAAATAAAGAAAATGGTTTGAAAACTAACGTATTTCTTGAAGACGAATGGCCACTGTTCTTGTCCAAATACGCCACCATTGACAAAAATATCATAATCACTGGAGATTTAAACTTTCATTTGGATAACTACTCTGACCGTGATGCAATAACATTTAACAGTATTCTACAATCCTGTGACATGACACAACATGTGAAAGAGCCTACCCACGTCCGTGGTCACATCCTGGATGTGGTCATTACTAGGGAAAATGACAAAACTGTGTCAGAAGTAGTAGTCACTGACCCAGGTTTTTCAGATAACTCGGGCAAAGTGACAAGAGACCACTTCGCAGTCATATTTCATGCAAGAGCGGCGAAACCGGCTCCTGTACGAAAAACAGTGTCGTATAGAAAATTCCGTTCAATAGATATAGATACTTTCAAAAGTGACATCATGGCATCAGAAAAACTTCGTAATAGTTTGCAATGCACGGATGCTGACGATCTAGTCAGCATATACAACAGTGAACTTTCTGCATTGGTTGATAAACACGCCCCTTTACGTACAAAAACGATTACATTAAGGCCTTCATGTCCCTGGTTTACAGAGGAACTCCACGATGCCAAACATATAAAGCGTAAATTTGAACGCAAGTGGAAAAAATCAAGATTAACTGTCGACCATGAAATATACAGGAGTCAGTGTGCCAAGGTTAATAAAATGTTGAAACAAGCACGGCTTGACTACTTTTCTGATAAAGTAATATCTTGCGGTCGTGATCAAAAAAGCATGTTCAAAATCACTAAACACCTGCTTGAAGGCGATAGTGAAATAGCGCTTCCATCAGGCAAAAATCCTAATGAACTAGCACAGGAATTCAGTGACTTCTTCATTTCTAAGGTGGAAGGCATTAGAAATGACATATCTTCAAACTCCCAGTCGGAACTGGGTCCATTGAACATTGAAACAGAGAAACTCCCTCACATAAGCTGCTTGAACAATTTCTGTCCATCACATGAGAAAGAAGTCGAACAGTTCATTAAAAAAGGGCCAAATAAATCATGTGAAATTGATCCAATTCCGACATGGCTACTGAAATCTTGTCTTAGTGAAATCCTACCAATAGTGACACAAATTGTAAATATTTCATTGGAAACAGGCAATGTACCAAAGTCATTCAAAATCTCCCGGGGAAGACCTTTGCTGAAACAACCAAGCCTTGATCAAAACACTTTGAAGAACTACAGGCCCGTGTCAAACCTGCCTTATGTCTCGAAGATTCTGGAAAAAGTAGTAAATAGTCGAATTGATGAACATTTGACAAGTAATAACTTACACGAGTAACATCAGTCTGCGTACAGGAAGTTTCATTCCACAGAAACTGCCTTACTGAAAGTCCAAAACGATATACTCCAATCTCTGGACCAGAACAATGCTACAATCCTTGTGCTTTTGGACCTATCTGCTGCATTTGATACCATCGACCATAGAACACTTTTACAGCGTCTCGAATTTCATTTTGGAATTACTGGAAAACCTCTCCAATGGATATCATCTTATCTTACCGACCGTTATCAAGCAGTATGTATCGATGGAAAACTATCCAACTCAGTGCTCATGAATTTCAGTGTTCCACAGGGGTCTGTTTTAGGCCCGCAATTTTACACTATGTATACCAAGCCTGTAGGAGCCATTTGTAAACACCATGGACTGAACCATCACTTTTATGCTGACGATTCCCAGCTTTACCTTTCATTCAAACCAAGCGTTCAAGCTTCACAAGCAGAGACACTACTTCGAGTGGAAAACTGTCTACAAGACATTGTTGCTTGGATGCATGCCAATATGTTAAAACTCAATACTGATAAAACTGAAATGATTATGTTTTCTAGTCAGCGAAATTTGCAACACATTGAAAACATAAATGTGAAAGTAGGAGACTCAAATACAGAACCACCAACATGTGTGAGAAATCTAGGAGCTTTCCTAGACTCAAGAATGGATATGGACAAACATGTAAATTCTGTGACAAAATCATGTTATGCGCAGATCCGGCGGATTGGACACATTCGGCAGTATTTAACAACAGAAGCCACGAAAACTCTCATAAACTCACTCATTACATCCAGGCTCGACTACTGTAATTCACTGTTGTACGGCGTGCCAAAATACACTTCCAATAAATTAAAAACTGTTCAAAACACAGCAGCTCGCATCATAACCAGAACATCCCGTTTCAGTCATGTAACGCCCATTCTAAAAGAACTTCATTGGCTACCAGTTCAAGAAAGAATAAAGTATAAAATACTGACTCGCACATATAAAGCATTGAATGGAGAAGCACCGATTTATATGAGAAACTTGCTTGAGGTTTATATACCAAGGAGAGACTTACGGTCTAAATATGAAGCAGCTACTCTTGTGTTACCAAGAAGTCGGACTGTCACATACGGAGATAGAAGTTTCATGACTGCTGCCCCAACACTTTGGAATTCTCTTCCATCAAATCTTAGAAGTGCAACAACATCGTGTTCTTTCAAAAAGGCTTTGAAGACACACCTTTTTAAATGTTCATATGGAACATAAATATCGAACTGTGTCTGTGCTCAATCAGGATTAAGACTGCAAATGAACACATTTTATTTAATTATTACCTATATTTTAATTGTTATAATTTTAGATCCTAATATGTTATAGCATATTTAGAATCCATTGTAATTGTGTTTGCTAATTTTGTCTTGTTTTATCTCATTGTATGTGGAAGTTTTTATCAATATTTGTGATATTTTAGGCTGTAAAGCGCTTTTGAACGTTTTATTTTTAAATGAAAAGAGCGCTATATAAGTTTGGTATATAATAATAATAATAATAATAATAATGACACCGGGTTTACAAATGGCCAGTGTATAAATAATAGTCACAACAAATGTTACATCGGTAAGCACTATGATATTTCAAATGGTGTTTTAACATCTAATAAAGGCCTACTTCAGGGTTCCTGCTGTCGGTCGCCAACGTCGCCAATTGCGACAAAAAACAAATTTTTGTGATAAATTTTGTGAATTGACGAAAAATATTTGGCACAATTTTTAAAAAAATATTTTTTTTGGCACAAATCAAGTAGATGGCTTCAAATATTTATCTGTGAACTATATGGCTCTTAGTTGACTCCAAGTTTTTCAAATTGGCTCCAGACAGAGGGAACCCTGCTTCTTTGTCTGCTGTTCTGAAAGTATTGCTGAACACCCCTTTCTGCGGTGAATGAACTGATACTAAATTACTCTAAGAAGGGTCGCTCTATGGGGAACGATTTAACGGTTCAGTGCACCAACCAGATCTAAATGAAAGGAAACAGTGCCCTGTCCTTTCCGGACATCGAGGGTAATTTTTAATGTGATCAATATAATTACATGGTTTTAACCCTATATATATGCAATGCTTTGATGTCATTTGTTTTGTATCAGCCTCGTATGGACGGAACCCGAGAAAGAAACAAGTTGGTAAGATTCTGGGCACTGGTTGCACATAGATGAATTGATAATTTGTAGATTATTTATATTTCAGCATAAATTTGAAATTTGTTTTTGTCTCATTATGTTTGTTCTGTTCTGTCGATATGTCTAGAAGCACTGGCTATGTCTCCCCCCACCCACCCACCCTCCCTCCCCCATGTAGTGGTAGACACACAGAGTTTGTCAGGACTTGGTCTGCCGCCGCGCGGCATTGATCAGTACCAACCAGTGTTGTATAGTGTTTGCTATGCATTCCACGCAGCTGGAATTTGATTGATGACCCGCTGAAGATTTTAAAGGACAAATGTTGCCCTGTCTTGTTTAGGAAAATAACGTATCCCCGTCTGTTTCTCTAAATGGATTTCTATTTAGGGGATTCAGAGAAAGTTGGAAAGAATGATCAATACAAAGTCTAGTTGTTCAACTGTGTTCCACTCACAGATTGCTTGGTGTATTTTTACAGATTTAAATACTACAGTTTGTCTACACCAATTCTCTGAATCTCCTACTTTTTTGGGGGTAAATTGTGAAGGGACATTATGATCAGTACTTGTGCATGTCACCATCTCCTCTCCTCCTATCCTCTCTCACCTCTCCTCTCTCCTCTCTCCTCACCTCTCCTCACCTCTCCTCACCTCTCCTCCTCACCTCTCTCCTCACCTCTCCTCTCTCCAGTCTCCTCACCTCTCATCTCTCCTCACCTCTACTCCTCTCCTCTCTTCTCACCTATCCTCCTCTCCCCTCACCTCACTTCTAGTCTCCTTACCTCTCTCCTCCTCTCTTCTCACCTCTCATCCTCTCTCTCCTCATCTCACCTCTCTTCATCTCTCCTCCCCTCTCCTCCTCTCTTCTCACCTCTCATCCTCTCTCCTCATCTCACCTCACTTCTCATCTCATCACCTCTCCTCTCTCTCTCTCATGGGGGAGATTTTAATGCATCTATATTCAAACCTGTGATAACGATCACTTCTATTAAGCAGCCAACCTGTATTATGCAGCCAGTTTCCATATTCCCAATATGTTGTTTTATTATACATTTGCCCTTTATTAAGCAGCCACCTGTGCTAAGCAGCCATTTTCTGTGATTCCCTTGGCTGGCTGCTTAAGACAGGTTAATACACGAAACATGGGAACTTCTGTGTTGCACAAATATGTCTTGTATATAATTTTATTTTTGCGCTTTTTCTCGGCACCGTAATACGATTCTTTCTGTTTGTCTATTGCACCTGTTGAATGTTAGGTTGTCAAGAACAATCATTACAGGTATATGTACCATATATGCTTGACTATAAGTCTACCTCACTCAGTGCAGATGGTACTTAGAGATTAGAATACATATAGTCTCCATGGCCTAGGGGTTACGGCGTCCGCCGACAGTGCGGGAGGTCGAAGGTTCAAACCTCATCATGGGTTCATTCTGATATGGCCGGTTGGTGAACCGCCAGATAGTTAAATAATGGTTACTGGTTCTTCAAGGATAAGATGCGGGAAGTACTTATGTTCATAAGAGGTGTCTCGTAAGTCAGAAATGGCTAGCCCTTTCAATAGGGGTGACACTATAATAAACAAACACTTTACTTTTATTTTCCAAACGCACATCAATCAAAGGAAATAATCCAATCTTGGAATCCATTGCATCATGGGAGTCCGATATAAAATGTGATCAATTGCTGAGAACTCGATATTTAACCCTTTCAACACAATATACCTCTAAATAGGCTTACAAAAAGTGTAGATCCGGATGAGCCCGCTCATGACGAGCTGTCTCATCAGGATCTACACTCTTTGCCAGTAATATTACTATTTTAGACAAAATTACCCATTTTGATAATTGAACTGGTCCAAATGTAATTGTCTTATTAATTCATTGGTCTAATACTATCATGGACCAGTCGATGTCAGTTACTAGGTGTTGAATGGGGTTAAGAACCGTGTAGAAGTATTAACCCTACAGAGCATTGTGGGGCTCTGAGCAAAGAGAAACTAACTGTCTGTATAGAGTTAGCAACTTCTTGTTTTATGGTTTCTTTTGTAAACTTGGACATACCCGTTTCACACACTCATTTTTATTGAAAAGAGATGAACCACCATTGTGTCATGCCATTCCTCTATAAATGTTGAACACATCTTAATTCACTGTGTAGATTTAGCATTCATTCGTCGAAAATATTATACAGTTGTGACAATGAAGGAGCATTTTCACTGCTTGCATGCTATCTTGGTGTCTGTGAGGACCTTATTAGGGTGGTTAGTTTATACAAATTTATTTTAGCTTGATTGCGAAACAAGTTCTTACAACTTATATAAATCACTCTCGAGACCTCATTCCTGATGGAATCCATCGCCACGAGGGAGAGAGAAGAGGCAACGTGGAAATTAAATGCCTTGCCTAAGGGCACAATTGTAATGGCTCCAGCGTGGCTCAAACTCCGGACCTTTCGCACCTGAAGCAAACGCGCATCCACTGCGCTATCACTATTAGGGTGGTTGTAGGAGTAACAATAAACACAACAATTTATGAAAACATTTAGTGATTCAATCAGCGGCTAACCAATGAAATCTACCGACTCACCTTCATACCAATCCGGATAATTGTCACCTCTAGCAGTTGATGATACGCGGCCATCATCAAAAAATTGTCAAAATTGATTAGCATATGACACCGCACTGAAACGACAATCACGAACATTTACGCTACAAAAGTAATCTCAAAAATATTTTGGATATACGGAAAATTGTCATAAAAATTAATTTTTTTAAGCTTAAAAAGTAACGGAGATTTTGACGTCACACATTGTTAGGACATGAGGAAGGAAGCCGTACCGCGCCTTATGTGACAGGGAATGTATGATCGGGGCATTAAATGCAATGCAAGTCTCTGTATGATTCTGTGACAGGGAATGTATGATCGGAGCATTAAATGCAATGCAAGTCTCTGTATGATTCTGTGACAGGGAATGTATGATCAGGGCATTAAATGCAATGCAAGTCTCCGTGCGATTCTGTGATAGGGAATGTATGATTGGGGCTTTAAATGCAATGCAAGTCTCCATGCGATTCCGTGACAGGGAATGTATCATCGGGGCTTTAAATGCAATGCAAGTCTCTGTATGATTCTGTGATAGGGAATGTATGATTGGGGCTTTAAATGCAATGCAAGTCTCCATGCGATTCTAGTAGATGTGAAAGTTTGATTCTTTGCCTAATAGTTTGATATTTCGATATTAACGATTATGAGATATGAAACCAAACAATGTGATCCTGGCACTATATATGCTGAACTAATCTGATAGATGCACCAAGAAACTCAACAAACATGTCCAAAGCAAAATAACTGTTGGATTTGTTGAAAAATGTATATTATTTCCAATAAAAACTTGAAAGACTTTGTTTTCCAATAATCACAAGAAAAAAAAACATCAATCATTTTTTAAGAATTGCATTGATAAAATAAAATGCATAGATGTATCTCATGTTTATAGTTTTCTTCACTCCTTCAGTTATTATGGACCTTGACGAGCTTGGACTAGCAGATGAAGAAGACGTGCCTCCAAGACCAGACACGCCCATCTCACGTAGCGATTCACCGTCACCAGTCAGATCTACGGCCAGGAAATCACAGAAAGACAATAAGAAGGGAAAATCAAAGAGGTCTGCACGAAAGTCTGACAAGAAGAAGATTGATGATGGATCCACAGTTAGAGATGCAGCAGATAAAGAAACCTCTGTATATAAAACTAATAAAAACAGGGACAAATCTCCTTTTAAAGCAACTTCAGATGTAAAAGAATCTCCATTTAATGCTAGTAACAGAACGGATAGATCTCCATTTAATGCTAGTAACAGAACGGATAGATCTCCATTTAAAGTGCAAGACAACGAAAGCAAATCTCCATTCAGAGCAGTTGATACCGGTTCTCCATTTAAGGCAAAGCCGGAAGCAAGTTCTCCATTTCGAGCCAGTAATGAAGGATCTCTGTTCAAAGCTTCGGAAAAGTCAAGTTCGCCGTTTAAAGCCAGAAGCTCTGATAAACAAGGGAAGACCAGAAGTACCTCTACAGTCCAGTCTAAGGAGAACACTTCGAAGTCGAAGAACAAGAAGAACAGGGCTAAATCAAAAGGAAACTCGAAGGGTAAAACGAATGAAACTCAAGCGTTGTTTAATTCCTTTGGATTACAAACGATTGAGGATTTGCTTGGACATTCAATGAAGGAGAGTGAGTATGATAGTGTAAGGAGTGAAGTGGACGAAGCACGAAGTGAAATCTCTGATGATATTAGAACTGAACAGCAGACTACATACAGTTACAGTCAGAGGTTTAATGATGCAGTGACTGTAACAGAGATTGGAACATACATCAGTAAACCTTCAGAGGCAGTTTATACTGAAGACTTTGATAGTATATCGGAGAAAATAGGCTATAGCAGTGATAGAGGAAGGTCTTCGGCATCAGATGTAAGGACAAAGTACAGTGGCGAGGAGACAGCAGCAAGTTATACAGAGTTTAGTGAAAGTGAGACTGAGTCAGTCGTGTCAGAGTCGAAATATTCGGAGGATGAAGAGTCGAAATATACGGGGAATGAAGAAGATAAAACCTACAGTAATAGCTACTCAGAGTATTCGGAAGACTTTACTAGAAGGTATATAACCCTTTCTACAGACCTCTAAATAGGCTTACAAAAAGTGTACATCCAGATGAGTCGGCTCCAGGATCTGCACTTTTTGCGAGTTACTATTTTTAAACAAAATTACCCATTTTGATGAAAGAACTGGTCCAAATGTAATTTTCTTATTAATTTATCGGTCTAATAATATCATGTACCAGTCCATGTCAGTTACTTGATGTTGAATGGGTTAATATTACTAGACACAAATAATTGTTTCGGGTTCTCTTTATTTTGAGCTCAGGGGATTAGTATTTCATGTAGAAATCAGAATATAGAGAGAACACATGGCCTGGATCACAACTCGTCTAGCTTGGGGATATTTGTTTCTTTTCTTCTTTTTTTTAAGTAAAACTTTGCAATTTTCCTCATGGGCCGTTATAGAAATTGGCATTATGTCAATCCCTTTTTTCCCATTTACTATGATGTAAGGCGACATCACGTTAGTTTGCAACTTTGCATTAAGTCCTCTACTTATGTAATAAAAAGAAAATGTTTACTTCAAAATGGAATAAATCGAAACAGTGAATGGGTGACATTTGTATACATTCGGTTATACTGGCGATATCCTTAAAGTAATTTATATATCGTATGAACTTTAGGGTTTATTCTAGAGTGGAGAAAAGGGCAGTGTGGGTCAGAAAGGCGGCCGGGTGCATTTTGAGTGGCAAATGGGGTAGGGGCGGGAAGGGGTATTTTGGAGTTTCCTCCTAGAAAATTGAGCTAACTTGCGGTGATTGACAGCTAATTATGCTCGATCAAAGAGGCAGTAGTGCAGAACATATCAGTCAAAAGGGCAGACAAGTTTATAAATATCTGCCCGACTGAAGGCACTCACCTGTTGAGGTTTTATAAAAATTAAAAAAGGCAAAATGCTAGACATAAACAGCGGAGCTAAAAGGGGCAGGGTGGTGCGCCCTGTCAGTCCACTATTGAAAAACCCTTAGACTTAAACACTCAGGGTTCCCTCTGTCTGAATGTTTGTCTGCGCCACTTCTGTCACCAATTGAAAAACACTGGAGCCAATTAAAAAAACTTGGAGCCAACTAAGAGCCATATAGTTCACAAATAAATATTTGAAACATGTGCCCCCCCCCCCCCAATTTTTTTTTTAAAAAAATTGCCCCAAATATTTTCGCCAATTCACAATATTTAGCGCCAATATTTATTTTTTGTCGCAATTGGCACCTTTGGCGACTGACAGCGGGAGCCCTGACACTGATGTCCAGGCAGGCGTTAAGTGCCAACTTGGTCAAATATCAATTAATTAATATTGGAGAAAATCTCAATAAGCTTTAAGCTTCCGATTTAATCCATTTTCGTTTTGTATACAATGTATATGTAATGTACATTATTATCGAATAAATATGTTTAA
This sequence comes from Archivesica marissinica, assembly GCA_014843695.1. Taxonomy (NCBI): domain Eukaryota; kingdom Metazoa; phylum Mollusca; class Bivalvia; order Venerida; family Vesicomyidae; genus Archivesica; species Archivesica marissinica. The sequence goes on from CM026397.1 coordinate 49,269,686, forward strand.
ACCAATTAATTAATATGAAGTACTTTGCATGATTTTCTTCTATTCAGTATGGTACACACGACCTCCAGATCAGATGTAACACCGCGACCTCAGCGGTGCGTGACAACTGCACAGGTGCAGACTACCATGGAAGGACTTACATATTCTTGGAACCCTGTTGGCTCGGGTGTGGGTATCCCGGGAATTCCCTACGGGCTCCACTTTGTAGATCCCACTCCCATTGCTACGCATGTAGTTTCAGCTGATGCTCTTGAAGGTATTATTATTGAATTGTAGCTTGAAAATAGTTTATACTAATCAGTTCTTGAGGGAGAGTGAAGATTGAGGGAGAGTGAAGAGACTGTTATGAGGGAGAGTGAAGAGACTGTCATGAGGGAGAGTGAAGAGGTTGTTATGAGGGAGAGTGAAGAGACTGTCATGAGGGAGAGTGAAGAGACTGTTATGAGGGAGAGTGAAGAGACTGTCATGAGGGAGAGTGAAGAGACTGCCATGAGGGAGAGTGAAGAGGCTGTCATGAGGGAGGGTGAAGAGACTGTCATGAGGGAGAGTGAAGAGACTGTCATGAGGGAGAGTGAAGAGGCTGTTATGAGGGAGAGTGAAGAGACTGTCATGAGGGAGAGTGAAGATACTGTCATGAGGGAGAGTGAAGAGACTGTCATGAGGGAGGGTGAAGAGACTGTCATGAGGGAGGGTGAAGAGACTGTCATGAGGGAGGGTGAAGAGACTGTTTTGAGGGAGGGTGAAGAGACTGTCATGAGGGAGAGTGAAGAGACTGTCATGAGGGAGAGTGAAGAGACTGTTATGAAGGAGAGTGAAGAGACTGTTATGAGGGAGAGTGAAGAGACTGTCATGAGGGAGAGTGAAGAGACTGTCATGAGGGAGAGTGAAGAGACTGCCATGAGGGAGAGTGAAGAGGCTGTCATGAGGGAGAGTGAAGAGACTGTCATGAGGGAGAGTGAAGAGACTGTCATGAGGGAGAGTGAAGAGGCTGTCATGAGGGAGAGTGCAGAGAATGTCATGAGGGAGAGAGAAGAGACTGATGAGGGAGAGTGAAGAGACTGTCATGTGGGAGAGTGAAGATACTGTCATGAGGGAGAGTGAAGAGACTGTCATGAGGGAGAGAGAAGAGACTGTCATGAGGGAGAGTGAAGAGACTGTCATGAGGGAGGGTGAAGAGACTGTCATGAGGGAGGGTGAAGAGACTGTTTTGAGGGAGGGTGAAGAGACTGTCATGAGGGAGAGTGAAGAGACTGTCATGAGGGAGAGTGAAGAGACTGTTATGAAGGAGAGTGAAGAGACTGATGAGGGAGAGTGAAGAGACTGTTATGAAGGAGAGTGAAGAGACTGTCATGAGGGAGAGTGAAGAGACTGTCATGAGGGAGAGTGAAGAGACTGTCATGAGGGAGAGTGAAGAGACTGTCATGAGGGAGAGTGAAGAGGCTGTCATGAGGGAGAGTGAAGAGACTCATGAGGGAGAGTGAAGAGGCTGTCATGAGGGAGAGTGCAGAGAATGTCATGAGGGAGAGTGAAGAGACTGTCATGAGGGAGAGAGAAGAGACTGATGAGGGAGAGTGAAGATACTGTCATGTGGGAGAGTGAAGATACTGTCATGAGGGAGAGTGAAGAGACTGTCATGAGGGAGAGAGAAGAGACTGATGTGGGAGAGTGAAGAGACTGTCATGAGGGAGAGTGAAGAGGCTGTCATGAGGGAGAGTGAAGATACTGTCATGAGGGAGAGTGAAGATACTGTCATGAGGGAGAGTGAAAAGACTGTCATGAGGGAGGGTGAAGAGACTGTTATGAGGGAGAGTGAAGAGACTGATGAGGGTGAGTGAGACTGTATGAGGGAGAGTGAAGAGACTGTTATGAGGGAGAGTGAAGAGACTGTCATGAGGGAGAGTGAAGAGACTGTTATGAGGGAGAGCGAAGAGACTGTCATGAGGGAGAGTGAAGAGACTGTCATGAGGGAGAGTGAAGAGACTGTCATGAGGGAGAGCGAAGAGACTGTCATGAGGGAGAGTGAAGAGACTGTCATGAGGGAGAGTGAACAGACTGTTATCGGGGAGAGTGAAGAGACTGTTATCAGGGAGAGTGAAGAGGATATGTGCATTTATATGTCGTCTTGCCTAAGGACATCACTACCAACGGATCTGTAGTCCAGTGGTAGCACGCTGGACTGGTAATCCAGGTTCGATCCCCCGTCTGACCTTAATAAAATTAACAGTCTTTCAGATGGGACGTTAAACCGAGGTCTGGTGTCAGTGCTGTACACCTTGCACGTAAAAGAACCAGAGGAGACTCTGGAATGGGTCTCTGTCTGTATCATTGCACTATCCTCCAAAATCTAAAATGACATATCTTCAGGAGGCGTCGCTCATATGGGCAACTGGTAGTGACGATAAATAAACGTAAAACACACAGACATCACTACCGTGGTTTCTCACAGGGTTTGAGGTTCACAGGGTTTGAGGTTAACAAACCTATCAGTTTCGGGGGCTCCATTTTTATTCATCAAAAGATACATTATATCCTGCAATATTAATATAAAGTTAATCAGTGGATATCTGGAGGCTGTCCGATTAGCGCAGTGGTTAGCGCGCTCGCTTCTCACCAAGGCAACCTGGGTGCGATCCTCGTACCGGGAAGTATGTGAGATGATACGGTGGTCGCCAGATCGGACAGGTGGGTTTTCCCACGGATACTTGGTTTCCTCCCACACGAATGACACATTTACGCTTTCATCCGCGCCAATGAGAGTGATTAATAGAAGTTGTTAAAACTTGCTTCCCAATCGTTGTAGAATAAATAATGTTTTGTTAGGTTATAACTTTTCCATATACACCCTGTACTGTGCAATAGGTAATGTGTCGGGGGTAATACGAGGAAGTGCAGTTGACTGTATGAATGTCCTTGTGTGTGCACTAAATTTAATGATTACATGACTGTGGGAATGTTAGTGAATTCATTGAAAATTATTCCAAATTTAATCTGCATTTTACACGGGCTTGTGTTGCGTTATTACATGTAACTATCGCTTACAGTATTGACTACGATGGAAATTATTGTACAGTCATTTCAGATACTGTACAACATTGACTGTCACTTAAATTCCACATTGTCTCTTCTCTCGCCTCGATAGCGATAGCGATTTATCTAATGTTGTAAAATATTGTTTTGGAATCGAGCTGAAATAAAACAAAAACAATTGCTTCCATTATTTGTTCAGGTATGACAGCCTACAATCCTGCCATGATTGCCCTACACGACATGCTCAAGTCCCAGATGCAGCTGACCAGGGAGTTTCTGCAAACCCAACAACAGATGTATACAGATTTCTCAAGAAATATTCAACCAACATTCAAGTACACAACCTTACAAGATACAAAAAAGGTAATGTTGTTTTTCGGCTGACAGATCTGTGGAAGTCGTGATAACGCAGTGGTAGAGTGCTTGTTTCAGGTGTGAGAGTCCCAGAGTTTGCGCCCAGGCCTGGAGGTTATAACACTTTTCTTCACTCTCAAACTCAGTCTCAAGCATCTGATTGGTTCAGCTGACAGTAAAACTCGGAATCAACCAATCAAATTGATTGAGCTGGAGTTTGAGATCTCATAACAGTTTTATAACCTCGGACACAGCTGCAATTTGGTGGAATTTAAGTGACTTGCGTAAGGGCACAATCGTAACGGCTCCAGCTGTGCTCGAACTCCGGACCTTTCGCACCTGAAAGTGTTACTTATGTGTGTTATTTTATCTGCACTATGTTGGTTTTGTTGCAATGTGGCTCATTTTCATGAACATAAACAGGAGTTGAGCTTGTTTACAGACGCTAGTTGGAATTGCTTATGAACATACAGGTGTGTAGCAATCGTCTCAATTATGAATCGTCTCTCGTCAAATTTTTTTTCAATTAAGGAATTTAAGCAAGTTAATAGTTTCCATCTGGTATGAACTACATTGGACGTGTTTAAAGTTAGGCCTCCACACAATTCGAACTCACCCAATGTAGTTCATACCCCGATGGAAACTATTAACCCACGATTCATAACTTATATTATTTACATTAATCATATCAAAGAAACGCTGCCCAAAACTGTGAATGCGCTTGCCCGTGAACTTCGAATGTGCCTGTCAGCTGCATATCATTAGAGAGGAAATTCACATGAAAAAGAGATACAAACAGGGCATATACATGTGGCCATCGAAGGAAATGCAATATCGATGTAAATATATGATTTTGGGTTTTTCAGTACATACAGAAGAACAGGAGAAAGAAACTAACATTCAAGGAAGCCCTGCAGCTTGTTGATCTAGAAATGACACGACGATAGTACATTACATGCATGTCCATACGTGCACATAGAAAACTAAAGCTACAAATGTCTCTAATGCCAAAACAAGGTTAATTACAATTTCCGAGAGGCTATGAACCCAGAGGGATACCTTCAATTGTGTTACGTCAGAAAGTAATATTTAGTTATTAGTGAAACAACTTCAATTAATCACTCTCGTTGGCGCGGACGACAGCGTATTTGTGGTCATTCGTGTGGGAGGAAACCGAGTACCTGGAGAAAACCCACCTGTCCGATCTGGCGACCACCGTACCATCTCACATACGTCCCAGTCCGAGGATCGAACCCGAGTTGCATTGGTGAGAAGCGAGCCTGTTAACCGCTGTGCTAGTCGGACATTTAGTTATGTTAACAAGGAATTGGGAAATTCCTCTTTTTTCACAATTTACCATTCGTATCCCTGAAAGTACACAGTGTGTTAATTCAACAGTATTTATGGTTAGTTATACAAATTAATTTTAGCTCGATTGCGAAACAAGTTCTTAAAACTTATTTATATGTTAATCACTCTCGAGACCTCATTCCTGATGGAATCCATCGCCACACAGGCGAGAGAAGAGGCAACGTGGAATTTAAATGCCTTGCCTACGGGCACAATCGTAACGGCTCCAGCATGGCTCCAACTCCGGACCTTTCGCACCTGAAGAGAGAACGCGCTACCATAACAGTTGAGTTGTGAGGGGCAACTGATTAGAAGCAACTGTCAGTATCCACTCGGCCATGAACGAACCACCTCCTCCCCACCCCCCAACTGTCAGTATCCACTCGGCCATGAACGAACCACCCCCCAACTGTCAGTATCCACTCGGCCATGACCGAACCACCCCCTCCCCACCCCCAACTGTCGGTATCCACTCGGTCATGAACGAACCACCCCCCTTCCCCATCCCCCAATTGTAGGGTGCAGTTAACATTTTTCATGGATTATAACACTGAAATAATTGTTTTTAGTCATCCCTTAACCCATTTCATTCTGGATACCGTTCAAACAGTATTTGCAAAAAACATTGAGTCACATCAGCCGCCACAGAACGTGCCGTCTGATCAGGCTCTATGCTGTTTGCTATTCAGATGATCTTGCTAAGACACTTGGATATGTAGCAAACAACATAGATCCTGATTAGCATGCAGCGTCACACTGAGTTTATTTACCCTCGCCGCCAGTAAACCATATGGGAGCGTCGCACTGTGGCTGATCTGGATCTATGTTGTTTGCAAAAGCCTTTAAATGTACTAATGAACTAATCCATGGCAATCAAGGACTATGATGGGAAGTGAACTAATCCATGGCAATCAAGGATTATGATGGGAAATGAACTAATCCATGACAATCAAGGATTATGATGGGAAATGAACTAATCCATGACAATCAAGGGTTATGATGGGAAATGAACTAATCCATGACAATCAAGGATTATGGTGGGAAATGAACTAATCCATGACAATCAAGGATTATGATGGGAAATGAACTAATCCATGACAATCAAGGATTATGGTGGGAAATGAACTAATCCATGACAATCAAGGACTATGATGGGAAATGAACTAATCCATGACAATCAAGGATTATGGTGGGAAATGAACTAATCCATGACAATCAAGGAAATGAACTAATCCATGGCAATCAAGGACTATGATGGGAAATGAACTAATCCATGACAATCAAGGAAATGAGCTAATCCATGGCAATCAAGGGTTATGATGGGAAATGAACTAATCCATGGCAATCAAGGGTTATGATGGGAAATGAACTAATCCATGGCAATCAAGGAAATGAACTAATCCATGGCAATCAAGGAAATGAACTAATCCATGGCAATCAAGGAAATGAACTAATCCATGACAATCAAGGAAATGAACTAATCCATGACAATCAAGGACTATGATGGGAAATGAACTAATCCATAGCAATCAAGGGTTATGATGGGAAATGAACTAATCCATGACAATCAAGGGTTATGATGGGAAATGAACTAATCCATGACAATCAAGGGTTATGATGGTAAATGAACTAATCCATGACAATCAAGGAAATGAACTAATCCATGGCAATCAAGGGTTATGATGGGAAATGAACTAATCCATGGCAATCAAGGGTTATGATGGGAAATGAACTAATCCATGGCAATCAAGGAAATGAACTAATCCATGGCAATCAAGGAAATGAACTAATCCATGGCAATCAAGGAAATGAACTAATCCATGACAATCAAGGAAATGAACTAATCCATGACAATCAAGGACTATGATGGGAAATGAACTAATCCATGACAACCAAGGATTATGATGGGAAATGAACTAATCCATGACAATCAAGGACTATGATGGGAAATGAACTAGTCCATGGCAATCAAGGATTATGATGGGAAAAGAACAAGTCCATGACAAAATGATATTATAATTTACTTGAAATAGTTTATTTCCTATCTCAGTAATCTGATGGGATGTGTGGCAGGGAATGAATTAGCTGAAAGGAGGTGTAAAAAACAGAGTAACTAACAAGTCAGTAATAACATCTGGGGCAGGTATAAACAATTCTACAACAAAATATAAATACATTTATCATAATAGTACAGCGAGAGCACCATACAACTGGTGTGAATGCCCGCCCGACAAGTCGTCATAAGTCAATACAAGTAACTAGGAGAAATGTTTGTTAATACGTGTAGGAGGCAAATCCATCTACAGACAAGGAAGCCATGTTCAAAGTTTTGTTTATTTTGTGGAGTTTAACGTCGCACAAATAGCTTCGGAAATATGGCGACTCTAGCTATTATTGGTGAAGGAAGACCCTGGATGCCCCTTCGAGCAGTATTTCAGGCTCGGATAATAGGCACCCGGGTAGAACCACTGACCTACCACAAGCCAGCTGGATATCTTCCTAAATTGAAATAATGTGACTCCCCCCCCCCAGTGGGATCCGAACCTACAACGGTGAGGGGCAAGTGATTTTGAAGTCAGCGACCGTAACCAATCGGCCACGGAAACTGGATAGCATGTGGTTCAAAGGAAAACAACGATAAAAACAGAGGAAACCAATTAAGAGGAGGGTCAATCTACTATTAGGAGTATTCAGGGGAGGTAACTGACTAATGTTTCTCATAGGCCTCTTGTGGAGTAAAGGTCGTATTGTGGCTGTTGTATCATGGCTGTCGTATTGTGGCTGTCATATCATGGCTGTCGTATTGTGGCTGTTGTATCATGGCTGTCATATCGTGGCTGTCCGGTGCTTATTGGTGGAGCAGCAAGACCCCAGGTTTACACTTGATCTATATCTCCTTCAAGAACAGGGGCCCGGGTAGAACCTCCCATAAGCCAGCTGGATAACTAGGAACGAAATGAATGAAAATACAGTTAAATTAGCCCAAAACAGAATTCAAGGAAGTGACAAAAAATGATTAAGAGAACGATTGTGGAACAAGCTTTAACAACTTATATTAATCACTCTCGTTGGTGCGGATGAAAACGTTTAATTATCATGTGGTCATTCACGTAAGAGGTAATCGGAGTACCTGGAGAGAACTCTCCTATCTGATCTGGCAACCACCGTACCATCTCACATACTTCCAGGTCCGAGGATCAAACCCAGGTTGCATTGGTGATGTCATATTACAAGCATTATGTAGTTTTGTGGCATCATTTACGCATTCTAATAAATAACACCAACTATTTTTGCACTTTTTAGATATTTTGGTCATGTTAGAATTAAAATAATAATATTTGCGCTATCTATTGGTGAATAAAACATGGTTTGGTGTTCTGTTGCTTAGGAATAAACCACAAAGGCTGTAGGAATAAAACATGGTTTGGAGTTCTGTTGCTTAGGAATAAACCACAAAGGCTGTAGGAATAAAACATGGTTTGGTGTTCTGTTGCTTAGGAATAAACCACAAAGGCTGTAGGCCTAAACATGGTTTGGTGTAATAAAACATGGTTTGGTGTTCTGTTGCTTAGGAATAAACCACAAAGGCTGTAGGCCTAAACATGGTTTGGTGTACTCCAGAGCGACAATAAAATAACTAAAAGACAAAATTTAATTATTATTTCTTAAGTAAACAACTTTCATTCACAATCACAAATTTATACTTGATACTTAATATACTACGTTTGGAGGGTAGTGCACATAATTGGGGGGGGGGATACACAATTTGGACATTATTTGGACAGGTAGTGTACATTATTTGGACAAGTAGTGTACATTATTTGGACAGGTAGTGTACATTATTTGGACAGGTAGTGTACATGATTTGGACAGGTAGTGTACATTATTTGGGTTGGTAGGAAGGCAGTGTGTGTACATGTACCTACACAAACAAACATGAATATTCATTAAGCTGCACAGAAACTTAAAAATGGATCATCACAAAATACCCCTACGTATAATCAACAAACTAAATCGATAATGTTACAATCAGATACATAGTATATGATAGCACAAATGTGAAGACAACTATAAATCTACAATAAATAAAACATTTAGAGCACCAAACGAAGGATAAAGATGCTGGATCATTCTTGAATCATGTGACCAATGGGTGTATGTCTACTATGTGTGCATCCATTTGAACCATGTGGCCAATTGGTGTGGGCCTACTATTTGTGCATCCATTTGAACCATGTGACCAATGGGTGTAGGTCTACTATTTGTGCATCCATTTGAACCATGTGACCAATGGATGTAGGTCTACTATTTGTGCATCCATTTGAACCATGTGACCAATGGATGTAGGTCTACTATTTGTGCATCCATTTGAACCATGTGGCCAATGGATGTAGGTCTACTATTTGTGCATTCATTTGAACCATGTGACCAATGGGTGTAGGTCTACTATTTGTGCATCCATTTGAACCATGTGGCCAATGGGTGTGGGTCTACTATGTGTGCATTCATTTGAACCATGTGACCAATGGGTGTAGATCTACTATTCGTTCATTTATTCTAGTAATATCACTGAATGCTAAAGTTTGGAGAACTTGATTATTTTGAAAATATCCCTAGAATAATGTCAATTTGTTGAGAAAAGTAGGAGAGAAAAACATCAATGATGGATATGATCATGATGCAATACTAAATTGAATGTTAAAGGTTTAACTTTATATATAGCCAACAATCCAATTTCATGATTATTTTAACATTGGCCTGCGCTATCATTTTTTACAATACTGACCCGGGAAGAACCACCCATCTTCTGCAAGCGCCAGCTGGATAGCTTCCTCACATGAAAACATTTCACACCCTCCCTCAGTGGGATTTGAACCTACAGCAGTGAGGGACAAGTGATTTGAAGTCAACGACCATAACCACTCAGCCATGGAGGCCCCCCCCGTAAGTCATTTGAAGATTGCCATTCAGTTGACATACTGTAGTGACCTACTTTTAACCCCATGTGAACAAACTTGTTACAGGTTGTGCAACTTGAAGGTATTTGTTGCTGGAGCATAGGCGCCGAATAACAAAAGAGGCCAGAGGAGTGGAGACGGTCGTTATTCTGAACTGGTGTCACGCCGTTGTTCATCAAATAGTGAATTTTCAGTGAAAATGGTTGCTAAAATTTCAACTTAAGGTAGTTTTCAAAATAATTGGATAAAAATTCCATAAATTAATAAATAAGTAATATCGAAAGTTGTGAAAAATATGAATTTTCATGTGTGTTTGGCAATAAAACGAATGAAACTTGTCCAAATGACCCACTTGTTAAAATGGCTACATTTGGTTCTAAATTGCTTAATTGACAATTTATGTCAAATGCTTGTCTCCATACAAAAATCTTAAAAATGCCAAGTTGAAAAGCTGATAATAGATGTTGAAAATGGCTGCCATCTTGGAATTTGAACCAGAACGATTTTCACCCATTTATTATCTACCAGTACCCATGATGCTCCAAACTAAATAAAAACAAATTGAGCATGTTATTTCAAAGTCCAAATCAAATTGAAACTATTGTGGACAGACAGACAAACAGACATACATCTGATGATTAGCACATAAAAGTCAGCTGATAATAGAAGATGGCAATTTAGGAAAATGCTGCTATTCTGTTGATGGGCATCATGTAAACCAGTTATAGCTGCTGGTAGCCTGTACACATGCAGCCCCATACAACAAATCCTCCTTACTGTCCAGTTGATACAACATAACATGAAAATCGATTGAGTCACCTGCCAATCACCTTCAGTTACTAGTGTGGTGTTTTCATCGCTTTTTTTATATATTAACCGCAGCGAGTTCGAGCCACACTGGAGCCGTTACGCTTGTGCCCTTAGGCAAGGCATTTAAATTCCATGTTGCCGCTTCCCTCTCCCTTGTGGCGATGGATTCCATCAGGAATGAGGTCTCTCAAGAGTGATTAATATAAGTTGTAAGAACTTGTTTCGCAATCGAGCTACAATAAATTTGTATTAAATATATATTAACCCATAACCTGCCAATCACAATTAAAGTTGCTTTTGCAAACAGCATAGATCCAGATCAGATGGCACAGAACATGCCGTCTGATCAAGTTCTATGCTGTTTGCTATTCGGATAGTGGAGCTAAAACACTTGTCTGAATAGCAAACAACATTAGATCCTGATCAGACTCGGCATTATGCCGCGGCTGATCTGGATCTATGTTGTTTGTATATTCCATCCAATTTATCCGGCAGGTTAAGAGTTCACCATTGTTATTGGAGCTCAAATCTTTTATCTGTATGTTGTATATTGAAGAGACAATAAAATATGTCTAAACCAGTTTCATTTCATTTTCATGTTTCGTTGTATCAATAGTTCACAGTAATGATGATAGGTTGTATCGGCATGCATAGGGTGATATATATATTATAATTATATATATAACGGCTAAATAAAAACTATACACTGGTTTCATCAGTGTTGAACCACTTAAGGAATATTAACAGATCCAGATGTGACACTGTTATATTCTATTTCTGTATATTCTTCAGGGAATAACACTATTGTCTTGTATCTAGGTACGTTCTTCAGGGAATAACACTATTGTCTTGTATCTAGGTACGTTCTTCAGGGAATAACACTATTGTCTTGTATCTAGGTACGATCTTCAAGAATAACACCATAGTCTTGTATTTTGTATCTAGGTACATTCTTCAAGAATAACACCATAGTCTTGTATCTAGTATCTAGGTACGATCTTCAAGAATAACACCATAGTCTTGTATCTAGGTACATTCTTCAAGAATAACACCATAGTCTTGTATCTAGTATCTAGGTACATTCTTCAAGAATAACACCATAGTCTTGTATTTTGTATCTAGGTACATTCTTCAAGAATAACACCATAGTCTTGTATCTAGTATCTAGGTACGATCTTCAAGAATAACACCATAGTCTTGTATCTAGTATCTAGGTACGATCTTCAAGAATAACACCATAGTCTTGTATCTAGTATCTAGGTACGATCTTCAAGAATAACACCATAGTCTTGTATCTAGGTACATTCTTCAAGAATAACACCATAGTCTTGTATGTTGTATCTCGGTACGATCTTCAAGAATAACACCATAGTCTTGTATCTAGTATCTAGGTACGATCTTCAAGAATAACACCATAGTCTTGTATCTAGTATCTAGGTACGATCTTCAAGAATAACACCATAGTCTTGTATCTAGGTACATTCTTCAAGAATAACACCATAGTCTTGTATGTTGTATCTCGGTACGATCTTCAAGAATAACACCATAGTCTTGTATCTAGTATCTAGGTACGATCTTCAAGAATAACACCATAGTCTTGTATCTAGTATCTAGGTACGATCTTCAAGAATAACACCATAGTCTTGTATCTAGGTACATTCTTCAAGAATAACACCATAGTCTTGTATGTTGTATCTCGGTACGATCTTCAAGAATAACACCATAGTCTTGTATCTAGTATCTAGGTACGATCTTCAAGAATAACACCATAGTCTTGTATCTAGTATCTAGGTACGATCTTCAAGAATAACACCATAGTCTTGTATCTAGGTACATTCTTCAAGAATAACACCATAGTCTTGTATCTAGTATCTAGGTACGATCTTCAAGAATAACACCATAGTCTTGTATCTAGGTACATTCTTCAAAAATAACACCATAGTCTTGTATCTAGGTACATTCTTCAAGAATAACACCATAGTCTTGTATGTTGTATCTAGGTACGATCTTCAAGAATAACACCATAGTCTTGTATCTAGTATCTAGGTACGATCTTCAAGAATAACACCATAGTCTTGTATCTAGGTACGATCTTCAAGAATAACACCATAGTCTTGTATCTAGTATCTAGGTACGACCTTCAAGAATAACACCATAGTCTTGTATCTAGGTACGATCTTCAAGAATAACACCATAGTCTTGTATCTAGGTACATTCTTCAAGAATAACACCATAGTCTTGTATGTTGTATCTAGGTACGTTCTTCAAGAATAACACCATAGTCTTGTATCTAGTATCTAGGTACGATCTTCATGAATAACACCATAGTCTTGTATCTAGTATCTAGGTACGATCTTCAAGAATAACACCATAGTCTTGTATCTAGTATCTAGGTACGATCTTCAAGAATAACACCATAGTCTTGTATCTAGTATCTAGGTACGATCTTCAAGAATAACACCATAGTCTTGTATCTAGGTACATTCTCCAAGAATAACACCATAGTCTTGTATCTAGGTACATTCTTCAAGAATAACACCATAGTCTTGTATGTTGTATCTAGGTACGATCTTCAAGAATAACACCATAGTCTTGTATCTAGGTACGTTCTTCAAGAATCAATGTTTCTTGTGGACACAGTCTTAATACTTCTAAAGACTGATTGGTATCTTCACTTGATAACTGAAACAGAAAATACAAATGTAAGAAACCGTCAATAGACTGAATCAACACTCGGAGTATAAATGTAAGAAACTGTCAATAGACTGAATCAACACTCGGAGTATAAATGTAAGAAACCGTCAATAAACTGAATCAACACTCGGAGTATAAATGTAAGAAACCGTCAACAGGCTGAATCAACACTCGGAGTATAAATGTAAGAAACCGTCAATAGGCTGAATCAACACTCGGAGTATAAATGTAAGAAACCGTCAATAGGTTTGAATGCTACTTAGAATCAAATATTTGTACGGTTTTTATCTCACCAAGGACATACGGTATAAATCGGCTATAGAACGGACTAACAAACGATTTACTAACCAACTTATGTCTAAATCTTCTTAGAATTAGTAATTGCACCAGGTAATTTCTTCACCCGGTCTAACTCCGACCCCCGTTGGTACACAATCGTGTGCGAGCGGGGGTGGGAGATATGAAAACCGAACACACTCTGAGATTATTGCAACCCACATAGCCCTCTAAACACCATAGCATTGTAATTTTATTAGTTTATTAACTATCTATTTGTCTTCCGCTAATGTCGAACCCCTCGCGGTTCTTTGAATCATCTTAGCTTATTTAGTCGCCCAAATGCATTTATGCGGTGGCGACTTTAAATAAATTTATATAGTTAGTTATTAGTCATTTTAGATTGTTGGAGGATAGTGCAATGATACAGACAGAGACCCATTCCAGAGTGTCCTCTGGTTCTTTTACGTGCACAGTGTAAAGCACCGACAGGAGACCTCGGTTAAAGTCCCATCTGAAAGACTGTTAATATTATAACCCGAGATCCCTGGATTTCCAGTCCAACATGTTAACCACTGGACTACAGATCCGTCTGTACTCCGCCCCTGACCCGACCGCTAAGTAGATTTATAGACTACCCAGTGCAGTTCAGTCAGGCAACTGAGAAATATACAGCATTGACAATAGCTCCATAGACCAGACATTTAATCTAATGCAAACAATAGCTCCATATACCAGACATTTAATCTAATGCAAACAATAGCTCCATATACCAGACATTTAATCTAATGCAAACAATAGCTCCATAGACCAGACATTTAATCTAATGCAAACAATAGCTCCATAAACCAGACATTTAATCTAATGCAAACAATAGCTCCATATACCAGACATTTAATCTAATGCAAACAATAGCTCCATAGACCAGACATTTAATCTAATGCAAACAATAGCTCCATATACCAGACATTTAATCTAATGCAAACAATAGCTCCATATACCAGACATTTAATCTAATGCAAACAATAGCTCCATATACCAGACATTTAATCTAATGCAAACAATAGCTTCATATACCAGACATTTAATCTAATGCAAATAATAGCTCCATAGACCAGACATTTAATCTAATGCAAACAATAGCTCCATAGACCAGACATTTAATCTAATGCAAACAATAGCTCCATACACCATACATTTAATCTAATGCAAACAATAGCTCCATAGATTACACAGTAAATCTAACATAAAAAAATAGTTGCATAGTCCAGAGATATAATGTAACATAGAGGGCTGAGAGCTACAGTTCAAGATCCTGTGGTTACCTCCCTTACAACGAATCACTAGAACACACTTACATCTCTTCTTGGAAATGTTGTTAATAGTTTGTATTCTGAGAGATGGAAGCCTTTTGATGTCATAAAGTTTATGACCACTTGTAATCTATTGCTTCCGTAAAACCTCCGCACAAGCATTTCTCTGTCTGGCGTACGAATACGCAGTGTGCACGTGACCTCGGTGCAGCCCTGAGGTGGTTCGTCCGGAATCTCTTTGGCAAGCGATTCTTCTATTGCCTGTAAGTTATAGAAATGACATATTCAGAGCTCAAACTAATGGATGATTTGGGAGAAATAGTCGTGCTCAACCTTGCTCATCTATATTCAGAGCTCAAACTAATGGATGATTTGGGAGAAATAGTCGTGCTCAACCTTGCTCATCTATATTCAGAGCTCAAACTAATGGATGATTTGGGAGAAATAGTCGTCCTCAACCTTGCTCATCTATATTCAGAGCTCAAACTAATGGATGATTTGGGAGAAATAGTCGTCCTCAACCTTGCTCATCTATATTCAGAGCTCAAACTAATGGATGATTTGAGAGAAATAGTCGTCCTCAACCTTGTTCATCTATATTTTGAGCTCGGGGAAAAGTTGTTTCATATATTTATAGGATACTTGGCTGAGCCAACAAACATTTGCTGTATGAGGGAGGCCACCTTTGCTGTATGAGGGAGACCACCTTTGCTGTATGAGGGAGACCACCTTTGCTGTATGATGGAGACCACCTTTGCTGTATGAGGGAGACCACCTTTGCTGTATGAGGGAGACCACCATTGCTGTATGAGGGACCACCTTTGCTGTATGAGGGAGACCACCTTTTTAAAAAAAAATTATTATTTTCCTTTTATAGCATACACAACATAATTGTCACATGTTAACACTATACATAGTACTTAATGAACATATAATTATAATTCTTATCTATTTAATATGACTTTGTGCTGACAGTTACAAATATTTCCTATTTCAAAATTCTTGCATCTGATGCATGGATGCCATAAAAGGTGTCCGTCTTAAATGTGACACTCCCATGCTCGACGGATAAATTGTTAAGGTATATAAACGTTCATGAAAAGGGTTTTTAGAATACATGGACAATGTTTAAAAAGATAACTTTATTAAAACTCCCAATGATCATAATGTCCCCAATTTAGCACTTAAAGTTCAAATTTTGATGTGTAGGTCTCTTACGACGGTTTAGGGAGACCACCTTTGCTGTATGAGGGAGACCACCTTTGCTGTATGAGATACTTAACACCTTCATTAAAATTTGAGATATTCGTGCAGGTTGTTTCATACCGGAAAAATTGTGTAAAGGTGGTCTCACTCATACAACAAAGGTGGTCTCGCTCATACAACAAAGGTGGTCTCGCTCATACAACAAAGGTGGTCTCGCTCATACAACAAAGGTGGTCTCGCTCATACAACAAAGGTGGTCTCACTCATACAACAAAGGTGGTCTCACTCATACAACAAAGGTGGTCTCGCTCATACAACAAAGGTGGTCTCGCTCATACAACAAAGGTGGTCTCGCTCATACAACAAAGGTGGTCTCGCTCATACAACAAAGGTGGTCTCGTTTTCCATTGAAGGTCCCCTCTCTACAGGTAGGGGCATCGTACCGAAGTCTTGAATAAACCGGGCATTGTTTCATAAACAGGTGGGCACATGAGCAGAAACATAGAGCTCAGAGATGAACTCCTGCCGGTTCCATAGAGATGAACTCCTGCCGGTTCCATAGAGATGAACTCCTGCCGGTTCCATAGAGATGAACTCCTGCTGGTTCCATAGAGATGAACTCCTGCCGGTTCGGGCCACAATCCACACGAAATTCGGGAAAATGCGTGGATATACAGTAGGGACGGGACAATGCCAAAACTGTGTCCCTCCACTTTGCATGTGATAAAACCCAAATGAATAAACGTATGCACATGTACAAGTGTTCGGACTAATCTACCAATTTGTCATACCTGTTTTACAGCTTCTTCCTCCATCTTCTGTCTATCCTCTTCAGCCTGCTTCATCTGTGTTCTTCTCTCGATCTCTTCTTGTTTTCTTTCTACAGCTAATCGTGTTTCTCTCTGAAGGAAACAGATATTTCTTTATCAACAGTTGCACGTTCAGCCACACCACAGTCTTCCACATGGGCCTCGGCGACGCGCTGTCCTCTTTATTTGTCGGAATTAGAGTCAACTTAGCAGAACACGAATTCAGGGTTCCCGCTGTCTGTCGCCAATTTTGTGGATTGGCGAAAATATTTGGCGCAACGTTTTTTTTTGGGGGGCACATGTTTTGTCAAATACATGGCTGCAAATATTTATTTGTGAACTATATGGCTCTTAGTTGGCTCCAAGTTTTTTCAATTGGCTCCAGTGTTTTTCAATTGGCGACAGAAGTGGCGCAGACAAACATTCAGACAGAGGGATCCCTGACGACGACGATGATGATATATATGCACAACTAGACTTCTTATTGATGCTTCCTGGCAAGTTTCATGAACATTCGACAAAGAGTTGTGTACATGAAGCGAGGGCAAGTTTGAGGTGCGATGGGCACACATAGTCCTGTACAGTATGGTATGTATAATGTATGGGCTAGCTTCTTCGTTATTTTGGGCACACACAGTCCTGTACAGTATGGTATGTATAATGTATGGGCTAGCTTCTTCGTTATTTTGGGCACACACAGTCCTGTACAGTATGGTATGTATAATGTATGGGCTAGCTTCTTCGTTATTTTGGGCACACACAGTCCTGTACAGTATGGTATGTATAATGTATGGGCTAGCTTCTTCGTTATTTTGGGCACACACAGTCCTGTACAGTATGGTATGTATAATGTATGGGCTAGCTTCTTCGTTATTTTGGGCACACACAGTCCTGTACAGTATGGTATGTATAATGTATGGGCTAGCTTCTTCGTTATTTTGGGCACACACAGTCCTGTACAGTATGGTATGTATAATGTATGGGCTAGCTTCTTCGTTATTTTGGGCACACAGTCCTGTACAGTATGGTATGTATAATGTATGGGCTAGCTTCTTCGTTATTTTGGGCACACAGTCCTGTACAGTATGGTATGTATAATGTATGGGCTAGCTTCTTCGTTATTTTCTATTGTTATTTTAGGATCAAATATTAACCCGATAAATAGAGAATATTAGGTTACTGTCTTATAAATTTTAATTTATTAGGCGAGTTGGAGAAAATATACAAGGCGAGGCCCTGCTAAACCTTGTATTTCTTCGGAGACGAGCATAATAAATTAAAATTTATTAAACAGTAACCTAATATTCTATTTATCCTATCTGCTAGTTTTAGAGAGGAAAGATCACCGAATAGTCATATCATACCAACATATGACATCATACACGCAACGTTATGACGACACAAAAGGTTTATTAAGCAGGGACCAGGGTTCCCTCTGTCTGATTTTTTGTCTGCGCCACTTCTGTCGCCAATTGAAAAAAACTGGAGCCAATTTGAAAAACTTGGAGCCGACTAAGAGCCATATATAGTTCACAGATAATTATTTGAAGCCATGTACTTGATTTGTGCCCAAAAATAAATTGCGCCAAATATTTTTCGCCAATTCACAAAATTGATCCCCAGAATTTGATTTTTGTCGCAATCGGCGACCGACAGCGGGAACCTTGAGGACTAATAAGGCAAAAGTTTATAGGGCAGGCAATGTTTAACCATTAGTACGCATGAAGGTAGGATAAATCTAATCTTTACACGTCATTTCATTTATGCAGTAACTAATAGTGTAGCAAGCTATATTAAGTTTAAACTTTATTTATTTTACAACGATTGCGAAGCAAGTTCAAACAACTTATATTAATCACTCTTCGTTGAAAGCGTATATGTGGTAATTCGTGTGGGGGGAAACCGGAGTACCCGGAGAAAACCCACATGTCCGATCTGGCGACCACCGTACCATCTCACAAACTTCCCGGTCCGAGGATCGAACCCGGGTTGCATTAGTGAGAAGCGAGCTTTATGGTAACGTAAGTTGAGAAATGAGTTTGACTATTACTCTTACAGGAATATTGAACTGACGATCCGGCATTCATTGCATCATGCAAACCTGACGTCTACCCTTGCGGGGACGTAGTCATCTTCCTTCTATGCTGTCTAGTTCAGTAATTGATTTTGACTTCCTCCGTAAGAAACTGCCAACTTTTTCATATAGAGACACGGGCGGGGCTCGAACCATTGACCATCAGAGATGATATGTTACAGTGGTATACAAGATAGCGACCGAAACAACTCGACCGCGGAGGTGAAACCGTGACCATCAGTGATGATATGTTACAGTGGTATACAAGACAGCGACCAAAACAACTCAACCGCGGAGGCGGACGCAGCTGTAATTAGATAACATACCTTTTTTCTGTCGGCTTCTAATGACTGTTGGTACGCTACATCTTGTTCCGTTCTTATAGAATCTCTAGCTGCTCGTTCAGCCTGAAAGAACACTCAAATCTCATTGCAGCTGTTTAAATAGCCCGTACTACTATGGTTAAGGCAATACAACGCACGGTGTCGCTACCATAATAAATCATCAATGTGGAAGTCGTGATAGTGCAGTGGTAGCGCGTTCGCTTCAGGAGCGAAAGACCCAGAGTTCGAGCCCCACTGGAGCCATTACAATTGTGCCCTTAGGCAATGCATTTAAATTCCACGTTGCCTCTTCTCTCTCCCTCGTGACGATGGATTCCAACAGGAATGAGGTCTCGAGAATGATTAATAAAAGTTGTAAGAACTTGTTTCGCAAAAGGGAGG
This sequence comes from Archivesica marissinica, assembly GCA_014843695.1. Lineage (NCBI taxonomy): Eukaryota > Metazoa > Mollusca > Bivalvia > Venerida > Vesicomyidae > Archivesica > Archivesica marissinica. The sequence goes on from CM026397.1 coordinate 49,289,282, forward strand.
TGATCAGATTTCTTGTTTATTAGGTGATGTTGCTATGGCAATGCATGGTTGAATCATAACCCTTCACTTATAGAACTGGATTTAACCCTTAAAATGCTGAATAAATTGGAAGGAATGTGTAAACAACATAGATCCAATTTTATATTGTGCCATTTGATCAGGCTCTAAGTTGTTTGCTATTCGGAATAGCAAACAGCATAGAGCCTGATCAGGGACTACTATGGTTGAGGCAGGCCAATAGATCAGGATCTATGTCGTGTGCCATTCAGCCCAATGTTTTAACTCCACTATCGGAATAGCAAACAGCATAGAGCCTAGCCTGATCAGACACCACAATATAAAATCTGGAACTTTGTTACAGCATAAGATTCACACGGTTATCTTAAAGTGACACTACATGAGTGAAAAGGCAAATTTCTACAGAATGTAATTTCCTATTATATATGTTATAATTGTTTTCCAAATATTTGCCTCAAAAACTGAATATTTCAGCAAATAAATAAACGTCGTATATGCGGTATGTTGACATAACAAAATAATGTAAAATAGGGTTGACATTCATGCGTAATACAACGAGTGTATCCTGAATAACACAATTTATGGAACATATTTACCGTTATATCTCACATCTGTGCCTAAGCATATTTATTTGTAGACTAATCTTAGTCAAACTATCTCTACACGACAGTATCACGCGATTAGTATCGACTCCAATGACAAACTTGCACTTTTGAAAGTTTGTAAACCACAAAAACACTGTTTATTGATTCATTGTTAGTGTTCGAATGTATTCGGAAGAATTTGTAGCAGCAATGCATTTATACGTGAAATAATGCATTTTAATTGCTTTTTGCGATGTAATGTCGCTTTAAAGCGCTCATGCTACACTCGTTGCGCTAGTTATTAATTTATAGTCTGTCAAAAGTAAATCCATTCTGGGAATCTAGACATGTTTTCAAGATCACACGAGTGCAGGTTGTTTTGCTCAAAGAAGCTTGGCATATGCCGCCATAACCAAGTATATAAATGCATCTCCTCTCCTCTCCTCTCCTCTCCTCTCCTCTCTCTCTCTCTCTCTCTCTCTAATTTGAAGAGCCAAACAGGAAAGATTTCAGCACATTCAGAACAATTGTAGCATATGGCGCTATTGGGAATGGCAAGGAAGGTTTGTTTGTTTTTGGGGTTTAAAGTTGCACAAAAAGGGCAGGATATATTGCGAGTCTCCAGCTATTATTGGCGAAGTAAGACCCCATTATTTATTTATTCGTAGACGGTTGACCCCATTATTTATTTATTCGTAGACGGTTGACCCCATTATTTATTTATTCGTAGACGGTTGACCCCATTATTTATTTATTCGTAGACGGTTGACCCCATTATTTATTTATTCGTAGACGGTTGACCCCATTATTTATTTATTCGTAGACGGTTGACCCCATTATTTATTTATTTGTAGACAGTTGACCCCATTATTTATTTATTCGTAGACGGTTGACCCCATTATTTATTTATTCGTAGACGGTTGACCCCATTATTTATTTATTCGTAGACGGTTGACCCCATTATTTATTTATTCGTAGATAGGTAACCCCATTATTTATTTATTCGTAGACCCCATTATTTATTTATTCGTAGACGGTTGACCCAATTATTTATTTATTCGTAGATAGGTAACCCCATTATTTATTCGTAGATAGGTAACCCCATTATTTATTTATTCGTAGACCCCATTATTTATTTATTCGTAGACGGGTAACCCCATTATTTATTTATTCGTAGACGGGTAACCCCATTATTTATTTATTCGTAGACGGTTGACCCAATTATTTATTTATTCGTAGATAGGTAACCCCATTATTTATTCGTAGATAGGTAACCCCATTATTTATTCGTAGATAGGTAACCCCATTATTTATTCGTAGATAGGTAACCCCATTATTTATTCGTAGATGGGTAACCCCATTATTTATTCGTAGATAGGTAACCCCATTATTTATTCGTAGATGGGTGATCCTATTTAAAAAATATTTATTTATTCGTAGATGGGTAACCCCATTATTTATTCGTAGATAGGTAACCCCATTATTTATTCGTAGATGGGTGATCCTATTTAAAAAATATTTATTTATTCGTAGACAGCTAACTTCTAATTGCTAACAAGAGCGTTTATCTGTAATATCACAATGGAAGACAAGCACATACCTCTTCTGCAACATCCCTCGATTGTTGTTGACTAAACACATCTTGATCTTGCAATAACTTGGACATTAACTCATCTACCGTAACATCACCTGCAACCAAATATATAACAACTTGGACATTAACTCCTCTACCGTAACATCACCTGCAACCAAATATATAACAACTTGGACATTAACTCCTCTACTGTAACATCACCTGCAACCAAATATATAACAACTTGGATATTAACTCCTCTACCGTAACATCACCTGCAACCAAATATATAACAACTTGGACATTAACTATCTACCGTAACATCACCTGCAACCAAATATATAACAACTTGGACATTAACTCCTCTACCGTTACATCACCTGCAACCAAATATATAACAACTTGGACATTAACCCATCTACCATAACATCACCTGCAACCAAATATATAACAACTTGGACATTAACTCCTCTACTGTAACATCACCTGCAACCAAATATATAACAACTTGGACATCAACCCATCTACCGTAACATCACCTGCAACCAAATATATAACAACTTGGACATCAACTACCTACCGTAACATCACATGACATTCATGCCTACTGTTACTATGATCTCCACACCTAGTGTTACTATGACCTCCATGCCTAGTGTCACTATGACCTCCACACCTAGTAACCTATGACCTCCACACCTAGTAACCTATGACCTCCATGCCTAGTGTTACTATGACCTCCATGCCTAGTGTCACTATGACCTCCACACCTAGTAACCTCCACACCTAGTATTACTATGACCTCCACACCTAGTAACCTATGACCTCCACGCCTAGTGTTACTATGACCTCCATGCCTAGTGTCACTATGACCTCCACACCTAGTAACCTATGACCTCCACACCTAGTATTACTATGACCTCCACACCTAGTAACCTATGACCTCCACACCTAGTATTACTATGACCTCCACACCTAGTAACCTATGACCTCCACATCTAGTATTACTATGACCTCCACACCTAGTAACCTATGACCTCCACACCTAGTGTTACTATGACATCCATGCCTAGTAACATATGACCTCCACACCTAGTATTACTATGACCTCCACACCTAGTAACCTATGACCTCCACACCTAGTATTACTATGACCTCAACACCTAGTAACCTATGACCTCCACACCTATTGTTACGCTGACATACATGCCTAGTGTTTAGTAAAATGAACAAAAACAAATCACTTTTGTAAAATTAATATCATAAACACATACCTCGAATAACATCTACAACTTCATTGGTTGCCCGTGACCTTGAAATAATCAGTAAGACTGGAAGGTTGTCTGGTTTGTAACTTCTAATCTGATTGGCTGCTACATTTCCAAAGTGTCTGGTTGCCATAGTAATTAATCTGTATAATGATTTTATATTGAAATTATGTAGTTTATACAGAGATAAAATGACATGGTCATACTTGAGGTATCATACCTGCTTCTGACATCATTAAATCATATTTTAATGTATCGGGTCTCTTTGTGAGGTCAAGAAATCACAAGATCATAATCACTTTTATTTGTGACATCATGATTTCATAAAAGCATGTATCAGGTCTACTTGCGAGGTCATGAAATTACAAATATGCTACCATCTTCGTATGTTTTGTAGGAGCATAGACTAAACAAAATGTGATGTTTAAACATTATAATGAATAAACATTTAGGCAGGGTTCATTCAAGAGGGTGACTTGGGTGAAATAATCGCCCTAGGGACCATCACTTCACCCCTCACTTCTCCCTAAAAAAAATAACGAAAAATTATTTTCTTTACAATTTTCACACAAGATTTTGTCCAGTAAGATACACTGGCCCATTATAAAGCACTACTTCTATTCAAATGTTGTGTTTAATGGTCATACTGTGCATTTTAAACATATTTTGCAGAAATTTATTAAATAACATCATTTAAGGACGCAATCACACGCTTTCTCACTTCTCCCAAACATTCTGACCTAGAATGAGCCCCCGATAGATTATGTCGATCTAGATAGTTTTATTGCAGTCGTGACAATGATGCAATTTTAAGGAAATTTAATTTACATGTATATATATACTTCAAGACTGAGGTGAGAGGGACATGTAGGACAGGTGAGAGGGACATGTAGGACAGGTGAGAGGGACATGTAGGACAGGTGAGAGGGACATGTAGGACAGGTGAGAGGGACATGTAGGTCAGAACTACTCACGTTGTTTAATTATTCAATAAAAGACGTGTACGCTGGCTTTATGCGTTTATGGCACAAATAAAAGTCAACGTGGAGATGATCTCTACCACTCAAACTGGTGGCATGTAGCTGTCGAGCCCGGTTTTATGGCACACGACAGAGATCAGATTATATGCAACCAACAAGGATAGAACATTTTGGTTTCACATCTCATTTCTATCAGAATGACAGTATGAGGTACGGAATCAACAATATCACCCTGGCTCAAACTACAGAGTTGTAGCAAAAACAAGTGTTCATACCCAAGTATTAGAACCCTGATACTGCCAATACAACTTGTACGTTACTGTGTATTTGTACTTAAGACTGTCCTAATACTGAAGTGGTTAGCATGCTCGCTTCTCACAAATGCAACAGAGGTTGCCAGATCACCCAACTCGAACATGTGGGTTTTTCTCCAGGTAGTCCGGTTTCCTCCCTCACGAATGACGACATATGTCCAATTCCTTACTTCAATTGTTGTAAATAATCATGTACATGATAGAAAATATCACCTGCAGATGAACTAAATAGGTGTAATGACCACATTTATGCTTTCATTCGCACCAATAAGAGTGGTTAATATAAGTTGCTAATACTTATTTCGCAATGTTGTAAAAATGAACCAAAGTTTATATGTACCTTGCTGAGTTAGTCTCGAGCGTCATGTCCCATGCCCAGGTAAGGAAGTTGTTTGTGAGATAGTTGACTATACCCTCGCTACAGAAGATCTGAGAACAGAACACATTGGCCAGAATACTGCTGTCATGGTGTAGGTAGATCGCTAATAGCTTTCTCTGTAACAAATAAAGCACTGTATTGTTGTTTATACAGTCGATTTACATTCACATCATTGGTGACTCGTCAATGGTAACTCTTCAAGGGTGATTCTTTAATGGTGATTCTTCAAAGGTAACTCTTTAACTCTTCAAAGGTGATTCTTCAAAGGTGATTCTTCAAAGGTGACTCTTCAATGGTGACTCTTCAAAGGTGACTCTTCAATGGTGATTCTTCAAAGGTGACTCTTCAATAGTGACTCTTCAATGGTGACTCTTCAAAGGTGACTCTTCAATAGTGACTCTTCAATGGTGACTCGTCAATGTTGACTCTTCAATGGTGACTCTTCAATAGTGACTCATCAATGGTGACTCTTCAATAGTAACTCATCAATGGTGACTCTTCAATAGTGATTCTTCAATGGTGATTCTTCAATGGTGACTCTTCAATAGTGATTCTTCAATGGTGACTCTTCAATAGCGACTCTTTAATGGTGATTCTTCAATGGTGACTCTTCAATAGTGATTCTTCAATGGTGACTCTTCAATAGCGACTCTTCAATGGTGACTCTTCAATGCTGACTCTTCAATGGTGACTCTTCAATAGGGACTCTTCAATAGTGAATCTTCAATGGTAACTCTTCAATGGTGACTCTTCAATGGTGACTCTTCAGTGGTGACTCATCAATGGTGACTCTTCAATAGTGACTCTTCAATGGTGACTCTTCAATAGTGACTCTTCAATGGTGACTCTTCAATGGTAACTCTTCAATGGTGATTCTTTAATGGTGACTCTTCAATGGTGACTCTTCAATGGTGATTCTTCAATAGTGACTTTTCAATGGTGACTCTTCAATGGTGACTCTTCAATGGTGACTCTTCAATAGTGACTCTTCAATGGTGACTCTTCAATAGTGACTCTTTAATGGTGATTCTTCAATGGTGACTCTTCAATGGTGACTCTTCAGCTATTATTAGTGGAGTAAGTTCCCGAATGCCCCTCTGAGCTGTATATAATGCATGGATAAAACCATAGACATTCCATGAGTGAGCTGGATAGCTTTCCACATCAATGCCTACGAACATTTACCAGCATGCATCTGGGTGGAGGAATGTTGCTGGTGACTCTCCAAGCATTAATGCAGACACAGAGAGGACAAGAAACTTCCGCAAGCCAGCTGGTTAGATTTCCACATCAATGCCTTAAAGCTCTCTCGCAGAAACATATCACTATGCTATACCTGCATAAAGCTTTATGAGAAAGGTCTTGGCCGCAGAAAGTCTCACAGCTTAAAAGTTCTAGACTGCAGAAAAATTAATATCTTAAAGCTCCCGGGGACAGAATATTTCGCAGCTTAAAGCTCTAGGCTGCAGAAGCTCAGACACGAAGCTCTAAGATGCTGGACACCGTTGTAAAGTACAATAAAATATTATATATATACCTCCTTTGCACTAACAACAAGCGCATCTTTGATTGCATTGTCTAATGAGCCAACATAGAATACTGGGTGACATTCACCATATCTGTAAATAGAATCAAAATAATCTAGATCTAGCACTACTCGTACAAGTTTGTTTGTTCGGGTTTTACGCCTTCATCAGCACCATTTCGGACTATATAGCCGGCGGGCAGTTTACCTAGCATCACCTTTCCTAGCCAGGCTCCAGCAGTTAACCAGTACTTGGTGCACCAACCTCCGTAAGAAACTGCAAACTTTTTCATATAAATGAGAAAACCGGCCTGAGCGGGGCTCGAAACCGTGACCATCAGTGAAGATAGATTACAGTGGTATACAAGTCAGCGATCGTAACCACTCGACTACAGAGGCGGATGACACGTGCAAAACAAACATACCCCATAATGTATCCAAATATTGCAAGGAAAGAACCTGGACGGTCTGCTGGCTGCTTAAGACAGGTTTGACTGTATATGCAAACAGAATTTCTGTTTACATTCATTTTTCATTTCACTTTAATCCATTTTGAACTACAGTCAAATCTGTCTTAAGCAGTCATCCCGGGAATCATAGAAAGTGGCTGCTTAGTACAGGTGGCTGCTTAATAGAGGTCAAATGTATAATAAAGCAGCATACTGGGAATCTGGAAACTGGCTGCTTAATACAGATTGGCTGCTTAATAGAGGTGACCACTAACACAGGTTTGACTGTATAATAGAGGTGACCACTAACACAGGTTTGACTGTATAATAGAGGTGACCACTAACACAGGTTTGACTGTATAATAGAGGTGACCACTAACACAGGTTTGACTGTATAATAGAGGTGACCACTAACACAGGTTTGACTGTACATGTATTTGAAAAGCTTTCAGTACTGGCAAATACGGGCTATAATGTGTTTGTTAGCTTCTTCTAACCGACAAACGTGTGAATTCATTACTCTATGGACAAGCTGAACACAATACGATACCTTTCTCTAAACTCTCGAGTGAAGTGTTCCAGGGCATCTGTTTCATCATTCACGGACTCTGGCACTGAAAATGTTATTAAGAAAATAGGAATAAGGACTAGAGTTCTTAATCATTCACCTCATTTAATATTCATCTAAATGATAACATTTATGTTTTAAAGCGACACTACATCTGTGAAAGCGCATATTTCTACAGAATATATTTTTCCAATTATATTTGTATAATTGTTTTCCGAATATTTGCCTCAAAAGCTGAGTATTTCAACTAATAAATAACCGTCGTATAAGACGCTTGTTGACATAACAAAATAATGTAAATAGGGTCTACATCCATGCGTAATACAACGCGTGTATCCTAAATAACACGATTTATGGTACAGATTTACCCTTATATATCTTTGTGCCTATGCATATTTATTTTTTAGACTAATACGATTTAAAATCTATAATCAACAGTAGCACGCGCTTGGTATAGACTCCAATAGTAAATATACATCAATTCAGGAGAGTAGCTGACCGTTATATGAAATCATACTTTCACTTTTGACAGTTAATATACCACAAAAACACAGTTTATGTGTAGAAAATTAGTGTTCGAATTATTTCGGAAATATTTGTTGTAACAATGCTATTTATACGTAAAAAGCATATTTTGGGTTCTGTGCGATATAATGTTGCTTTAACATCCAAAACTATATTTACTCACTAATACAATAACTGAAATTCTTTAGCATATACCTAGAATAGATTTCACGTATTTTCATTGTTATATATATTATTCTCCTGCCCATTATATATCAATCAATTAATAGGGAGAAGAACTATATAAGTTTTCTTTCGTTCTAATCCCTTTCAGTCTACTGCTGTTAAATTATATGTAAAATGTTCATTTCTTGATTACATTTAAAAATACTAAAATAAATAATGTTTAAATTAATCATTCACCTCACTTTTTTTAACCCATTGACTCGAGGTGGTTGCAAGAATACAGGGCCGTCCGATTAGCGCAGTGGTTAGCATGCTCGCTTCTCACCAATGCAATCCTCGGACCGGGAAGTATGTGATATGGTACGGCGGTGGTCGCCAGATCGGACAGGTGGGTTTTCTCCGGGTACTCCAGTTTCCTCCAACACGAATGACCACATTACGCTTACATCCGCACCAACGAGAGTGATTAATATAAGTTGTTAAAACTTGCTTCGCAATCATTGATAAAATTAAATAAAGTTTAAACAAAGGATACATAACACATTACATTTGGCAACATTTCTACAGCTGGTTCTGGAGAAAAATTAACTGGTTTTCTTCTAAACCGACATAGTGACCTAGCTTTTTAAAATATATTCGGAAGAGGTCGGGTATGTAGGCTACTGATCACATTTCGGCAAATTCCTGTGAAAATATTTTTAGTTTTTATTTAGGTCAACCTAGTGAATGCCGAGATTTGACCCCATTTGACCCGGTATAGTATTATGTACTTTTCAATGATGTTACTGACATCAATTAACAATTGGTTTATGAGAAGTATCTTCAGGTTTAACTAGTGACCTAATATTCGCCACAATTTACCCAATTTCAACAAACTTGGAAAAGGATGGTGTCATGATGCTACAGTCCAAGTTTGGCAACATTCCACCATCTTCTACACGTCTATACACTACATATAGGTGTCACATACTGAGGGGATCTTGTTTTCTTCTCCGGCCAACATGTTCATCTTGTGAAAATAATTCTGAATCATCGTAGACCGGCGTGAGATCCTGCTCCTCATCATCACTCATCTCCATCTCCTGCACTACTTCCTAAAGTAATACACGAAATAATACATTACACTACTTCCTGCAGTAATACATGAAATAATACATTACAGGAAGTAATACATGAAATAATACATTACACTACTTCCTGAAGTAATACACGAAATAATACATTACAGGAAGTAATACATGAAATAATACATTACACTACTTCCTGAAGTAATACACGAAATAATACATTACACTACTTCCTGAAGTAATACACGAAATAATACATTACACTACTTCCTGAAGTAATACACGAAATAATACATTACAGGAAGTAATACATGAAATAATACATTACACTACTTCCTGAAGTAATACACGAAATAATACATTACACTACTTCCTGAAGTAATACACGGAATAATACATTACACTACTTCCTGAAGTAATACATGAAATAATACACTGCACTACTTCCTGAAGTAATACATGAAATAATACATTACACTACTTCCTGAAGTAATACATGAAATAATACAGTACAGGAAGTAATACATGAAATAATACATTACATGAAGTAATACATGAAATAATACATTACACTACTTCCTGAAGTAATACATGAAATAATACAGTACAGGAAGTAATACATGAAATAATACATTACAGGAAGTAATACATGAAATAATACATTACACTACTTCCTGCAGTAATACACGAACTAATACATTACAGGAAGTAATACATGAAATAATACATTACACTACTTCCTGAAGTAATTACATGAAATAATACATTACACTACTTCCTGAAGTAATACATGAAATAATACATTACACTACTTCCTGAAGTAATACACGAAATAATACATTACACTACTTCCTGAAGTAATACACGGAATAATACATTACACTACTTCCTGAAGTAATACACGAAATAATACATTACACTACTTCCTGAAGTAATACATGAAATAATACATTACACTACTTCCTGAAGTAATACACGAAATAATACATTACACTACTTCCTGAAGTAATACATGAAATAAGACATTACACTACTTCCTGAAGTAATACATGAAATAATACATTACACTACTTCCTGAAGTAATACATGAAATAATACATTACACTACTTCCTGAAGTAATACATGAAATAATACATTACACTACTTCCTGAAGTAATACATGAAATAATACATTACACTACTTCCTGAAGTAATACATGAAATAATACATTACACTACTTCCTGAAGTAATACATGAATATACATTACACTATCTTTCAGCAATACATGAAATAATACATTACACTACTTCCTGAAGTATACATGAATAATACATTACATGAAGTAATACATGAATAATACATTACACTACTTCCTGAAGTAATACATGAATAATACATTTCACTACTTCCTGAAGCAATACATGAAATATACATTGACTACTTCCTGAAGTATTTATATTTATTTATTTATTTATATTTCGGGTTTTAAGCCTGCATCAGCACCATTTCGGGCTATATCGCCGGCGGGCAGTTTACCTAACAATACCTTTCCTGGGCAGGCTCCAGCGGTTAACCAGTACTTGGGTGCACCAACCTCCGTAAGAAACTGCCAACTTTCTCATATAAATGAGACACGGCCTGAGCGGGGCTCGAACCCGTGACCATCAGTGATGATAGGTTACAGTGGTATACACGTCAGCGACCTTAACCACTCGACCACGGAGGCGGAC
>CM026397.1:49301408-49322752 GCA_014843695.1 Archivesica marissinica
AATTACATGAAATAATACATTACACTACTTCCTGAAGTAATACATGAAATAATACATTACACTACTTCCTGAAGTAATACACGAAATAATACATTACACTACTTCCTGAAGTAATACATGAAATAATACATTACAGGAAGTAATACATGAAATAATACATTACAGGAAGCAATACATGAAATAATACATTACACTACTTCCTGAAGTAATACATGAAATAATACATTACACTACTTCCTGAAGTAATACATGAAATAATACATTACACTACTTCCTGAAGTAATACATGAAATAATACATTGCACTACTTCCTGAAGTAATACATGAAATAATACATTGCACTACTTCCTGAAGTAATACACAAAATAATACATTACACTACTTCCTGAAGTAATACATGAAATAATACATTACACTACTTCCTGAAGTAATACACGAAATAATACATTACACTACTTCCTGAAGTAATACATGAAATAAGACATTACACTACTTCCTGAAGTAATTACATGAAATAATACATTACACTACTTCCTGCAGCAATACATGAAATAATACATTACACTACTTCCTGAAGTAATACATGAAATAATACATTACACTACTTCCTGAAGTAATACATGAAATAAGACATTACACTACTTCCTGAAGTATTACATGAAATAATACATTACACTACTTCCTGCAGCAATACATGAAATAATACATTACACTACTTCCTGAAGTAATACATGAAATAATACATTACACTACTTCCTGAAGTAATACATGAAATAATACATTACACTACTTCCTGCAGCAATACATGAAATAATACATTACACTACTTCCTGAAGTAATACATGAAATAATACATTACACTACTTCCTGAAGTATTTATATTTATTTATTTATTTATATTTCGGGTTTTAAGCCTGCATCAGCACCATTTCGGGCTATATCGCCGGCGGGCAGTTTACCTAACAATACCTTTCCTGGGCAGGCTCCAGCGGTTAACCAGTACTTGGGTGCACCAACCTCCGTAAGAAACTGCCAACTTTCTCATATAAATGAGACACGGCCTGAGCGGGGCTCGAACCCGTGACCATCAGTGATGATAGGTTACAGTGGTATACAAGTCAGCGACCTTAACCACTCGACCACGGAGGCGGACTACTTCCTGAAGTAATACATGAAATAATACATTACACTACTTCCTGAGGTAATACATGAAATAATACATTACAGGAAGTAATACATGAAATAATACATTACACTACTTCCTGCAGTAATACACGAAATAATACATTACACTACTTCCTGGTTGTTTTTTTTGAAGTAATACATGAAATAATACATTACACTACTTCCTGAAGTAATACACGGAATAATACATTACACTACTTCCTGAAGTAATACATGAAATAATACATTACACTACTTCCTGAAGTAATACACGAAATAATACATTACACTACTTCCTGAAGTAATACACGGAATAATACATTACACTACTTCCTGAAGTAATACACGGAATAATACATTACACTACTTCCTGAAGTAATACACGAAATAATACATTACACTACTTCCTGAAGTAATACACGAAATAATACATTACACTACTTCCTGAAGCAATACATGAAATAATACATTACACTACTTCCTGAAGTAATACATGAAATAATACATTACAGGAAGTAATACATTACACTACTTCCTGAAGTAATTACATGAAATAATACATTACACTACTTCCTGAAGTAATACATGAAATAATACATTATAGGAAGTAATACATGAAATAATACATTACAGGAAGTAATACATGAAATAATACATTACATGAAGTAATACATGAAATAATACATTACACTACTTCCTGAAGTAATACATGAAATAATACAGTACAGGAAGTAATACATGAAATAATACATTACAGGAAGTAATACATGAAATAATACATTACACTACTTCCTGCAGTAATACACGAACTAATACATTACAGGAAGTAATACATGAAATAATACATTACACTACTTCCTGAAGTAATTACATGAAATAATACATTACACTACTTCCTGAAGTAATACATGAAATAATACATTACACTACTTCCTGAAGTAATACACGAAATAATACATTACACTACTTCCTGAAGTAATACACGGAATAATACATTACACTACTTCCTGAAGTAATACACGAAATAATACATTACACTACTTCCTGAAGTAATACATGAAATAATACATTACACTACTTCCTGAAGTAATACACGAAATAATACATTACACTACTTCCTGAAGTAATACATGAAATAAGACATTACACTACTTCATGAAGTAATTACATGAAATAATACATTACACTACTTCCTGAAGTAATACACGAAATAATACATTACACTACTTCCTGAAGTAATACACGAAATAATACATTACACTACTTCCTGAAGTAATACATGAAATAATACATTACAGGAAGTAATACATGAAATAATACATTACAGGAAGCAATACATGAAATAATACATTACACTACTTCCTGAAGTAATACATGAAATAATACATTACACTACTTCCTGAAGTAATACATGAAATAATACATTACACTACTTCCTGAAGTAATACATGAAATAATACATTTCACTACTTCCTGAAGTAATACATGAAATAATACATTGCACTACTTCCTGAAGTAATACACAAAATAATACATTACACTACTTCCTGAAGTAATACATGAAATAATACATTACACTACTTCCTGAAGTAATACACGAAATAATACATTACACTACTTCCTGAAGTAATACATGAAATAAGACATTACACTACTTCCTGAAGTAATTACATGAAATAATACATTACACTACTTCCTGCAGCAATACATGAAATAATACATTACACTACTTCCTGAAGTAATACATGAAATAATACATTACACTACTTCCTGAAGTATTATATTTATTTATTTATTTATATTTCGGGTTTTAAGCCTGCATCAGCACCATTTCGGGCTATATCGCCGGCGGGCAGTTTACCTAACAATACCTTTCCTGGGCAGGCTCCAGCGGTTAACCAGTACTTGGGTGCACCAACCTCCGTAAGAAACTGCCAACTTTCTCATATAAATGAGACACGGCCTGAGCGGGGCTCGAACCCGTGACCATCAGTGATGATAGGTTACAGTGGTATACAAGTCAGCGACCTTAACCACTCGACCACGGAGGCGGACTACTTCCTGAAGTAATACATGAAATAATACATTACACTACTTCCTGAGGTAATACATGAAATAATACATTACAGGAAGTAATACATGAAATAATACATTACACTACTTCCTGCAGTAATACACGAAATAATACATTACACTACTTCCTGAAGTAATACATGAAATAATACATTACACTACTTCCTGAAGTAATACATGGAATAATACATTACACTACTTCCTGAAGTAATACATGAAATAATACATTACACTACTTCCTGAAGTAATACACGAAATAATACATTACACTACTTCCTGAAGTAATACACGGAATAATACATTACACTACTTCCTGAAGTAATACACGGAATAATACATTACACTACTTCCTGAAGTAATACACGAAATAATACATTACACTACTTCCTGAAGTAATACACGAAATAATACATTACACTACTTCCTGAAGCAATACATGAAATAATACATTACACTACTTCCTGAAGTAATACATGAAATAATACATTACAGGAAGTAATACATTACACTACTTCCTGAAGTAATTACATGAAATAATACATTACACTACTTCCTGAAGTAATACATGAAATAATACATTATAGGAAGTAATACATGAAATAATACATTACAGGAAGTAATACATGAAATAATACATTACAGGAAGTAATACATGAAATAATACATTACACTACTTCCTGAAGTAATACATGAAATAATACATTACAGGAAGTAATACATGAAATAATACATTACAGGAAGTAATATATGAAATAATACATTACAGGAAGTAATACATGAAATAATACATTACACTACTTCCTGAAGTAATACATGAAATAATACATTACACTACTTCCTGCAGCAATACATGAAATAATACATTACACTACTTCCTGAAGTAATACATGAAATAATACATTACACTACTTCCTGCGGTAATACACGGAATAATACATTACACTACTTCCTGCGGTAATACACGGAATAATACATTACACTACTTCCTGAAGTAATACACGGAATAATACATTACACTACTTCCTGAAGTAATACACAAAATAATACATTACACTACCTCCTGAAGTAATACACGAAATAATACATTACACTACTTCCTGCAGTAATACACGAAATAATACATTACACTACTTCCTGCAGTAATACACGAAATAATACATTACACTACTTCCTGAAGTAATACACGAAATAATACATTACACTACTTCCTGCAGTAATACACGAAATAATACATTACACTACTTCCTGAAGTAATACACGGAATAATACATTACACTACTTCCTGAAGTAATACACGAAATAATACATTACACTACTTCCTGAAGTAATACACGAAATAATACATTACACTACTTCCTGAAGTAATACATGGAATAATACATTACACTACTTCCTGAAGTAATACACAAAATAATACATTACACTACTTCCTGAAGTAATACACGAAATAATACATTACACTACTTCCAGAAGTAATACACGAAATAATACATTACACTACTTCCTGAAGTAATACATGAAATAATACATTACAGGAAGTAATACATGAAATAATACATTACACTACTTCCTGCAGTAATACACGAAATAATACATTACACTACTTCCTGCAGTAATACACGAAATAATACATTACACTACTTCCTGAAGTAATACACGGAATAATACATTACACTACTTCCTGAAGTAATACACGAAATAATACATTACACTACTTCCAGAAGTAATACATGAAATAATACATTACACTACTTCCTGAAGTAATACATGAAATAATACATTACACTACTTCCTGAAGTAATACATGAAATAATACATTACACTACTTCCTGAAGTAATACATGAAATAATACATTACACTACTTCCTGAAGTAATACATGAAATAATACATTACACTACTTCCTGAAGTAATACACGAAATAATACATTACACTACTTCCTGAAGTAATACATGGAATAATACATGACACTACTTCCTGAAGTAATACACGAAATAATACATTACACTACTTCCTGAAGTAATACACGAAATAATACATTACACTACTTCCAGAAGTAATACATGAAATAATACATTACACTACTTCCTGAAGTAATACATGAAATAATACATTACAGGAAGTAATACATGAAATAATACATTACACTACTTCCTGAAGTAATTACATGAAATAATACATTACACTACTTCCTGAAGTAAATAATACATTACACTACTTCCTGAAGTAATACATGAAATAATACATTACAGGAAGTAATACATGAAATAATACATTACACTACTTCCTGCAGTAATACACGAAATAATACATTACACTACATCCTGAAGTAATACACGAAATAATACATTACACTACTTCCTGAAGTAATACATGAAATAATACATTACAGGAAGTAATACATGAAATAATACATTACACTACTTCCTGAAGTAATACACGAAATAATACATTACACTACTTCCTGAAGTAATACACAGAATAATACATTACACTACTTCCTGAAGTAATACATGAAATAATACATTACACTACTTCCTGAAGTAATACATGAAATAATACATTACACTACTTCCTGAAGTAATACATGAAATAATACATTACACTACTTCCTGAAGTAATACATGAAATAATACATTACACTACTTCCTGAAGTAATACACGAAATAATACATTACACTACTTCCTGAAGTAATACACGAAATAATACATTACACTACTTCCTGAAGTAATACATGAAATAATACATTACACTACTTCCTGAAGTAATACATGAAATAATACATTACAGGAAGTAATACATGAAATAATACATTACACTACTTCCTGAAGTAATTACATGAAATAATACATTACACTACTTCCTGAAGTAATTACATGAAATAATACATTACACTACTTCCTGAAGTAATACATGAAATAATACATTATAGGAAGTAATACATGAAATAATACATTACAGGAAGTAATACATGAATAATACATTACAGGAAGTAATACATGAAATAATACATTACACTACTTCCTGAAGTAATACATGAAATAATACATTACAGGAAGTAATACATGAAATAATACATTACAGGAAGTAATACATGAAATAATACATTACACTACTTCCTGAAGTAATTACATGAAATAATACATTACACTACTTCCTGAAGTAATACATGAAATAATACAGTACAGGAAGTAATACATGAAATAATACATATAGGAAGTAATACATGAAATAATACATTACACTACTTCCTGAAGTAATACACGAAATAATACATTACAGGAAGTAATACATGAAATAATACATTACACTACTTCCTGAAGTAATACATGAATAATACATTACACTACTTCCTGAAGTAATACACGAAATAATACATTACAGGAAGTAATACACGAAATAATACATTACACTACTTCCTGAAGTAATACACGAAATAATACATTACAGGAAGTAATACACGAAATAATACATTACAGGAAGTAATACATGAAATAATACATTACACTACTTCCTGAAGTAATACATGAAATAATACATTACACTACTTCCTGCAGTAATACATGAAATAATACATTACACTACTTCCTGAAGTAATACATGAAATAATACATTACACAACTTCCTGAAGTAATTACATGAAATAATACATTACACTACTTCCTGAAGTAATACACGGAATAATACATTACAGGAAGTAATACATGAAATAATACATTACACTACTTCCTGAAGTAATACACAGAATAATACATTACACTACTTCCTGAAGTAATACATGAAATAATACATTACACTACTTCCTGAAGTAATACATGAAATAATACATTACACTACTTCCTGCAGTAATACATGAAATAATACATTACACTACTTCCTGAAGTAATTACATGAAATAATACATTACACTACTTCCTGAAGTAATACATGAAATAATACATTACAGGAAGTAATACATGGAATAATACATTACACTACTTCCTGAAGTAATACACGAAATAATACATTACACTACTTCCTGAAGTAATACATGAAATAATACATTACACTACTTCCTGAAGTAATACATGAAATAATACATTACAATACTTCCTGAAGTAATACATGAAATAATACAGTACACTACTTCCTGAAGTAATACACGAAATAATACATTACACTACTTCCTGAAGTAATACATGAAATAATACATTACACTACTTCCTGAAGTAATACATGAAATAATACATTACAGGAAGTAATACATGAAATAATACATTACAGGAAGCAATACATGAAATAATACATTACACTACTTCCTGAAGTAATACACGGAATAATACATTACACTACTTCCTGCAGTAATACACGAAATAATACATTACACTACTTCCTGCAGTAATACACGAAATAATACATTACAGGAAGTAATACATGAAATAATACATTACACTACTTCCTGAAGTAATACATGGAATAATACATTACACTACTTCCTGAAGTAATACACAAAATAATACATTACACTACTTCCTGAAGTAATTACATGAAATAATACATTACAATACTTCCTGAAGTAATACATGAAATAATACATTACACTACTTCCTGAAGTAATTACATGAAATAATACATTACACTACTTCCTGAAGTAATACATGAAATAATACATTACACTACTTCCTGAAGTAATACATGAAATAATACATTACACTACTTCCTGAAGTAATACATGAAATAATACATTACACTACTTCCTGAAGTAATAAATGAAATAATACATTACACTACTTCCTGAAGTAATACATGAAATAATACATTACACTACTTCCTGAAGTAATAAATGAAATAATACATTACACTACTTCCTGAAGTAATACACAGAATAATACATTACAGGAAGTAATACATGAAATAATACATTACACTACTTCCTGAAGTAATACACGGAATAATACATTACAGGAAGTAATACATGAAATAATACATTACACTACTTCCTGAAGTAATACATGAAATAATACATTACACTACATCCTGAAGTAATACACGAAATAATACATTACACTACTTCCTGAAGTAATACATGAAATAATACATTACAGGAAGTAATACATGAAATAATACATTACACTACTTCCTGAAGTAATACACGGAATAATACATTACAGGAAGTAATACATGAAATAATACATTACACTACTTCCTGCAGTAATACATGAAATAATACATTACACTACTTCCTGAAGTAATTACATGAAATAATACATTACACTACTTCCTGAAGTAATACATGAAATAATACATTACAGGAAGTAATACAT
This sequence comes from Archivesica marissinica, assembly GCA_014843695.1. NCBI lineage: Eukaryota > Metazoa > Mollusca > Bivalvia > Venerida > Vesicomyidae > Archivesica > Archivesica marissinica. The sequence goes on from CM026397.1 coordinate 49,309,950, forward strand.
GGAATAATACATTACACTACTTCCTGAAGTAATACACGAAATAATACATTACACTACTTCCTGCAGTAATACATGAAATAATACATTACACTACTTCCTGAAGTAATACACGAAATAATACATTACACTACTTCCTGAAGTAATACACGAAATAATACATTACACTACTTCCTGAAGTAATACATGAAATAATACATTACACTACTTCCTGAAGTAATACACGAAATAATACATTAAACTACTTCCTGAAGTAATACATGAAATAATACATTACACTACTTCCTGAAGTAATACACGAAATAATACATTACACTACTTCCTGAAGTAATACATGAAATAATACATTACAGGAAGTAATACATGAAATAATACATTACAGGAAGCAATACATGAAATAATACATTACACTACTTCCTGAAGTAATACACGGAATAATACATTACACTACTTCCTGCAGTAATACACGAAATAATACATTACACTACTTCCTGCAGTAATACACGAAATAATACATTACAGGAAGTAATACATGAAATAATACATTACACTACTTCCTGAAGTAATACATGGAATAATACATTACAGGAAGTAATACATGAAATAATACATTACACTACTTCCTGAAGTAATACACGAAATAATACATTACAATACTTCCTGAAGTAATACATGAAATAATACATTACACTACTTCCTGAAGTAATACATGAAATAATACATTACACTACTTCCTGAAGTAATACATGAAATAATACATTACACTACTTCCTGAAGTAATACATGAAATAATACATTACAATACTTCCTGAAGTAATACATGAAATAATACATTACACTACTTCCTGAAGTAATACATGAAATAATACATTACTGGAAGTAATACATGAAATAATACATTACACTACTTCCTGAAGTAATTACATGAAATAATACATTACAATACTTCCTGAAGTAATACATGAAATAATACATTACACTACTTCCTGAAGTAATACACGAAATAATACATTACACTACTTCCTGAAGTAATACACGAAATAATACATTACACTACTTCCTGAAGTAATACACGAAATAATACATTACACTACTTCCTGAAGTAATACATGAAATAATACATTACACTACTTCCTGAAGTAATACATGAAATAATACATTACACTACTTCCTGAAGTAATACACGAAATAATACATTACACTACTTCCTGAAGTAATACATGAAATAATACATTACACTACTTCCTGAAGTAATACACGAAATAATACATTACACTACTTCCTGAAGTAATACACGAAATAATACATTACACTACTTCCTGAAGTAATACACGAAATAATACATTACACTACTTCCTGAAGTAATACATGAAATAATACATTACACTACTTCCTGAAGTAATACACGAAATAATACATTACACTACTTCCTGAAGTAATACACGAAATAATACATTACACTACTTCCTGAAGTAATACACAAAATAATACATTAGTGATTACACTACTTCCTGAAGTAATACACGAAATAATACATTACAGGAAGTAATACATGAAATAATACATTACACTACTTCCTGAAGTAATACACGAAATAATACATTACACTACTTCCTTTGCACATTGCAATACAACATAACCCAACGATCATCAGAGGTATTGATTATACGGACATTGATTATACAGACATTGATTATACGGACATTGATTATACGGACATTGATTATACAGACATTGATTATACAGACATTGATTATACGGACATTGATTATACGGACATTGATTATACAGACATTGATTATACGGACATTGATTATACGGACATTGATTATACGGACATTGATTATACAGACATTGATTATACAGACATTGATTATACGGACATTGATTATACGGACATTGATTATACAGACATTGATTATACAGACATTGATTATACGGACATTGATTATACGGACATTGATTATACAGACATTGATTATACAGACATTGATTATACGGACATTGATTATACGGACATTGATTATACAGACATTGATTATACGGACATTGATTATACGGACATTGATTATACGGACATTGATTATACGGACATTGATTATACAGACATTAATTATACGGACATTAATTATACGGACATTGATTATACAGACATTGATTATACGGACATTGATTATACGGGCATTGATTATAGGTTATTGATCGTCGATGACACAGGAGATCCGACGCAGAATCAGAAATCTTTGAGATCTCCAAACTAGAACCCTCTTGGTGCTGGGGCGGGTGAGGATAGGCATTAAGAGTCCTCTATGAGAGTACAAAAAGACCCGCCCTTCACAGTTGTCTGATGTCATAGACTGCTGTACATTCACGGCTCTCATTGGTCAGCAGTACAGTAGTCAACTTTTTACTCCAAAATCCACTTTTTGGCGAAAACATACTCGTAAATTTACCCATTTGGCCTCAAATAAAAAAGTCTGTAAGTCATGCGAGGTACAGGGTGTGATCAAGCCTCTAAAGGTGAGCGGCCTATTGTCACTCACAGTGTCATCTATATATAAACCTCACTCACAGTGTCATCTATACATAAACCTCACTCACAGTGTCATCTATATATATATAAACCTCACTCACAGTGTCATCTATATATAAACCTCACTCACAGTGCCATCTATATATAAACCTCACTCACAGTGTCATATATATACAAACCTCACTTACAGTGTCATCTATATATAAACCTCACAGTGTCATCTATATATAAACCTCACTCACAGTGTCATCTATATATAAACCTCACTCACAGTGTCATCTATATATAAACCTCACTCACAATGTCATCTATATACAAACCTCACTCACAGTGTCATCTATATATAAACCTCACTTACAGTGTCATCTATATATAAACCTCACTCACAGTGTCATCTATATATAAACCTCACTCACAGTGTCATCTATATATAAACCTCACTCACAGTGTCATATACATATAAACCTCACTCACAGTGTCATCTATATATATAAACCTCACTCACAGTGTCATCTATATATAAACCTCACTCACAGTGTCATCTATATATAAACCTCACTCACAGTGTCATCTATATATAAACCTCACTCACAGTGTCATCTATATATAAACCTCACTCACGGTGTCATCTATATATAAACCTCACTCACAGTGTCATCTATATATAAACCTCACTCACAGTGTCATCTATATATAAACCTCACTCACAGTGTCATCTATATATAAACCTCACTCACAGTGTCATCTATATATAAACCTCACTCACAATGTCATCTATATATAAACCTCACTCACAGTGTCATCTATATATAAACCTCACTCACAGTGTCATCTATATATAAACCTCACTCACAGTGTCATCTACATATAAACCTCACTCACAGTGTCATCTATATATAAACCTCACTCACAGTGTCATCTATATATAAACCTCACTCACAGTGTCATCTATATATAAACCTCACTCACAGTGTCATCTATATATAAACCTCACTCACAGTGTCATCTATATATAAACCTCACTCACAGTGTCATCTATATATAAACCTCACTCACAGTGTCATCTATATATAAACCTCACTCACAGTGTCATCTATATATAAACCTCACTCACAGTGTCATCTATATATAAACCTCACTCACAGTGTCATCTATATATAAACCTCACTCACAGTGTCATCTATATATAAACCTCACTCACAGTGTCATCTATATATAAACCTCACTCACAATGTCATCTATATATAAACCTCACTCACAGTGTCATCTATATATAAACCTCACTCACAGTGTCATCTATATATAAACCTCACTCACAGTGTCATCTACATATAAACCTCACTCACAGTGTCATCTATATATAAACCTGAAAAACAAACCATATCTTTGTTTGCAAACATTTCCTGCTACATATGTCGACACACAATGTGAGTAATAACTCGCCAACGACAAGTCACATGTGATGCAATTACTCGGTGCCTAGACATTCAATCAAATATGTGATAATGTGTGTCACACGTGCATAAACTATTAACCGGTATGATACCATGGTAACAGAGAACATTTCTATTGGATACATTACCTGTACAGTTCTTCTATTGTTGGACTTTGTCAATTCTAACATGTGACTTGGGTATGACAGTCCTATACACCCTATTGCTTTCTGAAAAACATAATGTATTATCTTATTATATATGTACAGTCAAACCTGTCTTAAGCAGCCAGCCAAGGGACTCACATAAAGTGGCTGCTTAGCACAGGTGGCTGCTTAACAGAGGAAAAATATATATAACAAAGTAACATATTGGGAATCTGAAAACTGGCTGCTTAATGCAGGTGACCACTAACACAGGTTTGACTGTACTACCATGCTGTTATCTGTTACTTTACACTACATTTACAGTACCACTACCACCAACAGCAAAGGGATTTCTATGGTGAATGAGGTCTCGAATATTACATTCCCGCTGTAATGCAGGGAAGGGAGACTCAACAGATAAGAGTCCAAAATTACAGTCCCGCTGTAATGCAGTGAAGGGAGACTCAACAGATAAGAGTCCAAAATTACAGTCCCGCTGTAATGCAGTGAAGGGAGACTCAACAGATAAGAGTCCAATATTACATTCCCGCGGTAATGCAGTGAGGGGAGACTTAACAGATAAGAGTCCAATATTACAGTCCCGCTGTAATGCAGTGAGGGGAGACTCAACAGATAAGAGTCCAATATTACATTCTTACAACTTATATTAATCACTTTGAGACCTCATTCCTAATGAAATCCATCGCCACGAGGAGAGAAGGGACATGTGGAATTTAATGCATTTATTCCTTGCCTAAGGTTAACTTCATAATAAGGCAATATACCAATTCTATGCAGAAACTGATTTCAATCAATATATGTATGGGGTTTTTCTAGAGTGGAATGACAGGGTGCCCAACCCTGCCCCTTTATAGCTCCGCCCAATTGCCCGCCCTTTTGAACAAAATACATTTTAAAAATGTTTGTTTATAAACTTCAACGGGAGAGCGCCTTTAGGCGTGCAGACATTTGTACACTCGAAATCATCCGCCCGCTGACTGATATGTACGGGAGAGCACCTTTAGGCGTGCAGACATTTGTACTCTCGAAATCATCCACCCGCTGACTGATATGTACGGGAGAGCACCTTTAGGCGTGCAGACATTTGTACTCTCGAAATCATCCACCCGCTGACTTAGGCGTGCAGACATTTGTACTCTCGAAATCATCCACCCGCTGACTGATATGTACGGGAGAGCACCTTTAGGCGTGCAGACATTTGTACTCTCGAAATCATCTGCCCGTTGACTGATATGTACGACTCTACTGCCTCTTTGATCACGCATAATTTGTTGTCAATCACTGTACGTTAGCAACATTTTCTAGGGGTAAAAAACTCCAATTACCCCCCTCCCTCCCGCACCTACCCGCGTCACTGCTCAAAATGCACCCTGCCCCTTTTCTGACCCACCCTGCCCATTTTTCACTCAAGAATAAATAATGGGCTGGGTACAGCGCCCAGTTAAAACGCTCTTGAATATTCCCTAGAGGTACACAATGACGCATCTTGTAAATTTGAGGAAATATGACAGTAACTCACACAATCTTCAACCGACTCCGGCCAGCCCGTCCAAACTTGATGTCTAACCGGGATATCTGATACATTGTATACATCCCTCTTCACCTGTAATAGATACATGTAACGGTCTACTAACAACAAACACGTTTGTAACGGTCTACTAACAACAAACACGTTTGTAACGGTCTACTAACAACAAACAGGTTTGTAACGGTCTACTAACAACAAACAGGTTTGTAACGGTCTACTAACAACAAACAGGTTTGTAACGGTCTACTAACAACAAACACGTTTGTAACGGTCTACTAACAACACGTTTGTAACGGTCTACTCACAACAAACAGGTGTGTAACGGTCTACTAACAACAAACAGGTGTGTAACGGTCTACTAACAACAAACAGGTTTGTAACGGTCTACTAACAACAAACAGGTTTGTAACGGTCTACTAACAACAAACAGGTGTGTAACGGTCTACTAACAACAAACACGTTTGTAACGGTCTACTAACACAAGGTTTGTAACGGTCTACTAACAACAAACAGGTTTGTAACGGTCTACTAACAACAAACAGGTTTGTAACGGTCTACTAACAACAAACAGGTTTGCAACGGTCTACTAACAACAAACAGGTTTGTAACGGTCTACTAACAACAAACAGGTTTGTAACGTTCTACTAACTACAAACAGGTTTGTAACGGTCTACTAACAACAAACAGGTTTGTAACGGTCTACTAACAACAAACAGGTTTGTAACGATCTACTAACAACAAATCTCTGTAATCTAGTATTAAATTTCTAGCGAAAACGTTAATGTCTATTAAGATTTACCGTACATTGTTAATTGAACTTAATAGATATATGTAACGGTCAGGATTGTAATCTAGCATTAAATTTCTAATTTCTGGCGAAAACAATGTCAATTAAGATTTACATTCCATATTTGAACGCAACTAAACACATCGATGCAGGATATAAATTCTGGCTTAAACAGTCACTATTTATGGTTTTGAGCATTTCATTTATGTCATTTTCGAGCCAAAGTATTGGCGGGAGAGCAACAGAGCTGACTGGTAAAGTTAACATGTGTTACTGGCGGGAGAGCAACAGAGCTGACTGGTAAAGTTAACATGTGTTACTGGCGGGAGAGCAACAGAGCTGACTGGTAAAGTTAACATGTGTTACTGGCGGGAGAGCAACAGAGCTGACTGGTAAAGTTAACATGTGTTACTGGCGGGAGAGCAACAGAGCTGACTGGTAAAGTTAACATGTGTTACTGGCGGGAGAGCAACAGAGCTGACTGGTAAAGTTAACATGTGTTACTGGCGGGAGAGCAACAGAGCTGACTGGTAAAGTTAACATGTGTTACTGGCGGGAGAGCAACAGAGCTGACTGGTAAAGTTAACATGTGTTACTGGCGGGAGAGCAACAGAGCTGACTGGTAAAGTTAACATGTATCGTGTCATGTTTTAAACTGCGATATGATGCGACTGATGATTCGTGTACACTTGATATACACAACAGGGTTCATTCTAGGTCAGAATTTTTGGGAGAAGTGAGAAAGAATACGATCGTGTTCGTTATGGTATTATTTAATAAATTTCAACAAAATATGGTCAAAATGCACAGCATGACCATTAAATACAACATTTGAATAGAAGGAGTGCTTTATAAATTTATAATGGACAGTGTATCTTACTGGAAAAAACTTTTTTTAGGGAGAAGTGGGGCCCCCAGAGGGCGATGTCAGGGTCCCTAAGGCGACTATTTCGCCCCTTTAGAATGATCCCTGCACAACTTGTGCCCAATTTTTTCCCCTTCCTGCATGTCCGTTAACTTGTAAGTGTGGCATCTACCGGCTGAAACCATCAATCTGTACATTATGTCGATTTTGTGAACATTTGTGCCCTGTTATATAACACAACACAATAGGGTTAGACAGACAGACCAGCCACCTTGTGGGGCTTCATACCAACCTCTTCCACCGTTTTTGTTCCAGGAAAATTCAAGTTCATCTGATGATATTTACTGCCGTCCTTGCATGTAATCTTCAAACTGTAGCTTCTGTTTAAGTTGTCTATTACACTGTAATAAAAATGTATTAACTATTTATTTTGATAAAAATTAATAGATTGCTACACAAACTTTAACATCTTATATTAATCACTCTCGTATGCACTGATAAAAGCACATGTGGTCGTTTGTAAGGGACAAAACCGGAGTACCCGGATGAAACTACATCAGTTTGGTTTGACGACCACCATCAATAGTTCAGGACAACGCCCAATAATAAACAAAGCATACACTGATACCCAGGTATAACCACTGGACTTCCTTAATCCGACTGGACACTTTCTCATACAGAAATTCAACACATCTGGAGGAATTCAAACCTACAGTGAAGAGAGGAAGCGATTTGCAATCACCACCCTTGATGCCGATCACACAACCTCGAAGTCTACAACCGTAACCAAACGGCCACGGAGACGACATAGATAAATGTCATCACAATGAAATGTACATGTACCTAGAAGATGTTCCAGCGGTAGCGTCTGTGCTATGGAAGTCTGGAGTTAACAGGAATAATGTGTTCTCTTTGGGCAGATGTAAATCTCTCAACACAGACTGTAGATATAAGAACAGTATACAATATCTTCAATAAACTGCCCTCTATGTAAATAAAATCACATTTGCAAACAACATAGATCCGGATCAGCCATGGCATAACGCCGAGTCTGATGAGAATCTATGTTGTTTGCTATTCAGCCAAGTGCTTTAGTTCCACTATCCAAATAGCAAACAGCTTAGAACCTGATCAGACGGCATGTTCTTGTGCTATCTGATCTGGCTCTATGTTGTTTGCAAGTGATTTTATTTGCTGCCAGCGTGCAAAGGATTAAGAGGAACTCACAAACTGTTGCTTAACGTCATATTCCTGTTTAAACTCACACTCACAATTACAAAACAAGAGAGCCCTGAGGACACCTATATCATTTGACTGACTCCATTTTTCAAATTTTGACCCCAGGGTCACTATTTCAAAAAACTTTGAAAGCATTATATATCGATCATTCCATGCAAATGTCGACAAAACGAGATCGAGAAGATTTTTGAAGAAATTGAAGATGGTGGCCATCTTTTCTTCATGACAAACTCCATTTTAACAATGAGAAGAAGACGTTTGAAATCTCTAATAAAAGGATGATCTTTTGGCAGCCATCTTGGATCTTAATCATTCGATTTTCGTTCCGCTATTTGACCCCTCCGCCACACCCATTTTGTATCCCGGGGTATAGAACATTGATCATTTGTACCAAGTTGTGTCGAAACTGGCTGGCAGATCGTGAGAAAAACATTTTTTAAGAATTTGTGCTAATTTAACAAATTAATGTGCATACCTGTATATCACATTTGGCATGTTTTATTCAAATTGATAGCATTAACAAACAAGGTACTTGCAAACACTGCAATTTTGTTTCTTAGAACAGGAATCTGACATTAATAATAATAAACTTCAAATGTCACTTAACACTGACATTATCACTAACAATTGGACAATGCCTTTCCCCGTTATGATAATCACTATACAATCTAATTGACACCTGTCAATTGGACTTGATCAACAGATGTTATTGTTGAAGCAATATTAATCATAATATATACATTTTATCTATATTTTGCGCATATATTACTAAACAAATTGACAAGAAACCTGCCAACCCTGCCAACCCTGCCGTTATCTGATCAGGAAAGAATGTTAATATTATAATTTATTATGGTTGGATGGAGGCATTTACAGGCATTTTATCAAGGATTGCAAAAATATGCACAATGCCATTTCCAGTAAGCAGAAACACTGACAATGAGTGAAAGCTTGGGTGTTTACTGGGGCTGTATAGATTTAATCCTCGGATGTTTATGCAAAGTTTCAAAGCAATACCGTTGACGGTTTTTGAGACATAATAATGTTCGAGTTTGTTTATACGCATTTTTCAAATTGAAAGTTCTCATTTTGGCAAAATTTCAAGGTCACTGGTACGACGGGAACTTATTGTGGGTGTAGCGAAATATACCTCAGATGTGTATGCAGATGTGTATTTTTGACGTATAAAACATTTCTGTAATCGGACTATGATTGGTAACAGACTGATCTGTAGTCCAGTGGTAACACGCTGGACTGGTAATCCAGGGATCGCAGGTTCGACCCCCCCGTCTGACCCTAATAAAATTAACAGTCTTTCAGGTGGGACGTTAAACCGAGGTCTTGTGTAGGTGTTTTACACTGTGCACGTAAAAGAACCAGAGGAGACTCTGGAATGGGTCTCTGTCTGTATCATTGCACTATCCTCCAAAATCTAAAATGACTAATCTCTTCAGGAGGCGTCGCTCATATGGGTAACTGGTAGCGACGATAAATAAACGTAAAACACACTATGATTGGCCAAATTTCAAGTGCAAGGTCACTGTTACGGTGGGGAGGGGGAGGAATTACTGTGGATATAGATAATTAGTTCTTAAAGGCGTATGCAAAGTTTCAAAGCAATAACGTGAACGGTTATTGAGAAATTACGATGAGTTTTTTTCATAAATAATTTCTGAAATCGCACTATTTTTGGCAATATTCAAGTTCAGTCGGGGGGGGGGGCTTGTTAGTCTGGCAGGGAACAACCCCTGGATATAGCGGACGAGACAATAACTTGGGAATGGTGCAAATTTAATTTAAATAACCAATTTACAACGACTATTGTGCTACATACATTATCTGTGACCTTTCTGTTTGACCAGCCCTTCAATTCCTGCTTGCTGATAGGGACGCCCAGATTTGTGCTTAGCTGTTCTTTAATTTGTGCTGTAAAATATATGTATTCATCCATACAGAACACTACAAGCAATATGCAGTCAAATAAATACATACATACATTTATACAATAAGCCATACAGAACATTACAAGCAATATGAATCTGGACCACCGCCTTACCCATGCATGATCAAACAAAGCGACTAACACGGTATGAACACTTGGCTTTGATGACAATTTGTGATTCAGGCAGGTGTTTAGGTTTTGAATCTGTATCTCAAATTCTTGGCTTTGATGACAATGAGATAGACCCAACATTTTCCACATAAGAACAAATACGGATCTGTAGTCCAGTGGTAACACGTTGGTCTGGTAATCCAGGGATCGCAGGTTCGATCACCCGTCTGACCCTTATGAAATGAATAGTCTTTCAGATGGGACGTTAAACCGAGGTCTAGTGTCGGTGCTTTACACCGTGCACGTAAAAGAACCAGAGGAGATTCTGGAATGGGTCTCTGTCTGTATCATGCACTATCCTCCAAAAATCTAAAATGACTAATCTCTTAAGGAGGCATCGCTCATATGGGCAACCGGTAGCGACGATTAATAAACGTAAAACACAGAAGAACAAATAGTGTCACTGACCTGAGTGCATCGGAAAAACGCTTACGTATTCAAATAAGGTCTGGCCAGGCATCAAACCCACAATGTTCACACTGGTATTCCAGAATGTTAAACACATAGCCAAAGCACAACGGAGTACACTAAATATGGGCGAGTGGATATGGTCCTTGGCTTCAAATCACTTGCCACTCAGTGACTGAAGGTTCAAATCCCACAGGGAGTGTCGACTTATTTCAGGTGAGAAAGATGACTTATGAAAGATTGGTGGTTCTACACGGGTGCCTATAATACTGCTTGGAGGGAGACCCTTACCCCACCAATAATTGGTGGAGAGTCGCCACACATGTATGACCAAACAAGAGGCATCACAATTCTAAGCAAGATTACAAGTATCAGAGTTACATTACATTAAATTTGTTTGTTGGCGACCGACAGCGAACCCTGCTTTTGTATTGTGGGGTTTAAAACCGCACCAACAGCTTAGGTTATATGGCGCCACTCCAGCTAGTATTGGTGGAGGAAGAGGCTGAGTGTCCCTCCGAGTAGTATTTCAGGCACGGACGAGTACCTGAGTAGATTGTTTGATTTGGGGGGGTTTAACGTAACGCCAACAGCTTAGGTCCTATGGAGCCACTCCAGCTAGTATTGGTGGAGGAAGAGGCTGAGTGTCCCTCCGAGTAGTATTTCAGGCATGGACGGGTACCCAGGTAGAACCTCTGACCTTCCTCAAATATATCATTAAGACAAGAACCATCACAATGCTTACCAATATTACAGGTATCATCTATAAACACATCCACATTCCTGTTTCGGTACTCCACGTTAAAATGCAGCATCCTCTTGTTGTGTGAGCCGAGCCCGGCACCCGATGTACCCGGCATGGCACCGGATGCAGACCCTGGATCAAAGTTAGTGGCTGCATCTATCACATTTGCATCGGATCTCCATGGTACAGGATCACTTAGAATACCTTTAAAGGAAACACGCATTTCTATTACACATCAGTTAGTATGTAAATAATACATTTTCAACATAGACAAGACATAGGGTCGATCAAATTCCAATGTAAAAGCATTACATTTACTCCAGGGATCAGCTTAGAGGGCGATGTCATGTGGGCGAAATAGTCGCCCTAGCGACCCTGACTTCGCCCTCTGGAGGTTCCACTTCTCCCTCAAAAATTCTTTTTTTACAATTTTCTTCCAAATTTTGGTCAGTAAAATACACTGGCCCATTATAAAGCACTCTTTGTGTTTGTTTTAGGTTATTTATCGTCGCTACCAGTTGCCCATATGAGCGATGCCTCCTGAAGAGATTAGTCATTTTAGATTTTTGGAGGATAGTGCAATGATAAAGAGAGACCCATTCCAGAGTCTCCTCTGGTTCTTTTACATGCACAGTGTAAAGCACCGACACGAGACCTCAGTTAACGTCCCATCTGAAAGTAAGGGGCACCCACCCCTTCGTTCACACAGATAAGTGGCACCCACCCCTTCGTTCACACAGATAAGTGGCACCCACCCCTTCGTTCACACAGATAAGTGGCACCCACCCCTTCGTTCACACAGATTAGTGGCACCCACCCCTTCGTTCACACAGATAAGTGGCACCCACCCCTTCGTTCACACAGATAAGTGGCACCCACCCCTTCGTTCACACAGATTAGTGGCACCCACCCCTTCGTTCACACAGATAAGTGGCACCCACCCCTTCGTTCACACAGATAAGTGGCACCCACCCCTTCGTTCACACAG
>CM026397.1:49323752-49353623 GCA_014843695.1 Archivesica marissinica
GGCACCCACCCCTTCGTTCACACAGATAAGTGGCACCCACCCCTTCGTTCACACAGATTAGTGGCACCCACCCCTTCATTCACACAGATAAGTGGCACCTACCCCTTCATTCACACAGATAAGTGGCACCCACCCCTTCATTCACACAGATTAGTGGCCCCAACTTTTTTCAGCCCGGTGTGGGCCCTGGGGCATTTCATGAATATTATCAAAGTAATCATAACGGGTACACATTACAAATGTTGAGAAAATGTAATGACTACATTGTACTACAATTACATATTACCACTACCCCAGGTCTGGTAAAGACAATATCAAGCATGGTGAACTATGTACCTCAACTTTCTGCTCTATAAACTGTAAGGGAGCCTCTGTGGTGTAATGGATATGGTGTTGAGTTCGGTATCTGAGTTTGAGCCCGTCAAAACCATGGTTATAATGTCATTGGGCAAGACAATTAAATTCACATTGCCTCCTCTCCCTCCCTCCTGGCGATGGATTCCACAAGGAATGAGATATTGATAGCGATTTAATCAAATGTTGTAAAACCTTGTTTCGCAACGAGCTAAGATAAATGTGTAAAGAATCATAACCTGTACGGTCTAACCTGAACTAAAATATTCCTCTCCCATTGGTCTGGGCATGGATGACTCCATGGGCTGGGGAACAGAACCAGTCGGTGAGTCCGTCTGACTCATAACACTCTGTACCGCTTGCTGAAAACATTATTAGACAGTCACGTTTAATCATTTTCCGCGAAGATTCAAGACGATAATATTGTCTACACATTATATAGCCTTGGCTAGTTACAACACAATACAGTCAAACAGGTTTGACTGTATATAATTACCGGTAATAATTGTTATTATATTTTTCTCATTTGTCTACAGTCAAACCTGTCTTAAGCAGCCAGCCAAGGGAATCACAGAGAGTGGCTGCTTAGCACAGGTGGCTGCTTAATAGAGATCAAATGTATAAATAAACAACATATTGGGAATCTGTAAACTGGCTGCTTAATACAGGGTGGTTGCTTAATGGAGGTGACCACTAACACAGGTTTGACTGTAATACACAAAGTATGTAAGTTCAGACAGGTACAAAAAGTAAAAGTGTTTGTTTATTATAGTGTCACCCCTATTTAAAATTAAAAGGCCAGGCATTTCTGACTTATGAGACACCTCTTTTTATGAACATCAGTACTTCCCGAATCCTATGCTTGTATGCCAGGTGCCAGGCAATCGGTAACCATTATTTAACTAGCTGGCGGCTCACCAACCGGCCATATCAGAATGAACCCCTGACGAGATTCGAACCATCATGTACATGTAGGATACACTAAAATCTCCAGTTATCAATTTTGCTCATTTAGTCCAATTTTCTCAGTCGCAGTTAGTTAATCTAAAGGCCCCACATACCCCTAATTACAAGAATCCCCATAGCTATGTTTTGTATGGGGTTTCATGGATTAGGGGAAGGCTCCGAAGCTTACCATCAAGTTCCAATCATGTTGTTCCAGTATGGCGATGCATGTTTCTATGTCATCAAGCTGGGTACAAGCCTGAAAATATAAACAATCTGGTTAAACCTTACACCAGTTATTGTATTGTTAAAAGTGTATTTTAACATGGCTTGACATTTTGTCTGTATACGCAACGATGGAAATTTACTGTGTTTAAATCTGCAATAAAACATTGTTTAGCGTGTGACGTCATTTACGCACTCTTAACACCAACTATTTTTGCACTTTATAGATATTTTCATAATGTTAGAATAAAACTAACATTTGTATTTGTGTTATTTATAAATCATAGTTGAATAAAACATGGCTTATCGTTCTGAGCGCCGAAATTAATCACTTAGGCATACAGCCTGCATGGTTAATTCCCCTGCATCAAGATTCAGAACTCCAAACCATGTTGCCAATAAATTTATATAACTGAAAGACAAATATTATTTCTTAAATATTCCGTAGCATTAATCTAAATTACAATAGGAACTGAGTTCCACTTACAGGCCATACATGTAGTTCTAATAATAATATACAGTTTGGTATGCAATGGAAAGATATTGACAAAGATCATATAATGAAAAATACTTAGTTCTGTATGGAAAGAAAGCTTTAACAGAATTTGGAACATGTACGCATACTTCAGTGAGCAATTTAATTTCAATATTTTAGCTAGAGAGCGTGTTTGCTTCCCGAGCCCGAGAAATGTATGGTATCTCTTACATGCATGGAACACTGTCCTCCCAACAAATGCCGTGCTTTCCTACAGTTATCTAGACATGTTCTTCCTAGGCAGGCTTAGCTGACCTAAGCGGTTAACCAGTACTAAGCAATGTGGGTGACGTGCCTTGCTCAACGACATTACATACATGTCATGACAGAGTATCGAACCAGGAACCCTTCGATTCCAAATTTGTAGTTGTAGGATTATCACTGCATGCAACTACTGATGAAGTTCTTGGTATTATTTGCATTACTTTCGTGTATATTTGTGTAATCCATTATGAACATTCAATCAGATATGTTTGTTATGATGACGGGACTAAGCAAAAACGGATTGTGGATAAGTTAATGACGAGATGTGTGTTTCGAACCAAGGACCTGGGTCAGGTCAGGAACCTCTCTCAGCAATCCTACCCACACCGAAATACACTACAGCAGTTTCGTCATACACCACACTTTGCCAATTAACTGTTTCAGTACTGCATGAATCATCAAGTGCCTTTGTGTTTGTTTATCAAATACGCAATGTCATGACTTACGTCAAACAGTGAAACATAAGAAAATGTATTAACGTATTTTGGAACAATTTGACATTTATCAAGGCAACCATCATGCTATATTTAGAGTAGGAACATGTGTAGATCACATTGTTTAAGGAAAACGTCAAATTTGGACAAAAACTAGATAAAAACTGTACTTGAAAATCAGCTAAAATTGTCTCTCTTTCTCCAGATGCCATTGTTGATTTGCAAATGCGCATGCCCCGTGAAACAGGAAGCGGATAAACATGTATATTTTAATGCTCTAGTCACCGGATGAAACACGCGGATATGAATATAGTTCACAATATGTTCTTGACAAAATATGTAGATTTCTAGATATCTCAAGAGTAAATAAACCAATAAAGCTACATGATGAAGGGAGTTCAAGGAATATTTTTAAGAAAGGAGATAAAGGAAATATTGCAAATGTATTCCTTATAGAACTTTTAGAACTTTATAGAAGGGTAAAAGCACAGGCACCAGACACAATTTTTTTTTTATTTTTGGCCTATGGTCATATAGTAAGTAATATATAATTATATATTACTTACTATATGACCATAGGCCAAAAAAAAAAAATGTGTTATATATTACTTACTATATGACCATAGGCCAAAAATAAAAAAAAAATGTGTCTGGTGCCTGTGGGTAAAAGTTGGAATTATGTGACCGAAATTCGTATGTCGGAGTAGTAGGACTTACGTTAGAGCTGATCAACCAACGAAGAGAAGAAACACAGATGTGGAAACTGTTTGCTATGAACTCAATTTCGGCACACACAAATGTGGTATTCCACATTGTGGATATAGATATATCGTCCAACTCCTTAAAACGACGCTCACATGAAACGACGCGCGGCTTATGTTTTGACCTCGTTTTCAATATTCACAATATCCGGTGACGTTATTTTCATCTGCAGTGGTTGTAAACATGATACGGGATTCCCCAGACTAAATGTGGAAAGTGAGAGATTACAAGATAATTTTTATATCAATGTTATTGCAATCAGTCTGTTTTAACAGCAAAATTCAAATGCAACTTTGTGCATTACATTAAATAGCTAATATTTTGCAATATGCTACTGCAAACATAACAATTTGTGGTTGTCTGCTCAGCTAAGCTCTGCGTATCGGTAGGTCACGTGACAATTGATTCACTGTTAGGAAAGGTGTATGCGTTATATACGTTATTGCTGTGATCTCTCTGTGACAGTAAAATAGATCTCGAACTAATCAATATCTGTGCAGGCTCACAAACGCAAGAATAAACAGTATGCAGCAACTTCTATGACCACTGTTTTTATGCATGTACGGACTACTGGGAGTGCTATAAGGACAACAGCAAGGCATAATTTCTAGTTAAATGTTATTATTTACAAATTGTTCATAGTTATAGTTTATATACGGCAAAACAGGGACACTCTTTCCTGTTTATTAGCATAATTAAATAAAGGCATGTTGTACACTCAGTTTTAATGTAATTTAGTGATGCAGAATTAATTTTCAGGCTAGTTTGAGATGACGTATAATACATGTAATGCGCAGAGCAGATACAGGCGAGTGAATTAACTATATTTAGAACGACATTAGTCAACCAATGAAATGCGTCGTAATAGACGTTTCTCGGCTCAGAGGAATTCCCAATAGCGGCATGAGTCGATGTGATATTTTGACACTAAATAAGCGTAATAAGCATAATTTCTCGCGTTGAATATGTAGAAAAGGATCTATTTATACAGATACTACACTATTTACATGAGTTCATTCGTTTTATGTTAAGTCATTGTTGATTCTTCGCTTAGATGCGTCGGAACTCGGTATTCAAGGATAGGCCTACATATAATTTATGATATTTCTTATCTGGGGACAGCAATGATTTACATAGAACAATATATAGACATAACGATCATAACGGAACATAGTTACATTTCAGATAAAATAAGAAATGCTACATGCACATACCAAAAGCCAAATTAGTCAAACTGAGAAAGTACAACGCCGTGCAGCCCGCTATATATACATCCAACCGCTACCACAATACAAGTTCTGTAACTGATATGCTCACTACCCTTAACTGGCCCACCTTGGAAATTCGAAGAATCCGTACCAGACCCATCATGTTTTATAAGATCATACACCATGTAGTTGCCATTCAACCACCCTGTAATCTAATTATTCCTTCAGACCCCAGAACCAGACACAGTAACACCCATACCTACAAACACATTCACGCAGCTAAAGACTCGTACAAATACTCTTTCTATCCTAGAGCCGTCACTCAGTGGAACATGCTACCGCCCACTATATATGCCGCAGACACAGCAAGGCCGTCGTCACCGGTCCGGTCACCACTTTTTTGGCCGAGTATGGTATTTTCAATATTGGAGATTTTTTTTTCCCCCCAAGTTTTTCACTTTTGTTTTATCTAACACGCGTTGGGTCATGCATGGGTCATAAATAACCTGACTCCAGATAAAGAGGTGCTGAGAAGACATACCTATCACACTCTGGCGCGAGTGCGCGTGTAACGGATTATCTTTTATTGGCCTGCGACCAGGAGACCAAAGGATCGCATTCCACAGGGTGTGAATTTATTATCTGTAGGTATTGTATTGGCATGAGTTTTTTTGTTAATTGACACACAGCATAGGAGAGCCTGTTAAGTTATGCCATGGTAGGACCTACACTGTCTGGGAATTACTAATTGACATTAATTGACACGTCGAATACATTTATACTTAGTTACTATAAAACAGGTAAAGACTCCAAATTCATTTCATAATATCAAACTAATTCATACGAGATTAAACTAAGAAATGTTACTGTAAACCACGGCGTCCGCATTTCCTCCAGCAGCAAATCAGCCAAAAGGCTTTAAATTTCCAAAACGCAGCTTTGGTCAGAAACAAACGGTTCAAAGAGCATTTCAGGAGAAATGGTTCGAGTCTCGTGCATGGCTTCATTATGACGAAGCACGTGATCTTTCATTCTGTCACGTGTGCCTGACAGCCACAAAGGAGTCCAAATTGTCGTCAGCTAATACTGATAAAGCATTCATCGTCAATGGGTTCTCCAACTGGAAAGACGCGACAGCAGGCTTCAAGAAACATGAATCGTCGAACTGCCATCGTGAGGCTGTCGAGAAAGTACTCACTCTACCGGCAGTGACTAGGGATATTGGTGAAATGCTGTCATAGGGTCTTGCTAATGAAAAAGCTACAAACCGGGAATGTTTACTGAAGATTCTGTCAACTGTTCGGTTTTTAGCACGCCAGGGTCTAGCAATCCGTGGTGATGATGAGTCTGACATCAATTACATACAGTTGTTAAAGTTGAGGGGCGAAGAAGATTCCAAAGTTCTTAACTGGTTGAAACGGACGAATGAGAAGTACACGTGTGGTGAGGCACAGAACGTAATGCTCAAGATTATGGCACTTTCAATTCTGCGAGACGTAGCCAGGAATATTAAGAATTCAGTGTTCTACTCAATCATGGCAGACGAGACTACAGACAGTTCAAATCGTGAACAAGTAGTATTGGTTATCCAGCATGTGAGTGAAGATTTAGTGTCCAATGAGGAATTCATTTATCAAAAGTGTCCTCAATTGACTCAGATACCCTTACCGCGACGATAACTGACTGCTTGCTCAGAATGAACTTATCGTTGAGTAACTGCCGACGGCGCCAGTAACATGACCGGTGCTAAGAAGGGCGTAGCAACGCATATTCGGGACCAAGAGCAACGTGCAATTTACACACATTGTTATGGGCACGCCCTAAACTTAGCAATATGCGATACAGTGAAACAATCCAAGGTCATGCGAGACGCACTGGACATAACGCACGATATCTCCAAACTCTTGAAGTACTCGCCGAAGAGACAGTTTGTTTGAGAGTATTAAACAAGAGTTAGCCCCGGATACACCAGGCTTCAGAACGTTGTGCCCAACGCGTAAAAAGTAACAGTCTCCAGAGTGTTCTCGACAACTACAATGTCTTACAGGACACCTCTGGGATGAGTGCAATCAAACAGTTAAAGATTCTGAGATGAGGGCGCGAATCATAGGTGTGGCTGCTCAGATGAAAACGTTTAACTATTTGTTTGGTGTGAGCTTATATCATGAGATGTTAAGACTCACAGACAATCTTAGTAAGGCCTTCCAACACGTACACCTTTCAGCCACCGAGGGACAGCAGCTTGCCGAGATAGCAGTTGGTTCATTGACCACCATGCGAAGTGATGCAAGCTTCGAGACGTTCTGGCAGAAAGTGTGTTCTGCTAGTGACACCAGGGACGTAAACGAACCGTCACTGCCAAGGAAAAGAAAGATGCCAGCACGTTACCAGCCAGGGTCCGGAGAGCACTTCCACCCGACAACAGTAGAGGACTTGTTCAGGCCTCAATGCTTTGAAGCAATAGACCTGGTAGTGTCTTGCATCAAAGATAGCTTTGAACAACCAGGATACAAGATGCTACAGAATATTGAGAACCTACTCGTTAAGTCAGCACAGCCAGGAACTAGTCAGACTCAGTACACAACTGAGCTTGAGATCGTGTGCGACTGAAATGCCTCCAGATGCAAGGAAATCGAGTACAGAATCCAAAAAATCTCGGGGGAGCATGCCCCCGAACCCCCCTAAAAAAGTCGCACTTTCAGTGCTCCTATATTTGGCCGGACCACTTTCAAAATGCCGGCGACGGCACTGCACAGTGGACGCCTTCAAGGCCCTGATCCCTGTGTCTGTCCTTACCCCAATATATTTTGTATAAATTGCCACAATTATGTACATAGTTTTATAAAAAAAACACTTAAAAAATATATCTAAACATATGTCTATTCACTGTATCCTTTCTAATGAGCACTTTCTGTTCTAGCACTTAACAAACACTTTTTATTACGGCGCCAGCACCTAATCTTCATAAGTGAGGGAGTGCTGTATAAACAAAGAACAAAGAAGGTAGAACATGTTCAAGTCATTATTCATGTAGAATTAGTAAATACGGTCATAGTAGGCCCTATAGAACTAGATCAGCTCATATCATTCACGTTCGTCCATTCATAAAATGTATGCAGGTCGAGACAGTTCGACAGTGAAAATGACAAGCGATGCATGCTCTTCGTGGATTTTAGTTGTTCGTACGTGGGGAAAACCGTCGTACAGACGTGTCTAGCTTGATAAAGAATTGGACGAGTGTTCCAAGATTATCATTGATAGGCTTACGTGCCTAGCACCGTCGGGTATTCGTGCAGATTTCCTATTATAGGGTGGCGTTCTAGGGTGGGGATCGTGCACAAAAATGTGACATTTCGAGGTGGCTTCTTCTTCCTTTTCAGGGTGACACGTCCTGGGGTGTTGGCAGCTTCATTCTACAACTGTCCCTTAGGACCACTCTCCTCACTGTTGGTCATCCAGCTGCAGCATATACATATATCTGACAGTTATAGACATCCATTCGTCTTGGTCGATCCAGGGTGGGTCCATACCTCCACCACATTGGTTATCTGTAATACAACAAAGCTGGAGCGTGTGTCCCGTGTTGCAAGTTTGATAATCAGAAGATCCCAGTATCCTACGCTGCTGCTGGGCGATGTGACCCCGCCATGCACGTCGTGAAGTCAGCAGGGAAACATTGCATTGCCAAATGAGAGACATCGGTCAGTTACTTCCCCTGAATACTCCATAAAAGTAGATAGATCCTATTAAGTGTTTTCCTCCGTTTTTAGCGTTGTTTCCTTTGCACAACATGCCAGCAATTATTTTATTCCACTAACACTTCTTATGATTATTAAATTACTATATCTCGACAGATCTCATACAGTATATGCAATGGGTACTTGTTAAACAATGTTATCAGTTAATTAACACGATTTTGATCAAATCACATTTATGATACCGCAACATCTGGGTAGGGAACAACAGTAAAAAGGCATAGTTCGTATTGATCTATTGATTTGTAGTAGTGTATAAGTAGAATTTCTATCAGTAATGTTATATTTCGGGTTTTACGCCTGCATCAGCACCATTTTGGACTATATCGCCGGCGGGCAGTTTAACTAACAACACCTTTCCTGGGCAGGCTCCAGCGGTTAACCAGTACTTGGGTGCACCAACCTCCGTAAGAAACTGCCAACTTTTTCATATAAATGAGACACGGCCTGAGCGTGGCTCAAACCCGTGACCATCAGTGATGATAGGTTACAGTGGTATACAAGTCAGCGACCGTAACCACTCGACCACGGAAGCGACCACGGAAGCGGACTTCTATCAGTAAAAATAATTTTAAAAACCGCTGACACAATAAAAACCAGTTGGTAGGGGATTAGCTACTAAACATGACATCTGTCATATCTCCATGATCAATATAAACCATCACTGCCCTCCATGCGTACACAGCTTTTGGAAAATAACTGAAGGACTTATTTTGTTCTGCTGTGCCATGCCCCGCAACCAGCCCCCATAGTATGGTCGTACTTTCAGTGCTCACATATTTGCGTACACATACTTTTGATCTGGCTACATCCATGTCCATGAATGACGGTTGTTATGTATAAATATATTCTGGCTCAATGATGAAATTAAGATTGTTTTTTGTGACTCTCTTGCTATTATTGGCAGATGAAGACCCCAGTATTGCAGACACGGACCCAGGTAGAACGACCGACCTACCTAGCTTCCGTCACATGAAATAATTGAACACCCCAGATGGGGTACGTGATTTGAAGTCAACGACCGTAACCACTCGGCTACTGGCTCAATGATGAAACAATTTCTTTCGACATTAGACTAATTGTTCTCAAAGACCAGACCAAGATGGAATCCATCGCCATGAGAGAGAGGAAAGGTAATGTGGATTTAAGTGTCTTGCCACAGGAAAGTACCACTCTCATTCTGACGGGGCTCAAACCAATCTGAAAACCCTTCGGTAACATATCCACTGCAAGACAAAGTTAAACACAATATATGACTAACAATACCATGTTCAAATTTAGGGCATATGTCAAAATTGGAAATCCCAAGTACAGCCATGACTGTAATGACATATTTACTGCATGTCACCGATCATCTTGTGTACAATTGTGCCGTATTATTTTCTTCAACCCTGCCGGCATATTTACTGCATGTCACCGATCATCTTGTGTACAATTGTGCCGTATTATTTTCTTCAACCTTGCCGGCATATTTACTGCATGTCACCGATCATCTTGTGTACAATTGTGCCGTATTATTTTCTTCAACCCTGCAGGCATATTTACTGCATGTCACCGATCATCTTGTGTACAATTGTTCCGTATTATATTCTTCAACCCTGCCGGCATATTTACTGCATGTCACCGATCATCTTGTGTACAATTGTGCCGTATTATATTCTTCAACCCTGCCGGCATATTTACTGCATGTCACCGATCATCTTGTGTACAATTGTGCCGTATTATATTCTTCAACCCTGCAGGCATATTTACTGCATGTCACCGATCATCTTGTGTACAATTGTGCCGTATTATTTTCTTCAACCCTGCAGGCATATTTACTGCATGTCACTGATCATCTTGTGTACAATTGTTCCGTATTATATTCTTCAACCCTGCCGGCATATTTACTGCATGTCACCGATCATCTTGTGTACAATTGTGCCGTATTATATTCTTCAACCCTGCCGGCATATTTACTGCATGTCACCGATCATCTTGTGTACAATTGTGCCGTATTATATTCTTCAACCCCATAACTGGAGAATTAAGTTAATGACCGGACACAGTCAACATGATTTTAGCTCACGGAAATAATTCTTGTGCGCGACAAATTGTCTTATGGTAACCATTTGTGCCAAGTTATTGACCCTTTGAATCGGAGTCGAGTCGAGCATTGCCCATGTTATTACATTTTACAGGTAAAAAAACTATGCGTTCTGTGATTTCCCCAACTACAGTCCTATTATTAAATGTCACACTATATTAAATATTCCGCACAATTTTGTGCACGGCAAAATCGGGAAACTGTTCACGAAGATTACCAAGTTTGCAATCTTGAACATTCAGAAATCATAATCTTTGGCATAAACAAGCCCTCTCAGGTCAATTAAAAAGACAAATACCTTAGCTTTCTTGTAGCTATGGAGCTAGTACAGTTGCGAAATTATATTCTTTACACACCTGTCAAGCTCTGCGACGGAATAACAAGCTAATAGAAATAAACTGTAATTAACAGTAATATCAGGCTTTGTGTGTGTATTTATCATCGCTACCGGTTGAGCGACACCTCCTGAAGAGATTAGTCATTTTAGAGGATAGTGCAATGATAGTCAGAGACCCATTCCAGTCTCCTTTGGTTGTTTTACGTGCACGGTGTAAAGCACCAATACGAGACCTCGGTTTAACGTCCCATCTGAAAGTTAATTTTATTACGGTCAGACGGGGGTTCTAATCTGCGATCCCTTGATTACCAGTCCAGCGTGTTACCACTGGACTACAGATCTGTCTGTAAAAATATCAGGCTGGGCTTGAAATTTCAATAACCAGAGCAGTTTGAAAAGTGTGAAATATTTTATGTACCGTCCATACTATGGTCCTGAAATCTGGGAGTTTTGGCATGCACCCGCATATAAGATGGGTTGATAAAATGGAAGGATAAATTGCATGTTTGGTCAGTGAACGTTGAAGAAACTTTCAGTGGTCAGAGTGCTTCAAGTAATTATGGATATCATTTAACACATTTTTTTAGCACTCGCTTGTAAGATGGGAAGCAACTTCGAGGACAAAGCTTATAGGAGAGTATGGAAGGTAAGGGTGTTTTATTTACTACAGTGTATATTGAAGTTGAACATTCTTGTCTTAGAATTTATGCACACATGTCATACATATTTCTCGTCTTTTTAATGTATCATTAACCCATTCAACCCCATGATATTTTCAGACCAATAAATTAATAAGAAAAATACATTTGGACCATTTCATTTATCAAAATGGGTAATTTTTATCTAAAAATAGTAATATTACTGGCAAAAAATGCAGATCCTGATGAGACGGCTCGTCATGAGCTGGCTCATCTGGATCTACACTTTTTGTAAGCCTATTGAGAGGTATGTGGTGTTGAAAGTGTTAACCAATTGAATAGTTATTACTCTACCTCAAAGAATAACACAACAACATCGTAACTAACCATCCAAATTTATTATATAGCTATGTATCTGAATCGGTATCTGAGTATGCACAGACTAGTCCAAGTGCCGACTGTCTCGGTTTGAGCTGAACAGATGAACCTTCTTTCTCACTTTCTGCGGTTTTTATATCAGCTCCATCACCCGTTGCAATGTTTGTGTTGGAAGAGTTATCACATAAGGCACTTTGGTTATCACAGACACAAGTTGGACTACAATCTACCATCATTTCATCACTGCCTTCACTTACTAACTTACTACGTGAACCGCAGTTCAAACGGTTCTCAGCAAAATTATGCCGACTATTTTCGGAACAGTCCACATTGTCTTCAGCTTCATCAGTTTCATTGCAATGTTTGCTTGTAGTTATACTGTTAATCTCAACCGTCTCGCTATCGTCTGACTTAGTTCCATCATTCATCACATTTTCCGATTCCTTCTTATGCTCTCCTCCTTCGTTAGCCTTAGAGACGGGGTCGGTGAATACCGGTAGAGATTTCCTTCTTATACCTATTGACTGTTTACTTATGATAGAGCCGCCACCGAGCGTATTCATGTTCATTCTATCGAAGGGACTGGTGTGAGTATTCGCTCTTGCTGTTCTAATGTGCTTCTTTATGATGTCCAATTTCTTGTTTTCTGGTGATTTGTCTTCTATTTTTGCGAGCTTGTTTGCAGTCAGGAATAAAGGTCTGCTCTCTATTTCTTTTCTCTTTTGCACTTGTCTTTCATCATAGGCTATGAAAGGAAAGAGATATCCAACAATGAAATTCTCACAAATTTAGAGGCATACTTGGTTTTACAGAACTCTAAAGTCTAAATTGGCTGTCTGATTAGCGCAGTGGTTAGCGCGCTCGCTTCTCACCAATGCAACCCGGCTTTGATCCCCAGACTGGGAAGAATGTGAGATGGTACGGTGGCCTCCAGATTGGACAGGTGGGTTTTTCTCCGGGTACTCCGGTTTCCTCCCACACTAATGACCACTTATACGCTTTCATCTGTGCCAACGAGAGTGATTAATATAAGTTGTTAGAACTTGCTTCGCAATCGTTGTAAAATAATAAAGTTTAGTCCAAATACAGTATGGGAAAGAAATTGTTAGTTTCTTGACTAATTGCATAGAAATAATATCCAGCATGGACCAAACACATCTACACCATACATGTCAAGCATATCTAGTACAGTCCAAGACATCTCTCATTACATACATGGCAAAAGCCAAAGAGAGACCTCTCAACAAGCTGTAACAACTTATATTAATGACTCTCGTTGGCGCGGATGACAATGTATTTTGATCATCTCTAATTTACATACATGTCAAAGTCCAAAGGGAGACATCTCTCATTACATACATGTTAAAGTCCAAAGGGAGACATCTCTCATTACATACATGTCAACGTCCAAAGGGAGACATCTCTCATTACATACATGTCAAAGTCCAAAGGGAGACATCTCTCATTCCATACATGTCAAAGTCCAAAGGGAGACATCTCTCATTACATACATGTCAAAGTCCAAAGGGAGACATCTCTCATTCCATACATGTCAAAGTCCAAAGGGAGACATCTCTCATTACATACATGTCAAAGTCCAAAGGGAGACAACTCTTATTCCAAAAGGGCAGTGAAAATATTGATGTAGAACAAAGTCATGCTTAAGGAATAATTTATGTATTTTGGTGTATAGTCTGGTGTCCTGTATGTAGATTACAATGTGTAGTACATACGTACATTCTAGTGCTCTGTATGCATATTACACATGTATTACATACGTACATTCTAGTGCTCTGTATGCATATTACACATGTATTACATACGTACATTCTAGTGCTCTGTATGCATATTACACATGTAGTACATACGTACATTCTAGTGTTCTGTAATGCATATTACACATGTATTACATACGTACATTCTAGTGCTCTGTATGCATATTACACATGTAGTACATACGTACATTCTAGTGTTCTGTAATGCATATTACACATGTAGTACATACGTACATTCTAGTGTTCTGTAATGCATATTACACATGTATTACATATGTATATTCTAGTGTTCTGTAATGTAAATTACACATGTATTACATACGTATATTTTAGTGTTCTGTAATGCATATTACACATGTATTACATACGTATATTCTAGTGTTCTGTAATGTAAATTACACATGTATTACATACGTATATTCTAGTGCTCTGTATGCATATTACACATGTAGTACATACGTACATTCTAGTGTTCTGTAATGCATATTACACATGTAGTACATACATACATTCTAGTGTTCTGTAATGCATATTACACATGTATTACATACGTATATTCTAGTGTTCTGTAATGTAAATTACACATGTATTACATACGTATATTCTAGTGTTCTGTAATGCATATTACACATGTATTACATATGTATATTCTAGTGTTCTGTAATGTAAATTACACATGTATTACATACGTATATTCTAGTGTTCTGTAATGTAAATTACACATGTATTGCATACGTATATTCTAGTGTTCTGTAATGTAAATTACACATGTATTACATACATATATTCTAGTGTCCTGTATGTAGATTACAATGTGTAGTACATATGTACATTCTAGTGTTCTGTATGCATATTACACATGTATTACATACATACATTCTATTGGTCAGTGTGTACTATATACGTATATTCTATTGGTCAGTGTGTACTATATACGTATATTCTATTGGTCAATGTGTACTATATACATATATTCTATTGGTCAGTGTGTAATATATACGTATATTCTATTGGTCAGTATGTAGTGTGTACTATATACGTATATTCTATTGGTCAGTATGTAGTGTGTACTATATACGTATATTCTATTGGTCAGTATGTAGTGTGTACTATATATTCTATAGGTCAGTATGTAGTGTGTACTATATACGTACATTCTATAGGTCAGTATGTAGTGTGTACTATATACGTACATTCTATTGGTCAGTGTGTACTATATACGTATATTCTATTGGTCAGTATGTAGTGTGTACTATATACGTATATTCTATTGGTCAGTATGTAGTGTGTACTATATACGTACATTCTATTGGTCAGTGTGTACTATATACGTATATTCTATTGGTCAGTATGTAGTGTGTACTGTATACGTACATTCTATTGGTCAGTATGTAGTGTGTACTATATACGTATATTCTATTGGTCAGTATGTAGCGTGTACTATATACATATATTCTATTGGTCAGTATGTAGTGTGTACTATATACGTATATTCTATTGGTCAGTGTGTACTATATACGTATATTCTATTGGTCAGTATGTAGTGTGTACTATATATACACATTCTATTGGTCAGTATGTAGTGTGTACTATATACATATATTCTATTGGTCAGTATGTAGTGTGTACTATATACGTATATTCTATTGGTCAGTATGTAGTGTGTACTATATACGTATATTCTATTGGTCAGTATGTAGTGTGTACTATATACGTATATTCTATTGGTCAGTATGTAGTGTGTACTATATACGTATATTCTATTGGTCAGTATGTAGTGTGTACTATATACATATATTCTATTGGTCAGTATGTAGTGTGTACTATATACGTACATTCTATTGGTCAGTATGTAGTGTGTACTATATACACACATTCTATTGGTCAGTATGTAGTGTGTACTATATACGTATATTCTATAGGTCAGTATGTAGTGTGTACTATATACGTATATTCTATTGGTCAGTATGTAGTGTGTACTATATACGTACATTCTATTGGTCAGTATGTAGTGTGTACTATATACACACATTCTATTGGTCAGTATGTAGTGTGTACTATATACGTATATTCTATAGGTCAGTATGTAGTGTGTACTATATACGTACATTCTATTGGTCAGTATGTAGTGTGTACTATATACATACATTCTATAGGTCAGTATGTAGTGTGTACTATATACATACATTCTATAGGTCAGTATGTAGTGTGTACTATATACATACATTCTAGTGTTCTGTATTTGATGAGTGCCGCCAGCTTTACGTCCTCCTCAGTCTCTTTCTGCAGTGGTATATCTAGGGAGGACTTCAACAACAGCGCGCTGTCACTGTCCGCTTCAACTTTAATGACTTTCTTCTCCTCCTACAACAAAGAGTTGTCAGTCAGTTAAATATTGTATGGAATAAATATATTATAAAATTTGAAATTTTGTAAATAGAAAACCATTCTTCCATTATAATAATTATTTTCAGTCAGTAAATATTGTGTTTTCGATTTATAGAGAGTGTTTGTTTATTATAGTGTCACCCCTATTTAAAGGGCCAGCCATTTCTGACTTATGAGACACCTCTTTTTTATGAACATCAGTACTTCCCGAATCCTATGCTTGTATGCCAGGCTGGTAGGCAATCGGTAACCATTATTTAACTAGCTGGCGGCTCACCAACCGGCCATATCAGAATGAACCCCTGGCGGGATTTGAACCTTCGATCTCCCGCTCTGTAGGCGGACGCCTTAACAACTAGGCCATGGAGACAGTTTACATATGTACATAAATATGCTATAAAATTTGAAATTTTGCAAGTAGAAAACCATTTGTCCATTATAATTTGAATAATTATTTTCAGTCAGTAAATTTTGTGTTTTCGAATTATAACAAGCTGAAAGTGAAAATATGACATTTCTGAATCGGGTTTGCCACGCCGTGCATGCATTCGTAACGCATCGCTCTCTATCGTCAATCTAAACAAACATCTAAGACAGTTGCTTCATGCGCATTGGTTTATATACGTTTGTTGATAAACAATTCACGTATACGACGGTTGTTTTTGTTTGTTTCTGTGAGACTATTTGATTTGATTTAATTTTATACACACAATTATTTGAAATTATATTTTTTAATTATCTCGTACATTTTATTGAAAGCATCCTTTGTTCCTATATAATGTACACAAGACACAAATTTTCTTTTGGCCATATGGTCATATAGTGAGTAATGTTTACTGTGAGTAATGTTTACTGTAAACATTACTCACTATATGACCATAGGGCCAAAAAAAAAAAATTTGTGTCTTGTGCCTGTGATACTGTGATAGTGTTGCTTTAGCAAACAGCAGAATTCAGTCAGTTATCATTTAATTCAGAACTCTTCTAGATAGGCTATTGACACAGTGTGTTTGTGAGTTTTTGGGTTTTAACGTCGCACCAACATCATAGGTCATATGACGACTCTCCAGCTATGATTGGTGGAGGAAGACCCATGTACCCCTACATGCAGTATTTCACACTCCCGACGGGCACCAGGATAGAACCATCAACTCAATGCAAGCCAGCTGGATAGCTTCCTCAATGAAAGAGTTCAACACCCACAGGTATTAACACAGTCATTAAATGGACCATTAATAAACATAACTTGGCTAACAGGTTAATGAAATTACTAGAACTGTTTTTCTTGCATCTTGATAAGAATAACTGTTTAGTTTAAACTTTATTTATTTTACAATGATTGCGAAACAAGTTTTAACAACTTATATTAATCACTCTCGTTGGCGCGGATGAAAGCGTAAATGTGGTTATTCATGTGGGAGGAAAACCGGAGAAAACCCACTTGTCCGATCTGGCGACCATCGTACCATCTCACACACTTCCCGGTCCGAGGATCAAACCTGGTAGCATTGCTGAGAAGCGATATATAAGAATAATTGTTATGGGACCGGATACAACAAATTGTCTACTGTGAAATATGATACAGCAGAGCATGCAGGTAGATTGAAATCACTGACAGTAAGTTGTAATTGTCTACTGTGAAATATGATACAGCAGAGCATGCAGGTAGATTGAAATCACTGACAGTAAGTTGTAATTGTCTACTGTGAAATACTGATACAGCAGAGCATGCAGGTAGATTGAAATCACTGACAGTAAGTTGTAATTGTCTACTGTAAAATATGATACAGCAGAGCATGCAGGTAGATTGAAATCACTGACAGTAAGTTGTAATTGTCTACTGTGAAATACTGATACAGCAGAGCATGCAGGTAGATTGAAATCACTGACAGTAAGTTGTAATTGTCTACTGTGAAATACTGATACAGCAGAGCATGCAGGTAGATTGAAATCACTGACAGTAAGTTGTAATTGTCTACTGTGAAATACTGATACAGCAGAGCATGCAGGTAGATTGAAATCACTGAAGGTAAGTTGTAATTGTTTCAATCAAGCAACTTTTCGAAGCAGACATTTTGTTCTATCGTCAGATTGCCTGAGGTGAGAAACAGCATTTCGCTTCAAAATCATGTACATGTACCCGGAATTTTTGCCTCGCAAGTTTGTTGAGCAGGTAATCATCCTTGAAGTCCTCTCTGCGGGCCTCGAGGGAGCCGATGTGGGAAATGGCCTTCTTACCCTTCTGTATGTCATCTGACCCGTGCTCCAGCTTAAACATAGCGTCTGTTGCCATCTTCTTCTGGGTGGATTTATCTAATAATAAAACAGCACTAAGTTGCTTAACCCTTTCCTTCATGGAGATTTAGGTTAATATACTATTATATCTCCATAGAAACGACAGTCATTTAGCTATCATGCAGTGGATAAGTAGTCACCATACCAAAACCCAACACCCACCCCAAAAACACCATAGAGATTTAGGTTAACATACTAATATATCTCCATACAAACGACAGCCATTTAGCTATCATGCAGTGGATAAGTAGTCGCCATATCTATCTCACCTCCATAGATATTACTGGGACTGCATAGAGATGAGATTTAGGTTAACATACTATTATATCTCCATACAAACGACAGCCATTTAGCTATCATGCAGTGGATAAGTAGTCGCCATATCTATCCCACCTCCATAGATATTACTGGGACTGCATAGAGATTTAGGTTAACATACTAATATATCTCCATACAAACGACAGCCATTTAGCTATCATGCAGTGGATAAGTAGTCGCCATATCTATCTCACCTCCATAGATATTACTGGGACTGCATAGAGATGAGATTTAGGTTAACATACTATTATATCTCCATACAAACGACAGCCATTTAGCTATCATGCAGTGGATAAGTAGTCGCCATATCTATCCCACCTCCATAGATATTACTGGGACTGCATAGAGATTTAGGTTAACATATTAATATATCTCCATACAAACGACAGCTATTTAGCTATCATGCAGTGGATAAGTAGTCGCCATATCTATCCCACCTCCATAGATATTACTGGGACTACATAGAGATATAGGTTAATATACCAATATATCTATCGCCATACAAACGACAACCATGTAGCTATCATGCAGTGGATAAGTAGTCGCCATATCTACCCCACCTCCATAGATATTACTGGGACTACATGAGATTCTGGCCTTTATTATGAACATTGGTTTGGCTACTACATTGTCAATGTATGTTGTATTGGTAATGGCGTCAAGGTGTTTCTATGGGGGAAAGGGTTTGTTTGTTCTTTGGTGGTTTATTGTCACATTGACACATAAGGTCATATATGACTCTCTAGCTATTGTTGGTGGAGGAAGACCCAGGTGTCCATCCAAGCAGTATTGCAACCACAGAGAGAACCACTGACCTTGCATAAGCCAACTGGTTAGCTTCCTCACATGAAAGAATTCGACATTCTCAGTGGGATTTGAACCTACAGCGGTGTGGGGCGAGTGATTTTAAGTAAACGACAGCAACCACTCACCAACCTGCTCAAACCTGTAACCTAACTACTAGAGGTAACCATACAAGCAGGTTTCTTTCTCCTCAATCCTATGTATGTACATATTATTTATACTTGACTATGTTTATCCAAAGTAATAAATATTGTTTAAACTCAGAAATAGAAATAAATACATGATGCTGACCATAAATCCCTAGCATTTGTGCTGAAAGGAGCCACGGATAGTCATAGATAGCACAAGAATGTGTGGTCTGAATCACTCTGGAGGCAATATGGATTTAAATGTCTCGACGAAGTACATGACTAAGTACACGACTAAGTACATGACTAAGTAGATCACCACCATTTAAATTCCACGTTGCCTCTTCTCTCTCCCTCGTGGTGATGGATTCCATCAGGAATGAGGTCTCGAGAGTGATTAATATAAGTTGAAAGAACTTGTTTCGCAATCAAGCTAAAATAAATTTGTATAAACTAAACCTATAGATTTATAGATCACGTAGAAATGTTTCACACTTGCCACAATATTTCAGTAACATTTCATGAAAGATAAAATACATTTTGTTTCCTGTTGCACCATTTGAGTTATCAGTGAGTGAGTGAG
This sequence comes from Archivesica marissinica, assembly GCA_014843695.1. Taxonomy (NCBI): domain Eukaryota; kingdom Metazoa; phylum Mollusca; class Bivalvia; order Venerida; family Vesicomyidae; genus Archivesica; species Archivesica marissinica. The sequence goes on from CM026397.1 coordinate 49,343,965, forward strand.
TATTTGGTTTAACGGCGCATCAGCACAGTTCAGGCTATATCGCGCCGCATTGATTTATCAGTATTTTATTGTATTGAACAATAAATAATCAGCTTGCTGTTTGACGAAACATCACAGAAATAGTTCAGATTTTACAAAACATTTGTAAACAATAAATAGGCTGCACACTTGTGAAATAAATTCATTATTTTGAAATATTAGTAAATGTTTATGTTGTCACAGGAACTTCAATCTATCTGGTCTATGTTGTCATCTACAACTTACCTTCTGTGACAATTTGCCCATTTTCTTTGGGATCCCATCTCTGTTCCTTACGCCTCGCCCCTTCCACTATCACATAATCGTGGTTCTGACAATGGAAAATCAACATTCGAATTTAACAGTCTTAAAAGATTAAATTTTCCGACAATCAATTTATATTGTACTAGTTAATCCGCAGTCAAGTTAACCCACAGCCAAAATTAACCCGCGGTCAAGTTAACCCACGGTCAAGTTAACCCGCGGTCAAGTTAACCCGCCTTCAGCGAAGTGTTGACTCCCATTGGTCAGTAGTAACTTCATGCTTGTAATTAAAAAAACGAAGAGAGATAGATATAGATCTAATGGAACACCTTCAAATTCAAATAAGCTGTGACCTTGATGTTGACCTTCCAAGGTCATGTGAAATAAAGCAATTGTTCTTGTGTCAAATACCAGTGCAGTGTTTAGCATCTCATCTACTCTAGTTTTTACTGTAATATATCTTGCAGTGTTTAGCATCTCATCTACTCTAGTTTTTTCTGTAATATATCTTGCAGTGTTTAGCATCTCATCATACTGTAATATATCTTAATATCATTTTATATGATTTCTTTTTGTTAAAAAAAAAATACTCAAGATTTGTTTGTTTGTTTGTTTTGGGGGTTTAACGGAGCATTAACGGCTTAGGTCATATGGCGACTTTCCAGCTATTATTGGAGGAAGACCCTTTCCTTGGAAGGCGTGGGTGGGCACCCGGGTGGAACCATCGACATTCCGCAAGCCAGTGGATAGCTTCATCACTTGAAAGAATTAGACTCCCCCTGTAGGATTCATACCAAAACCGGGTTCAATTCTTGGACCGGGAAGTATGTGAGATGGTATGATGGTCGGCAAATCGGTTGGCTTTCTCTAGGTGCTCCGGGTTTCCTCCCACACAAATATCCTCTTATACATATATACTCTTTCATCCGTGCCAACAAGTGATTGACAAAGTTGCTAAATCTTGTTTCGCAATCGTTATATATAAATAAAGGTTATATAGCATACATCATTTGATGGGCAGTTTTAGAAGCTTACCTTTGGATCTGTCACAATCTCAATATAGTTTGGACAGAGATGACACTTCATGCGGAACTTGTATATTGGTGTCGTGTAATACATGCCATTCTTGGACTTTTCTGCATTGTAGCGGACACCCATCCCAATATGACTGTTACATCCACCGCACCAGATATTGTACGGCATCTCAAATCTAAAAATTGACAATAACACGGTTAAGCTACGAAAACAACCTTTCAAAATGTGACCTCTAAATAGGTTTGCAAAAAGTGTAGATCCAGGCAAACTCATCAGGATCTGCATTTTTTGCTAGTAATTTTGAAGTACTGTTCCTGTTCAGAAAGATAAAACTGCACAGTACGAGTGTCTGTTTACAATGCCAGCAATTTTCATAACACATGGTGAATGTGTAATCTGAAAGGTTCCCTAAACACTAATGGTTGTTTGGTTTAAAATCGCACCAACAGCTTAGGTCCTCTCCTGCTATTGTTGGTGGAGGAAGACCCCCCCCCCCGAGTGCCATTCTGAACAGTATTGCAGGCACTGATGGGCTCCTAGTAGAACCACTGACCTACTGCAAGCCAGCTGGATAGCTTCCTCACATGAAATAATTTGACACCCCAGTGGAATTCAAACCTTCCACGGGTAAGTGATCGGAAGTCAACAAACGTAACCAATCGGCCACATCATAACTGAAGATAATTTTTACCACAGCCTCTTACCTGATGACGAGTATTCCCTGTCCAAGTTTCTTCGCCCTGTCTCGTAGTGGATGCTGCCCGACATATTGGTTAATTGATCCTTTTGATGGGTCCCAGTCTGGGGGATAGTACTTGTTCACACCTTTCCGTTCACCCTGTTTAAGATAAAAGTATGAAGCGAGTTTTCTTCTTACATGAGTGACCTTGACTATGTAGTCATAAACCTGGATCTTGTGCGAACCAAGTCTAGAAGATAGTCAATATGGTCACGCCCATCAGTTTTAAATTATATGTATCAGACACAAAATATTCCAAAGAAAATGGAAGATCAAAATTGAATTAAAATGTGGATCATAAATATATGGGTGGAGGTGTAGGAGGTATCATTATGTGGGTGAAGGTGTAGGAGGTATAGAAGGCACAGATGGATTTGTAGTCCAGTGGTCAGGACTGGTAATCCAGGGATCGCAGGTTCGATCCCCGTCTGACCCTAATAAAATTAAGTCTTTCAGATGGGACTATAAACCGAGATCTTGTGTCACTGCTTTACACTGTGCACACAAAAGAACCAGAGGAGATTCTAGAATTGGTCTCTGTATCATTGCACTATCCTCCAAAAATTTAAAATGAATAATATCTTCAGGAGGCGTCGCTGATATGAGTAACTGGTAGCAACGATAAATAAACGTAAAACACACACACTAGAAGGTATAAATATGTGGGTGTGGCTATGTCCTCCTTTATTGTGCTCCAGGCCGAGTGCCTGTAACCACTGCACTATCACGACTTCCAAGGAGCAGATTACAAATAGGCTAGACACATGCAAAACAATATTATATATTCCAGTTTCTTTGAAAGGAGGCATAACCGTACGAGCTATATCTTTAAAATACCATGTAATATTTTTAGTATAAGTTAAAAAGATCCATCTCTTACCATTGAACTGTTGCCAAGTTTATGAAATTTAAAATCGCGAAATTATGTGACATACACTAAATAATGATACCCTGTATAACGTTTCTCATTGTCATCTCCAAATAATACATTCGAGCGAAATATAACACCAAAACAAACTCCAGGGTCACTGGTTTTTAACTTACCATAACTAGCAGTACACAAAAACTATTCTTGAAATATCAGATTTTAGTTAAGACGTTTTGTTGCCTCATCCGGGTATTTTAATCAAGTAGAGCTAGCCTAGTAAGCTAAATGTTTTCTAGATACATAAAAAAATCAATTAATGGACAGTAAATTAGACATATCGTGTAGCTAATTTAATATGCCACCAATGTAATTGGTGATTTCAAAATTCTTCAATTTTGTAAGTAGGCACAGCTTTGTATGTTAGGGAAGATAACTGGTGAACACTTAGATTTAGATATGTCAAAATTGCCAAACTACTGAAATCGGAAGAAAATGGGTTCGTTTCTTGTAATCCTATACAATATTTACATTAATTTACATATTTAACATAGTTTTGTCTACATTGAGAGATTGAGTAAAGTAGGCAGGGCAGTAGGCCTAGTGAATTACAGTAAATTCGTACACTGGACGTTTCGCATCTTGGACGTTTCGTACCCGTTTCGACGTTCCGTACACAATGTCTAGAGACGATTCGTACCCAATTTCTGAGACGATTCGTAACAAAGCCTGGACAGTTCATAGTCGTACCATAGTATTAATGTTTAGTGTTTGATTTAGAGATGTTTTCGTATCGAAGTCGGGACAGTTTGTATCATATGATTACGGTTAGGGTTAGAAATGTTTCATACATTTTGATCATATACGAAATTATCCATGTTTGGTGTTCTGTGTTTTTTTGCACATGAGAACAATATCGTTATCAATGTAATTTTGTTTGTTGTATATTTGCAGCATGTATGGGGTGCTGCAAGGCCATGAGGCCCCGGTACAAGAGATTAGTGGATGATATATTCCCTGTCCATCCAGAGGTAACACTTGCATGTGAAGTCAGCTGCCATTCTAATGTTGCCACTTTATCAAATACATGTATACTGAATGTTTATCATAATAATTTATGTATACAAATAGAATGTATACATCTAAAATAGCAAGATAAGTATGATTAAATTCATACATTAACATGCATTCTAACATCACTTGATATTTTGTTCCTATAAACAAAGAACATACTATCGTGTTTAAATTTGTAGTAAATCACGGCTACAGCCAGTCTATCTTATGGCTGTTGAATATTGCTCCCCCGTAGGAAAACATATTTATTAATTAATATCATCATTTGACGTACCAAATCATAGTACAATATAGTTGTCTGTAAATAGGAAATAGTCCTTCTCCTTTGGTGTTTGACGTTTTGTCAACTATTAACCCTTTCCCTCATAGAAGCACCTATTGGCGCCATTACCAATACAACATACATTGACAATGTAGTAGCCAATCAAATGTTCATAATAAAGGCCAGAATCTCATGTAGTTCCAGTAATATCTATGGAGGTGGGATATATATGGCGACTACTTATCCACTGCATGATAGCTAAATGGCTGTCGTTTGTATGGAGATATAATAGTACATTAACCTAAATCTCTATGAAGGTACGGGTTAAGCACGATGTATGAAACAGTGTTGAACTATTTATCAAATCACAGTGGTTAATTCCTATGCATCAGAATCCAAACCATGTTTCATTTGCCGATAAATAACGACAATTCAAATATTATTTCCTGTCCGATTAGCACAGTGGTTAGCGCGCTCGCTTCTCACCAATGTGACCCTGGTTCGATCCTCGGATCTGGAAGTATGTGAAATGGTACAGTGGTCGCCAGATCGGACAGGTGGGTTTTCTCTGGGTACTCCGGTTTCCTCCCACACGAATGACCACATATACGCTTTCATCCGCACCAACAAGAGTAATTAATATAAGTTGTTAGAACTTGCTTCGTAATCGTAAAATAAATAAAGTTTAAACTTTTTTATTATTTCCTAATGCATACGCTGGGTTTGATATAATAACTGTAATGATATATATGCTACATGTAGGTGCATGTACCTCCAGTTCATTCTCTTTGTTTTTACTGCAGGATGGCCTGGTAAAGAATAACATGGATAAACTGACGTTCTTTGCTCTATCTTCTCCGGAGAAACTCGACAGAATTGGAGAATATCTTGCAACTAAGCTGAGCAGAGATGTAGCTAGACGACGAATAGCGTAAGTGTTGATATACAGTCAAACTTGTTTAGTTTATACAAATTTATTTTAGCTTGATTGTGAAACAAGTTCTTTCAACTTATATTAATCACTCTCGAGACCTCATTCCTGATGGAATCGATCGCCACGAGGGAGAAAGAAGAGGCAACATGGAATTTAAATGCCTTGCCTAAGGGCACAATCGTAACGGCTCCAGCGGGGCACAAACTTCGGACCCCATCGCACCCGAAGTAAAACTTGTCTATTTGGCAAACAATCTGTATTATAGGTAGTTATTAGAGTCCATCTGCCCGTCTGTTCCTGAAATCCTGCTCGGATGGACAACAGACGTTTTCCATCTAGCACATGTCCAGATGCTGTCTTTCTCATGGTGACTGGTGTTGAAGTTATCAAGAGGTTGCTAAGGATAGTGTCCAAACTGGTGTTCAACACTGAACTACTGACAGTGGTGAGGTTGTTGTAGACAGCTCCATCCTGACTAATCTGCTGCTGGAAGGTACCATCCTAAACATGCTGTTACTGGTAGCTTCCAAAACTACCCACCTAAACATTCTGTTGCTGGTAGCTTCCAAAACTACCCACCTAAACATGCTGTTACTGGTAGCTTCCAAAACTACCAACCTAAACATTATGTTACTGGAAGGTTCCAAAACTACCAACCTAAACATTCTGTTGTTGGGAGCTTCCAAAACTACCAACCTAAACATTATGTTGCTGGTAGCTTCCAAAACTACCATCCTAAACATTATGTTGTTGGAAGGTTCCAAAACTACCAACCTAAACATTCTGTTGTTGGGAGCTTCCAAAACTACCAACCTAAACATTATGTTGCTGGTAGCTTCCAAAACTACCATCCTAAACATTATGTTACTGGAACGTTCCAAAACTACCAACCTAAACATTCTGTTACTGGAAGGTTCCAAAACTACCAACCTAAACATTCTGTTACTGGTAGCTTCCAAAACTACCAACCTAAACATTCTGTTACTGGAAGGTTCCAAAACTACCAACCTAAACATTATGTTGCTGGTAGCTTCCAAAACTACCAACCTAAACATTCTGTTACTGGAAGGTTCCAAAACTACCAACCTAAACATTCTGTTACTGGTAGCTTCCAAAACTACCAACCTAAACATTATGTTACTGGAAGGTTCCAAAACTACCAACCTAAACATTATGTTACTGGAAGGTTCCAAAACTACCAACCTAAACATTCTGTTACTGGTAGCTTCCAAAACTACCAACCTAAACATTCTGTTGCTGGTAGCTTCCAAAACTACCAACCTAAACATTATGTTGCTGGTAGCTTCCAAAACTACCAACCTAAACATTATGTTACTGGAAGGTTCCAAAACTACCAACCTAAACATTATGTTACTGGAACGTTCCAAAACTACCAACCTAAACATTCTGTTACTGGAACGTTCCAAAACTACTCACCTAAACATTCTGTTACTGGAAGGTTCCAAAACTACCAACCTAAACATTCTGTTACTGGTAGCTTCCAAAACTACCAACCTAAACATTATGTTGCTGGTAGCTTCCAAAACTACCAACCTAAACATTATGTTGCTGGTAGCTTCCAAAACTACCAACCTAAACATTCTGTTGTTGGAAGGTTCCAAAACTACCAACCTAAACATTCTGTTACTGGTAGCTTCCAAAACTACCAACCTAAACATTCTGTTACTGGTAGCTTCCAAAACTACCAACCTAAACATTCTGTTGTTGGAAGGTTCCAAAACTACCAACCTAAACATTCTGTTGTTGGTAGCTTCCAAAACTACCAACCTAAACATTCTGTTGTTGGTAGCTTCCAAAACTACCAACCTAAACATTATGTTGCTGGTAGCTTCCAAAACTACCAACCTAAACATTATGTTACTGGAAGGTTCCAAAACTACCAACCTAAACATTATGTTACTGGAACGTTCCAAAACTACCAACCTAAACATTCTGTTACTGGAACGTTCCAAAACTACTCACCTAAACATTCTGTTACTGGAAGGTTCCAAAACTACCAACCTAAACATTCTGTTACTGGTAGCTTCCAAAACTACCAACCTAAACATTATGTTACTGGAACGTTCCAAAACTACCAACCTAAACATTCTGTTACTGGAAGGTTCCAAAACTACCAACCTAAACATTATGTTATTGGAACGTTCCAAAACTACCAACCTAAACATTATGTTACTGGAACGTTCCAAAACTACCAACCTAAACATTATGTTACTGGAACGTTCCAAAACTACCAACCTAAACATTATGTTATTGGAAGGTTCCAAAACTACCAACCTAAACATTATGTTATTGGAACGTTCCAAAACTACCAACCTAAACATTATGTTATTGGAACGTTCCAAAACTACCAACCTAAACATTATGTTATTGGAAGGTTCCAAAACTACCAACCTAAACATTCTGTTACTGGTAGCTTCCAAAACTACCAACCTAAACATTATGTTGCTGGTAGCTTCCAAAACTACCAACCTAAACATTATGTTGCTGGTAGCTTCCAAAACTACCAACCTAAACATTATGTTGCTGGTAGCTTCCAAAACTACCAACCTAAACATTCTGTTGTTGGAAGGTTCCAAAACTACCAACCTAAACATTCTGTTGTTGGTAGCTTCCAAAACTACCAACCTAAACATTATGTTGCTGGTAGCTTCCAAAACTACCAACCTAAACATTCTGTTACTGGAAGGTTCCAAAACTACCAACCTAAACATTATGTTATTGGAACGTTCCAAAACTACCAACCTAAACATTATGTTATTGGAACGTTCCAAAACTACCAACCTAAACATTATGTTATTGGAACGTTCCAAAACTACCAACCTAAACATTCTGTTACTGGAACGTTCCAAAACTACCAACCTAAACATTATGTTATTGGAACGTTCCAAAACTACCAACCTAAACATTATGTTACTGGAACGTTCCAAAACTACCAACCTAAACATTCTGTTACTGGAACGTTCCAAAACTACTCACCTAAACATTATGTTACTGGAACGTTCCAAAACTACCCACCTAAACATTATGTTGCTGGAACGTTCCAAAACTACCAACCTAAACATTCTGTTACTGGTAGCTTCCAAAACTACCAACCTAAACATTATGTTGCTGGAACGTTCCAAAACTACCAACCTAAACATTATGTTACTGGTAGCTTCCAAAACTACCAACCTAAACATTCTGTTGCTGGTAGCTTCCAAAACTACCAACCTAAACATTCTGTTGCTGGAACGTTCCAAAACTACCAACCTAAACATTCTGTTACTGGAACATTCCAAAACTACCAACCTAAACATTCTGTTGCTGGAACGTTCCAAAACTACCAACCTAAACATTTTGTTGCTGGTAGCTTCCAAAACTACCTTCGCAATCGTTGTAAAATAAATAAAAGCTTAAAAAAGATTCAATTTCTAGAACTTGACACCATTTCTTATTTGCTCTACATATAATTCCCATATATAGTTATATAGTTATAGTCTCTGTGCATTGATATGAAACCAATTTGTTTTGAATGTTAAAATAAATTTGCACAAATGTTACCATATCGGGAGGATGGGCAGAACACAGTTTTGTCTCTCATGGCAATCTCATCCTTTCCGTATTGCTACATTAAAATTACAATAACGATGCTGTAAATATATGCGGACGTTTAGTAAAATCAAGTCCAAATATTTGCCACTGCTGTTAAATATTCAATAGTTTCTCTACAATTTATATGATATATACTGAACACATAAACTCGCCATTACTATTCGCCAAGCATTTTGTACCATTTAAACGTACTCCAACATGGGAAGGGATTCATATAAGCTTTAAGCTTGTTTCTCGACCAATATCGGTTCCAATGTATAAGAATTGTGTTTATATATGTATATATGTATTTGATCCGAATAAAATATGTTTAAACTAATCTCATGGCAATCTCATGGCAATGTTCTGGTAACATTGTTGGAGTTAAAATGACTATTTTTCGTTGCTACTCCATAACCCTTGAATGTTAAAATTATTTTTCATAAATGTTAGTCAAGCATCCGGGGAGGGGGGGTGGGGGACTAGCCGTTTTGAATTTGTAGGCCTGACTGATAAATTGAGCCCCACAGGAGGGGAGGGGTGAGTTCCCTCAATACAATTTTAAATTTCAATGTGTTTTTCAAAATGATACCAATTTGAGTCTAAAATTGCTATACACAGATGAACTGTCACAGCGACTCCAAAAATATATGATCGCGTTGTGAGATATGTGACCGCTTGTCTATATTCTATGCCATTTTCTGTGACAATCTGCAGGCCCGGTCCATCAGTGCCTTATAGGAGGCTCCGAGCTATGCCCCAGAGCATTGACACTACAGAATTATCTCCCTTTTGCATATGACTATATACTGTATATAGTCATATGCAAAAGGGAGATAATTCTGTAGTGTAGTGTATATAATATACACCATGTCTA
>CM026397.1:49354623-49405385 GCA_014843695.1 Archivesica marissinica
CTCAGGCTACACCCTTGTAATCTTGTTCCTATTTAATATAGTGGCATGGAATATGGCAGTCTCTCAGGCTACACCCTTGTAATCTTGTTCCTATTTAATATAGCGGCTGGGAATATGGCAGTCTCTCAGGCTACACCCTTGTAATCGTGTTCCTATTTAATATAGCGGCGGGAATATGGGAGTCTCTCAGGCTACACCCTGTAATCTTGTTCCTATTTAATATATGGCAGGAATATGGCAGTCTCTCAGACTACACCCTTGTAATCTTGTTCGTATTTAATATAGCAGCGGGGAATATGGCAGTCTCTCAGGCTACACCCTTGTAATCTTGTTCCTATTTAATATAGTGGCGGGGAATATGATGGCAGTCTCACAGGCTACACCCTTGTAATCTTGTTCCTGTTTAATATAGCGACGGGGAATATGGCAGTCTCTCAGGCTACACCCTTGTAATCTTGTTCCTATTTAATATAGTGGCGGGGAATATGGCAGTCTCTCAGGCTACACCCTTGTAATCTTGTTTCTATTTAATATAGTGGCAGGGAATATGGCAGTCTCTCAGACTACACCCTTGTAATCTTGTTCCTATTTAATATAGTGGTGGGGAATATGGCAGTCTCTCAGGCTACACCCTTGTAATCTTGTTCCTATTTAATATAGCTCCAGGGAATATGGCAGTCTCTCAGGCTACACCCTTGTAATCTTGTTCCTATTTAATGTAGTGGTGGGGAATATGGCAGTCTCTCAGGCTACACCCTTGTAATCTTGTTCCTATTTAATATAGCGGCGGGGAATATGGCAGTCTCTCAGGCTACACCCTTGTAATCTTGTTCCTATTTAATATAGCGGCGGGGAATATGGCAGTCTCTCAGACTACACCCTTGTAATCTTGTTCCTATTTAATATAGTGGTGGGGAATATGGCAGTCTCTCAGGCTACACCCTTGTAATCTTGTTCCTATTTAATATAGCTCCAGGGAATATGGCAGTCTCTCAGGCTACACCCTTGTAATCTTGTTCCTATTTAATATAGCGGCGGGGAATATGGCAGACTCTCAGGCTACACCCTTGTAATCTTGTTCCTATTTAATATATTGGAGGGGAATATGGCAGTCTCTCAGGCTACACCCTTGTAATCTTGTTCCTATTTAATATAGCGGCGGGGAATATGGCAGTCTCTCAGGCTACACCCTTGTAATCTTGTTCCTATTTAATATAGTGGAGGGGAATATGGCAGTCTCTCAGGCTACACCCTTGTAATCTTGATCCTATTTAATATAGCGGCGGGGAATATGGCAGTCTCTCAGACTACACCCTTGTAATCTTGTTCCTATTTAATATAGTGGAGGGGAATATGGCAGTCTCTCAGGCTACACCCTTGTAATCTTGTTCCTATTTAATAAAGTGGAGGGGAATATGGCAGTCTCTCAGGCTACACCCTTGTAATCTTGTTCCTATTTAATATAGTGGCGGGGAATATGGCAGTCTCTCAGGCTACACCCTTGTAATCTTGTTCCTATTTAATATAGCGGCGGGCAATATGGCAGTCTCTCGGGCTACATCCTTGTAATCTTGTTCCTATTTAATATAGTGGCGGGGAATATGGCAGTCTCTCGGGCTACACCCTTGTAATCTTGTTCCTATTTAATATAGTGGCAGGGAATATGGCAGTCTCTCAGGCTACACCCTTGTAATCTTGTTCCTATTTAATATAGTGGCGGGGAATATGGCAGTCTCTCATGCTACACCCTTGTAATCTTGTTCCTATTTAATATAGCGGCAGGGAATATGGCAGTCTCAGGCTACACCCTTGTAATCTTGTTCCTATTTAATATAGCAGCGGGGAATATGGCAGTCTCTCAGGCTACACCCTTGTAATCTTGTTCCTATTTAATATAGCAGCTGGGAATATGGCAGTCTCTCAGGCTATACACCCTTGTAATCTTGTTCCTATTTAATATAGTGGCGGGGAATATGGCAGTCTCTCAGGCTACACCCTTGTAATCTTGTTCCTATTTAATATAGCGGCGGGGAATATGGCAGTCTCTCAGACTACACCCTTGTAATCTTGTTCCTATTTAATATAGTGGTGGGGAATATGGCAGTCTCTCAGGCTACACCCTTGTAATCTTGTTCCTATTTAATATAGCGGCGGGGAATATGGCAGTCTCTCAGGCTACACCCTTGTAATCTTGTTCCTATTTAATATAGCGGCGGGGAATATGGCAGTCTCTCAGACTACACCCTTGTAATCTTGTTCCTATTTAATATAGTGGAGGGGAATATGGCAGTTTCTCAGGCTACACCCTTGTAATCTTGTTCCTATTTAATATATTGGAGGGGAATATGGCAGTCTCTCAGGCTACACCCTTGCAATCTTGTTCCTATTTAATATAGCGGCAGGGAATATGGCAGTCTCTCAGGCTACACCCTTGTAATCTTGTTCCTATTTAATATAGTGGTGGGGAATATGGCAGTCTCTCAGACTACACCCTTGTAATCTTGTTCCTATTTAATATAGTGGTGGGGAATATGGCAGTCTCTCAGGCTACACCCTTGTAATCTTGTTCCTATTTAATATAGCTCCAGGGAATATGGCAGTCTCTCAGGCTACACCCTTGTAATCTTGTTCCTATTTAATGTAGTGGTGGGGAATATGGCAGTCTCTCAGGCTACACCCTTGTAATCTTGTTCCTATTTAATATAGCGGCGGGGAATATGGCAGTCTCTCAGGCTACACCCTTGTAATCATGTTCCTATTTAATATAGCAGCGGGGAATATGGCAGTCTCTCAGGCTACACCCTTGTAATCTTGCTCCTATTTAATATAGTGGCATGGAATATGGCAGTCTCTCAGGCTACACCCTTGTAATCTTGTTCCTATTTAATATAGTGGCATGGAATATGGCAGTCTCTCAGGCTACACCCTTGTAATCTTGTTCCTATTTAATATAGTGGCTTGGAATATGGCAGTCTCTCAGGCTACACCCTTGTAATCTTGTTCCTATTTAATATAGCAGCGGGGAATATGGCAGTCTCTCAGGCTACACTCTTGTAATCTTGTTCCTATTTAATATAGTGGCATGGAATATGGCAGTCTCTCAGGCTACACCCTTGTAATCTTGTTCCTATTTAATATAGCGGCGGGGAATATGGCATTCTCTCAGGCTACACCCTTGTAATCTTGTTCCTATTTAGTATAGTGGCATGGAATATGGCAGTCTCTCAGGCTACACCCTTGTAATCTTGTTCCTATTTAATATAGCGGCAGGGAATATGGCAGTCTCTCAGGCTACACCCTTGTAATCGTGGTCCTATTTAATATAGCGGCGGGGAATATGGGAGTCTCTCAGGCTACACCCTTGTAATCTTGTTCCTATTTAATATAGTGGCAGGGAATATGGCAGTCTCTCAGACTACACCCTTGTAATCTTGTTCGTATTTAATATAGCAGCGGGGAATATGGCAGTCTCTCAGGCTACACCCTTGTAATCTTGTTCCTATTTAATATAGTGGCGGGGAATATGATGGCAGTCTCACAGGCTACACCCTTGTAATCTTGTTCCTGTTTAATATAGCGACGGGGAATATGGCAGTCTCTCAGGCTACACCCTTGTAATCTTGTTCCTATTTAATATAGTGGCGGGGAATATGGCAGTCTCTCAGGCTACACCCTTGTAATCTTGTTCCTATTTAATATAGTGGCAGGGAATATGGCAGTCTCTCAGGCTACACCCTTGTAATCTTGTTCTTATTTAATATAGCGACGGGGAATATGGCAGTCTCTCAGGCTACACCCTTGTAATTTTGTTCCTATTTAATATAGTGGTGGGGAATATGGCAGTCTCTCAGGCTACACCCTTGTAATCTTGTTCCTATTTAATATAGTGGCGGGGAATATGGCAGTCTCTCAGGCTACACCCTTGTAATCTTGTTCCTATTTAATATAGCGGCGGGGAATATGGCAGTCTCTCGGGCTACATCCTTGTAATCTTGTTCCTATTTAATATAGTGGCGGGGAATATGGCAGTCTCTCAGGCTACACCCTTGTAATCTTGTTCCTATTTAATATAGTGGCAGGGAATATGGCAGTCTCTCAGGCTACACCCTTGTAATCTTGTTCTTATTTAATATAGCGACGGGGAATATGGCAGTCTCTCAGGCTACACCCTTGTAATTTTGTTCCTATTTAATATAGTGGTGGGGAATATGGCAGTCTCTCAGGCTACACCCTTGTAATCTTGTTCCTATTTAATATAGTGGTGGGGAATATGGCAGTCTCTCAGGCTACACCCTTGTAATCTTGTTCCTATTTAATATAGCTCCAGGGAATATGGCAGTCTCTCAGGCTACACCCTTGTAATCTTGTTCCTATTTAATGTAGTGGTGGGGAATATGGCAGTCTCTCAGGCTACACCCTTGTAATCTTGTTCCTATTTAATATAGCGGCGGGGAATATGGCAGTCTCTCAGGCTACACCCTTGTAATCTTGTTCCTATTTAATATAGCGGCGGGGAATATGGCAGTCTCTCAGACTACACCCTTGTAATCTTGTTCCTATTTAATATAGTGGTGGGGAATATGGCAGTCTCTCAGGCTACACCCTTGTAATCTTGTTCCTATTTAATATAGCTCCAGGGAATATGGCAGTCTCTCAGGCTACACCCTTGTAATCTTGTTCCTATTTAATATAGCGGCGGGGAATATGGCAGACTCTCAGGCTACACCCTTGTAATCTTGTTCCTATTTAATATAGCAGCAGGGAATATGGCAGTCTCTCAGGCTACACCCTTGTAATCTTGTTCCTATTTAATATAGTGGCATGGAATATGGCAGTCTCTCAGCCTACACCCTTGTAATCTTGTTCCTATTTAATATAGTGGCATGGAATATGGCAGTCTCTTAGGCTACACCCTTGTAATCTTGTTCCTATTTAATATAGTGGCATGGAATATGGCAGTCTCTCAGGCTACACCCTTGTAATCTTGTTCCTATTTAATATAGCAGCGGGGAATATGGCAGTCTCTCAGGCTACACTCTTGTAATCTTGTTCCTATTTAATATAGCGGCATGGAATATGGCAGTCTCTCAGGCTACACCCTTGTAATCTTGTTCCTATTTAATATAGCGGCGGGGAATATGGCAGTCTCTCAGGCTACACCCTTGTAATCTTGTTCCTATTTAATATAGTGGCATGGAATATGGCAGTCTCTCAGGCTACACCCTTGTAATCTTGTTCCTATTTAATATAGCGGCAGGGAATATGGCAGTCTCTCAGGCTACACCCTTGTAATCGTGTTCCTATTTAATATAGCGGCGGGGAATATGGGAGTCTCTCAGGCTACACCCTTGTAATCTTGTTCCTATTTAATATAGTGGCAGGGAATATGGCAGTCTCTCAGTCTACACCCTTGTAATCTTGTTCCTATTTAATATAGCGGCGGGGAATATGGCAGTCTCTCAGGCTACACCCTTGTAATCTTGTTCTTATTTAATATAGCGACGGGGAATATGGCAGTCTCTCAGGCTACACCCTTGTAATCTTGTTCCTATTTAATATAGGCGTGGGAATATGGCAGTCTCTCAGGCTACACCCTTGTAATCTTGTTCCTATTTAATATAGTGGCGGGGAATATGGCAGTCTCTCAGGCTACACCCTTGTAATCTTGTTCCTATTTAATATAGGGAGGGGATATGGCAGTCTCTCAGGCTACACCCTTGTATCTTGTTCCTATTTAATATATGGCGGGGATATGGCAGTCTCTCAGGCTACACCCTTGTAATCTTGTTCCTATTTAATATAGCGGCGGGGAATATGGCAGTCTCCTCAGGCTACACCCTTGTAATCTTGTTCCTATTTAATATAGCGCGGGGAATATGGCAGTCTCTCAGACTACACCTTGTAATCTTGTTCCTATTTAATATAGTGGAGGGGAATATGGCAGTCTCTCAGGCTACACCCTTGTAATCTTGTTCTTATTTAATATAGCGATGGGGAATATGGCAGTCTCTCAGGCTACACCCTTGTAATCTTGTTCCTATTTAATATAGTGGTGGGGAATATGGCAGTCTCTCAGGCTACACCCTTGTAATCTTTTTCCTATTTAATATAGCGGCGGGGAATATGGCTCGCTCTCAGGCTACACCCTTGTAATCTTGTTCCTATTAATATAGCGCGGGGAATATGGCAGTCTCTCAGACTACACCCTGTAATCTTGTTCCTATTTAATATAGTGGAGGGGAATATGGCAGTCTCTCAGGCTACACCCTTGTAATCTTGTTCCTATTTAATATAGTGGAATGGAAATGGCAGTCTCTCAGGCTACACCCTTGTAATCTTTTCCTATTTAATATAGCAGGAGGGGAATATGGCAGTCTCTCAGGCTACACCCTTGTAATCTTGTTCCTATTTAATATAGTGGCAGGGAATATGGCAGTCTCTCAGGCTACACCCTTGTAATCTTGTTCCTATTTAATATAGTGGAGGGGAATATGGCAGTCTCTCAGGCTACACCCTTGTAATCTTGTTCCTATTTAATATAGTGGAATGGAATATGGCAGTCTCTCAGGCTACACCCTTGTAATCTTGTTCCTATTTAATATAGTGGAGGGGAATATGGCAGTCTCTCAGGCTACACCCTTGTAATCTTGTTCCTATTTAATATAGTGGCATGGAATATGGCAGTCTCTCAGGCTACACCCTTGTAATCTTGTTCCTATTTAATATAGCAGCGGGGAATATGGCAGTCTCTCAGACTACACCCTTGTAATCTTGTTCCTATTTAATATAGTGGCAGGGAATATGGCAGTCTCTCAGGCTACACCCTTGTAATCTTGTTCCTATTTAATATAGTTCCTATTTAATATAGCGGCGGGGAATATGGCAGTCACTCAGGCTACACCCTTGTTACATGTACATGAAATTTAATGTTGTTGATGTGTTCTGTTTCTGGGGAAAGACGCATCTTTATCTAAATATTAACCCATTCAACACCAAGTAACTGACATGGACTGATCCATATTTTTAAACCAATAAATTAATCAGAAAATGACATTTGGACCAGTTCATTTTAATATCAAAATGGGTATTTTTGTTTAAAAATAGTAATATTACTGGCAAAAAGTGCAGATCATGATGAGATAGCTCGTCATGCGCTGGCTCATCTGGATCTACACGTTTTGTGGGCCTATTTTGAGGTTTGTGGTGTTGAAAGGGTTAAGGGACTATTTGTTTGACTGTTTGCACAGTAGTGGTGAAAATACTGTCAAATATATCATGGAATGTGTCGCAGTTTTCAGTTGCAAATAAGAAAAACACGTTCATTAATTGTCGCCTGGTATCAGGGATCATTCTAGAGGGTGATGTGGGCGAAATTGTCGCCCTAGGGACCCTGACTTCGCCTTCTGGGGTCCCACTTCTCCCAAATTTTTTTATTTTATTTTTGGGTGTTTACGATTTTCAAACAAAATTGTGTCTAGTAAGATACACTGGCCCATTATAAAGCACTTCTATTCAAATGTTGTATTTAATGGTCATACTGTGTATTTTAACCATATTTTGCAGAAGTATATTAAAGAACACCATTTAAGGAAGTCATCACGATCAGGTGCTTTCTCACTTCTCCCAAAAATTCTGACCTAGAATGAACCCTGCTGCTATCATTATTTTGAACTATTTATAGCCTTTATTTTACCCAGCATGCAAAGAATGAATAAGGCAGAATTAAAGTAGCTACCAGACTATTTGTCTACAATTACTTCATACCTTTCCTCCTAGTGTAATTACATTGGTCACACTTTGACACATGACATTTCTCCACAAATTGGAAGTTTTCCCAGACAAAGATCACTTTCTCAGATAAGATGTGGAAAGTTGTGTTTCTTAATGGTATAATGTGGGTCATCCTGCGTCATCGACTGGCTGTCCGTTCGTGCAGTGGTCAGCATGCTAGCTTCTCACCAATGAAACCTGGGTTCGATCCTTGGAGCGGGAAGTATTGGTATAATGTGGGTCATTTGGTATCCTGCATCATCAACTGGCTGTCTGTTTTTGGTGGTCAGCATGCTCGCTTAGAGTCAGTAACGAAATATACAATTGGCAGTAATCTTGGGACAATTGGCAGTAATCTAGACATAGGGTTAGGGCTAAATTTGATCTTCAATTGAAGAGTATTCTACTGTTCAGCTTTAGTTTACTGCCACCTGTTTTGTGGGATTACTGCCTCTATCCCTAACCACTCGCTTCTCACCATTGAAACCTGGGTTCGATCCTTGGAGTGTGAAGTAAATGAGATGGTATGGTTGTCTGCAGATCGGACAGGCATGTTTCCACCGACACCTGCTGGGTACTTTGGTTTCCTCCCCACAGGAACGTCCCACATAATTATACACTTTCATCTGCGATAACAAGTTGTTGAAGTTTGTTTCGCAATCATTGTAAAGTGAATAAAGTTTATCCTTTCATCTCTGAAACTGCTTTGTCAATCGTGATGAAGTTGGTGAGGAGCTTCAGAGCAATTATAGATCAAACATAGCTGAAATAATTTTGATCCGAAATTTAAAATGTCCGTCATTTTGAAAAACTGCTTTTGACCTGTTCTTCTGAAGATCTTGGTCAAGTTTGATGCAACGTGGTATGGAGCATAAAAGTAACATTTTGATAACCAACTGTCTTGGTCAGATCAGAATGCAACTTTAGCTTGTAGGTCCGGAGTTCGAGCCCCGCTGGAGCCGCTACGATGGTGCCCTTAGGCAAGGCATTTAAATTCCACGGTGCCTCTTCTCTCTCCCTCGTGGCGATGGATTCCATCAGGAATGAGGTCTCGAGAGTGATTAATATAAGTTGTAAGAACTTGTTTCGCAATCGAGCTAAAATAAATTTGTATAAACTAATGCAACTTTAACATGTGCATTTAAGGTGAGCCTCCATCGTGTAATTGATACAGTGCCCGCCTTGTAGCCGTGAGGTTGTGTGTTTAATCCCTGTCAGAACCACTGTTGCTGTGTCCTTAGGCAAGACACTTAAACCCACATTGCCTCTTCTCTTTCCCTCATGTCGATGGATTCCTTCAGGAATGGGGCATCGTGAGTGAGCCATTAATCTAATATTGTAAACACTTGTTTCGCAATCAAATTATAATAAATTTGTATTGAAGAATTTGAGGCGAGCGACTCTGGACAATTGTAATGGTACTCTTGTCTATTAATGCAGTGTCTAATAACAGTCTCGACGAGAATATAGTCTAGTAGTGAGTGAGTTGCCCGAATGTCACAGCACGGTCCTGGTAGATGTTAGTTTATTTTAGATGTCATTATTTGTCTGTTAGAATATTGTTGAGAAATATAAGTTTAAACATCAGTTAAATAAAAAAGATGAGTTCTGTGGAATTTGACAGAGATTTGAGGTGAGCTTTAATTTGTATGTATTTGAGTGGGTGGAATTGCTACAAGTACCTTTCAACCAATAAACAGTGTTTTCATATAACAGTCAGCCACGCTCACAAATTGACCTTTGTTTATTAATGGAATCTATATTAAATTAAATCGATTAGTCTAAAAAATAAATATGCATACATGTGAGATCTGTACCATGCATGTTGCTATTCGGGATACACGTGTTGTATTGCGCATTGTTGTACACTATATGTCGGTAAATAGCTATAATGCTAGTGTTGTTTTGTTTGTTAAAGCTCCGACAATAAATAAAGTTTGAATTTAATTTAATTAAATTAGTTTATACAAATTTATTTTAGCTCGATTGCGAAACAAGTTCTTTCAACTTATATTTAATCACTCTCGAGACTTATTATATTTGTGTGTGTGTTTTACGTTTATTTATCGTCGCTACCGGTTGCCCATATGAGCGACACCTCCTGAAGAGATTAGTCATTTTAGATTTTTGGAGGATAGTGCAATGATACAGACAGAGACCCATTCCATGGTCCCCTCTGGTTCTTTTCCGTGCACGGTGTAAAGCACCGACACGAGACCTCCGTTTAAAGCCCCAACTGAAAGACTGTTAATTTTATTAGAGTCAGACGGGGTATCGAACCTTCGATCCCTGGATTACCAGTCCAGCGTGTTACCACTGGACTACAGATCCGTCTGTGAATTATATTTGAAAAATTGAAGCTAAATTTATAGAATAAAATAAATATGTTATTATATTTTTAAAAGCAAATTAGAATAATGTGTTCCAAACTGCATTACCGTTATCAGATATTTAAAGGAAAGACAACACATCGAAGAACATATAGCCTTTATGAAAAATAAACTAGAAGCTCACAATAGAAAGTGGAACAAATTGATAATTGGCTGATGGAAGTAAAATCACAAGCATGTAACAGCAATCCTATTAGTAACTGATATTGAAAAGATGTTTGTATTCTGGATTGGAATATTTTTCATCTCTTCTCCTGCTATCTTACTTTCAAACATAATGCCTTCTCTCTTTATAAAAATTAATAAATGCATTTGTATATATACTATATTAGTATGTAGTATCTATAGATTATTGTAAAATAGCTGTAATTTATATTATATGTTTACATATGTAATTCAGGGTTCATTCTAGGTCAGAATTTTTGGTAGAAGTGAGAAAGTACACGATCGCATCCTTAAATGGTGCTATTTAATAAATTTCAACAAAATATGGTCAGAATGCACAGTATGTTAAATACAACATTGGGATAGAAGGAGCGCTTAATAATGGGCCTGTGTATCATACTGGACAAAAATTTGTATGAAAATTGTAAAAAAAAAAAAATATAAATTGTGTTTAGTTTTTAGAGAGAAGTGGGCCCCCAGAGGGCGAGGTCAGGGTCCCTATGGTGACTATTTGGCCCGCATTGCCCTCTAGAATGATCCCTGGTAATTGTTAATTATAACATGAAAAAATAAACGTAGCTCAAAAACCCCAAAAAAAACAAAAATAAATATGTTTAATCGAGTGTGCATGTCAGCTGCGTATCATTAGTTGGAAACCCGCATACGAAACTGTATACAATTAGGGCACATCGTAGGAAATGTAATAGCGATGTAAATATTGAGAAATGGAGACATAATTATAAGGTATAATGTAATTTAATGTCAGCAACTAGGTGTGATGGTTTTCATTCCATACCTCATATGTTGTTTTTTCAATATAAGTTGTCTGTGGCACCAAAGTGTTGGGAATTGATTATATATAAAAATACTGACTTCGAGAGAGTGTATGATAAGCTGCTGCTAGTTGCTACTGGTTACATTATATTGAATTAGCCAGATTTAGCTCCGTAAGCTAGGACGATTTGCATTAAAATGGATCATAAAAGATCCCAGACAGGCAGGAAATAATTGAGAAAATTCAGTTTGTGATCTTGCTCTCATTGATTTCCAATGTCAATCCATGCATAGCGTTTAATAGACAAGTACAATCTGGGGAACACTACATTTCTCAATTACTCTAACTAAATTTTGATTTGTCAGAAGTCGTGATAGCGTAGTTGTAGTGCATTCGCTTCAGGTGCGAAAGGCCCAGAGTTTGAGCCCCACTGGAGCCGTTACGATTTTGCCCTTAGGCAAGGCATTTAAATTCCACGTTGCCTCTTCTCTCTCTCCTTTGTGGCGATGGATTCCATCATGAATGAGGTCTCCAGTTTGATTAATATAAGTTGTAAGAACTTGTTTCGCAATCGAGCTAAAATAAATTTGTATAAACTAAATTTTGATTTCTAATTCAACAGCAAATCCATGATTTGAATTACAGTACCAGTATTTGTTGTTAGCTGTCAACTTGTATTAACCCTTTCAACCCCACAGGCCTCTAAATAGGCTTATGAAAAGTGTAGATCCAGATGAGCCGGCTTGTAACGAGCCGTCTCATCAGGATCTGCACTTTTTTGCCAGTAATAATTATTACTATTTTTAGATAAAATTACCCATTTTGATAAATGAACTGGTCCAAAGGTAATTTTCTTATTAATTTATTGGTCTAAAAATAGCATGCACCAGTCCATGTCAGTTACTTGGGGTTGAATGGGTTAAGCAGCTATTTACTTGATTACCAGTGAGTCAATTTGTTCAACAATTAACCTCTATTAAGCAACCACCTTTTATCACTCCTTTGGCTGGCTGCTTAAGACAGGTTTGTCTAGACTTTAA
Source organism: Archivesica marissinica (assembly GCA_014843695.1). Lineage (NCBI taxonomy): Eukaryota > Metazoa > Mollusca > Bivalvia > Venerida > Vesicomyidae > Archivesica > Archivesica marissinica. The sequence goes on from CM026397.1 coordinate 49,366,764, forward strand.
TCATGTTAATGCGCTGTTGGCATATCCTCACCCTCCACATATATCGGAATAATAGTTGAAATGTCCACCCATTCAGTATGAAAAAACTTTACTCAGAAATCAAGTAACTGGTGGCCTCTACCGATAGAGGTAAGATGAGGTCAAATCTTCCTCGGTAACTAACAGTCTTTGCCTCTCAAACATGGTTTGTAGGGGCCTCAGTGGCCGAGTGGTTTAGGTCGTTAACTTCAAATCACTCACCCCTAACCCCTGCTGGTTCAAATCCCACTGAGGGTGGGGTCTCAAATTATTTCATGAGAAATTGCACGACATATTTTCAGTTTTCAGTTACAAATAATAAAAACACATTTATGAATTGTCGTCTGCTGCAATTATTTGAACTATTTATAGCCTTTATTTTACCCAAGAATTAATACTAGTTTTTGATGTTTACAGACTGGTGAAGATAGCGATGGATGCGTTGGATCAGCTGCTTGTGTCTTGTCACGATTACTCCCTCAACCTGTTTGTGGAGAGCTTCCTAAAGATGGTACAGAAACTGTTGGAATGTGACGAACTCGAATTACAAATTCTCTCCACCTTGTCTGTAAGTAAGATACACAGATTCCTGAAGTTATTCACCGACAAACCTTAGAGGTCTGAAAACGTGCGCTAGAGGTCACGGTAGAGATTCCCAATATGTTGTTTTATTATATATTTGACATCTATTAAGCAGCCACTTTCTGTGTCTGTGCTTCCCTTGGTTGGTTGCTTAAGGCATGTTTGACTGTGTATGGTTTTAGTTATTTAAGCTTGACTGTTTGTGTATATTACAGTTTGTAAAGTTTGCCAACATTGAGGAGGACACTCCGTCGTATCACCGGCGCTACGACTTCTTCGTTTCCAAGTTCAGCTCCATGTGTCACAGCAGTGCTGATAATGAAACTGATAGATCCAAGTAAGTCCATTCCCTCGCTGGAAACTGATAGATCCCAGTAAGTCCATTCCATCGCTGGAAACTCATAGATCCAAGTAAGTCCATTCCCTCGCTGGAAACTCATAGATCCAAGTAAGTCCATTCCATCGCTGGAAACTGATAGATCCAAGTAAGTTCATTCCCTCGCTGGAAACTGATAGATCCAAGTAAGTCCATTCCATCGCTGGAAACTGATAGATCCAAGTAAGTCCATTCCCTCGCTGGAAACTGATAGATCCAAGTAAGTCCATTCCATCGCTGGAAACTGATAGATCCCAGTAAGTCCATTCCATCGCTGGAAACTGATAGATCCAAGTAAGTCCATTCCCTTGCTGGAAACTGATAGATCCCAGTAAGTCCATTCCCTCGCTGGAAACTGATAGATCCCAGTAAGTCCATTCCATTGCTGGAAACTGATAGATCCCAGTAAGTCCATTCCCTCGCTGGAAACTGATAGATCCAAGTAAGTCCATTCCATCGCTGGAAACTGATAGATCCAAGTAAGTCCATTCCATCGCTGGAAACTGATAGATCCAAGTAAGTCCATTCCATCGCTGGAAACTGATAGATCCCAGTAAGTCCATTCCCTTGCTGGAAACTGATAGATCCAAGTAAGTCCATTCCCTCGCTGGAAACTGATAGATCCCAGTAAGTCCATTCCATCGCTGGAAACTGATAGATCCCAGTAAGTCCATTCCATCGCTGGAAACTGATAGATCCAAGTAAGTCCATTCCCTTGCTGGAAACTGATAGATCCAAGTAAGTCCATTCCCTCGCTGGAAACTGATAGATCCAAGTAAGTCCATTCCATCGCTGGAAACTGATAGATCCCAGTAAGTCCATTCCATCGCTGGAAACTGATAGATCCAAGTAAGTCCATTCCCTCGCTGGAAACTGATAGATCCAAGTAAGTCCATTCCATCGCTGGAAACTGATAGATCCCAGTAAGTCCATTCCATCGCTGGAAACTGATAGATCCAAGTAAGTCCATTCCCTTGCTGGAAACTGATAGATCCAAGTAAGTCCATTCCCTCGCTGGAAACTGATAGATCCCAGTAAGTCCATTCCATTGCTGGAAACTGATAGATCCAAGTAAGTCCATTCCCTTGCTGGAAACTGATAGATCCAAGTAAGTCCATTCCCTCGCTGGAAACTGATAGATCCAAGTAAGTCCATTCCATCGCTGGAAACTGATAGATCCCAGTAAGTCCATTCCATCGCTGGAAACTGATAGATCCAAGTAAGTCCATTCCCTTGCTGGAAACTGATAGATCCAAGTAAGTCCATTCCCTCGCTGGAAACTGATAGATCCAAGTAAGTCCATTCCATCGCTGGAAACTGATAGATCCCAGTAAGTCCATTCCATCGCTGGAAACTGATAGATCCAAGTAAGTCCATTCCCTTGCTGGAAACTGATAGATCCCAGTAAGTCCATTCCCTCGCTGGAAACTGATAGATCCCAGTAAGTCCATTCCATTGCTGGAAACTGATAGATCCCAGTAAGTCCATTCCCTCGCTGGAAACTGATAGATCCAAGTAAGTCCATTCCATCGCTGGAAACTGATAGATCCAAGTAAGTCCATTCCATCGCTGGAAACTGATAGATCCAAGTAAGTCCATTCCATCGCTGGAAACTGATAGATCCAAGTAAGTCCATTCCCTCGCTGGAAACTGATAGATCCAAGTAAGTCCATTCCCTCGCTGGAAACTGATAGATCCCAGTAAGTCCATTCCATCGCTGGAAACTGATAGATCCCAGTAAGTCCATTCCATCGCTGGAAACTGATAGATCCCAGTAAGTCCATTCCATCGCTGGAAACTGATAGAACCAAGTAAGTCCATTCCCTCACTGGAAACTGATAGATCCCAGTAAGTCCATTCCATCGCTGGAAACTGATAGATCCCAGTAAGTCCATTCCATCGCTGGAAACTGATAGATCCAAGTAAGTCCATTCCATCGCTGGAAACTGATAGATCCCAGTAAGTCCATTCCATCGCTGGAAACTGATAGATCCCAGTAAGTCCATTCCATCGCTGGAAACTGATAGATCCCAGTAAGTCCATTCCCTCGCTGTGTAATTAGATAGACATAAACCAGGTTTTGAACCTGCACGGCTAGGATGCCTGGCAAGCACATATCTGACCACTGTGTAGCTCAGGTGAAACTTGCAGCCAGTCTAGGACTCGAACCCGGGGCATCTTGCAAACTGGGCTGCCTACTACCATCTCACACAATGAGTTATTATGTACACCATTATGTACTCTGCCGGGAGTCTCCATGGTCGAATGGTTACGGTCGTTGACTTCAAATCACTTGCCTCTCACAGCTGTCGGTTCGAATCCTGGGGTTGGTAAATTATTTCATGTGAGGAAGCTATCCAGCTGGCTTGCGACAGGTTGGTGGTTCTACCACTGTGCCGTCCGTTCATGCAATATTGATCGGAGGGGCACCCTAGGTCTTCCTCCACCAGTAATAGCTGGAGAGTTGCCGTATGATTTAAGCTGTTGCAATTATTCCATAAATTTTCAGCGGGAAAGAGATACATTGTGAAATATTTCCATGTGTTTATACAGTAACGTTCGCAAAGAGGGAAACTGTGTAGCCCAGGTGAGAATAAACATCGAGCCATTCAGGGACTCGAACACAGAGTCTCTCGCTCACATGGCGATTTTTCTACCCACAAAGCTAACCGCGCTGTCTACATGCCATCTCACACAATGTGTTAATATACACACTGTTTCAACTATAACGTATTACAACAAATTGTCTAAACTGTGAAGAGTTGATACAACGGAGAGCAGTAAAGTCATTTAACTCTCTACCTAACTACAGTAGAGGTCAATCGCTCATTTTACACGTATCTCCATACTGCTGATAAGCAATATGCACACAGTACTACATGTACATGCACAATTATCAATATCTATGGGATATCTAACAGATAACGGCGTGCAATGGGGGCTATATATGTGTAAGGATCAATGTGGTGTATGGCGTTTATGTAGAGTAGAGGGTAGGTGGAGTTGTTTCGATCAATTTTCAGATTTCATTGTATCAATTTTTCACAGTAAGCACAATTTGTTGTATCAGTTTACATGATTATAATGAACTGAAGTAGTGTACTTCACATTCATTTACCTTTTTTTAGTTTAAATTGGGACTGATTGTGTTGATCCTCTACAAAATTACCTCCCTTACTTTGGTCACACCATTTGTAACATAAAATGGTTTGCGGTCCAGGACCTCATTACAGACGGATCTGTAGTCCAGTGGTAACACGCTGGACTGGTAATCCAGGGATCGCAGGTTCGATCCCCTGTCTGACCCTAATAAAATTAACAGTCTTTCAGATGGGACTTTAAACGGAGGTCTCGTATCCATGCACGTAAAAGAACCAGAGGAGACCTTGGAATGGGTCTCTCTCTGTATCATTGCACTATCCTCCAAAAATCTAAAATGACTAATCTCTTCAGGAGGCGTCGCTCATATGGGCAATCGGTAGCGACGATAAATAAATGTAAAACAGACAGACAGACCTCATTGTCAAATAAAATATACTAGTCAATTTATGGCCCTATGCTTCTTTTACTGAATAAAAAGCAGTCGATACGTATCAAGACTAGCGTTGTGTTATAAACAGTTAAAGAACTTAAAACTGATATTTCATTTAATAATTGCTTAGTTTAATAATATTTATTGCTTTCTATACATGTATTCATCACACGACTGCTTGCATTCAGTTTCATACAGCCATCACATATGTTCTTATATGTACACATGTGTAATACAACCTGGAAGGAATCTGATTGGTTGCGAGAATAATCGTTATTATTTGCAAATTAAGCTTTAAATTAGGAATATTTCTATTTGAATTGGTACATAGCTTTAATGGTAAGACAAACGAAGATTTAAAAGAAGTCTTGGCGCAATTATATCGCTGTTTAAAACATAAATATAACGCTGCCTTGCATAGTGATGTCATGACAATTTAGTGATGTCATGACAATTTAGTGACGTCATGACAATTTAGTGATGTCATGATAATTTAGTGATGTCATGACAATTTAGTGATGTCATGATAATTTAGTGACGTCATGACAATTTAGTGACGTCATGACAAGTTAGTGACGTCATGACAAGTTAGTGACGTCATGACAATTTAGTGATGTCATGATAATTTAGTGATGTCATGACAATTTAGTGATGTCATGATAATTTAGTGATGTCATGACAATTTAGTGACGTCATGACAAGTTAGTGACGTCATGACAAGTTAGTGACGTCATGACAATTTGTGCTGACATTTGGTGCCAAAATGATAGTAGCAACATTACTTTGTGCAAAACTATTATTAAAACGAGCGCTATATGACAATGTGATAAAAAGGATCTTGCAAATGATTTTATACAATGTTTTATAAAACACGCCAAAAACTTGCTTAACCCATTCAACACCAAGTAACTGACATGAACTGGTGCATGATATTTTTAGACCAATAAATTAATAAGAAAATTACCTTTGGACCAGTTCATTTATCAAAATGGGTAATTTTATCTAAAAATAGTAATAATTATTACTGGCAAAAAAGTGCAGATCCTGATGAGACGGCTCGTTACGAGCCAGCTCATCTGGATCTACACTTTTCATAAGCCTATTTAGAGGCCTGTGGGGTTGAAAGGGTTAATAGCAAAATTCCAAAACTCATTTGCATTAAATATGGTACGAAACCCCACTCATGTAGGATCCTTTATCTAACAAGAACAATCGATTGAAAATTTGAAGTAATTTAAAGGCGCGTTACCCATATTATTATATTATTTTGTGTTTCTTTGTATAAACTTCCACAATTTGTTGTATCAGGTTGCAATAAGATGTGAACTGTTTTACTTTCTCCTCAATCCTACATGTATTTTCTTATTGTGATCATTATACTATGTATATTCATTGAAATAAAATATTGTTTAAACTAACTGTTTTACAATCATTGTGAACAGTTCTGTTTCCTTGGCAACATAGTTACAGTAGTACTTGTTTAACCATTTGCTTTTAAAGAAATAATGGTGTGAACTTTAGAAGGTAAGAAATTATGTGTGTGTGTTAATTACTGTTACAGTTTAGTTACATTTATTAATAAAATATTTTATAAGTTAAATACTTGTACTGAAATCTGTTTGTGCCTTTAATGATTGTGTGTTTCTAAGTTTTGTTCATATTTTCTGTTAAATCTTTTGTTGCCTTTAAAACCCTATATTTAATTCCTCGGTGTTGTTTATATGGTTTTTTTTTACTGTTAACTAGAATCTTCCATTATGTGACACACATAGACTGTTTACTAGAATCTTCCATTTATGTGACACACATAGACTGTTTACTAGAATCTTCCATTTATGTGACACACATAGACTGTTTACTAGAATCTTCCATTATGTGACACACATAGACTGTTTACTAGAATCTTCCATTTCTGTGACACACATAGACTGTTTACTAGAATCTTCCATTTATGTGACACACAGACTGTTTACTAGAATCTTTCATTTATGTGACACACATAGACTGTTGACTAGAATCTTCCATTTATGTGACACACATAGACTGTTGACTAGAATCTTCCATTTATGTGACACACATAGACTGTTGACTAGAATCTTCCATTTATGTGACACACATAGACTGTTTACTAGAATCTTCCATTTATGTGACACACATAGACTGTTTACTAGAATCTTCCATTTCTGTGACACACATAGACTGTTTACTAGAATCTTCCATTTATGTGACACACATAGACTGTTTACTAGAATCTTCCATTATGTGACACACATAGACTGTTTACTAGAATCTTCCATTTATGTGACACACATAGACTGTTTACTAGAATCTTCCATTTATGTGACACACATAGACTGTTTACTAGAATCTTCCATTTATGTGACACACATAGACTGTTTACTAGAATCTTCCATTTATGTGACACACATAGACTGTTTACTAGAATCTTCCATTTATGTGACACACATAGACTGTTTACTAGAATCTTCCATTTATGTGACACACATAGACTGTTTACTAGAATCTTCCATTTATGTGACACACATAGACTGTTTACTAGAATCTTCCATTATGTGACACACATAGACTGTTTACTAGAATCTTCCATTATGTGACACACATAGACTGTTTACTAGAATCTTCCATTTATGTGACACACATAGACTGTTTACTAGAATCTTCCATTTATGTGACACACATAGAGTTTACTAGAATCTTCCATTTATGTGACACACATAGACTGTTGACTAGAATCTTCCATTTATGTGACACACATAGACTGTTTACTAGAATCTTCCATTATGTGACACACATAGACTATTTACTAGAATCTTCCATTTATGTGACACACATAGACTGTTGACTAGAATCTTCCATTTATGTGACACACAGACTGTTTACTAGAATCTTTCATTTATGTGACACACATAGACTGTTGACTAGAATCTTCCATTTATGTGACACACATAGACTGTTGACTAGAATCTTCCATTATGTGACATACATAGACTATTTACTAGAATCTTCCATTTATGTGACACACATAGACTGTTTACTAGAATCTTCCATTTCTGTGACATTCAGAGACTGTGGTCTATAATTTGTTCTCATTGTGACAGAGTACTCAGCTACAGTGAATGAATAGACAAGTTGATTGTGTCGCAGATATTGGCTGCTTGTGCGAAACACAATTTGATTTAGTCAATGACTTAAGTACTCAACCATCATGTGTCAGCAAATTAATTATTAATATACTGTCCCAGCAATTCAGCACACTGGAATGATAAATAAAGCATGATGTATGTTTAGCTCACCCGAATCAAAGGCTCAAGGCAAGGTATTGTGATCGAGTTATGTCTGTCCGTCCGTCCGTCCGTCCATCCATCCATCCATCCATCGACATTTGTCTTATAAGAACAATACTTGGTTACAATATTTTGATGAAAGCTTGGTAACCATGGGCTGTTCAATTAGCGCAATGGTTAGCCATCTCACTTCTGATCAAAGCAACCCGGGTTCAATCCTCGGACTGGGAAGTATGTTAGATGGTACAGCGATCACCACATCGGATATTTTGGATTTCTCTGGGTATTCCGGTTTCCTCCCACAATAATGACCATATATACGCTTTCATCCACGCCAATGAAAGCGATTAATATAAGTTGTTAAAACTTGCTTCGCAATCGTTGTAAAATAAAGAACATTTAAACTTAAACTTAATAAAAGGTTAATTGTATTATGCTCCATGTATTATGCTCCATGTAGTATGCTCGAAAACACATCGCGGCCAACTAGTGTGGTTAATATATTATGTTGCTAACGGCTTGTTTCGTAGTCGTCCGCCTCCGTGGTCGAGTGGTTACGGTCGCTGACTTGTATACCACTGTAATCTATCATCACTGATGGTCACGGGTTCAAGCCCCGCTCAGACCATGTCTTATTTATATGAAAAAGTTGGCAGTTTCTTACGGAGGTTGGTGCACCCAAGTACTGGTTAACCGTTGGAGCCTGCCCAGGAAAGGTGTTGTTAGGTAAACTGCCCGCCGGCGATATATAGCCCAAAATGGTGCTGATGCAGGCGTAAAACCCGAAATATAACATAAATTGTTTCGTAATCGTAAATAAATAAAGTTTATACTTTTTTCCTTGACGATCTTGTGTAAAACAATTATGGAAAATCATGGTGTTGCTGGTGTTTAATATGATTTTCGTTAATTTGATCAAAATAACCCTTTACTCCACAACAGAAGAGCCCATATACTGGTTCTGTACTGCTGGCATACTGTACTACACTCAATATCATAGATGGCACAGCATCGGCTATACATGTATATATATGTGGGATGCGATCAATGTGTTGCATGGCATCACTTTTGTCACAACACATATTCACTGAAACATGATTCCTGTCGATGATTTTGACAAAATCTCAGTTCCTTCTAGTAATCCGCTATTTGTGTAATAGATCACTCAGAAGTCACTGCAGCAAACTCTCTTTTGTATTCAGTTCAAAGTTTGTCAAGCTTGGTCATATATTATGTGGAAAAAGTAGATCACACGTTTCAAGTTTAACAAATACATAAAGTAACATAATTAAGCTACTTGGCACTTCTTGAACTCATATCATACTAAGACTTAGGAAGAGGGCTGAGTGGTCACAGTCGTTGCCTTCAAATAACTTGACCCTCACTGCTGTATGTTTGAATCCCACTGGGGGTATCAAATTCTTTCAATTGAAGAAATTATGCAGCTGGTTTGTGGTCGGTGGTTCTACCCGGGTACCCTGTTCATGCATGAAATACTGCTCTGATGGATACCTGGGGTCGTCCTCCACCAGTAACAGCGGGAGAAACGCCATACGACCAGTACCATCAGTGCTACTTCATACCCATAGCAAACAAAGCAAAATATGACTCGGGTGAGTTAGCAAAGGCCATGAGGACTATTTTCTTTTCTTTGTTCACACTTTTACCGTTTTTATTGTACATTTCTGTGCTTGTACACATGAATTTGTGAGCATGATCTGTATAATAGGGCTGCAACGATACAGGTATCTCTCGGTTCATTTCGGTTTTGGGATATGTACATTTTTACGACCCCTTTCTTGTGTTGATTATTCGCTTAGGTTATTGTACTTATATAATACATTTTGAATAACTAGTAATCTTAATAGGAACATTATTATACTAATATAATGAAACCCCTTAAAACCGAATAAATGTGTTTGTCCGAAACTTTTCCATTCTTTGTTCATTATAGAAAACCTCTGTATACCCAGGGTAGGTCAGAATTTTTGGGAGAAGTGAGAAAGCGCGTGATCGCTTCCTTAAATGGTGTTCTTTAATATACTTCTGCAAAATAGGGTTAAAATGCACAGTACAACCATTAAATATAACATTTGAATAGAAGGAGTGCTTTATAATGGGCCAGTATATCTTACTAGACAACATTTTGTTTGAAAATCGTTAAAACCAAAAAAGATTTATTTTTTTAAGGGAGAAGTGGGGTGCCGCTAGAGGGCAAAGTTTTTGAAAGCCGAACTGATTAAAGAAATTAAGTGCATTTTCAACTGTAAAGTACCCCAGTAAATCAAACCACCACTTGTCTTGATCAAATACGAAACCGACTATTTCTTTTAAACAAACAATTTTCAGCTATTTTTTCCCCAGAATAATGTACACATAAAATGAATCAGTTCTTTACTAACTGCCAAATTATTGGCCTGTCTCAGCCTCCTTCTATACATTGCAGAGTTGAATTGTTAATTTACATTAGAATTGTGTTGTATCGAAACATTTGAAATGAAATTTCATAAGAATTGCGTTGTATCGAAACATTTGAAATGAAATTTCATTAGAATTGCGTTGTATCGAAACATTTGAAATGAAATTTCATTAGAATTGTGTTGTATCGAAACATTTGAAATGAAATTTCATTAGAATTGTGTTGTATCGAAACATTTCAAATGAAATTTCTTGACATATTCCCAGATTTTTAAGTTGCATATATGAAAAACACATGAATGAATTGTCGTCTGCTACAACGATTTGAACTATTTATAGCCTTTATTATACCCAGCATGCATAGAGTTATTTGCTTGTTCAGCCATTTTGTCACTAAGTAGCATCAAAAATCAGAATTATTATCAGCAAGCTTCTAGTCTATCCTCGGACCGGGAAGTATGTGAGATGGTACGGTGGTCGCCAGATCGGACAGGTGGGTTTTCTCCGGGTATTCGGTTTCCTCCCACACGAATGACCACATTTACGCTTTCATCCGCGCCAATGAGAGTGATTAATATAAGTTGTTAGAACTTGCTTCGCAATCGTTGTAAAATAAAGTTTAAACTTTTTTTTTATCAGCAAGCTGATTGGTTAAGACTATACGGTTTGTAAACTAATGACCGTACCTAGATGTACCCCACTAAATTTTCGCAAAGCGATGCCCGAAAACCGAATTGAACATAAAAATCTCAAAATAACCAAAATCCTTCACTAATTGTTGCAGCCCAGCCCTACTGTATAACAAATTCAGTGTAATATTAACTCATTTCATTCTGGATACATTTAAAGGCTTTTGCAAACAATATAGATCCAGATCAGCCGCAGTGTAGCGCTGCATGCTGATCAGGATCTATGTTGTTTGCTACATAGCCAAGTGTCTTAGCAAGATCATCTGAATAGCAAACAGCATAGAGCCTGATTAAACGGAACGTTCCGTGGCAGCTGATCTGGCTCTATGTTCTTTGCAAATACTGTTTGATGGGTATCCAGAATCAAATTGGTTAAGAATGCGTGATGTTGTATGCATTAGATGTACATTTCTCAGTATACACATGTAGTTGCTGAGTTTAGTATGTCAAGTTGATGTCTAGTAGTGTTATGGTAGTTGCCCACAGATGTTTAAAATAGTGATTAACACTGATATAGTGTGTTCTCAGTCGGGTAATTCTCAAAATTAGAACAGGGAGAACACGTATCAAGTACATACATTGACAATGTAATAGCCAAAGCAATGTTCATTAACCCTTTTCCTCATAGAAGCACCTTGATGCCATTACCAATACAACATACATTGACAATGTAGTAGCCAAAGCAATGTTCATTAACCCTTTTCCTCATAGAAGCACCTTGATGCCATTACCAATACAACATACATTGACAATGTAGTAGCCAAAGCAATGTTCATTAACCCTTTTCCTCATAGAAGCACCTTGATGCCATTACCAATACAACATACATTGACAATGTAGTAGCCAAAGCAATGTTCATTAACCCTTTTCCTCATAGAAGCACCTTGATGCCATTACCAATACAACATACATTGACAATGTAGTAGCCAAAGCAATGTTCATTAACCCTTTTCCTCATAGAAGCACCTTGATGCCATTACCAATACAACATACATTGACAATGTAGTAGCCAAAGCAATGTTCATTAACCCTTTTCCTCATAGAAGCACCTTGATGCCATTACCAATACAACATACATTGACAATGTAGTAGCCAAAGCAATGTTCATTAACCCTTTTCCTCATAGAAGCACCTTGATGCCATTACCAATACAACATACATTGACAATGTAGTAGCCAAAGCAATGTTCATTAACCCTTTTCCTCATAGAAGCACCTTGACGCCATTACCAATACAACATACATTGACAATGTAGTAGCCAAAGCAATGTTCATTAACCCTTTTCCTCATAGAAGCACCTTGACGCCATTACCAATACCACATACATTGACAATGTAGTAGCCAAAGCAATGTTCATTAACCCTTTTCCTCATAGAAGCACCTTGACGCCATTACCAATACCACATACATTGACAATGTAGTAGTCAAACCAATGTTCATAACCCTTTCCCTCATAGAAGCACCTTGACGCCATTACCAATACGACATACATTGACAATGTAGTAGCCAAAGCAATGTTCATAATAAACCCTTTCCCTCATAGAAGCACCTCTTGACGCCATTACCAATACGACATACATTGTAATGTAGTAGCCAAAGCAATGTTCATAATAAACCCTTTCCCTCATAGAAGCACCTTGGCGCCATTACCAATACAACATACATTGACAATATAGTAGCCAAAGCAATGTTCATAATAAAGGCTAGAATCTCATGTAGTCCCAGTAATATATATGGAGGTGGGATAGATATGGCAACTACTTATCCACTGCATGGTAGCTAAATGGCTGTCATTTGTATGAGATATACTATTATATTAACCTAAATCTCTATGTAGTCCCAGTAATATCTATGGAGGTGGGATAGATATGGCGACTACCTATCCACTGCATGATAGCTAAATGGCTGCCGCCTATATGGAGATATAATAGTATATCAACCTAAATCTCTGTGAAGGAAATGGTTAAAGATCTGTTTGAGCATGGAAATTTAACTTTTAGCAGTGAAAATAACAATCAAATATGTCACGGAATTCGTAGCGCAACAATTCTAATTCCTTGACAGAGTTTTCAGTAACAAATAAGAAAAACACATTAATGAATTGTCGTAATTATGAACTATTTATAACCTTTATTTTGCCCAGCATGCAAAGAGTTAAGCTTATTTTTATATATTGTAGAATAAGAACTGCAGGGTTGAAGGGTTTACAAGGCGTTGTTAGGAAGACAACCAGTGATGAACTACAAGTGAACATTTGGGAACCAATCCACATGGATAAAATAGTCCCATCCTTACTTTACAATATGCATGATCCTGGGTAAGTATTGGAACCAGTCCACTTGGATAAAATAGTCCCGACCTTACACTACATTGTGCATGATCCTGGGTAAGTATTGGAACCAGTCCACTTGGATAAAATAGTCCTGACCGTACACTACTTTGTGCATGATCCTGGGTAAGTTAAAGTATTGGTATTCGAAACTTGTATTCGAATATTCGATGAATATTTCACATCAAATCCTAACTTTTTCCAACCTGACCTCTATTCACCGATACACGCATGTATTTTGCACCTCGTGAAATGGGTTTCTATTGACATGGATTTAGTTAATGCTTCTAAAACAATGCCTTGTACAAAGTGTCAAGACGCCTGAGGGTGGCTGAGATTGGGAACAGGTAGCCTAGGTTTCGCACTTAAACTAATGCCCAAGGAGGAGGTGCGAATCAGTGGACTTTATGGATTGAAATAACCAATATTAAAACAAACACTGAAATTAAATGTTATTTTTGTATTCGAATACCGAAATAGGATTCGAATATTCGGTCTGGTATTCAGATATTCGAATATTCAGCCCCATCCCTAGTTATTTGTATTTGTCAACTTCTTGCAGAAATGGAGCACATAGTTTAAATTGAGTTATTGTACAGACAGTGAAACCTGTGTTAGTGGTCACCTCTATTAAGCTGTCAACCTGTATTAAACAGTCAAGTTTCCAGAATCCCAATATGTTGCTGTAGTATACATATGGCCTCTATTAAGCAGCCACCTGTGCTAAGCAACCACTTTCTGAGATTCCGTTGGCTGGCTTTTTAACACAGGTTTGACTGTATATTGTTACCATGTTCTCAGGTTCGTTGACTGTATATTGTTACCATGTTCTCAGGTTCGTTGACTGTATATTGTTACCATGTACTCAGGTTCGTTGACTGTATATTGTTACCATGTTCTCAGGTTCGTTGACTGTATATTGTTACCATGTACTCAGGTTCGTTGACTGTATATTGTTACCATGTACTCAGGTTCGTTGACTGTATATTGTTACCATGTTCTCAGGTTCATTGACTGTATATTGTTACTGTGTACTCTGCTTCGTGTTCTCAGGTTCGTTGACTGTATATTGTTACCATGTTCTCAGGTTCATTGACTGTATATTGTTACTGTGTACTCTGCTTCGTGTTCTCAGGTTCGTTGACTGTATATTGTTACCATGTTCTCAGGTTCGTTGACTGTATATTGTTACCATGTACTCAGGTTTGTTGACTGTATATTGTTACCATGTTCTCAGGTTTGTTGACTGTATATTGTTACCATGTACTCAGGTTCGTTGACTGTATATTGTTACCATGTTCTCAGGTTCGTTGACTGTATATTGTTACCATGTTCTCAGGTTCGTTGACTGTATATTGTTACCATGTACTCAGGTTCATTGACTGTATATTGTTACCATGTTCTCTGGTTCATTGACTGTATATTGTTACCATGTTCTCTGGTTCATTGACTGTATATTGTTACCATGTTCTCAGGTTCGTTGACTGTATATTGTTACCATGTTCTCAGGTTCATTGACTGTATATTGTTACCATGTTCTCAGGTTCGTTGACTGTATATTGTTACCATGTTCTCAGGTTCGTTGACTGTATATTGTTACCATGTTCTCAGGTTCATTGACTGTATATTGTTACCATGTTCTTAGGTTTGTTGACTCTATATTGTTACCATGTACTCAGGTTCGTTGACTGTATATTGTTACCATGTACTCTGCCTCGTGTTCTCAGGTTCGTTGACTGTATATTGTTACCATGTTCTCAGGTTCGTTGACTGTATATTGTTACCATGTTCTCAGGTTCGTTGACTGTATATTGTTACCATGTTCTCAGGTTCGTTGACTGTATATTGTTACCATGTATACTCCGCCTCGTGTTCTCAGGTTCGTTGACATTGAAAGTACCAATGATGAGGAGCACCCATCCCAGGTTGCCGAGACGGTGTTTAGGGATCTCATCTGCAGAGCCTCGTTTGGAAACCTCAAGCCAGTACTCAAACCCATACTTGTGTAAGTCTATCAGTTAGTGACATTAGTGACAGGTCTCTATTTGTTTATTGGATTAGAGTGCATTCATCAGTTAGTTACGTTAGTGGCAGGTCTCTATTTGTTTATGGATTAGAGTGCATTCATCAGTTAGTTATGTTAGTGGCAGGTCTCTATTTGTTTATTGGATTAGAGTACATTCATCAGTTAGTTATGTTAGTGGCAGGTCTCTATTTGTTTAATGGATTAGAGTGCATTCATCAGTTAGTTATGTTAGTGGCAGGTGTCTATTTGTTTATTGGATTAGAGTGCATTCATCAGTTAGTTATGTTAGTGGCAGGTATCTATTTGTTTATTGGATTAGAGTGCATTCATCAGTTAGTTATGTTAGTGGCAGGTATCTATTTGTTTATTTGCACCCTGGTATAAGCACCAGTTTGAAATGCCACTGAGAGAGCTTCCATCACGTAGCTAGTGAGACTCTGTCACCACTGCGGATGGTACAACTCTAATCTCCTGTTGTTGACTTCAGCGCCCCTCACCAATGTAGGTTCGAATCTCAATTGAGGTTCCGATTTCTTACACTGGGTTACTTATGGGTTTCATAAGATATGGTATGAAATCACCACGAGTGTAAGATCCTTTGTTATCACATTACCATAGTAACCATCACATTACCATAGTAACCATCACATTACCATAGTAACCATCACATTACCATATAGTGCTTGTTTTAATTGTTTTTTGCACACAATAACGTTGCTTCTTTCATTTTTGCATCAAACGTTAGTGCAAATTGTCGTGACGTCACTACGCAAAAGCAGCGTTATATTCATGTGTTAGATCGTCCTTAGCGTTATCTACCAATTCACCTAGAAATATGCATAATTTAAAGTTTAATTTACAAATTATTGGGTTTATTCTCTCAACCAATCGGAATCCTTCTAGGTGTTATTACACATGTGTGGATATAAGAAAATATGTGATGGCTGTATTATAATGAATACAAGCAAAGTTATGTGATAAAATAATTACTATGATGCATTGAGCAGCATGATTTATGTCTTTTGTCTCTCTATTCTATTATTATAGTCACATGGACAATCATAAGCTGTGGACTCCGCCCACTTTTGTCACAAGAATTTTGAAAATAGTCATGTACTCAGTGCAGGTAGGTGGATGTATACATGTTCTACTGGTTCTGTTATTGTGTGCAGTTTCTACTGGTTCCCCTATTGTGAACATGTTTACTGTAGTCTGTCTGGGGTATAGATGTTCATATATTGTGCAGAATGTAATCAATCAGAAGTGGGTCCGAAAATCATTATTTATGCAAAGATTAAAAATATATTAATAAAAGCAATATGCCAAATGGAAATGGGAACATACTGAGCCGTATATTCATGATCTCATGGTAACATACTGAGCCATATATTCATGATCTCATGGTAACATACTGAGCCATATATTCATGATCTCATGAATAACCTATCGTATGCTGATTTGTGATATCGTGAATAAACCATCATTTGGTGAATTGTGATTTTCGAAAATAGACCATCAAAGGAGTACCTTTACGCTTATGGTTCCCAGCCACTGCAGTTTGAAATAGTGTCAACTTGAGCGCTTTCAGGCTCAAGCCGACTGTGATGTCATTTATGACAATGTAGCGCCATTTAGTGCATGGTACTATCATTGATGGTTGTCATTATCACTCATGGCTGTCATTATGGCTGTCATTATCACTCATGGCTGTCATTATCACTCATGGCTGTCATTATCACTCATGGCTGTCATTATTATCGTTTTCATTAACTTTTGTGAAATATACAGGGAATCAAACAAATATCCTGCATGTATTTTGTCCGGTTCGGCTTCATCTAGCCTGAGCTTCATGGTTCGGCTTTATCTAGCCTGAGCTTCATGGTTCGGTTTCATCTAGCCTGAGCTTCATGGTTCGGTTTCATCTAGACTGAGCTTCATGGTTTGGCTTCATCTAGCCTGAGCTTCATGGTTCGGCTATGTCTAACATGAGCTTTATTGTTCGGCTTCATCTAGCCTGAGCTTCATGGTTCGGTTTCATCTAGCCTGAGCTTCATGGTTCGGCTTCATCTAGCCTGAGCTTCATGGTTCGGCTACGTCTAGACTGAGCTTCATGGTTCGGCTTCATCTAGTCTGAGCTTCATTGTTCGGCTATGTTTAACATGAGCTTCATTGTTCAGCTTCATCTAGCCTGAGCTTCATGGTTTGGTTTCATCTAGCCTGAGCTTCATGGTTCGGCTACGTCTAGACTGAGCTTCATTGTTTGGCTACGTCTAGACTGAGCTTCATTGTTCGGCTACGTCTAGACTGAGCTTCATGGTTTGGCTATGTCTAGCATGAGCTTCATGGTTCGGCTTCATCTAGCATGAGCTTCATGGTTCGGCTTTGTCTAACATGAGCTTCATGGTTCGGCTTCAGCTATCCTGAGCTTCATGGTTCGGCTATGTCTATCATGAGCTTCATGGTTTGCCATCAAATTCAGTAAGATCAACTTGTAGAGTAGTGTCGAAAGTTTACGAAACTGAATGCATTGTTAACGAACTGTTACACATATCATACAATACAAAAATGTATCTTGTTTCAAATGTGCTTGCAGTCTAAGCCAGTAAGTAGGTTTGGTTATTTTTCTCTCTTGTATACAACTAGTACTACCACCCTACGCAACCCGCTACAACAAAATGTCTTTACTGTACAAGCTTGGTACAATGGAACACAACACTTGAAACAGCAGCAACTCATCTTCTTTATTAACCCCGCCGTTGTTTCCGAGTACAGTCAAACCTGTCAGCCAAGGGTAAAAAAGAAAGTGGCTGCTGAGAACAAGTTGCTGCTTGATAGAGGGCAAATAATTAAACAAATTATTGGGAATCTGGAAACTGACCGCTTAATGGAGGTGACCACTAGCACAGGTTTGACTGTAATGGAGGTGACCACTAGCACACGTTTGACTGTATTATGAAATTAATTTGTCATTTACCATGATTGGATTCTCTTTATGTTAAGCATACATCATTAAACAGACGGAAACATGTTAATATAATGATAATATTATGCCCGCATCAACACCATTTTGGGCTATCTCGCAATTAATACGAGCTGTCTCATCAGGATCTGCACTTTTTGCCATAATATTTTGATAAATGAACTGGTCCAAAGGTAATTTTCTTATTAATTTATTCGTCTAAAAATATCATGCACCATGTCAGTTACTTGGGGTTGAATGGGTTAAACAAGCTTTTTGGCATGAAATCACGAGTGTAAGATCTTTTTTATCACATTACCATAGTAACAACAACCATAAATTGGAAAAAAAGAGTTTTCTGTTTGCCAGTATGCCTTTGAGCCTTATTACATCTAAAGGAAATCGGTGTATATGTACGCTGTAGTAAATAGTCCCCAATAATCGAGCAACTCCACTCAAATAATCAACACAATATGTTTAATCACTATAATTATTCTGCTAGTGCATATTTAGCATTTTATGTTCTGTGCCATCTGATCTGGCTCTATGTGAAATAAATTTGTATACTGTAAAACCTGTCTTAAGCAGCCAGCCAAGGGAGTCAGAGAAAGTGGCTGCTTAGCACAGGTGGCTGCTTAATAGAGGTCATATATATAATAAAACAACCGATTGGGAATCTGGAAGCTGGCTGCTTAATACAGGTTCGCTGCTCTATGGAGGTGACCACTAACACAGGTTTGACTGTAAATAAAAAATTTTTTTAATCAACCATTTGTTCTATTCTCTAGTTTTAGTGGATTTTTCATGTTCCGTTGTATTGACTTATCACAGTTTAGACTCACAGTTTATCAGGTTGCAAAATGGTGTAACCACCCTAGCTTGAAGTATATCACTTCTGTTTGCATAAATAACCATAGCAATCTGGGCCTGTTTCATAAAATTCGCATAACATGGGTATGTCTGTCGTAAATGAGCAACAATGGTATATGTGCTATTGGATTGTTATTCAAAGAACCAATGTGGAAATCGTGATAGCACAGTAGATGCGCGTTCGCTTCAGGTGTGAAAGTACGGAGTTCGATCCCCGCTGGAGCCGTTACGATTGTGCCCTTAGGCAAGGCATTTTAAATTCCACGTTACCTTTTCTCTCTCCCTCGTGGCGATTGATTCCATCAGGAATGGGGTCTTGAGAGTGATTAATATAAGTTGTAAGAACTTGTTTCGCAATCGAGCTAAAATAAATTTCTATAAACTAAGCTAAAAAACCAATGATATGTGTTAGTATAAACAATATTTTATTCAAGAATGGTACATAACATAGGAATAGCTGCAATAGCACAGTTAGGATTGGGAAGAATGGTACATAACATAGGAATAGTTGCAATAGCACAGTTAGGATTGGGGAGAATGGTACATAACATAGGAATAGTTGCAATAGCACAGTTAGGATTGGGGAGAATGGTACATAACATAGGAATAGTTGCAATAGCACAGTTAGGATTGGGGAGAATGGTACGTAACATAGGAACAGTTGCAATAGCACAGTTAGGATTGGGGAGAATGGTACATAACATAGGAATAGTTGCAATAGCACAGTTAGGATTGGCAAGAATGGTACATAACATAGGAATAGTTGCAATAGCACAGTTAGAATTGGGGAGAATGGTACATAACATAGGAATAGTTGCAATAGCACAGTTAGGATTGGGGAGAATGGTACATAACATAGGAATAGTTGCAATAGCACAGTTAGGATTGGGGAGAATGGTACATAACATAGGAATAGTTGCAATAGCACAGTTAGGATTGGGGAGAATGGTACATAACATAGGAATAGTTGCAATAGCACAGTTAGGATTGGGGAGAATGGTACATAACATAGGAATAGTTGCAACAGCACAGTTAGGATTGGGGAGAATGGTACATAACATAGGAATAGTTGCAACAGCACAGTTAGGATTGGGGAGAATGGTACATAACATAGGAATAGTTGCAATAGCACAGTTAAGATTGGGGAGAATGATACATGACATAGGAATAGTTGCAACAGCACAGTTAGGATTGGGGAGAATGGTACATAACATAGGAATAGTTGCAACAGCACAGTTAGGATTGGGGAGAATGGTACATAACATAGGAATAGTTGCAATAGCACAGTTAGGATTGGGGAGAATGGTACATAACATAGGAATAGTTACAATAGCACAGTTAGGATTGGGGAGAATGGTACATAACATAGGAATAGTTGCAACAGCACAGTTAGGATTGGGGAGAATGGTACATAACATAGGAATAGTTGCAACAGCACAGTTAGGATTGGGGAGAATGGTACATAACATAGGAATAGTTGCAACAGCACAGTTAGGATTGGGGAGAATGGTACATAACATAGGAATAGTTGCAATAGCACAGTTAGGATTGGGGAGAATGGTACATAACATAGGAATAGTTGCAATAGCACAGTTAGGATTGGGGAGAATGGTACATAACATAGGAATAGTTGCAATAGCACAGTTAGGATTGGGGAGAATGGTACATAACATAGGAATAGTTGCAACAGCACAGTTAGGATTGGGGAGAATGGTACATAACATAGGAATAGTTGCAACAGCACAGTTAGGATTGGGGAGAATGGTACATAACATAGGAATAGTTGCAATAGCACAGTTAGGATTGGGGAGAATGGTACATAACATAGGAATAGTTGCAACAGCACAGTTAGGATTGGGGAGAATGGTACATAACATAGGAATAGTTGCAACAGCACAGTTAGGATTGGGGAGAATGGTACATAACATAGGAATAGTTGCAACAGCAGTTAGGATTGGGAAGAATGGTACATAATATAGGAATAGTTACAACAGCACAGTTAGGATCGGGGAGAATGGTACATAACATAGGAATAGTTGCAACAGCACAGTTAGGATTGGGGAGAATGGTACATAACATAGGAATAGTTACAATAGCACAGTTAGGATTGGGGAGAATGGTACATAACATAGGAATAGTTGCAATAGCACAGTTAGGATTGGGGAGAATGGTACATAACATAGGAATAGTTCAATAGCACAGTTAGGATTGGGGAGAATGCTACATAACATAGGAATAGTTGTAATAGCAGTTAGGATTGGGGAGAATGCTACATAACATAGGAATAGTTACAATAGCACAGTTAGGATTGGGGAGAATGGTACATAACATAGGAATAGTTGCAATAGCACAGTTAGGATTGGGAGAATGGTACATAACATAGGAATAGTTGCAATAGCACAGTTAGGATTGGGGAGAATGGTACATAACATAGGAATAGTTGCAACAGCACAGTTAGGATTGGGGAGAATGGTACATAACATAGGAATAGTTGCAATAGCACAGTTAGGATTGGGGAGAATGGTACATAACATAGGAATAGTTGCAATAGCACAGTTAGGATTGGGGAGAATGGTACATAACATAGGAATAGTTGCAATAGCACAGTTAGGATTGGGGAGAATGGTACATAACATAGGAATAGTTGCAACAGCACAGTTAGGATTGGGGAGAATGGTACATAACATAGGAATAGTTGCAATAGCACAGTTAGGATTGGGGAGAATGGTACATAACATAGGAATAGTTGCAATAGCACAGTTAGGATTGGGGAGAATGGTACATAACATAGGAATAGTTGCAACAGCACAGTTAGGATTGGGGAGAATGGTACATAACATAGGAATAGTTGCAACAGCACAGTTAGGATTGGGGAGAATGGTACATAACATAGGAATAGTTACAACAGCACAGTTAGGATTGGGGAGAATGGTACATAACATAGGAATAGTTGCAACAGCACAGTTAGGATTGGGGAGAATGGTACATAACATAGGAATAGTTGCAATAGCACAGTTAGGATTGGGGAGAATGGTACATAACATAGGAATAGTTGCAATAGCACAGTTAGGATTGGGGAGAATGGTACATAACATAGGAATAGTTGCAACAGCACAGTTAGGATTGGGAAGAATGGTACATAACATAGGAATAGTTGCAATAGCACAGTTAGGATTGGGGAGAATGATACATAACATAGGAATAGTTGCAACAGCACAGTTAGGATTGGGGAGAATGGTACATAACATAGGAATAGTTGCAACAGCACAGTTAGGATTGGGGAGAATGGTACATAACATAGGAATAGTTGCAACAGCACAGTTAGGATTGGGGAGAATGGTACATAACATAGGAATAGTTGCAATAGCACAGTTAGGATTGGCAAGAATGGTACATAACATAGGAATAGTTGCAACAGCACAGTTAGGATTGGGGAGAATGGTACATAACATAGGAATAGTTGCAATAACACAGTTAGGATTGGGGAGAATGGTTACATAGTAACGGTATGCGTTGGCTGTGACAGCATTGTGAAGCTGGCCCGAGCCCTTAATGAGGCAGTTTTATCTCTAGCATTGTGGCTGTCGTTTGTATGGAGATATAATAGTATATTAACCTAAATCTCTATGAAGGAAAGGGTTAATATTTGAATAAATAATTATTTACGGAAATATAACTCGGTAATCTTGATTACTAATGATTGAGTGCTTATAGTATCTCGATGTGCAGCACATTCTAAGTAAATGCATCATGAGACTTTAAACGATCGCTGGTAAGTAAATGCATACTGGGACCTTAAACGATCGCTGGTAAGTAAATGCATCATGAGACTTTAAACGATCGCTGGTAAGTAAATGCATCATGAGACTTTAAACGATCGCTGGTAAGTAAATGCATATTGAGACTTTAAACGATCGCTGGTAAGTAAATGCATTTTGGGACTTTAAACGATTACTCGTAAGTAAATGCATAAGGGGACTTTAAACGAGCACTTGTAAGTATACGCATTATGGGACTTTAAACGATCACTCATAAGTAAATGCATCATGGGACTTTAAACGATCACTTGTTAGTAAATGCATAATGGGACGTTAAGCGATCACTCGTAAGTAAATGCATATTTGGACTTTAACCCATTCAACACCAAGTAACTGACATGGACTGGTGCATGATAATCTTAGACCAATAAATTAATAAGAACATTACATTTGGACCAGTTCATTCATTTATCAAAATTTTGTCTAAAAATAGTAACATTACTGGCAAAAAGTGCAGATCCTGATGAGACGGCTCGTCACGAGCCGGCTCATCTGGATCTACACTTTTTGTAAGCCTATTTAGAGGTCTGTGGTGTTGAAAGGGTTAAGCGATCACTCGTAAGTAAATGCATCATGGGACTTTAAACGATTACTCGTTTACGCCACAGTGCTTGACAACTAACCTAGGATTGGACCAAGCAGACATGCGCAGCAGAAGTTCTAGTGTTTAGTCGTCAAGTACAGTGCTACTGGAAGTGTTACCATGGTAACCAGTCAAGCTTACTGGTAAGTGTTTGTTTGATGACCAGACTTTACACTGATATGTATTACCATGGTAACCAGTCAAGCTGCCCCTGTGTATCAGATCCTTACCTCTTATGTTATGGAATCCTTTCTACTGGTGTAGCTGCTTGTAAGAGAGGGGACGGATGGAACAATCCTTGTATCTGCAATGCACAACAATCAAGTTTTATAGTTTAAGAGATCTACGCAACAGGTTAAGACATAGATACATATTTACTGTTGTTAGCCTACCTATGTAGGAATGGGTTAAGACATAGATACATATTTACTGTTGTTAGCCTACCTATGTAGGAATGGGTTAAGACATAGATACATATTTACTGTTGTTAGCCTACCTATGTAGGAATGGGTTAAGACATAGATACATATTTACTGTTGTTAGCCTACCTATGTAGGAATGGGTTAAGATGTAGATACATATTTACTGTTATTTGCCTACCTATGTAGGAACGGGTTAAGATGTAGATACATATTTACTGTTATTTGCCTACCTATGTGGGAACGGGTTGAGATGTAGATACATATTTACTGTTGTTAGCCTACCTATGTGGGAATGGGTTAAGATGTAGATACATATTTACTGTTGTTAGCCTACCTATGTGGGAATGGGTTAAGATGTATATACATATTTACTGTTGTTAGCCTACCTATGTGGGAACAGGTTAAGATGTAGATACATATTTACTGTTATTTGCCTATCTATGTGGGAATGGGTTAAAATATAGATACATATTAACTGTTATTAGCCTACCTCTGTGGGAATGGGTTGAGATGTAGATACATATTTACTGTTATTTGCCTACCTATGTGGGAATGGGTTAAGACATAGATACATATTTTACTGTTATTAGCCTACCTATGTGGGAACGGGTTGTAGATGTAGATACACGGCTACGTCCACAAGAACATATTGAGTATATAGGTGCATTTGTTTGTTCTCTTACCACCCAGGCACGAACACCCACAATGCATCAAAAACTATATAATTATATCATTGTAATGTCATGTTTATTTTTCTATCCATATATTCAACACTAAGCTCATGTTTCCACTACAACCAATGCTTTGTGTCCTACACTTCCATCTCTTAAAAAATCGACCTTGCTCTTTTCGCTTCTCAAAACATTCCGGGATTATAAATATAGTATTACAAGTATTTGTCACTTTCTTCGTTTTTCTGTCTACCCAACAAAGCTTAATTTAATGAAATTCATATGCAAGTGTTCATCATAGATATATCTTGAGGTCGTGATAGCGCAGTCGTAGCGCGTTCGCTTAAGGTGCAGAAGATCTGGAGTTTGAGCCTCGCTGGAGCCGTTACGATTGTGGCTTTAGGCAGCAAGGCATTTAAGTTCCACTTGCCTCTTCTCTCTCCCTCGTGGCGATGGATTCCATCAGGAATGAGGTCTCGAGAGTGATTAATATAAGTTGTAAGAACTTGTTTCGCAATCGAGCTAAGATAAATTTGTTTAAACTAAGTGTTCATCAAGATAAGAATGTTATCCCCAGCAACAAGGTCACGGTCACAATTAGCAATCATACATGTAGGTCAAATCTTGCAACATCCTGCACATCAACTATAGAGTCAGGCACCTCTTCCAAACACTCGTCCATGGCTGATCTGGATCTATGTTGTTTGCACATTCCTTCCAATTTATTCAATATTATAACTCTTTCAACACCAAGTAACTGACATGAACTGGTCCATGATATTCTTAGACCAACAAATGAATAAGAAAATTACATTCGGACCAGTTCATTTATCAAGATGGGTAATTTTGTCTAAAATTAGTAATACTACTTGCAAAAAGTGCAGATCCTGATGAGACGGCTCGTCACGAGCCGGCTCATCTGGATCTACACTTTTTGTAAGCCTATATAGAGGTCTGTGGTGTTGAAAGGGTTAAGGGTTAAAATGCTATCTACAGTGATCCCATAGTCTACTGATGCTTGTTATGAAATTCTAGGTTAATTTTGTGTAACTTATTTTAATAATTTTATGAATGATTAAAATAGATCTAATTAAACCGATTTCCTTTTTGTCTCGCCCGCTATAGTGGTATGTCATCTGTCCGCCTCAGTGACGGATCCGTCAACAGTTACATATTTGTATATAGCTAATAATAAAAAGTGAAATATAATGCCTTGATAACTGGCATACTGTCTAAAGGGTTTGTTCCCTGCCCCTCCCCCCAACAAGTCTCAACCCCAAGAGTGTCCTTGAACTTGAATTTTACCCAACTATTCTGATTCCATAAATTATTTATGCTTCAAAATAGTCAAACATTGTTACTTCACAAGTACCATCAAAATTAGTTATTGCACTAAAACTTTGCATACACATCCCTAATTAATATTCTCTACACCCACAGTAAGTCCACACCCCTCAAGAGTGACCTTCAACTTTGGCCAAAAAAGTCCAAATTCAGAAATTATTTATGTGCAAAAACCAACTGAAACATTATCATTTTTCAAGTTAATTCTTTGAAATTTCCCATACACATCTGAGTGCTGATCTATTCACACGCAGTATAACCTCGCCCCCGATAATGAACGTGAACTTGAATTTTCGCCAAAAATACTCTGATTTTAGAAATTATTTATGCATAAACAAAAACTGTATTAAGTATTATCATTTGTCAAAACTAACAGTAAAATTTCGTTGGAAAGCATAAACAGCTTATTATTTCGGTGAACACTTATACAGTAAATCTCGTGTGGCAAGCAAGACGACACCCTTGGAGCGGTGGCCTTGTTTACAAGATAGTGAGTATTGCGCGTAGTATAATTAACAAACTAAATATAGCGCATACATGTATACAATCAATGTTCAATGACTATGGACATCATTGGGAAAACTGTCGATAAAAATTATCGGCCAATCGAAACACTGTACCTAATGATGTCATAAGTGCTTCACCCCCAACAAAAGTTCTGAATCGAGGGTAGTAGCTAGGTCAGTTTAGAATTTATACATCAGTTATCCAAATATGAACAAATACCCCAATATTCAAAAAAATCAAAAATCATTGTAAAATGAGCAAACACCCAGCAGGGATCATTCTAGAGGGCGACGTGAGCGAAATTGTCACCCTAGGGACTCTGACTTCGCCCTAAAAAAAAAATGTTTAAATTTGTTTTTGGTTTTTATGATTTTCAAACAAAATTTTGTCTAATAAGATACACTGGCCCATTATAAAGCACTGCTTCTGTTCAAATGTATTTAATGGTTGTACTGTGCATTTTAACCTTATTTTGCAGAAGTATATCAAAGAACACCATTTAAGGAAGCGATCATGTGCTTTCTCACTTCTCCCAAAAATTCTGACCTAGAATGAACCCTGCCCAGTATATTTAAATAAAACTTTGTTAGAAAATTGTGCAATATTTGTATTTGCATTTCTCTATTCCTGTGATTTTTATGTATTATACGCCATTTTATTTTTGTTGTATTATACGCCATTTTATTTTTGTTAACAGCAACAATATGCATATGTTGTTATCCAAGCATTGATGTCGCACCTGGATACGCACGTCAGAGATATTCCCAACACGAAGGCTTCCATCGTGCATGTTCTCTACGAATCGGTTAACATCGCAGCTGGAGCATCAGTCGGTAGGTATTCGTGTATACTATGTATTTATGTATGTTCCTTTAATGTCAAACCCCTCTCGGGGACTTAGACATGTTTTCCTGGGCAGGCTTAGCCGACCTAAGTGATTAACCAGTACTAAGCAATGTGTGTGAGGTGCCTTGCTCAATGACACTACATACGTGGCCTGACCGAGTATCGAACCCGGGACCGTTCGATTCCAAATCTGACGCTCTACCACTGGGCCACGGACGCCACTGTGCCATACTCTGCCATGAGTCATCCTCAATCATATCTCGAGGAGGTACTTTTGTGGACAGAAAATTTGTAAATATATGTCAGGGCTCATTCTAGAGTGTGATTTGGGCAAAATAGTCGCCCTAGGGACTCTTGACGTTCTTCCTAAAAACGAAAAAAAAACAGAATTTTGTCCAGTAAGATACACTGGCCCATTATAAAGCACTCCTTCTATTCCAATGTTGTATTTAATGGTCATACTGTGAATTGTGACCATATTTTGTTGAAATTTATTAAATAACACCATTTAAGGACGCGCTCACACACTTTCTCACTTCTCCCAAAAAGTGTGACCTAGAATGAGCCCTAATATACGTCACATAGCAATACATACATGGTACAAATACATGAGCCACCTCACGCGCTCCCATTACTCTATACCGGTAAGTTTTTATTTAGAGTTTTCACAAGTCTGTAATTCACAAGTCTGTAATTCACAAGTCTGTAATTCACAAGTATGTAATTCACAAGTCTGTAATTCACAAGTCTGTAATTCACAAGTATGTAATTCACTAGTCTGTAATGTACAAGTCTGTAATTCACTAGTCTGTTATCCACTAATCTGTAATTCACAAGTCTGTAATTCACAACTCTGTTATCCACTAATCTGTAATTCACAAGTCTGTAATTCACAACTCTGTAATTCACAAGTCCGTAATTCACAAGTCTGTAATTCACAAGTCCGTAATTCACAAGTCTGTAATTCACAAGCCTGTAATTCACAAGCCTGTAATTCACAAGTCTGTAATTCACAAGTCTGTAATTCACAAGTCTGTAATTCACAAGTCCATAATGCACAAGCCTGTAATTCACAAGTCTGTAATTCACAAGTCTGTAATTAATCTGAACTTATTATTACGTAACACCATCCTATTGGTCTCTCACGTAAACGTTTCCTTTCACACTTTTCAATAACATTTCTTGCACCAATGCAACCCGGGTTCGATCCTTGGGCCGGCAAGTATGTCAGATGGTATGGTGGTCGCCAGATGAAGTCAGCTCAGTCTGGGGTAATTAAAAAGCTGGCTAAATTTATATACAGTTGAAAGGGAGGTAATTATTGTATAATGAGTAGTTTAATAGTATTACTTTATATTTAAATAATTAATCTGTAAACAGATCTGTAGTCCAGTGGTAACATGCTGGACTGGTAATCCAGGGATCGCAGGTTCGATCCCCCGTCTGACCCTAATAAAATTAACAGTCTTTCAGATGGGACGTTAAACCGAGGTCTCGTGTCGGTGCTGTACACCGTGCATGTAAAAGAACCAGAGGAGACTCTGGAATGGGTCTCTGTCTGTATCATTGCACTATCCTCCAAAATCTAAAATAACTAATCTCTTCAGGAGGCGTCGCTCATATGGGTAACCGGTAGCGACGATAAATAAAACGTAAAACACACATTATTTTCCATTAAATTATTGTTGCACTTGTATAATATATATCCAGGTTTTCTGATTGTTTGTAAATAACTGCCAATCAAGTTACTTGACAATGAACATATCTTGTTTAGCCAATAAACTTCAACTTGGTGGCGAGTATGCATGTAGGCAGATTCATGACGTTCCGTTGTTTAGTTTATACAAATGTATTATAGCTCGATTGCGAAACAAGTTCTTACAACTTATATTAATCACTCGGGAGACCTCATTCCTGATGGAATCCATCGCTACGAGAGAGCGAGAGGACTCAATGTCGAATTTAAATGCCTTGCCTAAGGGTACACTCATAACGGCTCCAGCAGGGCTCGAGCTCTGGGCCTTTCACACCTGAAGGGAACGTGCTACAACTGCGCTATCATGATTTTCATTGTCTCATTCAGGTCCATCAGTACTAGATGTGTTCAACAACCTGGTTAAACATCTGAGAATCTCTCTCGATAAGAAGAGTTCGGATGAGGCTGTAAGATTACAGGAGATGAAGTTTGAGGAAGCTATAATCAACACCATAGGTAGGTGCTAGTCACATAGGTAACTTTACTGCCCCTGAATACTAAAAGTAGGTCCTACTAAGTGTTTTCCTCGTTTTTTATCGTTGTTTCCATTGCACAACATGCTAGCAATTTTATTCCACTATCGCTTCTTATGATTATTAAATTACTATATCTCGACAGATTTCCTACAGTATATGCAATGGGCTCTTATTTGTAAAACAATGTTATCACATTTATCATATCGCAACATCTGGTTAGGGAACAACAATAAAAACAAAGGATTCCAACTAAAAGGACCTATTTACATTTTGGAATATATCAGACTGTATCTGCCAAGGGAGGTAATAGATTGTTAGCAATGTTTCTCATTACACTGTGCATTTCAGGTCAGTTTGCCAACAACTTGCCAGATTTCCAAAAAATAGAGATCATGATGTTTGTGATGGCAAAGTTCTCGCCGTTTACTGTAGATGAAGGCTCTGGGTAAATATTAACAATTCATAAATGCTGATTAACCCATTCAACACCAAGTAACTCACATGGACTGGTCCATGATATTCATAAACCATAAATGAATCAGAAAATCACATTTGGACCAGTTCATTTATAAAAACGGGTAATTTTGTCTAAAATAATAATATTACTGGCAAAAAGTGCAGATCCTGATGAGACGGCTCGTCACGAGCCGGCTCATCTGGATCTACACTTTTTTGTAAGCCTATTTAGAGGTCTGTGGTGTTGAAAGGGTTAAGGTGATTCATAATTCACAAATTGTGTTTAAGAATTAAACAGCTCACAGTATGTAGCAAAGCTCCCATTCAATTACCGCGGATGCGGGGGCCTGAACAAAATTGAAGCCGATGACCTTTGACCAGGTCAACAGGACTAATGTATTAGCTTGTCAAACCAGTGAGCTAATCAAAATCATTCTTCGTATGATATATTATTGAATCTCATAATCAAAATGGCAGCGAATCACCGATTCAGTGTATTACTGTCATAATAATGGATTGAAAGATTTCACTAATTATCTGTCATCCAAATTACCATTGTTATGTTCATTATTCTTCAACTGACTGACTGTTAAATTTATTTAATGTCGCCACCACATATATGCATTTCGGCGACTAATTATTCTTCAACTAAAGACAAACTTATATTATCACTCTCGAGACCTCATTCCTGATGGAATCCATCGCCACGAGGGAGAGAGAAGAGGCAATGTGGAATTTAAATGCCTTGCCTAAGGGCACAATCGTAACGGCTCCAGTGGGGCTCGAACTCCGGACCTTTCGCACCTGAAGCGAACGTGCATCCACTGCGCTATCACGACTGCCAATTTTTCAAGACAGAACGGAACCGAGTCTCGAGCTTTCGCCAAATGTTGCACACTGATCGTAATAATAACTAGGCAAATGAAATTACTCTGTAAATGCTGTACAGATTTCAATACACTTTGGGCATGGCTAATTTAACCATATTAAGAGGAATTAAATTATTAAAATTCAAATTTATATATAAACAATTCACAATTCCAAATATGTAGCAACATTGTATAACTTCCGAAGATTATATAATTGTATTTGTAATACGTTGTATGCTGCATTCAATCGTTGTATTGCAGATTAGAAATGGATGTACAATTACAAACAATGCTTCTCAAAACACTACTAAAGGTTAGTATTCTACATTCTCAACTACTTTCAAACCTTGGAATGTTTTTACTTAGCCTACTAAGCAAAGGTTTATTCATTTACTTACAGAAATTAATAAGGAAATTGTTTAAATCTTATGCAAATGTTACATTACGCAAATTTAGCAACAAATTAACAGCAACCATGTACCATATGTTCTTCTGAAAATGTATCCATGCCTTTCCATTGTACTTTGTTTATGTATTGTTTGCTGTAAATATGTCATGGAATCCAGCGATCGCAGGTTCGATCCTCCGTTTGACCCTAATAAAATTAGCAGTCTTTCAGTTGGGACTTTAAACCGAGGTCTCGTGTCGGTGCACGTAAAAGAACCAGAGGAGGCTCTGGAATGGGTCTCTGTCTGTATCATTGCACTATCCTCCAAAAAATCTAAAATGATTAATCTCTTCAGGAGGCGTCGCTCATATGGGAGCATCGTCTGTGTGTACATCCAGAGAGTTCTCAGTAACCAATTGGAGTCATTTTATAAAACTAAATATAAATATGTATTACCATAGATATAGTGTTGTGTCCACCCAACTCCAGTGTGGCAGGGGATATCAATTCTTTGGATTTGCTTTAAAATATATAACTATAGAGTTTACTACTTACATGCTGCAAGTTAGTTGTGATTGTTTTATTGTCAACAGGTTGCCACAAAGTACACGATATTAAACATAGCCAATGTATGATTGCTTTATTGTCCACAGGTTGCCACAAAGTACACAACATTAAACATAGCCAATGTATGATTGTTTTATTGTCAACAGGTTGCCACAAAGTACACAACATTAAACATAGCCAATGTATGATTGTTACATTGTCCACAGGTTGCCACAAAGTACAAGACATTAAACATAGCCAATGTATGATTGTTTTATTGTCCACAGGTTGCCACAAAATACAAGACATTAAACATAGCCAATGTATGATTGTTTTATTGTCCACAGGTTGCCACAAAGTACACGCCATTAAACATAGCCAATGTATGATTGTTTTATTGTCCACAGGTTGCCACAAAGTACAAGACATCAAACATAGCCAATGTATGATTGTTTTATTGTCCACAGGTTGCCAAAAAGTACAAGACAGTAGACATGTCCAATGTATGATTGCTTTATTGTCCACAGGTTGCCACAAAGTACAAGACATTAAACATAGCCAATGTATGATTGTTTTATTGTCCACAGGTTGCCACAAAGTACAAGACATTAAACATAGCCAATGTATGATTGTTTTATTGTCCACAGGTTGCCACAAAGTACAAGACATTAAACATAGTCAATGTATGATTGTTTTATTGTCCACAGGTTGCCACAAAGTACAAGACATTAAACATAGCCAATGTATGATTGTTTTATTGTCCACAGGTTGCCACAAAGTACAAGACATTAAACATAGCCAATGTATGATTGTTTTATTGTCCACAGGTTGCCACAAAGTACAAGACATTAAACATAGTCAATGTATGATTGTTTTATTGTCCACAGGTTGCCACAAAGTACAAGACATTAAACATAGCCAATGTATGATTGTTTTATTGTCCACAGGTTGCCACAAAGTACAAGACGGTAGACATGTCCAAAGCATTTCCAGAAGAGTTAATGAAACCGTTGCTACGTATGTCCACATTTGATGATGCAGCACTGAGGATCATCTTGCAGGACATCTTGCACACATTGATCGACCGCCACGACAATGCTGAGAAACTAAGTCGTGTACAGTAAGTATTTATAGATTGATCTGTCCATGGATTCTGAGAAACTGAGTCGTGTACAGTAAGTGTTTATAGATCGATCTGTCCATGGATTCTGAGAAACTAAGTCGTGTACAGTAAGTATTTATAGATCGATCTGTCCATGGATTCTTATAGGCACAATTTGACATTATTCCCAGACCCACTTGGTACATTAAAAATGTTAAAGAGGATGAATTTCAATGCTGAACAACTAGAGTAATACTTGTTTGTTTTTATAACAAATACAATTAATTGTAGGCTGGAATCTTTTTGTGAAATTGTCAGAGTGAGTTTGAACAGGAATATAATTTTAAATTCTTTCCCTAATTCTCATCAAGAACATCAGTGTACCCAGTATATGTTTGATTTTTATTAATCAACGTTATTTTTGATTTATATTTACGTGGTGTAGAATTGATTTGTATATCATAGCAACATTGAGATCCGTTACAATTGTGCCCTTAGGCAAGGCATTTAAATTCCACATTGCCTCTTCTCTCTCCTTCATGGCGATGGACTCCTATCAGGAATGAGGTCTCGAGAGTGATTAATATACCGTAAGGTGAAAGAACTTGTTTCGCAATCGAGCTAAAATAAATTTGTATAAATAACATTGAGATCTCCATCTGTTTGATTTCAGAACATTTAAAGATATTTCCAAAGCTGGTTTCACAATTGAGAAAGTCAGTAGAGCTGATATATTATTTATGAAAAAGGTAAGTTTGTTGGAAAAAGAGTGTATTTGTGTATGATAGTTTGAACCGGGTCTTCTAAAATCGCCGGTCTCCCGGTCCAGGACCGAATTTTAAACTGGCTGACCGATTGGAGCTACCAAAAAGTCATAAAAAATTGGTCCAGAAAATTGTTGTCAAAGCCAAGAAATCAGTCAAATAAATTTTCCAAACAAACCTAAATTGGTAAATATAATCTCTCGATAAGGTGTATACATTTATTCACACCTGTTTCCGGTCCAAGATCGATATGCGACCTGCTTGACTGTTCCATGTTGATTGCCCCTATTGTCCGATAATTCCAAAGTCATACTTCCCCGTGGCACTTAATTCTCAATCCCTGATACGCAAGGGAAGTAACCGCTATCGAGTGTTTGACAATATTGTCTGTTACCCTCGGCACAATGTATGGTAATAAATTATTCATTTATTATTGCCCTGTGACAGTATGGTTAACATGTTGTATTATTGCCCTGTGACAGTATGGTTAACATGTTGTATTATTGCCCTGTGACAGTATGGTTAACATGTTGTATTATTGCCCTGTGATAGTATGGTTAACATGTTGTATTATTGCCCTGTGGCAGTATGGCTAACATGTTGTATTATTGCCCTGTGGCAGTATGGTTAACATGTTGTATTATTGCACTGTGACAGTATGGTTAACATGTTGTATTATTGCCCTGTGGCAGTATGGTTAACATGTTGTATTATTGCCCTGTGATAGTATGGTTAACATGTTGTATTATTGCACTGTGACAGTATGGTTAACATGTTGTATTATTGCCCTGTGGCAGTATGGCTAACATGTTGTATTATTGCCCTGTGGCAGTATGGTTAACATGTTGTATTATTGCCCTGTGACAGTATGGTTAACATGTTGTATTATTGCCCTGTGATAGTATGGTTAACATGTTATATTATTGCCCTGTGACAGTATAGTTAACATGTTGTATTATTGCCCTGTGACAGTATGGTTAACATGTTGTATTATTACCCTATGACAGTATGGTTAAAATGTTGTATTATTGCCCTGTGACAGTATGGCTAACATGTTGTATTATTACCCTATGACAGTATGGTTAAAATGTTGTATTATTGCCCTGTGATAGTATGGTTAACATGTTATATTATTGCCCTGTGATAGTATGGTTAACATGTTATATTATTGCCCTGTGATAGTATGGTTAACATGTTGTATTATTGCCCTGTGACAGTATGGTTAACATGTTGTATTATTGCACTGTGACAGTATGGTTAACATGTTGTATTATTGCCCTGTGACAGTATGGTTAACATGTATTATTGCACTGTGACAGTATGGTTAACATGTTGTATTATTGCCCTGTGACAGTATGGTTAACATGTTGTATTATTGCCCTGTGACAGTATGGTTAACATGTATTATTGCCCTGTGACAGTATGGTTAACATGTATTATTGCCCTGTGACAGTATGGTTAACATGTATTATTGCCCTGTGACAGTATGGTTAACATGTATTATTGCACTGTGACAGTATGGTTAACATGTATTATTGCACTGTGACAGTATGGTTAACATGTATTATTGCACTGTGACAGTATGGTTAACATGTATTATTGCACTGTGACAGTATGGTTAACATGTTGTATTATTGCACTGTGACAGTATGGTTAACATGTTGTATTATTGCCCTGTGACAGTATGGTTAACATGTATTATTGCCCTGTGACAGTATGGTTAACATGTATTATTGCCCTGTGACAGTATGGTTAACATGTTGTATTATTGCCCTGTGACAGTATGGTTAACATGTATTATTGCCCTGTGACAGTATGGTTAACATGTTGTATTATTGCACTGTGACAGTATGGTTAACATGTATTATTGCACTGTGACAGTATGGTTAACATGTATTATTGCACTGTGACAGTATGGTTAACATGTATTATTGCACTGTGACAGTATGGTTAACATGTTGTATTATTGCACTGTGACAGTATGGTTAACATGTTGTATTATTGCACTGTGACAGTATGGTTAACATGTGTATTATTGCACTGTGACAGTATGGTTAACATGTTGTATTATTGCCCTGTGACAGTATGGTTAACATGTTGTATTATTGCACTGTGACAGTATGGTTAACATGTATTATTGCCCTGTGACAGTATGGTTAACATGTATTATTGCACTGTGACAGTATGGTTAACATGTATTATTGCCCTGTGACAGTATGGTTAACATGTTGTATTATTGCCCTGTGACAGTATGGTTAACATGTTGTATTATTGCACTGTGACAGTATGGTTAACATGTTGTATTATTGCCCTGTGACAGTATGGTTAACATGTTGTATTATTGCACTGTGACAGTATGGTTAACATGTATTATTGCCCTGTGACAGTATGGTTAACATGTTGTATTATTGCACTGTGACAGTATGGTTAACATGTATTATTGCCCTGTGACAGTATGGTT
Source organism: Archivesica marissinica (assembly GCA_014843695.1). NCBI lineage: Eukaryota > Metazoa > Mollusca > Bivalvia > Venerida > Vesicomyidae > Archivesica > Archivesica marissinica. The sequence goes on from CM026397.1 coordinate 49,402,877, forward strand.
AACATTTGTATTATTGCCCTGTGACAGTATGGTTAACATGTTGTATTATTGCACTGTGACAGTATGGTTAACATGTATTATTGCACTGTGACAGTATGGTTAACATGTTGTATTATTGCCCTGTGACAGTATGGTTAACATGTTGTATTATTGCACTGTGACAGTATGGTTAACATGTTGTATTATTGCCCTGTGACAGTATGGTTAACATGTTGTATTATTGCACTGTGACAGTATGGTTAACATGTTGTATTATTGCCCTGTGACAGTATGGTTAACATGTTGTATTATTGCACTGTGACAGTATGGTTAACATGTATTATTGCCCTGTGACAGTATGGTTAACATGTTGTATTATTGCACTGTGACAGTATGGTTAACATGTATTATTGCCCTGTGACAGTATGGTTAACATGTTGTATTATTGCCCTGTGACAGTATGGTTAACATGTTGTATTATTGCACTGTGACAGTATGGTTAACATGTATTATTGCACTGTGACAGTATGGTTAACATGTTGTATTATTGCCCTGTGACAGTATGGTTAACATGTTGTATTATTGCACTGTGACAGTATGGTTAACATGTTGTATTATTGCCCTGTGACAGTATGGTTAACATGTATTATTGCACTGTGACAGTATGGTTAACATGTATTATTGCCCTGTGACAGTATGGTTAACATGTTGTATTATTGCCCTGTGACAGTATGGTTAACATGTTGTATTATTGCACTGTGACAGTATGGTTAACATGTATTATTGCCGTGACAGTATGGTTAACATGTATTATTGCCCTGTGACAGTATGGTTAACATGTTTATTATTGCCTGTGACAGTATGGTTAACATGTTTTATTGCCTGTGACAGTATGGTTAACATGTGTATTGCACTGTGACAGTATGGTTAACATGTATTATTGCACTGTGACAGTATGGTTAACATGTATTATTGCCCTGTGACAGTATGGTTAACATGTATTATTGCACTGTGACAGTATGGTTAACATGTATTATTGCACTGTGACAGTATGGTTAACATGTGTATTATTGCACTGTGACAGTATGGTTAACATGTATTATTGCACTGTGGCAGTATGGTTAACATGTATTATTGCCCTGTGACAGTATGGTTAACATGTTGTATTATTGCACTGTGGCAGTATGGTTAACATGTTGTATTATTGCCCTGTGACAGTATGGTTAACATGTTGTATTATTGCACTGTGACAGTATGGTTAACATGTATTATTGCACTGTGACAGTATGGTTAACATGTATTATTGCACTGTGACAGTATGGTTAACATGTATTATTGCACTGTGACAGTATGGTTAACATGTATTATTGCACTGTGACAGTATGGTTAACATGTTGTATTATTGCACTGTGACAGTATGGTTAACATGTTGTATTATTGCCCTGTGACAGTATGGTTAACATGTATTATTGCACTGTGACAGTATGGTTAACATGTATTATTGCACTGTGACAGTATGGTTAACATGTTTATATGCACTGTGACAGTATGGTTAACATGTATTATTGCACTGTGACAGTATGGTTAACATGTATTATTGCCTGTGACAGTATGGTTAACATGTATTATTGCCCTGTGACAGTATGGTTAACATGTGTATTATTGCCCTGTGACAGTATGGTTAACATGTATTATTGCACTGTGACAGTATGGTTAACATGTATTATTGCACTGTGACAGTATGGTTAACATGTATTATTGCACTGTGACAGTATGGTTAACATGTATTATTGCACTGTGACAGTATGGTTAACATGTATTATTGCCCTGTGACAGTATGGTTAACATGTATTATTGCACTGTGATAGTATGGTTAACATGTATTATTGCACTGTGGCAGTATGGTTAACATGTATTATTGCCCTGTGACAGTATGGTTAACATGTTGTATTATTGCCCTGTGATAGTATGGTTAACATGTATTATTGCCCTGTGATAGTATGGTTAACATATATTATTGCCCTGTGACAGTATGGTTAACATGTTGTATTATTGCACTGTGACAGTATGGTTAACATGTATTATTGCACTGTGATAGTATGGTTAACATGTATTATTGCACTGTGACAGTATGGTTAACATGTATTATTGCACTGTGACAGTATGGTTAACATGTATTATTGCACTGTGACAGTATGGTTAACATGTATTATTGCCCTGTGACAGTATGGTTAACATGTTGTATTATTGCCCTGTGATAGTATGGTTAACATGTATTATTGCCCTGTGATAGTATGGTTAACATATATTATTGCCCTGTGACAGTATGGTTAACATGTATTATTGCACTGTGATAGTATGGTTAATATGTATTATTGCACTGTGACAGTATGGTTAACATGTATTATTGCACTGTGATAGTATGGTTAACATGTATTATTGCACTGTGACAGTATGGTTAACATGTATTATTGCACTGTGACAGTATGGTTAACATGTATTATTGCACTGTGGCAGTATGGTTAACATG
>CM026397.1:49406385-49429927 GCA_014843695.1 Archivesica marissinica
GCCACATGCTTCACTGATAGGAATAATGTACATGTACATCTAGCATAATGGGCAATGTCCGTGTGTGTAGCCACATGCTTCACTGATAGGAATAATGTACACGTATGGTGTGTGTGGTGGGTTTGTGGTTGTTCATCTAGCATAATTGGCAATGTCCGTGTGCGTAGCCACATGCTTCACTGATAGGAATAATGTACATGTACATCTAGCATAATGGGCAATGTCCGTGTGTGTAGCCACATGCTTCACTGATAGGAATAATGTACATGTACATCTAGCATAATGGGCAATGTCCGTGTGTGTAGCCACATGTTTCACTGATAGGAATAATGTACACGTACATCTAGCATAATGGGCAATGTCCGTGTGCGTAGCCACATGCTTCACTGATAGTTGTTTACATCTAGCATAAGGGCAATGTCCGGTGTTAGCCACATGCTTCACTGATAGGATAATGTCACGTATGGGCAATGTCCGTGTGCGTAGCCCATGCTTCACTGATAGGAATAATGTACATGTACATCTAGCATAATGGGCAATGTCCGTGTGGTAGCCACATGCTTCACCGATAGGAATAATGTACACGTACATCTAGCATAATGGGCAATGTCCGTGTGCGTAGCCACATGCTTCACTGATAGGAATAATGTACACGTACATCTAGCATAATGGACAATGTCCGTGTGCGTAGCCACATGCTTCACTGATAGGAATAGTGTACATGTACATCTAGCATAATGGGCAATGTCCGTGTGCGTAGCCACATGCTTCACTGATAGGAATAATGTACATGTACATTTAGCATAATGGGCAATGTCCGTGTGTGTAGCCACATACTTCACTGATTGGAATAATGTACATGTACATCTAGCATAATGGGCAATGTCCGTGTGTGTAGCCACATGCTTCACTGATAGGAATAATGTACACGTATGGACAATGTCCGTGTGCGTAGCCACATGCTTCACTGATAGGAATAATGTACACGTACATCTAGCATAATGGGCAATGTCCGTGTGCGTAGCCACATGCTTCACTGATAGGAATAATGTACACGTACATCTAGCATACTGGGCAATGTCCGTGTGCGTAGCCACATGCTTCACTGATAGGAATACTGTACATGTACATCTAGCATAATGGACAATGTTCGTGTGCGTAGCCACATGCTTCACTGATAGGAATAATGTACACGTACTTCTAGCATAATGGGCAATGTCCGTGTGCGTAGCCACATGCTTCACTGATAGGAATAATGTACATGTACATCTAGCATAATGGGCAATGTCCGTGTGTGTAGCCACATTCTTCACTGATAGGAATAATGTACACGTACATCTAGCGTAATGGGCAATGTCCGTGTGTGTAGCCACATGCTTCACTGATAGGAATAATGTACACGTACATCTAGCATAATGGGCAATGTCCGTGTGTGTAGCCACATGCTTCACTGATAGGAATAATGTACATGTACATCTAGCATAATGGGCAATGTCCGTGTGCGTAGCCACATGCTTCACTGATAGGAATATTGTACACGTACATCTAGCATAATGGGCAATGTCCGTGTGTGTAGCCACATGCTTCACTGATAGGAATAATGTACACGTACATCTAGCATAATGGGCAATGTCCGTGTGCGTAGCCACATCTTCACTGATAGGAATATGTTCATGTACATCTAGCATAAGTGTGCAATGTCCGTGTGTTTACCACATTCTTCACTGGATTGGAATATGTACATGATGGGCAATGTCCGTGTGCGTAGCCACATGCTTCACTGATAGGAATAATGTACATGTACATCTAGCATAATACTACATATACTAATACTATATATACTACATATACTACATATACTATATATACTACATATACTACATATACTACATATACTACATATACTATATATACTACATATACTATATATGCTACATATACTATATATACTACATATACTATATATACTACATATACTATATATACTACATATACTACATATACTACATATACTACATATACTACATATACTATATATACTACATATACTACATATACTATATATACTACATATACTACATATACTATATATACTACATATACTACATATACTACATATACTAATACTACATATACTACATATACTATATATACTACATATACTACATATACTACATATACTACATATACTACATATACTACATATACTACATATACTAATACTACATATACTAATACTACATATACTATATATACTACATATACTACATATACTATATATACTACATATGTACACATTTACTACTATACTACCCATACTAGGATATACTCTTCTACAGTATAAGATATAGAATACAATATACTACATATACAATAATACATACTACAGATACTATATTTAGTATACTATTATACTACATATACTAATACTATATATACTACAGTTTACTATATATACTCTATACTACATGTAAGACATATACTACATATACTACATATACTACATATACTACATATACTATATATACTACATATACTACATATACTACATGTACTATTTATACTACATATACTATACTACATATACTACATATACTACATATACTACATATACTATACTACATATACTATATATACTAATACTACATATACTATATATAATATATAATATATATACTACATATACTACATATACTACATATACTACATATACTACATATACTATATATACTACATATACTACATATACTATATATACTACATATACTACATATACTACATATACTACATATACTACATATACAATATATACTACATATACTACATATATTACATATACTATATATACTACACATACCATATATACTACATATACTAATACTACATATACTACATATACTATATATACTACATAGACTACATATACTATATATACTACATATACTACATATACTACATATACTACATATACTATATATACTACATATACTACATATACTATATATACTACATATACTAATACTACATATACTACATATACTACCTATACCAACATATAAACATATACTTCATATCACATATACTACATTACAACATATACGACATATATACATGTACCATATGACTACATCTACCTGACCTATACTACCATTTACAAGGATATCTCTTTTGTACAGTGTACTACAGTTACAGTACATATACTACAGATACTACATATCTACATTTACTAGATTATACATGTACTACATTTAATGACCTTGACACACATTTACAAGGATATCTCTTTGTTTCAGTGTAAGATTATGAAAGTGTACAGTCATTTAAGGATGACCTTGACACCCATTTACAAGGATATCTCTTCGTTTCAGTGTAAGATTATGAAAGTGTACAGTCATTTAAGGATGACCTTGACACACATTTACAAGGATATCTCTTTGTTTCAGTGTAAGATTATGAAAGTGTACAGTCATTTAAGGATGACCTTGACACCCATTTACAAGGATATCTCTTCGTTTCAGTGTAAGATTATGAAAGTGTACAGTCATTTAAGGATGACCTTGACACACATTTACAAGGATATCTCTTTGTTTCAGTGTAAGATTATGAAAGTGTACAGTCATTTAAGGATGACCTTGACACACATTTACAAGGATATCTCTTTGTTTCAGTGTAAGATTATGAAAGTGTACAGTCATTTAAGGATGACCTTGACACACATTTACAAGGATATCTCTTTGTTTCAGTGTAAGATTATGAAAGTGTACAGTCATTTAAGGATGACCTTGACATTTACAAGGATATCTCTTCGTTTCAGTGTAAGATTATGAAAGTGTACAGTCATTTAAGGATGACCTTGACACACATTTACAAGGATATCTCTTTGTTTCAGTGTAAGATTATGAAAGTGTACAGTCATTTAAGGATGACCTTGACACACATTTACAAGGATATCTCTTTGTTTCAGTGTAAGATTATGAAAGTGTACAGTCATTTAAGGATGACCTTGACATTTACAAGGATATCTCTTCGGTTCAGTGTAAGATTATGAAAGTGTACAGTCATTTAAGGATGACCTTGACACACATTTACAAGGATATCTCTTCGTTTCAGTGTAAGATTATGAAAGTGTACAGTCATTTAAGGATGACCTTGACACACATTTACAAGGATATCTCTTCGCTTCAGTGTAAGATTATGAAAGTTCAGTGTAAGATTATGAAAGTGTACAGTCATTTAAGGATGACCTTGACACACATTTACAAGGATATCTCTTCGTTTCAGTGTAAGATTATGAAAGTGTACAGTCATTTAAGGATGACCTTGACACACATTTACAAGGATATCTCTTCGTTTCAGTGTAAGATTATGAAAGTGTACAGTCATTTAAGGATGACCTTGACACCCATTTACAAGGATATCTCTTCGTTTCAGTGTAAGATTATGAAAGTGTACAGTCATTTAAGGATGACCTTGACACCCATTTACAAGGATATCTCTTCGTTTCAGTGTAAGATTATGAAAGTGTACAGTCATTTAAGGATGACCTTGACACACATTTACAAGGATATCTCTTTGTTTCAGTGTAAGATTATGAAAGTGTACAGTCATTTAAGGATGACCTTGACACACATTTACAAGGATATCTCTTTGTTTCAGTGTAAGATTATGAAAGTGTACAGTCATTTAAGGATGACCTTGACACACATTTACAAGGATATCTCTTCGTTTCAGTGTAAGATTATGAAAGTGTACAGTCATTTAAGGATGACCTTGACACACATTTACAAGGATATCTCTTTGTTTCAGTGTAAGATTATGAAAGTGTACAGTCATTTAAGGATGACCTTGACACACATTTACAAGGATATCTCTTTGTTTCAGTGTAAGATTATGAAAGTGTACAGTCATTTAAGGATGACCTTGACATTTACAAGGATATCTCTTCGTTTCAGTGTAAGATTATGAAAGTGTACAGTCATTTAAGGATGACCTTGACACACATTTACAAGGATATCTCTTTGTTTCAGTGTAAGATTATGAAAGTGTACAGTCATTTAAGGATGACCTTGACATTTACAAGGATATCTCTTCGTTTCAGTGTAAGATTATGAAAGTGTACAGTCATTTAAGGATGACCTTGACACCCATTTACAAGGATATCTCTTCGTTTCAGTGTAAGATTATGAAAGTGTACAGTCATTTAAGGATGACCTTGACACCCATTTACAAGGATATCTCTTCGTTTCAGTGTAAGATTATGAAAGTGTACAGTCATTTAAGGATGACCTTGACACCCATTTACAAGGATATCTCTTCGTTTCAGTGTAAGATTATGAAAGTGTACAGTCATTTAAGGATGACCTTGACACACATTTACAAGGATATCTCTTCGTTTCAGTGTAAGATTATGAAAGTGTACAGTCATTTAAGGATGACCTTGACACACATTTACAAGGATATCTCTTTGTTTCAGTGTAAGATTATGAAAGTGTACAGTCATTTAAGGATGACCTTGACACACATTTACAAGGATATCTCTTCGTTTCAGTGTAAGATTATGAAAGTGTACAGTCATTTAAGGATGACCTTGACACCCATTTACAAGGATATCTCTTCGTTTCAGTGTAAGATTATGAAAGTGTACAGTCATTTAAGGATGACCTTGACACCCATTTACAAGGATATCTCTTCGTTTCAGTGTAAGATTATGAAAGTGTACAGTCATTTAAGGATGACCTTGACACACATTTACAAGGATATCTCTTCGTTTCAGTGTAAGATTATGAAAGTGTACAGTCATTTAAGGATGACCTTCACATTTACAAGGATATCTCTTCGTTTCAGTGTAAGATTATGAAAGTGTACAGTCATTTAAGGATGACCTTGACACACATTTACAAGGATATCTCTTTGTTTCAGTGTAAGATTATGAAAGTGTACAGTCATTTAAGGATGACCTTGACACACATTTACAAGGATATCTCTTCGTTTCAGTGTAAGATTATGAAAGTGTACAGTCATTTAAGGATGACCTTGACACACATTTACAAGGATATCTCTTTGTTTCAGTGTAAGATTATGAAAGTGTACAGTCATTTAAGGATGACCTTGACACACATTTACAAGGATATCTCTTCGTTTCAGTGTAAGATTATGAAAGTGTACAGTCATTTAAGGATGACCTTGACACACATTTACAAGGATATCTCTTCGTTCAGTGTAAATTATGAAGTTCAGTGTAAGATTATGAAAGTGTACAGTCATTTAAGGATGACCTTGACACCCATTTACAAGGATATCTCTTCGTTTCAGTGTAAGATTATGAAAGTGTACAGTCATTTAAGGATGACCTTGACACACATTTACAAGGATATCTCTTCGTTTCAGTGTAAGATTATGAAAGTGTACAGTCATTTAAGGATGACCTTGACACACATTTACAAGGATATCTCTTCGTTTCAGTGTAAGATTATGAAAGTGTACAGTCATTTAAGGATGACCTTGACACACATTTACAAGGATATCTCTTTGTTTCAGTGTAAGATTATGAAAGTGTACAGTCATTTAAGGATGACCTTGACACACATTTACAAGGATATCTCTTTGTTTCAGTGTAAGATTATGAAAGTGTACAGTCATTTAAGGATGACCTTGACACACATTTACAAGGATATCTCTTCGTTTCAGTGTAAGATTATGAAAGTGTACAGTCATTTAAGGATGACCTTGACACACATTTACAAGGATATCTCTTCGTTTCAGTGTAAGATTATGAAAGTGTACAGTCATTTAAGGATGACCTTGACACCCATTTACAAGGATATCTCTTCGTTTCAGTGTAAGATTATGAAAGTGTACAGTCATTTAAGGATGACCTTGACACACATTTACAAGGATATCTCTTCGTTTCAGTGTAAGATTATGAAAGTGTACAGTCATTTAAGGATGACCTTGACACCCATTTACAAGGATATCTCTTCGTTTCAGTGTAAGATTATGAAAGTGTACAGTCATTTAAGGATGACCTTGACACACATTTACAAGGATATCTCTTCGTTTCAGTGTAAGATTATGAAAGTGTACAGTCATTTAAGGATGACCTTGACACACATTTACAAGGATATCTCTTTGTTTCAGTGTAAGATTATGAAAGTGTACAGTCATTTAAGGATGACCTTGACATTTACAAGGATATCTCTTCGTTTCAGTGTAAGATTATGAAAGTGTACAGTCATTTAAGGATGACCTTGACACCCATTTACAAGGATATCTCTTCGTTTCAGTGTAAGATTATGAAAGTGTACAGTCATTTAAGGATGACCTTGACACACATTTACAAGGATATCTCTTCGCTTCAGTGTAAGATTATGAAAGGTATCTCTTCGTTCAGTGTAAGATTATGAAAGTGTACAGTCATTTAAGGATGACCTTGACACACATTTACAAGGATATCTCTTCGTTTCAGTGTAAGATTATGAAAGTGTACAGTCATTTAAGGATGACCTTGACACCCATTTACAAGGATATCTCTTCGCTTCAGTGTAAGATTATGAAAGTGTACAGTCATTTAAGGATGACCTTGACACCCAATTACAAGGATATCTCTTCGCTTCAGTGTAAGATTATGAAAGTGTACAGTCATTTAAGGATGACCTTGACACCCAATTACAAGGATATCTCTTTGTTTCAGTGTAAGATTATGAAAGTGTACAGTCATTTAAGGATGACCTTGACACACATTTACAAGGATATCTCTTTGTTTCAGTGTAAGATTATGAAAGTGTACAGTCATTTAAGGATGACCTTGACACACATTTACAAGGATATCTCTTCGCTTCAGTGTAAGATTATGAAAGTGTACAGTCATTTAAGGATGACCTTGACACCCATTTACAAGGATATCTCTTCGTTTCAGTGTAAGATTATGAAAGTGTAGTCATTTAAGGATGACCTTGACACCCATTTACAAGGATATCTCTTCGTTTCAGTGTAAGATTATGAAAGTGTACAGTCATTTAAGGATGACCTTGACACCCATTTACAAGGATATCTCTTCGCTTCAGTGTAAGATTATGAAAGTGTACAGTCATTTAAGGATGACCTTGACACACATTTACAAGGATATCTCTTCGGTTCAGTGTAAGATTATGAAAGTGTACAGTCATTTAAGGATGACCTTGACACACATTTACAAGGATATCTCTTTGTTTCAGTGTAAGATTATGAAAGTGTACAGTCATTTAAGGATGACCTTGACACACATTTACAAGGATATCTCTTTGTTTCAGTGTAAGATTATGAAAGTGTACAGTCATTTAAGGATGACCTTGACACACATTTACAAGGATATCTCTTTGTTTCAGTGTAAGATTATGAAAGTGTACAGTCATTTAAGGATGACCTTGACACACATTTACAAGGATATCTCTTCGTTTCAGTGTAAGATTATGAAAGTGTACAGTCATTTAAGGATGACCTTGACACACATTTACAAGGATATCTCTTCGTTTCAGTGTAAGATTATGAAAGTGTATGACCTTGACACCCAATTACAAGGATATCTCTTCGTTTCAGTGTAAGATTATGAAAGTGTAGTCATTTAAGGATGACCTTGACACACATTTACAAGGATATCTCTTCGTTTCAGTGTAAGATTATGAAAGTGTACAGTCATTTAAGGATGACCTTGACATTTACAAGGATATCTCTTTGTTTCAGTGTAAGATTATGAAAGTGTACAGTCATTTAAGGATGACCTTGACACACATTTACAAGGATATCTCTTCGTTTCAGTGTAAGATTATGAAAGTGTACAGTCATTTAAGGATGACCTTGACACCCATTTACAAGGATATCTCTTCGCTTCAGTGTAAGATTATGAAAGTGTACAGTCATTTAAGGATGACCTTGACACACATTTACAAGGATATCTCTTCGTTTCAGTGTAAGATTATGAAAGTGTACAGTCATTTAAGGATGACCTTGACACACATTTACAAGGATATCTCTTCGTTTCAGTGTAAGATTATGAAAGTGTACAGTCATTTAAGGATGACCTTGACATTTACAAGGATATCTCTTTGTTTCAGTGTAAGATTATGAAAGTGTATGACCTTGACACCAAATTAGAAGGATAAGATTATGAGCATATTTCTTTGGTTCAGTGAATGAACGAAACAGTCAAACAAGTGATTCTTTGACAACATAAATCTTACCTAGCATTTTCTTCAATGATTCTACAGTGATTTCTTCAGCAGACTTTTTCTATAAAGAAAGGAAATTCATAAATATTAAACATTCTATTTGTGGGTGAAGTTATTTGTACATGCATTAACCCTTTCAACACCACAGACCTCTAAATAGGCTTACAAAAAGTGTAGATCCAGATGAGCCGGCTCGTGACGAGCCGTCTCATCAGGATCTGCACTTTTTGCCAGTGATATGACTATTTTTAGACATAATTACCCATTTTGATAAATGAACTTGTCCAAATGTGATTTTCTGATTCATTTATTGGTTTATGAATATCATGGACCAGTCCATGTGAGTTACTTGGTGTTGAATGGGTTAAATAGCAAGATAATTGTTAGTTAGATAATGCTAGACCCTACTCTTTTATTAATAATTAGACATTATACATCATATAGACTGTGCTCCATTCAGGAAGCTCCAATGGATGCTTACATGCACAATGAATTAGACATTATACATCATATAGACTGTGCTCCATTCAGGAAGCTCCAATGGATGCTTACATACACAATGAATTAGACATTATATATCATATAGACTGTGCTCCATTCAGGAAGCTCCAATGGATGCTTACATGCACAATGAATTAGACATTATACATCATATAGACTGTGCTCCATTCAGGAAGCTCCAATGGACTGCTTACATGGACAATGAATTAGACATTATATATCATATAGACTGTGCTCCATTCAGGAAGCTCCAATGGACTGCTTACATGGACAATGAATTAGACATTATACATCATATAGACTGTGCTCCATTCAGGAAGCTCCAATGGACCGCTTACATGGACAATGTAAAGCAAAAACATGAGGCTCCGCATGGCTCATTCTAGGGGGCGATATGGGGGTGAGGTAGTCACCCTAGGGAACTTCTAGGGGGCGATATGGGGGTGAGGTAGTCACCCTAGGGAACCTCTAGGGGCGATATGGGGTGAGGTAGTCACCCTAGGGAACTTCTAGGGGGCGATATGGGGGTGAGGTAGTCACCCTAGGGAACTTCTAGGGGGCGATATTGGGGCTAGGTAGTCACCCTAGGGAACTTCTAGGGGTGATATGGGGGTGAGGTAGTCACCCTAGGGAACTTCTAGGGGGCAATATGGGGGCGAGGTAGTCACCCAAGGGAACTTCTAGGGGCCAATATGGGGGTGAGGTAATCACCGAGGATGAGCCGTGCCTAGGTTTAAAGCTGACCGAGGATGAGCCGTGTCTAGGTCTAAAGCTGACCGAGGATGAGACGTGCCTAGGTTTAAAGCTGAAAACCTATGATTAGTTACTATAGTGTTGTGGAGGAGTCGGGTATCGCACCCGTGGTAAGGTATTAGTGTTGTGGATGAGTCGGGTATCGGACCCGTGGTCCAGGTATTAGTGTTGTGGATGAGTCGGGTATTGGACCCGTGGTCCAGGTATTAGTGTTGTGGATGAGTCGGGTATCGGACCCGTGGTCCAGGTATTAGTGTTGTGGAGGAGTTGGGTATCGGACCCGTGGTCCAGGTATTACGAGTTCAGTGTGCTACGTTGGATAACTCCAGTCCGTCAAATTTCTTCCTTATTCTTTGCAGCCTCAGAAAAGTTACAGAATTGGATCGTAGCGTCACAACAACTGACCTTGGAGAGAACCGGTGAGCCCTCGGTACTTTCAAATTCCAGGTTAATAGAGTTGATATCACTGATGCTCCTACTTCCATCCACCTCTGTGTACCCTCAAATAAATCACAAACATTGTCTATATATACCGCTGTGAACCCTCAAATAAATCACAAACATTGACTATATATACCTCTGTTTACCCTCAAATAAATCACAAACATTGACTATATATACCGCTGTGTACCCTCAAATAAATCACAAACATTGTCTATATATACCTCTGTGTACCCTCAAATAAACACAAACATTGTCTATATATACCTCTGTGTACCCTCAAATACAACACAAACATTGACTATATATACCTCTGTGTACCCTCAAATAAAACACAAACATTGTCTATATATACCTCTGTGTACCCTCAAATAAATCACAAACATTGTCTATATATACCTCTGTGTACCCTCAAATAAAACACAATTATTGTCTATATATACCCCTGTGTACCCTCAAATAAAACACAAACATTGTCTATATATACCTCTGTGTACCCTCAAATAAAACATAAACATTGACTATATATACCTCTGTGTACCCTCAAATAAAACACAAACATTGTCTATATATACCTCTGTGTACCCTCAAATAAAACACAAACATTGTCTATATATACCTCTGTGTACCCTCAAATAAATCACAAACATTGACTATATATACCCCTGTGTACCCTCAAATAAAACACAAATATTGTCTATATATACCTCTGTGTACCCTCAAATAAACACAAACATTGTCTATATATACCTCTGTGTACCCTCAAATACAACACAAACATTGACTATATATACCTCTGTGTACCCTCAAATAAATCACAAACATTGTCTATATATACCTCTGTGTACCCTCAAATAAATCACAAACATTGACTATATATACCTCTGTGTACCCTCAAATAAATCACAAACATTGACTATATATACCTCTGTGTACCCTCAAATAAATCACAAACATTGACTATATATACCCCTGTTTACCCTCAAATAAAACACAAATATTGTCTATATATACCGCTAAGTACCCTCAAATAAACACAAACATTGTCTATAAATACCTCTGTGTACCCTCAAATAAAACACAAACATTGACTATATATACCTCTGTGTACCCTCAAATAAATCACAAACATTGTCTATATATACCTCTGTGTACCCTCAAATAAATCACAAACATTGACTATATATACCTCTGTATACCCTCAAATAAATCACAAACATTGACTATATATACCTCTGTGTACCCTCAAATAAATCACAAACATTGTCTATATATACCTCTGTGTACCCTTAAATAAATCACAAACATTGTCTATATATACCTCTGTGTACCCTCAAATAAAACACAATTATTGTCTATATATACCCTGTGTACCCTCAAATAAAACACAAACATTGTCTATATATACCTCTGTGTACCCTCAAATAAAACACAAACATTGACTATATATACCTCTGTGTACCCTCAAATAAATCACAAACATTGACTATATATACCCCTGTGTACCCTCAAATAAAACACAAATATTGTCTATATATACCTCTGTGTACCCTCAAATAAACACAAACATTGTCTATATATACCTCTGTGTACCCTCAAATAAAACACAAACATTGTCTATATATACCTCTGTATACCCTCAAATAAAACACAAAAATTGTCTATATATACCTTTGTGTATCCTCAAATAAATCACAAACATTGTCTATATATACCTCTGTGTACCCTCAAATAAACACAAACATTGTCTATATATACCTCTGTGTACCCTCAAATAAAACACAAACATTGTCTATATATACCTCTGTGTACCCTCAAATAAAACACAAACATTGACTATATATACCTCTGTGTACCCTCAAATAAATCACAAACATTGACTATATATACCCCTGTGTACCCTCCAATAAAACACAAACATTGACTATATATACCCCTGTGTACCCTCCAATAAAACACAAACATTGACTATATATACCCCTGTGTACCCTCCAATAAAACACAAACATTGACTATATATACCCCTGTGTACCCTCAAATACAACACAAACATTGACTATATATACCTCTGTGTACCCTCAAATAAAACACAAACATTGACTATATATACCTCTGTGTACCCTCAAATAAACACAAACATTGTCTATATATACCTCTGTGTATCCTCCAATAAAACACAAACATTGACTATATATACCCCTGTGTACCCTCAAATAAAATACAATCATTGTCTATATATACCTCTGTGTACCCTCAAATAAAACACAATCATTGTCTATATATACCTCTGTGTACTCTCAAATAAAACACAAACATTGTCTATATATACCTCTGTGTACCCTCAAATAAAACACAAACATTGACTATATATACCTCTGTGTACCCTCAAATAAAACACAAACATTGACTATATATATACCTCTGTGTACCCTCAAATAAAACACAAACATTGTCTATATATACCCCTGTGTACCCACAAATAAAACACAAACATTGTCTATATATCATGAGATCAATTGAATAGTGGCGTACACAGGTAACATACACATAATTTTAAAGAACTTTTAAAAATCAGCAGTTTGCTTCCCAATACAAGACATCTCTCAGATATCAGTCAAATCCCATAGCAACAAAATGTGTACATCCTACGAGTGTTGACATCTCTCAGATATCAGTCAAATCCCATAGCAACAAAATGTGTACATCCTACGAGTGTTGACATCTCTCAGATATCAGTCAATCCCATAGCAACAAAATGTGTACATCCTACAAGTGTTGTAACATGTATTCTAGTACGTAATAATCTAGACTAATCTCACCGAAAGGTTTCTGCGCTAGTGGGATTTCTAGTCGGGAGATATCGATGCCATCAGTAGACAGAAGATCGGATATAATGTCCAGCTGAAACAACCACTTGTCTTTCAGTGTCTCTGCCTGTGGGTAACTGTAAACATCAAGAATGTCGCATTCAATCATTAATCATTACTCTCCTTGTCCTCTCTATTAGATTTAATTGTACCACAATCAATTACACATATCTCTCTCTATTAGATTTAATTGTACCACAGTCAATTACACATATCTATATATTTCTCTATTAGATTTAATTGTACCACAATCAATTACACATATCTATCTCTCTCTCTCTATTAGATTTAATTGTACCACAATCAATTACACATATCTCTCTCTCTCTATTAGATTTAATTGTACCACAATCAATTACACATATCTCTATTAGATTTAATTGTACCACAATCAATTACACATATCTCTATTAGATTTAATTGTATCACAATAAATTACACATCTATATCTCTCTCTCTCTATTAGATTTAATTGTACCACAATCAATTACATCACAATCAATTACGCATCTCACTGTCATGTTTAATTGTATCACAATCAATTACACACCACCCAATTAGACTTAATTGTATCATAATTAATTACACATCTCTAAATCACAAATTATTACGCATGTCTTGATCTCTATATCACACTCAATTACACATATTTCTATTAGGTGTAACTGTATTACAATCAATTACACAACTATATATCACAACCAATTATGCATCTCTCTATCAGGTTTACTAACATCACAATCAATTACACATCTCTATATCACAATAAATTATACTCTATTAATAATGTCTATTGTCTGGTGTTGGTGACATACTCATTAACAATTGGTATGTCTGGTGTTGGTGACATACTCATTAACAATTGGTATAATGTCTGGTGTTGGTGACATACCGAACCTGTGGCACAAAACCGGTACAGCCAGGCCGGAAATATGGTACAAATTTCGTCAATGCATAAAACATGTGCACATTATGTGCAACGTTGACAGGTTTTGTGTTTGCTGAACAAAATCACATTCATGTTGGGAACATGAGTTGACCTAATCAGCTGATCTGTGATCACAACGTTGATTAACCGTTACACAGTATGGAGCCACTCTGGTGGAATGGATACACGAGTACATATTAGTTTATACACATTTATTTTAGCTCAATTGCGAAACAAGTTCTTACAACTTATATGAATCACTCTCGAGATCTCATTCCTGATGGAATCCATCGCCACGAGGGAGAGAGAAGAGACAATGTGGAATTTAAATGCCTTGCCTAAGGGCACAATCGTAACGGCTCCAGCGGGACTCGGAACTCCAGGCCTTTCGCAGCTGAAGCAAATGCGCTATCACTGCGATATCACGACTTCCATATGTGTAGTGTACATCTTGAAACGAAAAGGTTGTGAGATCGAGTCCTACAAACACTATGGTGCGGTGTCATTAGGAACGAAACTTAAAATCAACATGGCAGCTTCTCTCTCTCATGGTGATGGATACAACAGGAATGAGCTTTCGGGAGTGACAAAGCTAATGTTGTAAGAACATGTTTCACTATCGAGCTAAATTAATTTGTATAAACTATCCAACTGTTGACGCGACCAGTGACTACAAAATGATCTACAAAAGCATGCTTACAATATCGATATGCTAAATGTAACCAGTCACATATAAATTCAGAATTAAACATTTAACCCATTCAACACCAAGTAACTGACATGGACTGGTCCATGATATTTTTAGACCAATAAATTAATCAGCAAATTACATTTGGACCAGTTCATTTTTCAAAATGGGTAATTTTGTCTAAAAAAGAGAAATATTACTGGCAACAAAGTGCAGATCGTGATGAGACGGCTCGTTACGAGCCGGCTCATCAGGATCTACACTTTTTGTAAGCTTATTTAGAGGTATGTGGTGGTGAAAGGGTGAGCGGCACTTTAAGATCAAGTCAGGGTGAACAAATGAAAGGGTACAGTACGTTCATACGTTCATATCAATTCAGGGTGAAGGAGGAATTTGTATAATTAATATTCCCTGCTGTAGAGAGTTCATTGATATTAGAGGTTGTAATATATAATCTTATCAGAATACAACTACTTCATTACCATTCGGGCAACAGTCAGAACGATTGGGGCCTCGGGCCAATAGTTCATCGGGTCGTCGTCCACAGCATCAACTGTGACACCTTCATTACAAATTCTTACAACAATAACACAATAAACAAATAGTCTCAAATAGCAAGCATGCCGTTCCATTCTAATTTAGAGCAATCCATGTAACGTGAAGTTTCACTGTGAGCATGCATGGCTTCAATCTATATACAATAGGGAGACAAAAGTCGCCTCTGTGTACACTCCCCTCAGCTGAAAGATGACATGGGTCTGTGCACACTCCCCTCAGCTGAAAGATGACATGGGTCTGTGCACACTCCCCTCAGCTGAAAGATGACATGGGTCTGTGCACACTCCCCTCAGCTGAAAGATGACATGGGTCTGTGTACACTCCCCTCAGCTGAAAGATGACATGGGTCTGTGCACACTCCCCTCAGCTGAAAGATGACATGGGTCTGTGTACACTCCCCTCAGCTGAAAGATGACATGGGGCTGTGTACACTCCCCTCAGCTGAAAGATGACATGGGGCTGTGTACACTCCCCTCAGCTGAAAGATGACATGGGGCTGTGTACACTCCCCTCAGCTGAAAGATGACATGGGGCTGTGTACACTCCCCTCAGCTGAAATATGACATGGGGCTGTGTACACTCCCCTCAGCTGAAAGATGACATGGGTCTGTGTACACTCCCCTCAGCTGAAAGATGACATGGGTCTGTGCACACTCCCCTCAGCTGAAAGATGACATGGGGCTGTGCACACTCCCCTCAGCTGAAAGATGACATGGGGATGTACACACTCCCCTCAGCTGAAAGATGACATGGGGCTGTGCACCCCCCCCCTCAGCTGAAAGATGACATGGGGCTGTGCACACTCCCCTCAGCTGAAAGATGACATGGGGCTGTGCACACTCCCCTCAGCTGAAAGATGACATGGGGCTATGCACACCCCCTCAGCTGAAAGATGACATGGGTCTGTGTACACTCCCCTCAGCTGAAAGATGACATGGGTCTGTGTACACTCCCCTCAGCTGAAAGATGACATGGGGCTGTGCACACTCCCCTCAGCTGAAAGATGACATGGGGCTGTGTACACCCCCCTCAGCTGAAAGATGACATGGGTCTGTGTACACTCCCCTCAGCTGAAAGATGACATGGGGCTGTGCACACTCCCCTCTGTTGTAGCTTAGTTTGTGATAATTTAATTTAGTTTGATTGCGTAACAAGTTCTTACAACTTATATTAACCCATTCAACAACTAGTAACTGACTTGGACTGGTGCATGATATTTTTAGACCAATAAATTAATAAGAAAATTACATTTGGACCAGGTCATTTATCAAAATGGGTAATTTTGTCTAAAAATAGTAATATTCCTGGCAAAAAGTGCAGATCCTGATGAGCCGGCCACGAGGGAGAGGAGAGGCAACGAGGAATTTAAATGCCTTGCCTTGGGGCAATATCATAACGACTCTAGTGGGGAGCAAACTCCGGGCCTTTCGCACCTGAATAGGAACACTCTACCACTGCGCTATCACGACTTCTCCTCTGTTTTGCAGGGGGGTATCATATTCCCTGGGTTAGGGCTAGGTTAAGTAGTGTTAGCGGATAAGTTCCTGTCATGTTTCATCAAAGGGGATTATGAACGGAGGGGATTTTGATACACACTCTAAAAAATACTGTACTAATACATGTTTACACAATACTCACTCCACAGTAGCAAAGTCAGAGAGAAGCACGACATCATGGTCAGAGGAACTGTACAAGAGCAGTATTACAGTGTGTGCCCATTTGTGCGCAACATTAAACTCTTTGCACGATATCGGTGAAAATAACAGGCAAATATGTTATGAAATTTCATAACAATTGTGATGTTTTCCATTGCAAATAAGAAAAACACATTAATGAATTGCCGTTATTTGAACTATTTATAGCCTTTATTTTACCCAGCATGCAAAGAGTTAAATATAATATACAATATTGCAAAACCATTCAGATTTGTTGGCATTCTTCTTTGTGTCTCTAACTATTAACTAGAACTACGGGTAACACGCTGGACTGGTAATCCAAGGATCGCAGGTTCGATCCCCCGTATGACCCTAATCAAATTAACCGTTGGGACTTTAAACCGAGGTCTCGTGTTGGTGCTTTACACCGTGCACGTAAAAGAACCAATGGAGACTCTGGAATGGAAATTGTCTGTATCATTGCACTATCCTCCAAAAATCTAAAATGACTAATCTCTTCTAGAGGCGACTATAAATAAACGTAAAACACACACATAACTACGGTATCCTAATTTTGGGAGTTTGGTTTTTGGGGTTTAACCCTTTCAACACCACAGGCCTCTAAATAGGCTTACAAAAAGTCGGCTCATCTGGATCTGCACTTTTTGCCAGTAATATTAATATTTTTAGACAAAATCACAATTTGGGACTTTAACCCTTTCAACCCCACAGGCCTCTAAAATAGGCTTACAAAAAGTGTAGATCCAGATGAGCCGGCTCATAACGAGCCGTCTCATCAGGATCTGTACTTTTTGCCAGTAATATTACAATTTTTAAAAAATAATTTACCCATTTTGATAAATGAACTGATCCAAATGTAATTTTCTTATTAATTTAATTGGTCTAAAAATGTCATGGACCAGTCCAGGTCAGTTACTTGGTGTTGAATGGGTTAAAGTCGCACAAACAGCTTCGGTCATACAGCGACATTCAAGCTGTTATTATTCTAATTATATTAATTATGCTTATATTTTATTTATTTTTAAATTTAGTTCAAACAGTAAAACTCACACACTATACATGTAGAAAGTTTGAATTTAAAAAAAATTGAATAAAATTGGTGGAGGATCATCCTGGATGCCACTTCCTCCCTCCCCCTCTCCCTCCCCATGAGCAGTATTTCAGGCATGCACAGGCAGCCGGGTAGAGAGTTAACCATCGACCTTCCGCAAGCCAGTTGGAGAGTTTTCTCACCTGAAAGAATTCAGCACACCCAGTGGGATTCGAACCTACAGCAGAGGGGCGAGTGATTTGATGGATGCTCAAAGCACCCCCAGTGGGATTCGAACCTACAGCAGAGGGGCGAGTGATTTGATGGATGCTCAAAGCACCCCCAGTGGGATTCGAACCTACAGCAGAGGGGCGAGTGATTTGATGGATGCTCAAAGCACCCCCAGTGGGATTCGAACCTACAGCAGAGGGGCGAGTGATTTGATGGATGCTCAAAGCACCCCCAGTGGGATTCGAACCTACAGCAGAGGGGCGAGTGATTTGATGGATGCTCAAAGCACCCCCAGTGGGATTCGAACCTACAGCAGAGGGGCGAGTGATTTGATGGATGCTCAAAGCACCCCCAGTGGGATTCGAACCTACAGCAGAGGGGCGAGTGATTTGATGGATGCTCAAAGCACCCCCAGTGGGATTCGAACCTACAGCAGAGGGGCGAGTGATTTGATGGATGCTCAAAGCACCCCCAGTGGGATTCGAACCTACAGCAGAGGGGCGAGTGATTTGATGGATGCTCAAAGCACCCCCAGTGGGATTCGAACCTACAGCAGAGGGGCGAGTGATTTGATGGATGCTCAAGTTTCAAACCCTCCCTGGTTAAATGCTGGCAAATATGAATGATTATACAGTACTTGTGAATATTTATACCCAAAAATTGTTTCTATTTTATGTTTTTACATTTTTGGAATATATACATATAGGATCTTAATAGCAAAATTCCAAAATTCATTTCATAAAATATGAAATCACGAGTGCAAGATCCTTTTTATCTCAGCAAAGATAAATTTGAAAAATAAACTAAGTTTGTGTTTGCCTGTATACTTTGAGCATTATTACTAGCGATAAACCGATTATTGCTAAGTCGCCGACAATCGTTCGCCGGCGTAGTAATCGGTTATAATCGATTGTAAAAATGTGATCTCTATTAACATAAAAACTAATAATAGAGCAGGCGGCAGTCTACTAACTTAAATTCTAGTACTTAGATGTAGCTTGTTAGTACTAAATAGATAGATACTCTTTCCTTCATAGAGATTTAGATTAATATACTATTATATCGCAATACAAACGACAGCCATTTAGCTATCATGCAGTGGATTAGTAGTCGCCATATCTATCCCACCTCCATAGATATTACTGGGACTACATGAGATTCTAGCCTTTATTATGAACATTGGTTTGGCTACTACCTTGTCAATGTATGTTGTATTGGTAATGGCGTCAAGAGGTGCTTCTATCAGGGAATTTGGATTGATTTTGATTTGCAAAGTTATCAATTACCCGATTAATAATTGATTATCTAATCGGTTTACCCATCATCCAATTATTCTGATTATGAATTTTGAAATCACTACTTTATTATATCTCAAGGAGATCAGTAATGTGCATCCGTACGCCGTAGTAAATAGTCCCCGATAAATCAAACAACTCCCCGCAAATAATCAACACAATGCGTTTAATCACTATACTGTTACCTGCTAGTGCATATTTAACATTTTATTGATTTTCAACAAAGAAAGCATGAAGACAATGTTGTAAGCCATAACGTCAAATGTGCCAATAGCAAGCTGTCATGCTGCGACCAATCAGAATCCTTCCAGGTTGTATTACACGTGTGGACATACAAGACAATGTGTGATGGCTGTATTACACCTAATATAAGCAAAGTTATGTGATAAATATATATAGAGTGGTGTAAATCCCACATATAATGAAAACAACTTTCAAAATACTCTTGTTGACAGGTTTAGCTTCATCACGTGACCGTGCTACTCAATACAGCTATCGCAACGGTGTCGGTCGGCACCCGTTTATATGGGTAACTGAAGACTTCAGGGCACCTATGCACGCCGTACTTGTTATTGTTTATTTATCCACCATAACTTGTGGAATATCTTATTTTGATATAGTATAAAAACACTTATTGGTCTTAATCAGAAATGGTATAGAAACTATTTTTCGGGCTAGGTGTATATTTTTTTAATTCAGATAGCTACCTGAATTGCTCATACACCGTATCAGTTTCAGAGGAAATATTCTCCCAATGATTTGCTTGTTTATATTCATCTGCTGGACCAGTCACGTGACAGGTGCATCAGCCTACTGATACACTCAACGGAATGCTATTGAACCATGCTTCAGCTGTCAGCGAAATTAGCCTACAACTATATAAATATTTTAAATATGGATGAAAATGGAAAATATGCCGAGCATAGGTGCCACCAGTCTATATTTATTTCAAACTACATGTTATAGAAGAATAGCTAATTCAATGTTTTGATTATAACTTACTTTGTAGGTTTATTTTTCCTGTTGAAGGCAAACTCGGGAAGTAAATATGGGGCCTCCTTCTTGCGCCATTCTAAAACCTGCAGAGAGAATTACCAATATTTACTAATATTGCTGCTTAGACAAATGTGCATTATTTCCATGACTGTACTGGATTGTCATGATTGTAAATATATATTTCCAGCAAGAAAACTAGAGACATTGCTGGGTTTTCTATTACCTCCCTTATTGCTGGGTTTTCTATTACCTCCCATACTGCTGGGTTTTCTATTACCTCCCTTATTGCTGGGTTTTCTATTACCTCCCATACTGCTGGGTTTTCTATTACCTCCCTTATTACTGGATTGTTTATTATCTCCCTTATTGCTTGGTTTTCTATTACCTTCCTTATTGCTGGGTTTTCTATTACCTCCCTTATTGCTGGGTTTTCTATTACCTCCCTTATTGCTGGATTGTTTATTATCTCCCTTATTGCTGGGTTTTCTATTACCTCCCTTATTGCTGGGTTTTCTATTACCTCCCTCATTGCTGGATTGTTTATTATCTCCCTTATTGCTGGGTTTTCTATTACCTCCCTTATTGCTGGGTTTTCTATTATTTTGTGGTTGTTTTTTTTTTTGACCTCCCTTACTGCTGGGTTTTCTATTACCTCCCTTATTACTGGATTGTTTATTATCTCCCTTATTGCTTGGTTTTCTATTACCTCCCTTATTGCTGGGTTTTCTATTACCTCCCTTATTGCTGGATTGTTTATTATCTCCCTTATTGCTGGGTTTTCTATTACCTCTCTTATTGCTGGATTGTTTATTATCTCCCTTATTGCTGGGTTTTTCTATTACCTCCCTTATTGCTGGGTTTTCTATTACCTCCCTTATTGCTGGGTTTTCTATTACCTCCCTTATTGCTGGGTTTTCTATCACCTCCCTTACTGCTGGATTTTCTATTACCTCCCTTAGTGCTGGGTTTTCTATTACCTCCCTTACTGCTGGGTTTTCTATTACCTCCCTTATTGCTGGGTTTTCTATTACCTCCCTTATTACTGGATTGTTTATTATCTCCCTTATTGCTGGGTTTTCTATTACCTCCCTTATTACTGGATTGTTTTTTATCTCCCTTATTGCTGGGTTTTCTATTAGCTCCCTTACTGCTGGCTTTTCTATTACCTCCCATCACAGATAAAGTCTGATTTATGCCTAAATGTATGTTGGTCTTAATAGTTGGAATCCTTTGTTCTTACTGTTGTTCCCTAACCAGATGTTGCGCTATGATAAATGTGATTATATCTAATTAATTGATAACAATTTCTTCTAAGAAATGTTTGGCCAATAGACCATTTGATATTTGACTTGCAAGTGAAGGCCATTGGATGTGGTACACGCCATGTCACCTCATTGACACAAACACCTGAATGCAGTATCAATCCATATACCTTCATTAACAGTGAGCATATTGCAAAGAAAAGATAGATGAACTCAGTGCCTCCTCGTTAGAGTGGTCTAGCATGCAATTGTTAGAATTCATTTGCTCCCTATTAGGAACAAGTGATAAAAGTTGTCAGCCGGAATTAACCCATTGCCTGCCGAGTAAATAAAATCACATTTGCAAACAACATAGATCCAGATCAGCCGTGGTAAATTAAGGTTGTTTGCTTTTCAGACAAGTGTTTTAGCTCCACTATCCGAATAGCAAACAACATAGAGCCTGATCAGATGGCAAATTCTGTGCTGTCTGACCTGGTTCTATGCTGTTTGCAAGGTGCTTTTCAGACAAGTGTTTTAGCTCCACTATCCGAATAGCAAACAACATAGAGCCTGATCAGCGTGCAAATGGCTAAGAACGAGTTTCTACGCAGGAACTGTGGGTGGTCCACCACAACAGACTACTACGCAGGAACTGTGGGTGGTCCACCACAACAGACTACTACGCAGGAACTGTGGGTGGTCCACCACAACAGACTACTACGCAGGAACTGTGGGTGGTCCACCACAACAGACTACTACGCAGGAACTGTGGGTGGTCCACCACAACAGACTACTACGCAGGAACTGTGGGTGGTCCACCACAACAGACTACTACGCAGGAACTGTGGGTGGTCCACCACAACAGACTACTACGCAGGAACTGTGGGTGGTCCACCACAACAGACTACTACGCAGGAACTGTGGGTGGTCCACCACAACAGACTACTACGCAGGAACTGTGGGTGGTCCACCACAACAGACTACTACGCAGGAACTGTGGGTGGTCCACCACAACAGACTACTACGCAGGAACTGTGGGTGGTCCACCACAACAGACTACTACGCAGGAACTGTGGGTGGTCCACCACAACAGACTACTACGCAGGAACTGTGGGTGGTCCACCACAACAG
>CM026397.1:49430927-49488220 GCA_014843695.1 Archivesica marissinica
TCAAGGTCAACTATAGTGAGACGACATGGAAAATGTGTTTATCAATTTTTTGGATTAACAAAATTAAATACATGACAAATGACATCAATATTGGATTCATATTGAAGATAAACTTATGTGCTAATTGGTTAATCCGAAAATTACTCCAAAGTGTGACCTGGGGAGTAAGAAAAAGAAGAAAAATAAACGAAAGGCAAAATCGCCATTACACACGGATAACACGGGAAAATTCGGCCATGATGGACATAGCGGTGGTCAAGAACCAGGACACTTGAAACGGTGTAAATCAAATAGTGCAGATATCGGACTAAAACACACGGAGGATATAAAAACTGTAAGTGACGTTAATTTGATACATCCACCATACGGTACTATGTCTTACCAACAATACTCTCCTCAATTGATGCCTCAAACACCCCATTCACCGGCATTTGGTATGATTGGCCAACCCGGATATAGTCAACCCGGATATGTGCTATCATCGCCACCCCCGGGATCTCCACTTGTGACGGGTTTGACGTCCCAGGCCCCCCCAGGCTAGCGAACTGGTTGAGGATATAAAACATATCAAAGAAAAAATGAAAACAGTTGATAAAATCAACCAAACAGTAACTTCTATAAGTGCTAAGGTCATGGATCTGGAGTCTGGTATGAAAAAACTAGAGGTGCGAGTTACAGAAACGGAACAATCGTGCGAGTTTTCGTCGGCGGGATTGGATAAAAATAACCAAGAACTGAAAGTTGCAAAAGATGAAATAAAAAAACTTAAAAAGTCTTGTGAAAAAATAGAACAACAAAATATTGAACTTAACGAACAAAAAGAAGTCATGAATGATAAACTGTTAGACTTGGAATTTAGAGATATGAAACAAAATTTAATGTTCTATGGCATTTCTGAAACCGCACCTGGCAACTCGGAGGACTGTTATAAATTAACCAAGGACATAATTCGAGACCAAATCGATATCCAGGACCCTATATTGTTCGACAACGCACACATGGTCGGGGAGAAACCCCACGGTGGAAAACCACGCCCGATAGTAGTGAAATTTCACTATTACCGTGAAAGAGAAAGGATACGACAATCATCATTCGATAAGAGCAAGGAACTGAAAGCTGCAGGCTATGGGATCGGGGCCCAAATCCAGAAGGGTATGCGTGACGCCAGGAAACCGTTATATGGAGCTATGAAGGATGCCAAGGACGCCAAAAAGAAGGTTAAATTTATTGGTAAAAAACTGTTCATCGACGGGAAAGAGTATCGCCCACCTTCATCGGGACCAAAGTAGGGAGGTCATGAAGAACAGACATTTAAGGTTGCATGTTGGAATGTTAACGGACTTAAACGAAAATTGATAGATAGTGACTTTATTCGGTATTTGGA
This sequence comes from Archivesica marissinica, assembly GCA_014843695.1. Classification (NCBI taxonomy): domain Eukaryota; kingdom Metazoa; phylum Mollusca; class Bivalvia; order Venerida; family Vesicomyidae; genus Archivesica; species Archivesica marissinica. Next base: position 49,432,312 of record CM026397.1, read on the forward strand.
ACAGTACGATCTATTTTTCTTAAACGAAACTTGGATATCTTCAAAGGAAACTTTAAATTTAGATATATGTGGTTATATATCTGATCATTTATATGGAACTAAGTCAAAAGCAAATACCAGGGGACGATGCAGTGGTGGACTATCTGTGTATTATAGTTCAAAGTGGAAAAACTATATTACTGTAATAGATAAAAATCCAAATGGTATCATCTGGTTGAAACTATCTGCTGAGTTATTTCAGTTTAGCTCTGATGTATTTATGTGTCATGTATATATCTCTCCACATGATTCACGTATTTTGCAAAGAAATGATTTTGATTTTTATGACCACATTGAAAGGGATAATCTGAAATATGAATTGCTAGGAAAAGTCTTTATCTCTGGCGATCTAAACAGTAGAACATCGAATAATTTAGATTATTTGATTTTTGATAAATATTTAGACCAAAATCAAGTATTTATAGACACCATTTCAATTCCAGCGCGATCCAATAAGGATACAGTATTAGATTATTGGGGGCGGCGCTTGATGAGTACTTGTCAAACGACAATTACTTATTAGCCAATGGCAGACTCGGAAATGATAGATTGGTTGGAGAGTTCACTTTTTGTTCATATAGGGGAGCTAGTGTAGTGGATTACTTATTATTGAAGCACGCAGATTTTAATAATGTACACAATTTTACTGTTCATCAATTCAATGAACACAGTGTCCATGCATGTATATCATTTGAATTGCTATTACGTGTATTCGGTAACAACGTAATGAACAAACACAGTACAGGATCACAACCCTCTGATAGCCCCCCAAGTAAAATTACATGGGACACCGAGAAAGTGCCCGCATTCCTAAATAATCTCATGAATAATCATAACACATTGAGTCAGCTGACCAATGACGTACGTTGCGAACCAATCGATGAAGTCGTTCATAATTTTACCTATTTCTTATTCACAAATGTTCATTCCATATTTGGAAAGTCGCCTCGGGGGGAAATAATAATCACACAGGTATACTACCTGGTAAGAAAACTAATAAACCTTGGTTTGATGTGAGTTGTTATAACGCGAAGCGCACGTTTAAAATGTATAGAAATGTGTATAATAGGGATAAACGCGATGATAATCGCTTCAATTTTGTTCAAGTGCGGACGCGTTATAATAAAGTAAAAAAGAAGGCAAGGCATGCCTACATGGTTAGGGAAGGAGTAAGAATAAATAATTTGGCATCCTCACAGCCCCGTAAATTCTGGAAAAATATTAAGAATACGTATAAGAAGAAATCAAATATTGCCGATTCTTTAACAGTTGATGAATTATTAAACCATTTTAAAGATTTATTTGGTGGTGTACCCCCGGCTGGTACTTACCAGGAACATGACCTAAATTTTGATTCGTACTGCGAGGAATTGGACTGCGAAATCTCAGAAAACGAAATAAGTGAGGCTATTTTCTCACAAAACAATAATAAGAGCCCTGGTTTCGATAACCTACCGGCAGAAACTTTCAAGTCCGCCTTTGATATTATATCACCATTTTTAAATGCCTTGTATAATAGGATATTTTTGAGTAATGAATACCCAGAGTCGTGGGGTCAAGGTATAATTGCACCCATATTTAAGAAAGGGGACGTAAATGTCGCAAGCAACTATAGAGGCATAACCTTGATTAATATCCTGGCAAAAGTATATTCACAGATATTGTTAAATAGATTAAACAATTGGTCCAAAAAATATGATAAACTTTCACAAAACCAGTTCGGTTTTCAAAAAGGAAAGTCGATTACAGATTGTATTTTTATTATACATGCAATAGTATCTAAAACACTTAGTGAGAAACAAAAGCTCTACTGCGCCTTTATTGACTACCAGCAGTGCTTTGATTCCGTGCAACGTCATCACCTGTTCACTAAATTATTAAGTGAAAACGTCAGTGGGAAGTTTGTTAATGCTCTGCGTGCTATGTATAAAAGAGTCAGGTCGTGTGTAAAATACAAATCAAGCGTTTCGAGCTTCTTCGATTCTGAAATTGGTTTGAAACAGGGGGACCCGAGCTCTCCATTAGTATTCATGTTTTTCGTGAATGACATCATACAAAATATCCACTCTGATATTAATGATATCGTGTCAATTGATGACTTGAAACTATTTCTTATCTTGTATGCAGACGACATGATTTTATTTGCGCGTTCACCAGAATCCCTGCAGTTAATGCTTAAGGATGTAGAGACTTACTGTAAAGCATGGGGTCTGAAAATTAATATAGACAAAACCAAAGTTATGATTTTTGAAATTGGTCGGCCAACTACAGCTGATATATACATTTACGGTACAAAAATAGAAAACGTAAGTTCGTTTAAATACCTAGGTATTAACCTATATAAAAACGGAAACTGGCTACGTACCCAAACACATATAGCTCAGCACGCTTCCTTTTCATTACACAGTTTGTTTTCTGTATTTCACCAGATTGAATTACCACTGTCTAGAAAAGTACAGTTATTTGATATATTAGTTGGTTCTGTTCTAAATTTTTGTTCAGAAATATGGGGTGTACATGCCGCTACAGACATTGAAATGGTCCATGTAAATTTTTTGCGACGTTTGTTAGGTGTCAGGCAGTCCACAAACGTATCAGCATTATACGGGGAACTTGGCCGTGTGCCGCTACATATATTTAGAAAATTTACTCTGCTGAAATACTGGAAAAAATTGTTAGCTAAAGATGAATCATCTTTGACTTTTAAAATGCACTCATCAATGAGAAACGATGCGGACAATAATGTTACATATCGAAATAAAAATTGGGCTATGTATATTAAAAATATTCTTGATGAGCATGGGTTTGCGTATGTATGGAGGGACCAGGTTATTGATAACCACACTCTTATGTTAATTAAACAACGTATATTTGATAACTATTATCAGTCATGGTATTCGGACACAAACAATTCCCCGCGTCTACAGTCATACTGTATTTTTAAACATAATTTTGACCGCGAGATATACCTTGAATGTATATATGAGAGAAAATATCTTATTGCGCTGTCTAGATTTCGGGTGTCTGCTCATCATTTATTTATAGAATCAGGTCGATATAGCAATATACCTCGGGAACAACGACTCTGTAAATCATGTAGTATGAAAAAACTTGAATCTAAATTCCACTTTTTATTGGTCTGCCCTAACTACAGGGATTTGAGGATAAGGTACTTTAAACCATATTTCTGTCATTGGCCAAGCCTAAATAAGTTTGCCTCATTGTTAAATTCTACCTCTAAAATTGTAATAAATAATTTGTCAAAGTATCTCTACTTTGCAAATAAGATAAGGGTTTCTGTTTGAGTTTGGTCAAAGAACATGATCGTCTATTATGTATTATCTATATTCGTCAAAATCTACTTGTTACATGCAACCGTCTATTATGTATTATCTATATTCGTCAAAATCTACTTGTTACATGCAACCGTTCTATTATGTATTATCTATATTCGTCAAAATCTACTTGGTACATGCAACCGTTCTATTATGTATTATCTATATTCGTCAAAATCTACTTGGTACATGCAACCGTTTTTCTGAATTTGTATATGACCTTCAGAAAATGGTATCTATATAATAACATGTCTTCTCTGAAAATTTGTATATAACACTTTAAACATTGTAATAATGTTTTATGTGAAATAAACTGATTGAATTGAATTGAATTGAATATACTGAAATGGAAAAAAAGCACTAATGCGCAATTAAGAAATGTTTTAAAAAATCAGTTATCAGATCGCGGTTGAACTAATTAGCAGCTGTTTCTCGGAATGGATAAGAGACACACACAAAACAAATGGATACAGTATTAACATAAATAAAAAGAGCGTCTTTGAAGAATATAAAAACAGTTTTTATTTTTAACACTTTCGCATGTTTTGTCTTACTAGGGTAAATTACCCATTTTCAAATTTGCATGGGTAACTATGACACAGTGTTAATGTATATATGTACAAATGCATTTATTATATGTAATAATGCCAACGGCCGATCATTTCTACTTGAACTTAAATATATTTTGGTTAATGGAATGTATGGTCGTAATCGTACATCAAATATGTTTTATTGAATTTATATTTTTACAACCCGCATTTATCGGGAACAATAATAGTTTATAACGCAATTATATATACATTAATTTTAAAACCTTTTAACAATTTTTTATTTAAAACAGTAGTTCGCCATTTTTCCTGTTAGATTTTGACTATATTGATTTGGTTTACAAATAAGTGTATGTCATATCACCTTATAAAGAGGAGGCTCCGTTGCCTAATAGTTAGGAATACAAAACGACCTAAACATATTGAATGACAATCATTATGTATATATAACTTTCTATTGTCTACCGATTAAAAAGTTGTTGTATCCATAATTTACATTTTGTCTTGAACATATTTAAAGATCTGGACGTCTTAATTTCCAATGGTAGACAATTCCATATCTTTGGACCAGAGTATTCTAAAGATTTCTTGTACATTTCACATCTAGGTCTTGGAATATAGAGCTAAATATTTGAAGGTTATCATAATGCAATATCTGAAGTATTGTGTTTTACGTTTATTTATCGTCGCTACCGGTTGCCCATATGAGCGACGCCTCCTGAAGAGATTAGTCATTTTAGATTGTTGGAGGATAGTGCAATGATACAGACAGAGACCCATTCCAGAGTCTCCTCTGGTTCTTTTACGTGCACGGTGTAAAGCACCGACACGAGACCTCGGTTTAACGTCCCATCTGAAAGACTGTTAATTTTATTAGGGTCAGACGGGGGGTTGAACCTGCGATCCCTGGATTACCAGTCCAGCGTTATCTGAAGTAACTGTATTGCGATGCCTTAATTGAAAATGTTCATTCAAATAATTCGATACAAGAGTGTGCATACTTGTGTACATTGTTACTGCTTTTTGAAACATAATCCGTTGGTCAAACGTTATTATACTAATTTCAGACATTGATTCACGCACAGAAATATAATCCTGACCCAGAATGTATTTACATGCTCGTATCTGCAATCTTAACAGTGTGTCAATATTGTGTTGGTTGGTGTTTCCCCATATGATACAACAATAATCAAAATGTGGTTGGATATATGCCTATAGTAAAGTATTCTGTAATTCAGATTGACAATATACCGTATTTTACCTAATAACCAAATGTTAGTTGAAATCTTTTTCATAATATAATTTATATGTGAGTCCCATTTTAATGAATCCTGTATGTGTACTCCAAGCAACTTCTCTGATTTGCTGGTTTTCAATAACATATTTTCATATTTAAGAGAGAGTGTAGGGTTAGGGAAACGGCGTACAATGTATATATATAAACTGTACATCTAACAGGCTGTCAAGTGTAGCTTAATAGCAGCGCTTACTTTATACTTATCATGACCGGACCACAGGGATTCGGCACGTTTGGGGGTACTAGTATATATATTTAAGTACAGGGATTCTACTCTGTGGGATTTCAGATTTCGCATCGATCAGTAAAATGGCCCTATCTGAAACAATTTTGTACAAAGCTGTCTAAATATAACGCCTATCCCGAGTCTTTATATTGTTCTTCAAATAAAACACAACTTTAAGCTGCATGCATGTATACTTTGCAAACAATTGCCACAGACATTGGCCATAGCAGGTCACATTTCCATACTAGGACACGGGTTCTGTCAGCAACAAAACAAATCTTTGACGGGAGAGTTTTAACTGTGAATAACATTATCAATAAAATGTGTTTCCACTAACGTGCAGGTTTATTCGGCAAAAATGTACGTCAAAAAGAGATTTCGTAGCATTTTCAATTTGTTTTGAAAATTTCTAAGATTATTCTTCATATAGAAAAAAACATCTTGTTACATTTTAATAATCCAATCAGAACGCTCGTTTCAACGCGAATTGCGCCGCTTTAGAAATTTTCAAAACAAATTGAAAATGCTAGGAAATCTCTTTTTGACGTACATTTTTGCCGAATAAACCTACACGTTAGTGGAAACACATTTTATTAATAATGTTATTCACAGTTAAAACTCTCTCGTCGAAGATTTTTTTTGTTGCTGACAGAACCCGTGTCCTAGTATGGAAATGTGACCTGCTATGGCCAATGTCTTTGGCAATTGTTTGCAAAGTATACATGCATGCAGCTTAGAGTTGTGTTTTATTTGAAGAACAATATAAAGACTCGGGATAGGCGTTATATTTGGACAGCTTTGTACAACATTGTTTCAGATAGGGCCATTTTACTGATCGATGCGAAATCTGACATCCCACAGAGTAGAATCCCTGTACTTAAATATATATACTAGTACCCCCAAATGTGCCGAATCCCTGTGGACCGGACAGAAACAATTACATTAATGAACTCATCTCACAAAATATAGAACACTAATATAAATATAAAATGGTATGGTTAGCCATATGCCGCTATGATCAAATATACTGTATAAATATAACATCGATCAGATCTTCGGGGTTTTAATCAATGGTATTTTCTGCATTATCTGACATCTGTTTCCTTCGTGTTTCATATTCCGATGTACTCTAATGACAGTACATATATATATATATACATACATCAGTTTGTGGTCTGAAATATAACAGGTTTGTGATTTATTATTCGTGCCAGGAATAATTATATTTGACGTTCAATAATTGTCGTACATGTGAGTTCTTCATAATTGTATTGTTTGCTTTGTGATTATAATGTCGTACATGTGAGTTCTTCATAATTGTATTGTTTGCTTTGTGATTATAATGTCGTACATGTGAGTTCTTCATAATTGTATTGTTTGCTTTGTGATTATATTGTCGTACATGTGAGTTCTTCATAATTGTATTGTTTGCTTTGTGATTATAATGTCGTACATGTGAGTTCTTCATAATTGTATTGTTTGCTTTGTGATTGTAATGTCGTACATGTGAGTTCTTCATAATTGTATTGTTTGCTTTGTGATTATAATGTCGTAAATGTGAGTTCTTCATAATTGTATTGTTTGCTTTGTGATTATAATGTCGTACATGTGAGTTCTTCATAATTGTATTGTTTGCTTTGTGATTGTAATATCGTAAATGTGAGTTCTTCATAATTGTATTGTTTGCTTTGTGATTATAATGTCGTACATGTGAGTTCTTCATAATTGTATTGTTTGCTTTGTGATTGTAATGTCGTAAATGTGAGTTCTTCATAATTGTATTGTTTGCTTTGTGATTGTAATGCTCATGATGGTGATTTAGCTTGCCATATACTCGCCACCGCACAGCATATAGGCGAGTATTCGAAGAAGAGTGCCCGTCGGTTATCGTGAAGAGGTGTAGACTTGTTGCATGGAGCGTCTGCTGTGTCATAAAAGAGATACATTATTCAATTAGATTAGTCTATACACATTTAGTTTAGCTCAATTGCGAAACAAGTTTTTGCAACTTATATTAATCACTCTCGAGATCTCATTCCTAATGGAATATATCGCCACGAGGGAGAGAGAAGGGGCAACGTGGAATTTAAATGCCTTGCCTAAGGGCACAATTGTAACAACTCTAGTGGGGCTCGATCTCCGGACCTTTCGCACCTGAAGCGAACGCGCATCCACTGTGCTATCACGACTTCCACTCAATTAGATTGATACTTTTTATGTAAATTATGTTCTTAGTATCCATCTCTGTAAATATTTAAATTGTACGTACAATATAATAGTATGTCATATTAGCATAATTGTGGTACGGGGGAAATGAAGTGTAATACAGTTGTACATCCTGTACATACAGATACTTATTAAAATGACTGTGTCTAAGATTTCATTTTGATTTCATACAATGTGTGTTCTACGTTTATTTATCGTCGCTACCGGGTGCCCATATGAGCGACGCCTCATTAAAAGATTAGTCATTTTAGATTTTTGGAGGATAGTGCAATGATACAGATAGAGACGCATTCCAGAGTCTCCTCTGATTATTTTACGTGCACAGTTTACAGTATACAGTGTACAGCACCGACACGAGACCTCGGTTTGAAGTCCCATCTGAAAGATTGTTAATTGTATTAGGGTCAGACGGGGGATCGAACCTGCGATACCTGGATTACCCGTCCAGCGTGTTACCACAGGACTACATATCCGTCTGTGTTACAATTGTTTTACAACTACCACTATGTTATGACGGTACTTTATAAACATGTTTGACTGTGTTACACAACTTAAACATCATGTATGTATATACATGTAGTATAAAACACAATTGTCAACAGAAGGGTTCATAGATATAAAGTTAAAGTGCCTACAGATAAATAATTGTTATTGTGTTACAAATAATAATTAGTATGCGAATAATACACTACTTTCTAATTCATTAATATTCTAACACGACCCAGCTAATAACATACATACTTGTAGAGTAAAATCTACCTCGGGTTATTCTGCGATATACCTACTTTGAACTATGCTGCGCGCGCACCGTGTTTTGGCTATTCCATTTATACAATGCGTGTAAAGTTTTATGAATGAAAGTCACGTGATGTTTGTAAATACTACCGTGGGAATTCGCGGAAGTGAGCTATTTTTAGAATCAGATAATCTCTTGTCCGTCTTGTTTTTCTGTTAAGTAACGTTTCAGTTACTATTCTGTACAGTTTTATTTGACAAAATAAATAAAATTATTGATCAGTTACAACTTTTGTTCATGTATGCACAATATTGATATTTTCCATAAAAAAATAACGTCATCACATCTTACGCGGGAGGAAATTTCGAAAGCCAAATGCAGCGGAGTAGCACGGCGTTTGAAGAAAATACTCCTTTGATTCACGTCTAAAATTATTAGAAGTAAGTCGTGTTAGAATCGAAATAATAAGTATCAACCGTGGTATATCGCAGAATAGCCCTCGTTTGTCGTTCTTATGCGTAGAAATATATCACGAAGGTCGAACGCCTGAGTGATATATTTATTCGCATAAGAACTTCAACACTCGGGTTATTCTGCGATATACCACGGTTAATACTTATTATTTCTTAAATGCACACACTTTTCTCAAAATATATGCTGATGTGTGTTGGATTTATTGTAACCGCCATGTTGTGTTTATGGCGTTGAACATATTGTATGTTTATTCCAAATAAAATATATTGAATTGAATTGAATTGGTGCTGTTAACGTTGATCGTACAAGACAACGACTTGAGTAGATATCTTCTCACAGTGGGACAAGTCACATTATTCATTCTTAAACGGCTCAATATGGGACCACTTAAATATATATGCTGGTATCTCTTAGACATCGTCGTAAACTCTCTTATATTCAGGGTCACAGTTGTGGAATTCCCTCTCTTATTACATCAAAACAGCTCATTCTGTACGACACTTCAAAGCTTTATATATCAGGTGGTGCAAAGAACAGAACAATAACCTAATAAACTGATAATGTACAATTATACATAAATATAAGTATTAGTTCTTGCAGCTTATATCTTATTTCCTATGAAAGTTTTACTGGTTACTGTTTACATGTTTCATTATGCTATTCCATGTTTTAATTTGTTGAGGGCCTCATGGTAGATTGACTTAATTATTCAAATGAGTTCTCTCGTTAAATAAAGCCTTTATTATTATTATTATTATTATACCCCAATGTCGAAGAGACGGCGGAGACCCATCGCGATGTATTGCCATCATCGAACTATCCTGAACTCCGAGTATAGCTGATGGTGCGTCTAGCACGTATTCACACTGCAGGAGCAAATCCCCGGCGATATATAGAAACACTTCCAGATCCCAATCAGCCTACGCCGTCAGTGTACGTGGCTTGACTACGCCATGGGAGCTAGGCTAGATGTTTGTTTTGTGGTTGTAGCCATTCGTAGTGCTTTATGTGTTCACCATGCTGCAAGTCAGGCCGTGCCCATGATATTAAGTTCCGCTTAGACATAGCCTAGGCCAACATATTTTATTATTTTGGAAAGGTATTTGTTTGATTAAGATGTTAAACAAATCGACTGCGGTTTGTATGAACCGCCCCTGGATTCTATGGACATTTCGAGGCTGCTTAGGCAGCGCCAGATCTGTGTCACCAATAAAACTAGGTGGCATTTATTTGACATTAAAACACTATCGTGACGTCATACCTTTGTACTTACAGTCCAGTATTATTAATATTGGACTGCTGTCAAAAGTCCAGAGTATTATATTAAATCCTACGCGTACATGTACGAAATTAACAGTTTTAATTAGTAGGATCTTGTTATATAAATGTATATTTTAAGTAAATTGTAAGCCTCAAACGGATCTAATATGTAAAATATTGATACTGTCTTCGGTGCTACGCGCCTCACATAGTCCAATATTTTACATATTGGACCGTATTTTATATATTGGACCGTTTTCGGCTTATGTCCTATACATACACCACCACATACCACATTCACTAAACGGATGAGTAGGGCGATACGATTTGAAATGTATAACATAATTATGCGCCTCCGTGGTCGAGCGGTGTAGCACGCCACTATTAGAACACACCTTTAACCGCTATCTTCAGGACTACAGATTCACTCCTCCCTAACACACGTGTGAAGTAGATTCATGAAGAGTAACATGTTTCTTCCCTTGAACATATGTTCACACTGTCCGCTATTTTTGTTGCTTAGTGTAGAAAGCCCACATCGTTTACGCTTTATTGAAAAAGTTGCATCATGGCGGTAGTCCGTTATGAAGCGGAAGCGATCGCATTTGAACAATGTCTTACACACATCTGGGACAAAGCCGAATTGATTTTTGGATCCCTTTACGGCATATATATTTACTTATTATTAGTATTTAGTATAAATTATAGTATAGTAATAAAACTTATTCTAGTGTTTATTTCACTCGGCCTATCTTCTCACGGCGTGCACGTCGCGGTCTGGGCACATCTCGCAGTAGCAGCAAACTATAGGTCATAAGGATCGTCAGTCGGTGTCGCACTCTCTTCCGGTGTGCGCGCGAATCGTGTTGGCAACTGGGCCGTCTTGAAGGTTACGAGTACTCACAGTCTTATACCACACGATCCAGTCGTCAAGAAGAACTACGCGTGCAGACCGGGAAACCACATATCACGCGCCACGCGCTAATGTTTTTAAACTGCATGAACGGTTTATATGCTGCTGCGGGATGACCAACAGTGATGGGTGTGGCACTAACAAGAACCCGTTTTAGACAGAAGCTGCCAGCACCTCAGGACATGTCACCCTGGGAAGGAAGAAGAAGCATCCTCAATATGTCAACAGAACCGACGTTGAGCGAAAAGCAGCTTATAAATATTTACTCGCCCAGATGCATATTTGTGGTCGCGAGAATGTATAAAAACGCAATGGAACGTTCGCGCACATGGTTCGCCAGCGGCGAGGGAACATAATCTCAAACATCGTTTTTATATCACTAACAATTATAAATAGATATGGTACTGTGTATATAAACTTGTTGTCCACAACATAACTGCAAACAGCAACATAAAGTAACTAACTGCACACAATTAAAGCGACATTACATCGGTGAACACGCAAATGTCTTCAGCAGAATGTGTAGTAGCAATGCATTTATACGTGACAAAATGCATTTTATTTGCTTTTTGCAATGTATGGTCGCTTTAATCTTCAGAAGCAGCCATACTATGCAACTATTCGACCTCCGTAGGCCAACCAGGTATCCATGATTAATCTCTATCCAATATTTCAATACAATTATAATTAGAAAATATAAAGCTGTTGTCGTCAATCATCAAATACAACAACATAGCGTAACCATATAGTCAAAGCACCACAGGACGTTGAAGTGTCATCATTGTTTTCAAAGCATGTGTGTTTACGTTTATTTATCATCGCTACCGGTTGCCCATATGAGCGACGCCTCCTGAAGAGATTAGTCATTTTAGATTTTTCGGAGCATAGTGCAATGATACAGACAGAGACCTATTCCAGAGTCTCCTCTGGTTCTTTTACGTGCACGGTGTAAAGCACCGACACGAGACCTCAGTGTAATGTCCCATCTGAAAGACTGTTAGTAATACTAGGATCAGACGGGGGGTCAAACCTGCAATCCCTGGATTACCAGTCCAGCGTGTTACCATTGGACTACAGATCCGTCTGTAATTTTCAAAGCATCACATCTGTATCCACCTTTCAAAACACTATCGTGACGTCATACCTTTGTACGTGTAGTCCATTATTATTATTATTATTGGACTGGTGTCAAAATGCCAGAGTATTATATTAAATCCTACGATGTACGAATTTAACAGTTTTAATTAGTATGATCTGTGTTATATAAGTGTGCGTTTTAAGTAAGATATAAGCCTCAGACGGATATGTAGTCCAGTGGTAACACGCTGGACTGGTAATCCAGGGATCGCAGGTTCGATCCCCCGTCTGACCCTAATACAATTAACAGTCTTTCAGATGGGACGTTAAACCGAGGTCTCGTGTCGGTGCTTTACACCGTGCACGTAAAAGAACCAGAGGAGATTCTGGAATGGGTCTCTGTCTGTATCATGCACTATCCTCCAACATCTAAAATAACTAATCTCTTCGGGAGGCGTCGCTCATATGGGCAACCGGTAGCGACGATAAATAAACGTAAAAACACACAAGATATAAGCCTCAAGCGGATCCAATATGCTACGCGCCTCACACAGTCCAATATTTTACATATTGGATCGTTTTCAGCTTATATGCTATACATTGGTTAATACTAAAAAAATCTAAACAGTTTTGTTATTTAATTTGATTTAATCCTTCACCTCTTTGCAATGCTACACAACCACAATCGTGCACAAATCGTATAAATTCATTGAATATGATACAATAGCACAATATTGAGCTAGCCCCGACTGAGCTTCCCACGGCTTGCACGTCGCGGTCTGGGCGCATCTCGCAGCAGCAGCGTAGGGTACTGGGATGTTCTCGTTGTCGAACTTGTAACATGGGACGCGCGCTTTAGCATCGCTGTTTTATGATGATTTTGTGCATTTTGGTAGCGGTTGCTTAGAGATGAAGTAACGTTATTTTCTATTTTTTTAGGTTTTAGCATCCATTTCCCCCATTTTTCATTAAAACTGCGGGCGGCCGATTTGGGCCAAAGGTGCACATAGGTCTTTGGCGAAAAATAAAAGTAAAATGTTAAATTTAGTTCTTTTTCGTCTCAGATTGGCATATGTGCGAGGTAAAATACTAATCAATATATTGTGAGTATTTTACACTGAGACTACACGCACCTGTGGTGTTATCCATTGACTGGAACCGATGCTTGTATTTTAATGAAAAAATACCCGTTAGTAAACAGTTAGCGCTGTTGTAGATAAGCGTGCAACATCTTGACTTGTCAGAGAGTTAATTGTACCAGACATCTGTCACGCTGTCATGCTGTTGTGATTCAAGTAACTGTTTACTCGTTATATCCATTCTATTTTTGAAATAATCATATATTTTATAATTAAGAACATGTTCCATATCACATAGCGTCACATGGGTACTTGATACTCATTAATATATATAATTATTATTTTTTTGAACAATGTTTTACTACAAAGTATATCTATATATTGTCGGTTATTAATGTTCAGAACAGAACAGAAATTGTATTAAGACTTGTACATGGTACATCGTCAAATACATATATACAAATATATATGATGTAAATATATACAACAATTTGATCGTGGTCATGTGGCATATATAATCTGATAATAATAAGAAAATGCATCTAATTATGAGGATGAACAATAATTAATGCTGATATTGGATTTATGTCATATTATTTAAGAGTGTTATTTTAATGTCAACTGCTTTATTATAGAATAGAGCTAAATTATATAGGATATTTCTTTTATTAGATTGCAACAATTCAATAAACTTAAGCATATTTGGTCTAACAAAATAATATTTCTTTATGTAAAGTTTTCTCAAATCTGAATAGCACGGGCAAACAAGTATAAAATGATATTCGTTTTCTAGGTCGTGTGTATTGCAACACAAACAATAGCGTTAATTTTGTGGAATTCTATTTTGTCCATATCTACCAGTATGTATTCGTAATGAATGTGCAGAAATTCTTAATATTGTAATTAAAAAACGTAAGCTATATGGTACAATATCTAGATAAGGTTCATATTCAAATTTTAATTTACAGTTACCATACAAGAAGAACGTATACAATACTTGTGTTGACAACTATCCTATATACATCACAATGCTCCTCATTGAACAATAGTGGTTAACACGTTGGACTGGTAATCCAGGGTTGGCAGGTTCGGTCCCCCCGTCTGATCCTAATCAAATTAACAGTCTTTCAGATTTGATTTGATTCCTTTAAAACTTTAGAAATGTTTACAAGAACTCTTCTTTTATCGGTTGACATAAGACAATTAAATGTCCTTACATTTGGCAAAGATATGGTTGGCGTGTATGGAATATTAGAATATATTTCTTGCATATCAATAAAACATCATATTCAAATTCTATAACATTTAATTGACAGTGTTGGCAAATTCGGTTCAGTACAGTTATTTATTATGCGTCTATTAAATTTAGTCTTGTTACGAAGTGTAAATTATTTGAACCACACAGACTATTGGGGTTTTGGACAAATGATTTCGGGTTCAAAACAACAAAACTAAAACACATTTTTTTTTTAGGAACACTATGATACACTATAGGCTTGACACTACACATACACTTGCTTTGGCCATTCCAAGCAAGCTTTAAAATGACACCCCGTCCGTCACTATCAAGACTATTGGAATGGAATGGCCTAAGAAAAGTATCAAATAGTGTTTCATAGTGTTCTCAAAAACTGTTTTTTAGTTTTGTGGTTTTGAACCCGAAAATATTTGTCCAGACCCGAAACGTCCGTGATTTGAACATCTCTGGAAACAATTTAATACTCGATCAAGCTGAACATGATACTCGCATTATTGTTTGGTTGTATTTTGGAGAGAGCTTAAACTCATTCCCTTTTTTAGAGAGAAAGCTTATTTACACGGAGAATCACTTGCATGCAAGGGAGTTTCAAACAGTTCAAGCGAACAGCAATTAGAAGCTCGGTTAAATTTAACCTGAGAGCTTAACAGTAATTAGAAGCTCTGCTAAATTTAACGTGAGAGCTTGAACAGCACTTAGAAGCTCGGTTAAATTCAACCTGAGAGCTTGAATAGCAATTAGAAACTCGGTTAAATTCAACATGAGAGCTTGAATAGCAATTAGAAACTCGGTTAAATTCAACATGAGAGCTTGAATAGCAATTAGAAACTCGGTTAAATTCAACATGAGAGCTTGAATAGCAATTAGAACTCGGTTAAATTCAACATGAGAGCTTGAATAGCAATTAGAAACTCGGTTAAATTTAACCTGAGAGCTAAAGTAATTAGAAGCTCTGTAATTTAACGTGAGAGCTTGAACACATTAGAAGCTCGGTTAAATTCAACTGAGCTTGAAAGCAATTAGAAACTCGGTTAAATTCATGAGAGCTTGAAAGCAATAGAAGCTCGGTTAAATTGTTTTTGGGTACAGTAATTAGAAGCTCTGCTAAGTTTAACGTGAGAGCTTGAACAGCAATTAGAAGCTCGGTTAAATTTAACCTGAGAGCTAAACAGTAATTAGAAGCTCTGCTAAGTTTAACGTGAGAGCTTGAACAACACTTAGAAGCTCGGTTAAATTCAACTTATGAGCTTGAAGAGCAATTAGAAACTCGGTTAAATTCAACCTGAGAGCTTGAACAGCAATTAGAAACTCGGTTAAATTCAGAGAGCTTGAACAGCGCGTTGTAATTATATATTAATTTTCCATGAGAATGTGAGGCTATATCAGTTGGTTTTCTTAAGTTTTGGCGTGCCATAGTTTCGAGAAACGCTAAGAATCAGACTAGCCTATTTATATGTATATATTTCCAGGCACTATAATGAAAATTGAAAATATTGTATTTGTGCTCGGCGTGATATTGGTAAGTAAATGTCGTTTTTCATATCAAATATGTGTTAATTAAAAACTTTATTATTAATATTGCATTAATTGTATTCACAATATACTGAGCTTAAAATATACCGTTTTTTATATTGCGATTAGTGTTGTTTTGGTCGTGGGGGGGGGTCGTGGGGGGTCGGGGGTTATTGTCGTACAAACAGCTTACATCATATGGTGACTCTCCATCTATTATTGGTGGAGGGGGACCCCGCGTGTGCACCTCCGAACAGTATTTCCGGTATGGACTGATACCCGGCTAGAACCACCTACCTTCCACGAGCCAGCTGGATAGTTTCCTCATATGAAATAATGTTCACATCCCCAGTTGGATTCGAACCTTCAACGATTTGTGGCATAAACCTTTAGAAAATGTGCTACTATATATGAGTGTCGGCAATGTCCGTTCAGTTAATTATGTATAGTGATCGTGTTAACTCGTGTCAAACTCAAGCAAAGAGATGGTGTTGTGTTGTGTTGTTAAATGTACCGACTTACTTTACAATTAGTCTTTGTCTGATGATAGAAACGACTCAGATTCGATTGAGCGACATAGCTGGGTTTTCTATTATCTCCCTTGGCAGACAAAGTCCGATCTATCCCGAAATGTATATTGGTCAATTTAGTTGGAATCCTTTGTTGTTATTGTTGTTCCCTAGTCAGATGTTGTAGTATGATAAATGTGATTTTACCAACATCATGTTAATTAATTGATAGCAAATTATTGCATAAGGTATTCATTTGATATACTGTAGGATGTCTGTCTATATTCAATAATTTAATAAGCATACGATGAGAAAACGGATGAAAAGGAAAAGGAAACAACGGTAAAAACAGAGGAAACCAATTTAGATGACCTTGAAACTTGACACATTTTAATTTGATAAAACGACTATTTTTACATAAAAACATATTCAATGGCTTTGTACAAATAAATAAAATAAATATCAAAGCAAATTAAATAAAAGACATTTACATCATACTACTTAACAGTTGATAATTAAGCTCGGAGATAATTAGAATAAAATACAATATCCTAAAATCAATATAAAACTCGGCTTAATAATAAATATTAAAATATTACATTCATGACTAATAATATAAAACAGTAGTTTTAAGACAAACTGGTGCACTTTTAGTATCTACAGGGTAAAATTAACATCATTTATTTAATGATAGAAAGCTAGCCCAGTCACTGCATTCACTAAAATAGTGCGTACAGATCTCGAAAGTAGTGGACTATCAGTTTCTGCTTAGAATTGTTTTGGGTTTTTTTGAGTTTCTGATGATGAGTGGCAACTCATTCCACAGTTTTGGTCCCTCAGTACAAAAACATCTATCACTAAATGTTTTCTCTTATTGAATGCACAACATAGCACCCACTAACAGAATGGGGCGATCGTAAATTTCCGTTATGGGGTCTGTTTTGTTAGAATCTCTGTAAGGTAGTCAGGAGAATTACCAACTGAGCAGTTGTATATAAAAGTTAGCATTATTTTACGCTTATTTATCGTCGCTAACGGTTATCCATATGAGCGACGCCTCCTGAAGATATTAGTCATTTTAGATTTTGGAGGATAGTGCAATGATACAGACAGAGATCCATTCCAGAGTCTCCTCTGGTTCTTTTACGTGCACAGTGTAAAGCACCGACACGAGACCTCGGTTTAACGTCCCATCTGAAAGACTTGATTGGAACACAAACTTGTCAAGAGAAACTGAATAAACATTTTGCAGCCTATTTTGTTAGTAATTTACCCGCTTCCGGTGATGCGCGCGAGAGAGGAGTTTCCGGTTGTTTACATGTCTTTATTCTGTTCACTTTCAGATCCCGGCTTTAGCACGTAAGTACCCCTTGGTATATTCCGCTCTCTAACTCTTCGTCATTAAAGCCTAATAAAATATTACTGTAAACATATAACAAGATAAGCATGTAACATGGCACTACCTAAAACTTTATCATCAAGTACATACGTATGTTGTATATGTAATTCTTTACGACATTCATTTCATAGGTCTTAATAGTGACACGTTTGCAGAGAAGTGTCCCCCATTAATGTGTTTTTGGGTAACATTTTCAAAAGCGCGCAACTATATCGTAAGTCTATCGTAACAAAACAGTGTAATTTGCTATAGACATAAACGCATATTCACCTCGAAGTCGGGGGAAATGGATTAGATCACGGGAGGAATTGTAGGTATCTAGATTTCAATGTCGTGTTTGATAAGTTCTTTACAAAGACTATTGTATCAAATCAATTCGTTATGGCATTGAAACGTATTGAAGAGTTAATGTAATTAGATTTAAATCTGGCGTAAAGAGGTGATTACATGATGGATCTGTAGTCCAGTGGGAGCACACTGGAATGGTAATCTAGTGATCGCAGGTTCGATCCCCCGTCTGATCCTAATAAAATTAACAGTCTTTCAGATGGGACATTAAACCGAGGTCTCGTGTCGGTGCTGTACGTCGTGCACGTAAACGAACCAGAGGAGACTCTGTCTGTATCATTGCACTATCCTCTAAACATCTAAAATGACTAATCTCTTCAGGAGGCGTCGCTCATATGGGCAACTAGTCCAAATATTTAGACTTGAAAAATGTGACATTTTACTATCTAGGCATTTTTCAAAATAACAGAAAGAAACAATAGTATGTATTGGTTGCCCATTGTCCTATAAATAGTCTTATTTATAGGACAATGGGCAACCGGTAGCGACGATATATAAACGTAAAACACACACACTCGTCTATTTCACTGGTCCTTAGGAATTTAGTTTATACACATTTATTTTAGCTCGATTGCGAAACAAGTTCTTACTACTTATATTAATCACTCTCGAAACCTCATTCCTGATGGAATCCATCGCCACGAGGGAGAGAGAAGAGGCAACGTGGAATTTAAATGCCTTGCCTAAGGGCACACTCGTAACGGCTCCAGCGGGGCTCGAACTCTGGACCTTTCGCACCTGAAGCGAACGCGCATCCACTGCGCTATCACGACTTCCGCCTTAGGTGTTTGGTGGTTCATCAATTGTGGCGGGTGGGGTACGGTAAGGTAAGACATGTGTTGACATATTTAGTGTGATATAAAGTATATATAATCGTCTCCGTCGAGCTAGTTGTTAATGTGTCCGTCTACGGAGCGGGACATCGACGGTTCGAACATCAGGGGTTCATTGCGATCGTTCCGGTTGATGGGCCCTCTTCTAGTTAAATCATCTAGTTAGATCAATCAGAAACGGCTAGTAAGAGAAACAGAGGAGACTCTGGAAAGGATCTTTGTCTGTATAATTCCACAATTGCACCAACATCTAAAATGACTAATCTCTAAACGAGTCGTCAGTCATGTGGGTTTCCGGGAGTGACGATAAATAAGCGTAACAACACACTAACTGTCTGGTGGGAAGTTGTAGCCATTGCCGAATCTATCTATGTAAGCCAACGGACATGTGGCACAGCCCCTGCTGTTGGATAGATGTTACCAGATACTCACGTGGTCCAGTTTGAACAGTATGTAATGGAAATATTGTACATATATTAGACACTCAAATAGTCATAAGTTGGCGCGGATGAAAGCGTAAATGTGGTCATACGTGTGAGAGGAAACCGGAGTACTCGGAGAAAACCCACCTGTCCGATCTGGTGACCACCGTACCATCACACACAGACATTTGATAGACTAGACAAGCTGTGATTGCATCTCACATACTTCCCGGTCCGAGGATCGAACCCGGGTTGCATTGATGAGAAGCGACCACCGTACTATCTCAATACCAATAACTACTATAATAAAGTAAATTATGTGTCTTATATGTTTACAGTAGAGAAACGATGCGAGCTCAGTGCGGATGGATCGTTACTCATACTTACAATACGTCAGGCATCGTCTGCGACGGCAGCTCAAATTGAAGCCATTAATATTGACGACGCTGCAACGCAAGACTGTATATCTACCATGATGACAGAAGGAGGACTGGAGATTCACGAGCTCAGCATATCTGTTGCAATTGATACTCGAGCTCAAGTATCTCCAACATTACAAGCGGCAAATTGTTATACTACCACGGTATTACCAAACTAACGTTTATGACCAATATTGAAACATAGGCACAAAACACACTATTTTTGTATTCAATATTTAAAGTGTAAACTTTGTTTATTTAACAACTTATATTAATCACTCTCGTTGGCGCCGATGAAAACGTAGATGTGGTCATTCGTGTGGGAGGAAACCGAAGTACTGGAAGCTACGGGCATTCATGGTTGGGTAGCGTCACTTTGATATTTTTTGAATAAGTAATGTAAGTTATACGATGATACCACCCTCCGACAACTAGCGTGTGTGAACTTACATACAATGTAATCTCGAGATGGTACCACCCTCCGACATCTAGCGTGTGTGAACTTACATACAATGTAATCTCGAGATGGTACCACCCTCCGACATCTAGCGTGTGTGAACTTACATACAATGTAATCTCGAGATGGTACCACCCTCCGACATCTAGCGTGTGTGAACTTACATACAATGTAATCTCGAGATGGTACCACCCTCCGACATCTAGCGTGTGTGAACTTACATACAATGTAATCTCGAGATGGTACCACCCTCCGACATCTAGCGTGTGTGAACTTACATACAATGTAATCTCGAGATGGTACCACCCTCCGACATCTAGCGTGTGTGAACTTACATACAATGTAATCTCGAGATGGTACCACCCTCCGACATCTAGCGTGTGTGAACTTACATACAATGTAATCTCGAGATGGTACCACCCTCCGACATCTAGCGTGTGTGAACTTACATACAATGTAATCTCGAGATGGTACCACCCTCCGACATCTAGCGTGTGTGAACTTACATACAATGTAATTTCGAGATGATACCACCCTCCGACATCTAGATTTGCGTATTTACCTACATTGGAATCTCCATATTTGACCAAATTTCAGCCACGGACGCGCAACCAGGTATAACCACCGAACTTCTAGCAAGCCAGCTGGATAGCTTCCTCACATGAAATAATTCATCACACACCCGGTGGGATTCGTACTTACAACGATGAGGGTCAAGTGATTTGAATTCGACGACCGTAACCACTCAGCCACCGCCCCCACATCTCTGAAGTTAGAACTGCTATAGTTTAGCACTAAGTCTTAAAGCGACACTACATCGCAAAAAGCAAATTAAATGCATTTTTTTCACGTATAAATGCATTGCTCCTACAAATTATTCTGAATACATTCGAACACTAACATTGAATCAATAAACAGTGTTTTGTGGTCTACAAACTTTCAACGGTGAAAGTAGGATTACATATAACGGTCATCCACGTTCCTGAAATGACATTGTCATTGGAGTCCATACTAAACGCGCGATACTTTCGTTTAGAGATAATTTAACTAAGATTGGTCTACAAATAAATATGCATAGGCACAACTGTGAGATATAACGGTAAAGCTGTACGATAACTCGTGTTATTCAGGATACACGCATTGTATTACGCATGAATGCCGATTTACATTATTTTGTTATGTCAACAAACCGCGTATACGACGCTTGTTTATTTGTTGAAATACTCAGTTTATACCATATAATAGGAAATTAGGTCTGCATTCTGCAGACATTTGCGTTTTCACCGATGTAGTGTCGCTTTAAGAATGTTATGTGAGATGCTGTTGTACATTTATTTTGCAGACTGAAGCTACTACAAGCTTGAGCGTAATTGTACAGGCGCAGGCTGGTGTGTCATTTGCTTCAGATTTTATATATCTGATAGAGTGCGATTCATCTCCTTTATCCCCGCCGGTTGTGGACATCACTGGTGTAGCTGTCACGTAAGTTCTTATTTTGCATGTGTGTTTTACGTTTATTTATCGTCGCTACCGGTTGCACATGTGAGCGACGCCTCCTGAAGAGATTAATCATTTTAGATTTTTGGAGGATAGTGCAATGATACAGACAGAGACCCATTCCAGAGTCTCCTCTGGCTTTTTTACGTGCACGGTGTACAGTACCGACACGAGACATGGGTTTAAAGTCCCATCCGAAAGACTGTTAATTTTATTAGGGTCAGACGGGGGATCGAACCTGCGATCCCTGGATTACCAGTCCAGCGTGTTACCACTGTACTACAGACAGGGGCGTACCCAGCCAATTTTGATGTGGACTCCAAACTAGCACCGATGGTGCGATTGGTGTAGAGGGGTCTGGGGGCCTCCCCCATTAGATTTTTTTTTAAACCTGGACGTCATTTGGTGCACTCTGGCGACTCTGAGAACTAATTATATTCCGATAAATACACTTGGAAAACGTATGTTTTTATACAGCAATTTGTAAACATGTCTGAACTATACTGTACACCAGTGCATCGTCTGAGTTTCATATCTTTAGCTGGGCATGTGTATGAAAAGGGAGTGCATCTACATGTACGTAGATCTACCTGCTTGTGCCTATACTTGTGCTTTTACTTGCAAAGAATTGCTTAGTACTGGAGCTTACCAGGAACACTGTTATCGTATTGTTGAAAGATGGCGTTAAGCTTAATCAAACTGCACATGCATAAATATCTACGCTGTAATTATTAATGTACTGGTAAATGAGGGTTGCGATTTTAATAGTCCGTAGACCTACATAGATACAGACAGTTGAATGCCATAAAGATCTTTAAAGAAAGTCAAGTTTTTTCTCTCCTTCCTGGAGGCAAATGTTGTCATTACAGTATCAATGTCAATTTGTTCGTGCCTATGCTATGTAGCATGGCTAGGCCAGAGAGACGCTCAGTTGTCATAGTAGATCGTAAATAGTTCTTAACTCTACGCATGACACTGAACGACCTCTCAGCAATAGCCGTAGATACAGGCATGGTAATTAGTACAACCAGACGTGTATATATATCTGGGTACAATGCCCTGTTCGTGTTGTCTATGGCGCTCTTCAGATCAACTGGCCTGTCTGCCTCAAGGAGCCACCGTGTCCTCCAACGTGAAACTTCACGACGAAAGCTCTCACGATCGCCTGTGAGGTCTGTGCTGTAGGCGTCGAACACGCTGCCCTCCTGCTGTGGCGTAAAGGCCTGCATCCTGCTTGGGAGTAGGTACTGGGCCAGGAAGCGGTCATTGGCCGATAACAGGCGCTCCTCAATCGCGGTTACCAGGTGGTCTAGGAAGGGGTAGTATAGGGCCCGTTTCCAATACGATGACGTCAGAGTTTTACTCTAGTCTATATACATTACCACAGGTAGTCTACTAGTCTGTAGCCTATTGTAGAAATTCATTTCGCTCACTCGTACGCGCGGTTTTCGTTTTTTTTTTTAAAGATATTTTTTGGTTTTGAAAATGATGTGGACGCCACTGCGTACTTGCGTATAGGCAGTTACGCGCCTGACAGATCTGTCTTATTTTGCACAATTTATATTGCATAATTATATTACATGCACACATGTTGGCCTCATCTCCCCGTGTCATACTCACCAGTATTCCACACCTACTCACCAGTATTCCTCACCTACCCACCAGTATTCCACACCTACTCACCAGTATTCCACACCTACTCACCAGTATTCCACACCTACTCACCAGTATTCCACACCTACTCACCAGTATTCCACACCTACTCACCAGTATTCCACACCTACTCACCAGTATTCCACACCTACTCACCGGTATCCCACACCTACTCACCAGTATTCCACACCTACTCACCAGTATTCCACACCTACTCACCAGTATTCCACACCTACCCACCATTATTCCACACCTACTCACCAGTATTCCACACCTACTCACCAGTATTCCACACCTACTCACCGATTCCACACCTACTCACCAGTATTCCACACCTATCACCAGTATTCCACACCTACTCACCAGTATTCCACACCTACTCACCAGTATTCCACACCTACTCACCAGTATTCCACACCTACTCACCAGTATTCCACACCTACTCACCAGTATTCCACACCTACTCACCAGTATTCCACACCTACTCACCAGTATTCCACACCTACTCACCAGTATTCCACACCTACTCACCAGTATTCCACACCTACCCACCAGTATTCCACACCTACTCACCAGTATTCCACACCTACTCACCAGTATTCCACACCTACCCACCAGTATTCCACACCGACTCACCAGTATTCCACACCTTCCCACCAGTATTCCACACATACTCACCCGTAATCCACACCTACTCATAAGTAATGTGCAATGTTGATTTTGTAACGAATACAATTTTATGATAGCATCTTTATTTTTAGATATTGTGAACAAAATCAGTTTAAACAGGAATATATATTTACGCTGTCGGGTAATAAATAAACATAAGAGTAGGCAACATGGTGTTACACTATTTCAGCATTAGAATTGTGAATTCCTCGAATGACCTGCCACATAGGGAGGTCTCTGCAAACTCTGTTGCCTCATGATTGAACCTCCACTAGAACGTAATATACAAATATGGGACTAAATCTTAAATTCCCATAAAAATTGTAAATGTAAATTGTAAAATAATGGAACTGTAAATTGCAGTAAATGTAAATAGATTGCAGTAAATGTAAATTGTAAATGTGGATTGTAAATGTAAATTGTAAGTTGCAGTAAATGTAAATTGTAGTGTATTTCCTCTCCACAGAAATGTTCTACCAGCAGGGTCTGTTGTAGAGCGTACTGATTCTATCAGTGCCAAGCTTGTCAATAATGCTGGTGAAGACTACACCACTGGAAATGTAGGGGACCAAGTGAAAATACGAGTTACGTACATTATCCCTTCAGGGTTTGTTGAAGGTGAATATCCTGTAGCAATCCGGGTATCTGATGTTAAAGTGGCCGGTACGGCTGCCTTCTCTCCGAGTTATGAGCTGATTACAACAATGGGGTAAGGAATGTCTCTTAATTCGACTCTTCTATACATAGACGTTCTTGTTCTACAGCTGTGCTTTTCGATCTTGTTTTATAAGCATCCAGATATTTTAAAGCAGCATTACATCGTAATAAAGGAAGTTTTGGGTACAATATAAATACTAATGTGTGTGTGTTTACAAAAATCGAAATAGTCGCTCAGAAACGATAACATACCAATAAATTTAAACCGTCGTATACGCGAATTTGTTTATCAACACACGAAATGTAAACACTCACAGCGCGCATGCGTGAAACAACAGAGGATGTAGAAAACAACGTATATATTTTGAACATGAACGACTATCTATCTATCTTCCTCTAATGTCGATCCCCTCGCGGGGATGTAGAAATGTCCCTAAAAGACTTAGCTAACAGAGGTATGAATCAATATATCAAGTAATTTAATTAAAAAAGACAACGTGTGACAAATTGGGACGATGCATTCTGAATGTAAACAAGTGCGGACGATGCGTTCCGGTTGTAAACAAGTGCGTGACCGATCGACTCGGAAAGTCCTACTTTCGGTTTCGAGTTTGTTTTATCGCAAACAACACTGTTTACCAAATGAACATAAGCATACAAAGTATAATGTTAGAATGTGTAGCAGCATTGCTACCCATACGTAAAAATTGAATATTTCAAATATATTATATTTCATACGATGTAATGCTGCCTTAAGAGTCTGCTAGCCATACGTATCCGCTTATTGCCATTACCACATACACTAAGTCGTGGTGAATGTTACATTAGTATCTCTGTCATTTAGTCTTATAACTTGATTCAATGTGGTAGTCCGCCTGCGTGGTCGAGTGGTTACGGTCGCTGACTTGTATACCACTGTAACCTATCATCACTGATGGTCACGGGTTCGAGCCCCGCTCAGGCCGTGTCTCATTTATATGAAAACGTTGCAGTTTCTTACGGAGGTTGGTGCACCCAAGTACTGGTTAACAGCTGGAGCCTGCCCAGGAAAGGTGTTGTTAAGTAAACTGCCCGCCGGCGATATAGCCCGAAATGGTGCTGATGCAGACGTAAAACCCGAAATATAACAATAATATAACCTAATTATGATTCAATGTTGTAACATGTTCTACAGACATCAAACGAAATTGTATTTACACGTACTATCTGTATCGCATTTCAATTTGTAACCCACACAGTTTAAACTTTATTTTATACCGATTGCGAAGCAAGTTCTAACAACTTATATTGACCAGCACCTAATCTTCATAAGTGAAGGAGTGCTGTATAAACAAAGAAGAAGAAGAATCACTCTTGTTGGCGCGGATGAAAGCGTAAATGTGGTAATTCGTGTGGGAGGAAACCGGAGTACTCGGAGAAAACCCACCTGTCCGATCTCGCGACAACCGTACCTTCTCACATACTTCCCAGTCCGAGGATCGAACCCGGGTTGCATTGGTGAGAAGCGAGCGCGCTAACCACTGCACTATTCGGACAGCCACACAGTACAGCACATTTTAAAAGAAACGCCTTACTAACGTCGGTGATATTCGTTCAGAACGATATTATCTATTTCCGCGTTTCAGAAACAAATCAGTTAATAAGTCACTATTACAGTTCCGAGAATTGCGATCATTCACTGAAAACGCTCATTTCTAGTTGTGACATACCGACTTTACTAAACTTAGAATAGTTATCGGCAATTGAAAGTCGTGATGGCGCTGTGGTAGCGCATTCGCTTCAAGTGCGAAAGACCCGGAGTTCGATCCAGCTGTAGCCGTTACGATTGTGCCCTTAGGCAAGGCATTTAAATTCCACATTGCCTCTTCTCTGTCACACGTGGCGATGGATTCCATCAAGAATGAGGTATCAAGAGAGATTAATACAAGTTGTAAGAACTTGTTTCGCAATCGAGCTAAATAAATTTGCATAAAAAAACAATTAACGGCTTAATTAAGTTTTGTTCTTTAACAGATGAATTCCAGGAGTATTTAGTAGGAAATGAGCCACTTTGAATGAAACTTCATTTAGTTCCATAAACGTTGTACATGTATTTCCTGCACAGTCAGCTAATGTCAGTATGAAACCTAGAACTCGTTGATAAATCTCACGAGCATGTGTTTGAAAACTTGCTTTGAAAGATATTGATAAGGTAGAGTTCACAACTTCCATCGAGATACTCTTCAACGCCACTAACGGCATATACTGAGGACATACGGATCTGTACATAGTCCAGCAGTGGTAACACGCTGGACTGGTAATCTGACTTTCAGTTGGGACTTTAAACCGATGTCTCGTGTCGGTGCTGTACACCGTGCACGTAAAATAACCACAGAATACTCTGGAATGGGTCTCTGTCTGTACCATTGCACTATCCTCCAAAATCTAAAATGACTAATCTCTTCAGGAGGAGTCGCTCATATGGGCAACCGGTAGCGATGATAAATAAACGTGTTACATGTATCTGTAACGTTTCACACAGTTTAACCGAGTTTCCAGACAAAACGTTCTTCTGGTTCAACCATTATAGAGAATTACAGAACACTTCTTCTTATTCTCTGTTAATGGCTAAAAGTCCATAATTGAGCTATTATGGCCATGCGTGGGGGGTTAGAACAGTGAGTTAATAGGCCTCCTCAGCTACAATTATTCCACCAAAGAGGTAGTATGATAAAAAAGGTGCAAAATCCTAACACCTTAAACCCTAAAAGCCCTTAAGCCTACAATATGTACACAATAGTGTGCAAAGAGAGGTTAGTAGTTATTAAGAACAAGATAAAAACAAGTGTGTTCTGTTATGGCTTCATCATCGATGCAGCCAGCGCTGACTTAAATCCTGCGATAGAGTCAGCACTGACTACTGAGATGGCAGTATGTTCCATTGAACAACTGTTCTCGGAAAGTATGAGCACTTGAAATAGTCAAATGTTGTGAATGGAATGTGATATACCAAATGGTGGTAATGTCGTGACTCTCTGCAGTAAGGTGTGAGATATTGTGATGGATTGACAGCCACATGATTATTTACCATTTTATAGAACAGAGTAAGCCGGTTTGTTTTTCGTCTACAATTAGCCGTGCTATACTCGTATCTCCGTGAGTTTGAGTAGAGGCCAGATATATCATACGCTGACGACCAAAACGTGAACAGGACAGAGATTAGTCTAATGTTTAAAGAACTTGTTTCGCAATCGAGCTAAACTAGTATTCTATTAACTATGCTATGTAACGTTTTTCTTCAGATGCATTTCAACAACCAACGAAGCTTCACAATTTGGACTAGATAACAGTATGCTTTATAACTCCGTCGCTTCAGATTTAACAACCAAGGTCTTCGATTCCGGTTAGTATCAGAGTCAGCGATTCGTTACCTTCGTTTCTTCTCTTACATTTATGTATTTGTTATGTTATTTATTATGTTATATTTCTGGTTTTACGCCTGCATCAGCACCATTTCGGGCTATATCGCCGGCGGGCAGTTTACTTAACAACACCTTTCCTGGGCAGGCTCCAGCGGTTAACCAGTACTTGGGTGCACCAACCTCCGCAAGAAACTGCCAACTTTTTCATATAAATGAGACACGGTCTGAGTGGGGCTCGAACCCGTGATCTGTGTATTTGTTTGTGTGTTGTTGTTGGGTTAAAGTCGCTCCAACAACTTAGAGCATATGGCGACTCTCCGGCTATTCCCGGTATTGGTACACAATATCAAACTGTGCATTATTTCGTAATACATTTGCATTTTCATGTGACCGAGGTAATAACACTTTTTCTCAAAACTCAAACTCAAGCTCAAATGATTTGATTGGTTGATTCTGAGAATTACTGTCAGCTGAACCAATCAGAAGCTTGAGACCGAGTTTTTGAGATAAGAGAAAGGTTTTATAATCTCGAGGCCTGATCATCTATTTAAAATGCATTGCCTCACTCAGTTCAAACTTATCCAACTATCCAACAGTTCAAAATTCTCTACGTAAGGACAGGCTGATCTGTAATCCAGTGGTAACACGCTGGACTGGTAATCCAGGGATCGCAGATTCAATCCCCCGTCTGACCCTAATAAAATTAACAGTCTTTCAGATGGGACGTTAAACCGAGGTCTCGTGTCGGTGCTTTACACCGTGCACGTAAAAGAACCAGATAAGACACTGGAATGGGTCTCTGTCTGTATCATTGCACTATCCTCCAAATATCTAAACTGATTAATCTCTTCAGGAGGCGTTGCTCATATGGGCAACCGGTAGCGACGATAAATAAACGTAAAACACGCGCATGTTTCAGAGTGTTTAGGCATTAAACATAGCTGTTCGTCGCCCAGACAAAATGTATGACGGAACAGTGTATAAAACATGCATACAATTAAAATATAATACCCGAGAAAAGCCTGACAAATATATAATAAATACAAATACATAGCATGTATATAGCGCAAAAATGAAAAATTATTCTATTGCGCTTCACAATTACAGTTGCAATTTTAAATATTTACACATGAAATAATATAATGGAAATATAAATAAAAAATTATACATATATAGATATAACTAGGATTCTAGTAATTGGATAAGAACATATTTTATCATGATATGTTTATATATTAATTGGTATGATAGTTTGAAATTACATAGCAGCTAACTGAACGTTAACAACTGTAAACGTGTCAGTGTGCAACAGATTTTCTGTAAACAGGAATTTGTTGAATTTGCTGTTGAATTTGTTGGGTTTGGTATGTTTAAGAAATACTTGTAACATAATGTTCTTCAGGTTTGTTTACGATTGCTATGTTCAGCGGACCGGCTCCAAAACAATTCTTCACTAAGCTTACCTACGAGGCCATGTGTGTCACACTGCTTGACAACAGATGCAGCAACCAACAGGTAATATTACACAACAGCCACACTTCAATTACTTGTGTGTACATACGTTTATTTATCGTCGCCCCATTACAAATAGGAGCGACGTCTCCAGACGTTTATCAGTCATTTTATTTGTTTGGAGGATAGTGCAAGATACAGAAGACACTCCAACTGCAGAAGCGTCCCTAGTTCTTTTACATGCCCGGTGTATAACACCAATGCATGGGACCCCATCTGGAAGATTGTTAATATTATTGGGTACAGTGTTTCCAAATTCCCACTGGCATCAAAATAATCTACTACAATATGCAGCTATGGCCCTCGTTCTGTGCATGCCGATACAACATATTGACTTATAGCGAAAATAAGGTACAACTTACATTGAATTTCCATTTTATTTTAACCTTTATTTATTTTACAACGATTACGAAAAGATAGATAGACTATACATGTATGTAAACTAATTGTGGAAGTCGTGATAGTGCAGTGGATGCGCGTTCGCTTCAGGTGCGAAAGATCCGGAGTTCGAGCCCCGCTGGAGCCGTTACGATTGTGCCCTTAGGCAAGACATTTAAATTCCACGTTGCCTCTTCTCTCTTCCTCATGGAGATGGATTCCATCAGGAATGAGGTCTCGAGAGTGATTAATATAAGTTGGCAGAACTTGTTTCGCAATCGCGCTAAAATAAATTTGTATAAACTAACCATGGTTACGATCTACGATCTGTGTATATTACAGCAATATTGCATCGACAATTCCCTAACTAAACGGAGGAGGCGTAGTGCTGATACACCCTCTAATGTCACAACTGGAAGTCTGCATTTTTCTATACCGTTTGAGTTTAGTGGTGCACAAGGTAAGCAGCGGCTATTCAAATGTCAAATTTAACCCGTAACCTTCCAAGTCGCTTTTGCAAACAGCATAGAGCCAGATCAGAAGGCAAACAACGTTCCGTCTGATCTGGCTCTATGCTGTTTGCTATTCGGATAGTGGAGCTCAAACACTTGTCTGAATAGCAAAGAACATAGATTCTGATCAGACGGCTGATCTGGATCTATGTTGTTTACACATTCCATCCACTGTATTCAGGTTAATGATGTTTCACATCTAAATGTGTGATATACGAGTTTCAGTTAGCATTATGAAAAAACATATTAAAGAATTGCCGTCTGCTACAATTTTTTTTAACTATTTATAGCCATTATTTTACCCAGCATGCAAAAAGGTTAATTTATCTATTTCACAAAAAGTTTTAGCTGGAATCACGTAGAGGTGTCAAAGCCAAATGTTGTTGTTTTTTACGTTTATTTATCGTCGCTACCGGTTGCCCATATGAGCGACGCCTCCTGAAGAGATTAGTTATTTTAGATTAAAGCCAAATGTGCAGACCCCTCCTTATATGCATGTAGTAGTCACCATTTATGATCATGCACGTGTGGACTGGTGCGCAGTTTCAGACTGAAAGGTAGCACTGGCTGTCAGATTAGCGCAGTGGATAGCATTCGCTTCTCACCAATGCAACCCGACGTCGATCATCGGACCGGGAAGTGTGTCAAATGATACGGTATTCGCTATATCGGACAGGTGGGTTTCCACCCACACGAATGATTAATATAAGTTGTTAAAGCTAAAGTTGTTTTCCAATCAAATTATTCAAAATTTGTAAAACTAGTATTATTTGTATGTTTTAAATGTAATTTTATTGGACTAAATACTGTTTAAACTAAGCTAAGTTGTTACATCCTGTTTCGCAATCGTTTAACATAAATACAAATAATTGGTATAGTTAGCATGTATTCACTACCTTGTTGGATCTGCTTGCAGATAGACAAAACGCTGGAGCTTCCAATATCAACGGGGAAGCAGAATGTCAATTCCCAGACATGTACTGGATTATCTCCCTTGTCTTAGGAGTACTACTGTTTGTCGTGATGGTGGTGTGCGTGTTCCTCGTGCTGCGCCTGCGCAGAGAACAACATTTCATCAAGAAGACTACCGCGAACACGGGACATAGAAATCCAGGATATAATTAGAACATTATTTACACGATGCATGTTAAAAAACGACTGTAATTTAAGTAAGATATTATACAAGTTACTCCCCCTGTTATATTATAACGCCATTTGCGAATTAAAACGTGTGTAGCTGAAATGACATGTTCGATCGGCACTGATCTATGTTCTATCTATGATAATTCTACTGTTCACGTGTTTGCTGTTCCATCACACATAACATTGCTTCGATAGTATAACTGGCCCTGGCAAAAGTAAACAAAAATGAAATATATTTTATACAAATGTACATGTATATAGATACTCCTCTATTTTAGATCATGTTTAATAATATATTTACATCGCTATTGCATTTCCTTCGATGCTATTGCATTTCCATCGATGCTATTGCATTTCCACCGATGCTATTGCATTTCCATCGATGCTATTGCATTTCCTTCGATGCTATTGCATTTCCATCGATGCTATTGCATTTCCATCGATGCTATTGCATTTCCACCGATGCTATTGCATTTCCTTCGATGCTATTGAATTTCCTTCGATGCTATTGCATTCCCTTCGATGCTATTGCATTTCCTTCGATGCTATTGCATTTCCATCG
Source organism: Archivesica marissinica (assembly GCA_014843695.1). NCBI lineage: Eukaryota > Metazoa > Mollusca > Bivalvia > Venerida > Vesicomyidae > Archivesica > Archivesica marissinica. The sequence goes on from CM026397.1 coordinate 49,464,663, forward strand.
ATGCTATTGCATTTCCTTCGATGCTATTGCATTTCCATCGATGCTATTGCATTTCCATCGATGCTATTGCATTTCCTTCGATGCTATTGCATTTTCTTCGTATTGCATTTCCTTCGATGCTATTGCATTTCCTTCGTATTGCATTTCCAGCGATGCTATTGCATTTCCTTCGATGCTATTGCATTTCCTTTCGATGCTATTGCATTCCCTTCGATGCTATTGCATTTCCTTCGATGCTATTGCATTTCCTTCGATGCTATTGCATTTCCATCGATGCTATTGCATTTCCTTCGATGCTATTGCATTTCCATCGATGCTATTGCATTTCCTTCGATGCTATTGCATTTCCTTCGATGCTATTGTATTTCCATCGATGCTATTGCATTTCCACCGATGCTATTGCATTTCCATCGATGCTATTGCATTTCCATCGATGCTATTGCATTTCCTTCGATACTATTGCATTTCCATCGATGCTATTGCATTCCCTTTGATGCTATTGCATTTCCTTCGTATTGCATTTCCATCGATGCTATTGCATTTCCTTCGATGCTATTGCATTTCCATCGATGCTATTGCATTTCCATCGATGCTATTGCATTTCCTTCCATGCTATTGCATTTCCTTCGATGCTATTGCATTTCCTTCGATGCTATTGCATTCCCTTCGATGCTATTGCATTTCCTTCAATGCTATTGCATTTCCATCGATGCTATTGCATTCCCTTCAATGCTATTGCATTTCCTTCGATGCTATTGCATTTCCATCGATGCTATTGCATTTCCTTCGATGCTATTGCATTTCCATCGATGCTATTGCATTTTCTTCGATGCTATTGCATTTCCTTCGATGCTATTGCATTTCCATCGATGCTATTGCATTTCCTTCGTATTGCATTTCCTTCAATGAATGTATGTGTCCTGAGTGTGTAATATTTCGTATGAGGCTCCCCAACTATTGATATGGAGCGGAGTTACGGGCATGCGCACTCGCAGTAACACAACGTTCGTCGCGAGAAAATGCTTGTCTTACAGTTTACGTTGTTCCAAGGATCATCTAATTATTAGATCGCAAATTTGGACTAAATACCTTTTAATTGAAAAGTGTGATCTATTTTTCTTTGTTTCATTAAAAAGAATAATTAATGTAAATATAAGTAATGAATCGGGTCCAATTACACTATCTAACCATTGTTAAGACCGCCTGTGTACCAATGTATTATAAATGTATAGACAGTATTTTGTGGTTAAGGTCGCTGACTTGTATACCACTGTCATATTTGATGGTCACTGGTTCGCGCCCCGCTCAGACCGTGTCTCATTTATATGAAACAGTTGGCAGTTTCTTACGGAGGTTGGTGCACCAAGTACTGGTTAAACGCTGGAGCCTGCCCGGGAAAGGTGTTGTTAGGTGGTAAACTGCCCGTCGCTCAAATGGGAAACCGGTAGCAACGATAAATAAACTTAAATAAAAAAATGTATGAAACATCTGATTTCATTAACATTGTCTAGTCAACCCTTTGCATAGGCAGATAAAAATCACTTTTGCAAACAGCATAGAGCCAGATCACACAGCACAGAACGTGCCGTCTGATCTGGCTCTATGCTGTTTACTATTAGGACAGTGGAGTTAACGCTCTTGACTGAATAGCAAACAACATAGATCCTGATCAGACGCAGTGCTATGCCATGGCTGATCTAGATCAATGTTGTTTGCAAATGTGATTTTATTTACTCAGCAGGCAAAGGGTTAATATTAATTGCTTGTACAACAGGAATTCAAAGCTGCATCGATTTAACCCTTTCATCACCACAGACCTCTAAATTGGCTTACAAAAAAGTGTAGATCCAGATGAGCCGGCTCGTGACGAGCCGTCTCATCAGGATCTGCACTTTTTTCAAGTAATATAACTATTTTTAGAATTTTTTTTACCCATTTTGATAAATGAACTGATCCAAATGTAATTTTGTTATTAATTTATTGGTCTACAAATATCATGGACCAGTCCATGTCAGTTACTTGGGGTTGAATGGGTTAATATAACAAAAATAATAATTATGGATGTAGGGTTTGAGGGAAAATATTGTTTTTGTAATTATTCTAAAATCTTTGCTCTATAGATGTGAACATATCAGTCACATACGTCATGCAGTTTCATTAGAAATATTATTCCAGTGGTAACACGCTGGACTGGTAATCTGACCCTAATAAAATTAACAGTCTTTCAGATGGGACGTTAAACCGAGGTCTCGTGTCTGTGCTTTACACCGTGCACGTAAAAGAACCAGAGGAGATTCTGGAATGGGTCTCTTTCTGTATCATGCACTATCTTCCAAAATCTAAAATAACTAATCTCTTCAGGAGGCGTCGCTCATATGGGCAACCGGTAGCGACTATAAATAAACGTAAAAACACATTAGAAATATATTCAGAATTTTCAGTCACAATTAAGAAAAACAATTATTTGAACTATTTAATGTCTTTATTCTACCCAGCATGCAAAGAATTAAATAGTCTACACGAGACTTCCGTTATTATTGGTCAGTGGGGTAAGCATAAGACATATCGTCGAGACTTCAAACGTCTGTAGTTGCACAAGCTGTCCAATTAGTGTATTGGTTTGAACGTTCACTTATCATCAATCCAACGGCCTGTCGAAGGTCGATGGTTCTACCTGGGAGCATGAAACGCTTCTCGGAGGGGCCCCGGGGACCTTCCTCCACCAATAGAAGCTGGAAAGGTATGAAATAACAGGGCTCATTCTAGAGGGCGATTTGGGCGAAATAGTCGCCATAGGGACCCTGACTTCGCTCCCTGAAAAAATAATTAAACAAAAAACATTATTTTTTTACAATTTTCATACAAAATGTTGTCCATTAAGCTACACTGGCTCATTATAAAGCACTCCTTCTATTTAACTGTTGTATTTAATGGTGATACTGTGCATTTTAACCATATTTTGTTGAAATATATTAAATAACACCATTCACAATATTTAGTATACATTAGTCATTGGTTGTCCGATTAGCACAGTGGTTAGTGCCCTTGTTTCTTGAATTTTCAATATTGCTATACATTGTGATTGTATCATGAATGAGATAGGGATCCAATTAGTGTAACGGTTAAGCAAGCTCGCTTCTCACCAATGCAACCCGGGTTCGATCCTCGGACCGGTGAGTATGTGAGATGGTACAGTGGTCGCCAGATCAGACAGGTGGGTTTTCTCCGGGTACTCCCAAATGAATGACAATATCTATGCTTTCATATGCGCCAACGAGAGTGATTACTATAAGTTGTTAATACCCATTTCGCAATCGTTGTAAAATAAATAAAGTTTAAACATACAGCTGCTTCCGTAAAAATTGACCGTATTTAAACTTCTAAAAAACAACTTTAAACATGAAAGGTGTCTATCGTTCATCACTTACAGGCAGGTTCACCTATATAAACTGGCAACACAGCAAAAAAAAAAAAATCAACTATTTTTATGACATGAAAGATACGTGGATGATAGTATATTCGGATGAGGTATTTTCGGTTGCTCGCTTGCTTTGCCTTTATGCAGATATATTTGGTCGGTCGGTCGCTCACTTGCTTTGCCTTCATGCAGGTATATTCGGTCACTCGCTTGCTTTGCCTTCATACAGGTATATTCGGTCGCTCGCCTGCTTTGGCTTCATGCAGGTGTTTGCCTTCATACAGGTATATTCGGTCGCTCGCCTGCTTTGCCTTCATACAGGTATATTCGGTCGCTCGCCTGCTTTGGCTTCATGCAGGTGTTTGCCTTCATACAGGTATATTCGATCGCTCGCCTGCTTTGGCTTCATGCAGGTGTTTGCATTCATACAGGTATATTCGGTCGCTCGCCTGCTTTGCCTTCATACAGATATATTCGGTCGCTCGCCTGCTTTGTCTTCAATGCAGGCAGGTCAATATGAACAGGAAGCACATATATATATATATATATATATATATATACATACTTTTCATACCATTATAATTGTTTTTGGTGAGTATTGGACAAGCTTCTATGGAAGTGCTTTTAATTGTATTAACTATAGTATATTAAAGCGACATTACATCGCAGAAAGCCAAATAAACGCATTTTATCATGTATAAAAATGCATTGCTACTACAAATACATTCGAACACTAACATTGAATCAATAAACAATGATAGTTTGTCTAGACATTTTCAAAACTAAAATTAAGATTTCATATAACGGTCATCTACGCTCCTGAATTGGCGTTTGTTATTGGAAAAGAAAGCCCTATGGCCAACATATAAATCGATTAGGCAGCGCCACCCCGATAGTAAGTCGTACTAGCATACCCAGCTAAAGTTATCAGGGATAACGAGGTAATTTTAGACAGATTCCCCGATTGGGACATAGTTATGAAATCACATGTAAAAACAGCTGATCGAAATGACAGATATAAAAATAGAACAAAATCTAGGTCGCGGAGTAATTCGCCTATGCTGCGCAGTGCACCAATGAACAGTACTGCAAACGCGGTCACCCATAATAGCCCCGCCTTTCCTCGGGGAAACAGTGATATAAAGCAGGCGGGTGCGCACCACCAGGGGCGCAGGAATTCTAGTTCCCCCATCCATCAAAACCACCGGCAACGTCGGCAATCCACTTCTACTTCTCGACGAGTACCCGACTCACCGCTTTCCCAGCGCGGCCGCGCTCAAGAAAGAAAACACGCCACTCCTAAGGCTACTAGAGAACCTGGGGATACGCCAATCGCTAGACCCTGGGACAGGAACTTTTCCGGCTCATCTCAAGTGAAACCACCAAATGGCAACAATAAATAGGACAAAAGGGGGAAATCTTCAGATACACCTAATGTGTTCCCTAAAACTGAGTTAGCATTTTGTGCCCTGAATGTAAACGGACTTAAAAAACGATTGGATTACCCTGAATTCGTTGAATTTATTCATCACCATGATCTTTTCTGTGCTTTAGAAACACATTTGGACGCTACTGATCTGGTTGATATCGATGACTTTGTTTTCTTGGCAAAAAATCGTACTCAAGAATACAAACGAAAATCTGGCGGAATAGGGATATACGTAAGAGAAAAGTACTCGAAATATGTAAAAGTTATCCCAAACAATAATGATTATATTTTGTGGGTCTCTATCGACAAACAGTTGCTACAGCTTTCAGAAAATGCTATTCTAGGTGTCATTTATTTACCACCTGACACCTCTCGTTTTTTAAACGACATCGATATTAATAGTTTTGAAACTGAGGTTATTACTACGTGTAGTTTGCATAAATATGTTTTTCTTGCTGGCGATGTAAATGCCAGAGTCGCAGAATTGACTGATTTTATTCCGTCAGACCCATTCTTAAATGATTTATTTAGCATTGATGATGAATCATTGTCCCATTTTGATAAATATAACATTCAATTACATTGAATAGAAAATCAAAGGACAAGAAAACTAACCCAAATGGTTTAATGTTAATTGAATTGTGTAGAAATAACAATTTGTTTCTTGTTAATGGTCGATTTGGACAAGACACACTAGGGGATTTTACTTTTCGAGACAAGTCGGTCATTGATTATCTTTTTTTAACTGCTGACTGCTTTGCGCATCTAAATAGTTTTCAAATTATTGAAACAGATACACTTTTCTCGGATGGACATAATGCACTATATTGGACGATTAAGTTGCAAAATAAATTTAGTCAAAAAGATAACCATGATTTGGGCAAAAATAAAAAACCAAAATGGAGAGACGACAAAATATTAAATTTTCAGCAACATATCGACGTTAACCATTTAAACAGTATTTTCAGTATGTTATCAATCGACAACCCTGATACACAGCAGAATATTGAATCTGTAACGAATGAAATTAGAATTCTATTTGAAAAATCTGCATCCGAAACGTTTCCGACAACTAGCAACTTTATTCCACGTCACACAAATAAACCCTGGTTCGGTCCCAGATGCATTAGTGCAAGGCAAAATTACCACAGTGCAAAATCTGAGTATCGACTTAATCGTACTGAAGATAATAAATTGCGTTTGAAAAATGCTAGTAAGGAATACAAGCGTACAATGAACTATTACATTAGCAAGTTTAAACATACAAATGCAAGTAAATTAAGGAACATGTATTCTAATAACCCAAAACAATATTGGAACTTTCTTAAAGGGCTTAAACCAAAATCTAAGATTGATGGATCACCAAAAATAAATGATTTTTTCGAACACTTTAAACGTATAAATACAAACCCTCACTTTGCAGATGAAAACAATCAATTCATAACCAATGACTTTTTAGAGAATTCAAACCAATATCTTAACTCAAAAATTACCGACCAAGAAATCCTAAAGTGTATCAATAAATTAAATAATGGTAAAGCGTCTAGCCCGACAGACAACATCCTAAACGAATATATTAAAGCCACAAAAGACTCCCTATTACCCATATATAACCGCCTATTTAACTGTATCCTAGACTCAGGAATCGTACCAAGATCGTGGCTAGAAGGCTCTATAATTCCAATATATAAAAATAAAGGAGATCCTGGTGACACAGGATCATACAGACCAATTACAATACTATCATGCCTAGGTAAACTATTCACAGCTGTACTTAATCTTAGACTAACAAGCTATGTTGAAGACTCCCAATTATTAAATGAAAATCAGGCAGGGTTTAGAAACGGATACTCGTGTTCTGATCATATTTTTACATTACACTCCCTTGTTGAAATACTTAAGAAACGAAAACAGAAGTTATTCTGTTCCTTTATAGATTTTTCACAATGTTTTGATAAAATATGGCGTTTCGGTTTATGGCACAAGCTTTTGCAAAATTTTATTAATGGTAAGTTGTTCCAGGTTATATATAATATGTATCAGAATATAAAATCATGTGTAACCCATAATGGTAACCAATCGCCATTCTTCTCATCAGAAATCGGTGTCCGGCAGGGTGAAAACTTAAGCCCGATCCTCTTCTCTTTATATTTAAACGACCTACAGTCACATCTGGAAGCAAACGGTGCCGTTGGCATACAGCTTGAGGACACGTTCAGTGATGAAACTTGGCTTAAACTACTACTTCTGCTTTACGCAGACGACACCGTCATTGTTTCCAATAACCCTGTCGACTTTCAAAACTGCCTGAATCATTTTAATAATTACTGTGCCCAATGGAAATTAGTAGTAAACCCATATAAAACAAAAGTAATTGTTTTTGGAGCTAGGAACCTTAATAACTTTGACTTTAAATTAGGTGACCAAGGTCTTGAAATCACAGACAATTATCACTACCTTGGTGTTACACTCTCTAGTAATGGATCTTTTTTGAAGGCTAGAAAACATGTTACCCAGCAGGCAAATAAAGCAATGCACTTACTTTTTACTAAGTCTAATAATGCAGACTTACCGCCAGATTTAATTATTAAACTATTCGATCACACTGTAGTACCCATACTAACATATGGATCAGAGGTATTTGGCTACGAAAATCTAGATTTACAACAAAAAGTGCATAATTCATTTCTCAGGCGAATAACCAACGCCCGAAAAAGTACACCTAGGTATATGTTATTTGGAGAACTTGGTAGATACCCTATATCTATCATTGCACATACAAAAATGATATCTTTTTGGACGAGGATATTACTTGGAAAAGAAAACAAGTTGTCATTATTGATATATAGGTACATGATTAATCAACCTGATACAAATTTCCGATGGATCAGTAAAATAAAAGAAATCCTAAATTCTGTAGGTAGACCTGATCTTTGGCTTAACCAAACTACCTTAATTAATAAAAGTACCCATAAGCATATACAGAAAATATTAATAGACCAATATAAGCAGCATTGGCATAGCCAAATGCAACTATCAAACAAGGGTAAAATTTATAATTCTTTTAAACAGGCATTAGAATATGAAAAATATTTCAACATTATCACTAAACAAGACTATTTGACACTCTTCAGATATCGTACCTGTAACAATCGCCTTCCTCTGGAAACATCCAGATGGGGAGGAACAGCCTTCCTAGATAGTATTTGTAGGTTATGTAATAACGGGGAAGTTGGCTCTGAGCAACACTATCTGCTTAAATGCGACTACTTTACACAAGATTGGAATACCTATCTGCACGACTTTGTGTTGTCAGACAACATACATTGTTTCTCCAAGATATTAAATACATCATCTGAAACTGCCCTGGTAAATCTTAGTAAATTTACTCGTATTACCATGTCTAAATTTTGTTAGTAATTTTTTAAAGCTTCGCAAGTTGGACATATTACGATATTTGATAGGTATTGCATTAATTATTCAAATCTTATTACATATACTTACCACTTTATGGTTCGCAAAAATTGATAATCCATAACGAAAGTATAATTAACCCTACTGAAATTCATCATTAGATTCATATTGTGATATTTAAAAACGCCTGATACATATACTCTTGCCGAATATTATACAAAACCTCATTATATTCCACAAACGGGAAGAAAATCCAACAAAAGCTATAATCACAAAACTATAGATACATTTTATCCCGTACTCTATGACCGTGGGAAAAATATTAGACTCATTACGAGACCAATTTACCCAACTCATAAATACTAATCCGCACGATGGGATTATGTTGTCTACTACGTGAGTCAGTATGATAGTAAAATTATTTTCATTCATTACACGTCACCAGGCCAATAACAATCGATTGACCTTTCATCCCAAAATGACAAACAATCCGACAGAGAATAAGTATATTAACTATTATATCCCACTCTTTAAATATTATATTTGTCTTTCGTTTTATATCATTTAGACGTAATAGTGGAACTATGTCGTGAATAATATTGTATTTGTATGTAAAATTTGGATACACGAAGAAGAATCCCCCAGCATATTTCTATACATTATTATGCATGATATGATTGTTTATACAACTGCTTTCATTTCAGGTCATTCCCGGAAGCACCACGTGGCTAAATATTTGTTTCTGTTATATACCCTCATGTTGTACACATGTACCTGAGAGAATAAAAGTATATGTCTGTCCTGTCTGTCGGAGGGAGTCATTACTAAGCGCGTAATACTGTCATTTAGAGATCACTTTACTAAGATTAGTCTACAAATAAATATGCATTGGTACACGTTTGCGATATAACGGTAAATCTGTACCATAAATCGTGTTATTTATGACACACAGGTTGTATTACGCATGGATATTGACCCTATTTACATTGTTTTGATATGTCAACAAACCACGTATACGACATTTGTTTATTAGTTGAAATACTCAGTTTTTTAAGGCAAATATTTGGGGAAAAATTATACCATATAATAGGAAATTACATTTTGTAGAATTTGCGTTTTCACCGATGTAGTGTCCCTTTAACTGTATGTGTATTGTGTATTAACCGGTGTGTATATATTTATTCTGCAATACTTAGTCTGTTATTTATTAATTGCATTGCTAGACTGCCGATAGATGTCCCAGCAAAGGTTAAACTATAGAAACGTGCACATTTAAATCATGGGATGAGGTCCCAAAACGAAGGATAAACCATAGAAACGTGCACATATGATCACAGAAGGAGGTCCCAAAACGAAGGATAAACCATAGAAACGTGCACATATGATCACAGAAGGAGGTCCCAAAACGAAGGATAAACCATAGAAACGTGCACATATGATCACAGAAGGAGGTCCCAAAACGAAGGATAAACCATAGAAACGTGCACATATGATCACAGAAGGAGGTCCCAAAACGAAGGATAAACCATAGAAACGTGCACATATGATCACAGAAGGAGGTCCCAAAACGAAGGATAAACCATAGAAACGTGCACATATGATCACAGAAGGAGGTCCCAAAACGAAGGATAAACCATAGAAACGTGCACATATGATCACAGAAGGAGGTCCCAAAACGAAGGATAAACCATAGAAACGTGCACATATGATCACAGAAGGAGGTCCCAAAACGAAGGATAAACCATAGAAACGTGCACATATGATCACAGAAGGAGGTCCCAAAACGAAGGATAAACCATAGAAATGTGCACATATGATCACAGGAGGAGGTCCCAAAATGAAGGATAAACCATAGAAATGTGCACATATGATCACAGGAGGTCCCAAAACGAAGGATAAACCATAGAAATGTGCACATATGATCACAGAATGAGGTCCCAAAACGAAGGATAAACCATAGAAATGTGCACATATGATCACAGGAATGAGGTCCCAAAACGAAGGATAGTTTATACAAGTTTACTTTAGTTCGATTGCGAAACAAGTTCTTACAGCTTATATTAATCGCTCGCGAGATCACATTCCTGATAGAATCCATCGCCACGAGGGAGAAAGAGGAGGCCATGTGGATTTGACTTGCTTAACGACACCACCACCGTGGTTCAGATGAGGCTCAAACTCACAACCTCTCCCTTAGATGGCAGACAAAGTATTCATTACATCACAGAGACTAATATGGATAATATGAATAAAAATGAATATAATTTTAACATCTATTTTTTTTTATTGTTATGCTAGATAGTGAAAACATCATCAAAAGACAAAATGTGGGCAGAGATATACACATAGCTAAATGAATATTGCACGTTGTACAAGCTAAACCATAACAGATTCAACAGAAATACACAGTCATATATTATATAAATATTGTATTTTCTAAGTGAGCAATATGAACAATATCACCCCTATAACATGAATACTAACTGAGGCATCAGCCGAGGTTAATATTCATGTTTCGAGGGGCGATAGTTTTATTATAACAAACCTAGGTACAAGTACATGGACAGAACACTGGTTATAGCAAACAATCAGAAAACTGGTTATAGCAAACAATCAGGAAACTGGTTATTGCAAACAATCAGAAAACTGGTTATTGCAAACAATCAGAAAACTGGTTATAGCAAACAATCAGAAAACTGGTTATAGCAAACAATCAGGAAACTGGTTATTGCAAACAATCAGGAAACTGGTTATAGCAAACAATCAGAAAACTGGTTATAGCAAACAATCAGAAAACTGGTTATAGCAAACAATCAGAAAACTGGTTATAGCAAACAATCAGAAAACTGGTTATAGCAAACAATCAGGAAACTGGTTATTGCAAACAATCAGGAAACTGGTTATAGCAAACAATCAGAAAACTGGTTATAGCAAACAATCAGAAAACTGGTTATAGCAAACAATCAGAAAACTGGTTATAGCAAACAATCAGAAAACTGGTTATAGCAAACAATCAGGAAACTGGTTATTGCAAACAATCAGGAAACTGGTTATAGCAAACAATCAGAAAACTGGTTATAGCAAACAATCAGAAAACTGGTTATTGCAAACAATCAGAAAACTGGTAATTGCAAACAATCAGGAAACTGGTTATAGCAAACAATCAGAAAACTGGTTATAGCAAACAATCAGGAAACTGGTTATAGCAAACAATCAGAAAACTGGTTATTGCAAACAATCAGAAAACTGGTTATTGCAAACAATCAGGAAACTGGTTATAGCAAACAATCAGGAAACTGGTTATTGCAAACAATCAGGAAACTGGTTATAGCAAACAATCAGGAAACTGGTTATTGCAAACAATCAGGAAACTGGTTATAGCAAAGAATCAGAAAACTGGTTATTGCAAACAATCAGAAAACTGGTTATAGCAAACAATCAAGAAACTGGTTATAGCAAATAATCAGAAAACTGGTTATTGCAAACAATCAGAAAACTGGTTATAGCAAACAATCAGGAAACTGGTTATTGCAAACAATCAGAAAACTGGTTATTGCAAACAATCAGAAAACTGGTTATTGCAAACAATCAGAAAACTGGTTATAGTAAACAATCAGAAAACTGGTTATAGCAAACAATCAGAAAACTGGTTATTGCAAACAATCAGGAAACTGGTTATAGCAAACAATCAGGAAACTGGTTATTGCAAACAATCAGAAAACTGGTTATTGCAAACAATCAGGAAACTGGTTATAGCAAACAATCAGGAAACTGGTTATTGCAAACAATCAGGAAACTGGTTATAGCAAACAATCAGAAAACTGGTTATTGCAAACAATCAGAAAACTGGTTATAGCAAACAATCAAGAAACTGGTTATAGCAAACAATCAGAAAACTGGTTATTGCAAACAATCAGAAAACTGGTTATAGCAAACAATCAGGAAACTGGTTATTGCAAACAATCAGAAAACTGGTTATTGCAAACAATCAGAAAACTGGTTATTGCAAACAATCAGAAAACTGGTTATAGTAAACAATCAGAAAACTGGTTATTGCAAACAATCAGAAAACTGGTTATAGCAAACAATCAGAAAACTGGTTATTGCAAACAATCAGAAAACTGGTTATAGCAAACAATCAGAAAACTGGTTATAGCAAACAATCAGAAAACTGGTTATTGCAAACAATCAGAAAACTGGTTATTGCAAACAATCAGAAAACTGGTTATTGCAAACAATCAGAAAACTGGTTATTGCAAACAATCAGTATTCAAGTTGACTATTTATATAATCCTAGAGTAGTGGATTGTATACAGAAAAAACGAATAAGAACAGATGGAATATTAAAGCAGCATTACATCGTAATAAAGGATGTTTTGGGTAAAATATAAATACTAATGTGTGTGTGTTTACAAAAATCGAAATAGTCGCTCAGAAACGATAAAATTCCAATAAATTTAAACCGTCGTATACGCGAATTTGTTGATCAACACACAAAATGTCAACACGCACAGTGCGCATGAGTGAAACAACACAGGATGTAGAAAACAACGTATATATTTTGAACATGAAAGACTATCTATCTATCTTCCTCTAATGTCGAACCCCTCGCGGGAATATAGATATGTCCCTAAAAGACTTAGCTAACAGAGGTATGAATCAACATATCAAGTAATTTAATTAAAAAAGACAACGTGGGACAAAATGGGACGATGCATTCCGAATGTAAACAAGTGCGGACGATGCGTTCCGGTTGTAAACAAGTGCGTTACCGATTTGAATTTTTCAAATATCTTTTATTTAATACGATGTAATGCTGCTTTAAACTAGGTAGATGTTAGCAATAGAAATAGCTAGAGATTAGAAGCTTTTATATATGGATTTGAATAAATGTCTACTTATTAAGACAGGCGCTTTGTTTTGAGCAATATCCTAATAAGCGTTTTACTGATTCAGACATGAAACCAAAGGTAGTCCATATTATCTCGGAGGTGAATAGTAGATATTATTGACTGTTGGCCAATGGAAATATTGCATTGAACTCTAGGTAAAATTAACCCGTTCCTTCATAGAGATTTAGGTTAATATACTATTATATCTCCATGCAAACAACAGCCATTTAGCTATCATGCAGTGTGATAAGTACTCGCCATATCTATCCCACCTCCATAGATATTACTTTAATATACTATTATATCTCCATACAAATGACAGCCATTTAGCTATCATGCAGTGAATAAGTAGTCGCCATATCTATCCCACCTCCATAGATACTATTGGGTCTACACAAGATTCTGGCCTTTACTATGGACATTGGTTTGGCTACTACATTGTCAATGTATGTCGTATTGGTAATGGCGTAGGTGCTTCTATGAGGGAAAGGGTTCGTATATATACTATAGCCATACAAACTAGGTTCAATACAGCCTGATTACGGTCGAAACGTGTATGTTGCTCTGTACATGAAAATGATATACATCTTAATATAACCCTTTGCATGCTAGCGGCAGATAAAATCTGATTAGACTATCTAACCATTGTTTAGACTATCTAACCATTGTTTAGACTATCTAACCATTGTTTAGACTATCTAACCATTGTTTAGACTATCTAACCATTGCTTAGACTATCTAACCATTGTTTAGACTATCTAACCATTGTTTAGACTATCTAACAATTGTTTAGACTATCTAACAATTGTAACTATTTATGCAAATTTATTTTAGCTCAATTGCGAAACAAGTTCTTTCAACTTAAATTAATCACTCTCGAGACCTGATTCCTTATGGAATCTATCGCGATGAGGGAGAGAGAAGAGGCAACGTGGAATTTAAATGCCTTGCCTAAGGGCACAATCGTAACGGCTCCAGCGGGGCTCGAACTCCAGACCTTTCGCACCTAAAGCGAACGCGCATCCACTGCGCTATCATGACTTCCACCTCGATCTTGAACCGACATTGGCTGATACATTGTTTAGATACGGTTAACATAGGCCTGAAATCATTTTAAACTTGGTGGTGGGTAAAAATTCCAACAAGATCGAGATACTAGCCCTGTGCTGTTGAACATATACATGTGTGTATACATACAGGTTTTGTGTAATTTCATCCAACAATGATCAACTGGCATAATTGAACACATGTGTGGTTGTTACCAGAGTATTGACTGCCAATTGAACACATGTGTGGTTGTTACCAGAATATTGACTGCCAATTGAACACATGTGTGGTTGTTACTAGAGTATTGACTGCCAATTGAACACATGTGTGGTTGTTACCAGAGTATTGACTGCCAATTAAACACATGTGTGGTTGTTACTAGAGTATTGACTGCCAATTGAACACATGTGTGGTTGTTACCAGAGTATTGACTGCCAATTGAACACATGTGTGGTTGTTACCAGAGTATTGACTGCCAATTGAACACATGTGTGGTTGTTACTAGAGTATTGACTGCCAATTGAACACATGTGTGGTTGTTACTAGAGTATTGACTGCCAATTGAACACATGTGTGGTTGTTACTAGAGTATTGACTGCCAATTGAACACATGTGTGGTTGTTACCAGAGTATTGACTGCCAATTGAACACATGTGTGGTTGTTACCAGAGTATTGACTGCCAATTGAACACATGTGTGGTTGTTACCAGAGTATTGACTGCCAATTGAACACATGTGTGGTTGTTACCAGAGTATTGACTGCCAATTGAACACATGTGTGGTTGTTACCAGAGTATTGACTGCCAATTGAACACATGTGTGGTTGTTACCAGAGTATTGACTGCCAATTAAACACATGTGTGGTTGTTACCAGAGTATTGACTGCCAATTGAACACATGTGTGGTTGTTACCAGAGTATTGACTGCCAATTGAACACATGTGTGGTTGTTACCAGAGTATTGACTGCCAATTGAACACATGTGTGGTTGTTACCAGAGTATTGACTGCCAATTGAACACATGTGTGGTTGTTACCAGAGTATTGACTGCCAATTGAACACATGTGTGGTTGTTACCAGAGTATTGACTGCCAATTGAACACATGTGTGGTTGTTACCAGAGTATTGACTGCCAATTGAACACATGTGTGGTTGTTACCAGAGTATTGACTGCCAATTGAACACATGTGTGGTTGTTACCAGAGTATTGACTGCCAATTGAACACATGTGTGGTTGTTACCAGAGTATTGACTGCCAATTGAACACATGTGTGGTTGTTACCAGAGTATTGACTGCCAATTGAACACATGTGTGGTTGTTACCAGAGTATTGACTGCCAATTGAACACATGTGTGGTTGTTACCAGAGTATTGACTGCCAATTGAACACATGTGTGGTTGTTACAGAGTATTGACTGCCAATTGAACACATGTGTGGTTGTTACCAGAGAATTGACTGCCAATTGAACACATGTGTGGTTGTTACAGAGTATTGACTGCCAATTGAACACATGTGTGGTTGTTACAGAGTATTGACTGCCAATTGAACACATGTGTGGTTGTTACCAGAGAATTGACTGCCAATTGTCGTCACATAATGCTAAAAGCATTTACAGAGAATGAATACTTTTTTTTTTTTTAAATTTTTTGTGAGGCCCCTTTTCGGGTAACCTCGCTTATTTCTTTCTTGTATGTACATAAAAAGCATTTACACAATGTTACAACATAAATGATATATGAATGAATACTCATTAAAGACTGCAAACAAGGATTTCAATGTATTGATCTAATATAAATGGTTCAAATGGTTATAACTTGTGGCCCAAAACAATGTGTATTATCCTGCTACGTTATAATACTAATGTTTCTATACTATATCATGATCAATGAAGCTAAATATGACACGGGTTGCATTGGTGAGGGTGCTTACAACAGCGCGACATGACACTAATGTTTCTATACTATATCATGATCAATGAAGCTAAATATGACACGGGTTGCATTGGTGAGAGTGCTTACAACAGCGCGACATGACACTAATGTTTCTATACTATATCATGATCAATGAAGCTAAATATGACACGGGTTGCATTGGTGAGAGTGCTTACAACAGCGCGACATGACACTAATGTTTCTATACTATATCATGATCAATGAAGCTAAATATGACACGGGTTGCATTGGTGAGAGTGCTTACAACAGCGCGACATGACACTAATGTTTCTATACTATATCATGATCAATGAAGCTAAATATGACACGGGTTGCATTGGTGAGAGTGCTTACAACAGCGCGACATGACACTAATGTTTCTATACTATATCACGATCAATGAAGCTAAATATGACACGGGTTGCATTGGTGAGAGTGCTTACAACAGCGCGACATGACACTAATGTTTCTATACTATATCATGATCAATGAAGCTAAATATGACACGGGTTGCATTGGTGAGAGTGCTTACAACAGCGCGACATGACACTAATGTTTCTATACTATATCATGATCAATGAAGCTAAATATGACACGGGTTGCATTGGTGAGAGTGCTTACAACAGCGCGACATGACACTAATGTTTCTATACTATATCATGATCAATGAAGCTAAATATGACACGGGTTGCATTGGTGAGAGTGCTTACAACAGCGCGACATGACACTAATGTTTCTATACTATATCACGATCAATGAAGCTAAATATGACACGGGTTGCATTGGTGAGAGTGCTTACAACAGCGCGACATGACACTAATGTTTCTATACTATATCATGATCAATAGCAGCTTTTAGACCAAAGTATGGCTGTCAGACAACCCTCTTGCGCTTAATTGAGGACTGGAAAATGGCACTGGACCGGAATGATCATGTGGTGGGAATACGTATGGACCTATCAAAGGCATTTGATTGCTTGCCACATGACCTTGTTGTCCTGAAATTGGGGGCATATGGGCTGTCTGACAGTGCATGCTCACTTGTACATAATTATCTGTCTTTTAGGAAACAACGTGTCAAGATTGGTGATGCACTCAGCCTATGGCAAGAAACTATCAAGGGGGTCCCCCAAGGCTCCATATTAGGACCTCTAATTTTTAATATTTTTATAAATGACATCTTTTATTTTATTACACAATCTAAGCTTTACAATTATGCAGACGGACAATACTTTGTCATACTGGGATAAGGATCTGTCATCTCTCAAATCAACTCTTGAAACAGAAAGTGACATCTTAATAAAATGGTTTGATTGTAACCAAATGCAGGCCAACCCTGATAAGTTTCAGGCCATAGCCCTAGGTAAGAAAACCCACAAACAATTAAGATCTTTTACCATTGCAAATGCTGATATTAAATGTGAAGACTCTGTGAAACTCCTAGGTGTAGATATAGATTTTATGTTAAATTTTGATGAACAGGTTACAAAAATGTGTAAGAAGGCTGCTAGACAACTAAATGTACTTCTCAGACTAAGCAAGTTTTTAACACCTGACCTCAAATTGTTAATTTATAAATCCTCTATAAGATCAACTTTCAACTACTGTCCGCTCATATGGCACTTTTGTAACAAAACTAATACAGAAAAATTGGAGAAACTACAACATAGAGCTCTAAAAATTACTTTAAATGATTTCACCTCTAGCTACGAAGACCTTTTGAAACAAGTAAACATGCCTACATTACATCTTAGTAGAATAAGAACTATTGCAATAGAAACATTCAAATGCCTGTACCATGAATCACCTGCTTATTTACATGACCTGGTTAAATTTCGAAATATAAAATATTCTTTCAGACATTCAAACACTGTTGAAGTACCAACTGTACGCACCACCTTGAATGGTAAGAGATCTTTCAGATACGAGGCCGCTCAGGTATGGAACAGCCTGCCAAATGACATTAGAAAAATTGAAAACCACAAGGAGTTTGTGAGGCTGGTCAGTGCCTGAACGGGCCCGTCCTGTAAGTGCTCAATGTGCTCTACCTAGTCGTGTCCGCTTATTTCCTCATGCTTAATGTGCTTATAAATGTGTGCTATGTGTTTTATTTGTGTTTTTATGTTTATAATTTATGATTTGTGCTAGCTTGATGTTCTAATTTGATTGTTGTAACTTAGTTTTAGCGTTCTATAAATTTGCATGCCACAAATAGTTGCTTTAACTGCTTTTTATGTATTTTGTTTTAAGATACCTGTGAGGTAATTGCTGATCAGTTCCTTTCCAAATCTGATTTGGGGGATAACTGTTTTTTTTTTAAAACATATCTTAATTTCACAGTAGTGTACCTTTTTGCCTGTCAGTGTCTTAACATTTTTTGTTCTTATGCAGTTTTTAGGCCACAGGCCAAGATCAGCAACTACAACACAGTGTATCAATCAATAGTGTATTTCTATTTGAATTCTTAAGATTTATCTATATTATATAGTTGCTTGTATTTTAAGCTGTATGTTATCCTTAAATTGTTAAAACTATTAACACAATGTATTAATTTTATTTTTGTCTTTTAGGTGCTCGCTTTAACATGTTTTAATTATGCTATGTCCTGTACAACACAATTCATGTTTAAACCAACTTTTATTTCTTAGCTGTTTTTTCTTATGTTTTGATTATAATATATGTTTGTCGGAAAAATAGCTTATTAGCTAATGTTATTTGTAAATGTAATCCGACGTTAAATAAAGCTTCTTGTATCTTGTATCTTGTATAATGAAGCTAAATATGACACGGGTTGCATTGGTGAGAGTGCTTACAACAGCGCGACATGACACTAATGTTTCTATACTATATCACGATCAATGAAGCTAAATATGACACGGGTTGCATTGGTGAGAGTGCTTACAACAGCGCGACATGACACTAATGTTTCTATACTATATCATGATCAATGAAGCTAAATATGACACGGGTTGCATTGGTGAGAGTGCTTACAACAGCGCGACATGACACTAATGTTTCTATACTATATCATGATCAATGAAGCTAAATATGACACGGGTTGCATTGGTGAGAGTGCTTACAACAGCACGACATGACACTAATGTTTCTATACTATATCATGATCAATGAAGGAGAGTGCTTACAACAGCGCGACATGACACTAATGTTTCTATACTATATCACGATCAATGAAGCTAAATATGACACGGGTTGCATTGGTGAGAGTGCTTACAACAGCGTGATGTGACATTCCCAAGTTTCCTTAGTTTCTCCATAGTTTATAATGCCATAGTGACTGGACGTCAAATTCCAAAGTTTGTTTAGTTTTACCATAGACTGGACGTCAAAAATTCCAAAGTTTGTTTAGTTTTACCATAGACTGGACTTCAAATTCCAAAGTTTGTTTAGCTTTACCATAGACTGGACTTCAAATTCCAAAGTTTGTTTAGTTTTACCATAGACTGGACGTCAAATTCCAAAGTTTGTTTAGTTTTACCATAGACTGGACTTCAAATTCCAAAGTTTGTTTAGTTTTACCATAGACTGGACTTCAAATTCCAAAGTTTGTTTAGTTTTACCATAGACTGGACTTCAAATTCCAAAGTTTGTTTAGTTTTACCATAGACTGGACTTCAAATTCCAAAGTTTGTTTAGTTTTACCATAGACTGGACGTCAAATTCCAAAGTTTGTTTAGTTTTACCATAGACTGGACTTCAAATTCCAAAGTTTGTTTAGTTTTACCATAGACTGGACTTCAAATTCCAAAGTTTGTTTAGTTTTACCATAGACTGGACGTCAAATTCCAAAGTTTGTTTAGTTTTACCATAGACTGGACATCAACTTCCAAAGTTTGTTTAGTTTTACCATAGACGTATGATGCAAAGCGACACCACACGTATGTGGGACAGACTTTAGTTTGATTGCACAAGTGGCAGTACATCATTATCACTCCCAAGACATCAAACACTGGGAAACTTGACTGCTGATCTTCCATCTAACATTTAGTAGACATAGAGTTCAGGATATTGAATATCAAACACGGTTGCAGGTTTGTCCGTCGTACGTCTCAACGTTCCGGGGCTGTCGGAACCTTTAGACACCATGGATAAAATCTCATTCAATTTATTGTGGAAATGGTTGGACTGAAAAACAGAACAACAAGATCAATAGTATGTGTAGACGTACAGGTGCTAGAACTTTAAAACAAGAACTTTAAAACAAGAACTTTAATACAAGAACTTTAAAACAAGAACTTTAAAACAAGAACTTTAATACAAGAACTTTAAAACAAGAACTTTAAAACAAGAACTTTAAAGAACTTTAAAACAAGAACTTTAATAAAACAAGAACTTTAATAAAACAAGAACTTTAAAACAAGAACTTTAAAACAAGAACTTTAAAACAAGAACTTTAATACAAGAACTTTAAAACAAGAACTTTAAAACAAGAACTTTAAAACAACAAGAACTTTAAAACAAGAACTTTAAAACAAGAACTTTAATACAAACTCAAATAGTTTATACAAATTATTTTTTATCTCAGTTGTGAGACAAGTTCTGATAACATTAGTTTAATCACTCTCGAGACCCTTTCCTGATGGAATCCAACACTATGAGAGAGTAAAAAAGACAATGCGAATCTAAGAGGCGTGACTCAAGACATCACCACTACGGTTGTGGCAGGGTTCGAACTCGGGGTTCAAACTCACAACCTCATGATTATGATGCATGGAGACTCTATTACTGTCAAATATTATAACTGCGCGAACACTTCACGATTTTGAACATTTCAATTAATTCGCGGAGTTTTGCATTCGCGCATCCTTAATGTTTCGCGAAAAATGAAGATGACTCTTTATATAGATCGCTTATAATTGCATTAACTTTCTTGTTTTGAAATTTTGATCAAATGAACATATTTACAGATATAACTCTACATTCGGACACATTTATTCACGAATATCATGAATTCACGATCAACTCGAATATTAGCGAAATACAAAATCTGGCGAATAAATAATAGTGTTCAACATTATGCAGACTGTATAGTTATAGACGTTCTACGTCAATACGTAACATACACCGTACCTTGTATAGTTATAGATGTTCTATGTCAAAACGTAACATACACCGTACCTTGTATAGTTATAGACGTTCTATGTCAAAACGTAACATACACCATACCTTGTATAGTTATAGATGGTCTATGTCAAAACGTAACATAGTTATAGACGTTCTATGTCAAAACGTAACATAACCGTACTTGTATAGTTATAGACGTTCTGTCAAAAACATACACCGTACCTTGTATAGTTATAGACGTTCTATGTCAAAACGTAACATACACCTACCTTGTATAGTTATAGACGTTCTATGTCAAAACGTAACATACACCATACCTTGTTGTTTGTTTGTGTACATAGTTATAGACGTTCTATGTCAAAACGTAACATAGTTATAGACGTTCTATGTCAAAACGTAACATAGTTATAGACGTTCTGTCAAAACGTAACATACACCGTACCTTGTATAGTTATAGATGTTCTATGTCAAAACGTAACATACACCATACCTTGTATAGTTATAGATGTTCTATGTCAAAACGTAACATACACCATACCTTGTATAGTTATAGACGGTCTATGTCAAAACGTAACATAGTTATAGACGTTCTATGTCAAAACATAACATAGTTATAGACGTTCTATGTCAAAAGGTAACATAGTTATAGACGTTCTATGTCAAAACGTTACATACACCATACCTTGTATAGTTATAGACGTTCTATGTCAAAACGTAACATACACCATACCTTGTATAGTTATAGACGTTCTATGTCAAAACGTTACATACACCATACCTTGTATAGTTATAGACGTTCTATGTCAAAACGTAACATACACCGTACCTTGTATAGTTATAGACGGTCTATGTCAAAACATAACATAGTTATAGACGTTCTATGTCAAAACGTAACATACACCATACTTGTATAGTTATAGACGTTCTATGTCAAAACGTAACATAGTTATAGACGTTCTATGTCAAAACGTAACATACACCGTACCTTGTATAGTTATAGATGTTCTATGTCAAAACGTAACATACACCATACCTTGTATAGTTATAGACGTTCTATGTCAAAACGTAACATACACCATACCTTGTATAGTTATAGACGTTCTATGTCAATACGTAACATACACCGTACTTTGTATAGTTATAGACGTTCTATGTCAAAACGTAACATACACTGTACCTTGTATAGTTATAGATGTTCTATGTCAAAACGTAACATGCACTGTACCTTGTATAGTTATAGACGTTCTATGTCAAAACGTAACATACACTGTACCTTGTATAGTTATAGACGTTCTATGTCAAAACGTAACATACACCGTACCTTTGCTTCGGATCGAGCAACTATTTCTTCAAACGGTGCTTTACGGAATGTCTGACTGATCTGATAGCGTCTCCTCTCCTCTTCTTCCCTGTGCACGGAACTGTCCTCAGCTGTAAACATTACATCATTCATTACATAGTGCAGTACATGTAGCCAAACAAATGACCGAACCAGAGAAAAAATTGTACAGATAGTGCACCTATATTGTCATCATCTATAAGGTTTCATCTTTCAGAAAAAATAAAATCTTTTTTTCTGGGCGTGGTGGAAATACATTTTCAAGGTCACCAGGAATGGTAAAAGCATGAAGTGGCGATATATAGCATTATCCATATATAAGTAGACACAAACAGTTAATACTTCCTAAATACTCATTTGAGTATAATGATGTAGACACATTAAGAAAGTGTACAGTCATTTAAGGATGACCATGACACACATTTACAAGGATATCTCTTCGCTTCAGTGTAAGATTATGAAAGTGTACAGTCATTTAAGGATGACCTTGAAACCCATTTACAAGGATATCTCTTCGTTTCATGGTAAGATTATGAAAGTGTACAGTCATTTAAGGATGACCTTGACACACATTTACAAGGATATCTCTTCGTTTCATGGTAAGATTATGAAAGTGTACAGTCATTTAAGGATGACCTTGACACACATTTACAAGGATATCTCTTTGTTTCAGTGTAAGATTATTAAAGTGTACAGTCATTTAAGGATGACCTTGACACACATTTACAAGGATATCTCTTCGTTTCAGTGTAAGATTATGAAAGTGTACAGTCATTTAAGGATGACCTTGACACACATTTACAAGGATATCTCTTCGCTTCAGTGTAAGATTATGAAAGTGTACAGTCATTTAAGGATGACCGTGACACACATTTACAAGGATATCTCTTCATTTCAGTGTAAGATTATGAAAGTGTACAGTCATTTAAGGATGACCTTGACACACATTTACAAGGATATCTCTTCATTTCAGTGTAAGATTATGAAAGTGTACAGTCATTTAAGGA
>CM026397.1:49489220-49669220 GCA_014843695.1 Archivesica marissinica
GTGTGTGTGTGTGTTACGCTTATTTATCGCCGCTACCGGTTGCCCATATGAGCGACGCCTCCTGACGAGATTAGTCATTTTAGGTTTTTGGAAGATGGCCAATGACAACACCGTCATACATCCGAGTTCTGCTGAACGACTATTTGGAGTTATGATTGACAACACACTATCCTGGGATAAGCATACTGACAATGTTCTCAAAAAATGTAACTCTTATTTATATTTATTGTCTCGTATAAAAATGTATCTCTCTATTCCCAATCGCAACCTCTTCTACAATGCTTACATATTGCCTCACTTAGACTTTTGTTGTGTGATTTGGGGTAATTGCAACTCATCTTTAGAAGATAAAATAGTTCGGTTACAAAAGAGAGCAGCTAGACTAATTCTAGATCAGGACTTTGACACTCCATCGCAATTATTATTCTCCCAACTAAAATGGATGATCTTTCCAGAACGAGTCATATATCAGAAGGCTATACAAATGTATAAAACATTACATGGAGCTGCTCCAGACTATTTAAAATCGTCCTTCACTTTTACTTCTGATATACATCCTAGAATTCTTAGATCAACCTCAGAATATCAATTATACACACCAAGACCAAATTGTGAATTATTTCGTAATACATTTGGATTTTCAGGATCATCTATTTGGAATTCATTGCCTCACTCAGTTCAAAATGCTCCAACTATCCAACCGTTCAAAATTCTCTACTTAAGGTGGAACTATAACAATTCAAACTAATCGCGTACTTCTACTGTTATTATAAACGTGTATTGACATTGCTATATTTATTAGAATCGGAAAATTGCTGTCCTTAAGTTGATTTCATACATATTTTGAAGATACCACTACAAGTCAAATCTGCACATTGTTAGATAGATCTACTATCATTAATTGTCTCATTCCCATTTTCTACTCTGCTAGCCAATTCCATATATCATCATATTCCATTACATATTAAATATAGTTTCTTTATTTTTCAGCTTTTACATTACTATATTAGTCCAATGTGCAGTTCTCACTTATAGTGCTAACTTTTGATTGCATTTGATTGTATATATGTTGAGGGCCTCATGGTAGATTAACTTTTGTTAAATGAGTACTCTCGTTAAATAAAGTCTTTATTATTATTATTATTATTATTATTATACAGATAGGTACCCATTCCAGAGTCTCCTCTGGTTCTTTTACGTGCATGGTGTACAGCATCGACACGAGACCTCGGTTTAACGTCCCATCTGAATGACTGTTAATTTTATTAGGGTCAGACGGGGGATCGAACCTGCGATCCATGGATTACCAGTCCAGCGTGTTACCACTGGACTACAGATCCGTCTGCGATATCACGACTTCCACAATGTGTTGTTATACATTTGTATGGCTGTCTTATTTATTGAAGTGTTTATAACCGTATTATGTTTCACTGTGTGATGTTCTCAGAGGTGTTGTTATACAGATCGTTATGAAAGACACGGGGGCGGTGAAAAGAGTATTTTCACACTGGATAGTTGCATTGGGGGTTTCTACCCCTCTTCCTCCCCTCCACACAAGAAAACAAAGTACAGATGAACAATGGGAGTCGGTTGCAGCAGCTAGTAGGACAGTTTAGTATATACGTTTCTTTATCGAGGTGTAGAATATAATGCACGGTAGTGTGAGCTTCGGAGTAGTGTGTTATTGGTAAGCATGATATACATTTATATAGTTTGGCTGGCTGGGGAAACTAGTAAATCCATCCATCCATCCATCCATCCATCCATCCATCCATCCATCCATCCATCCATCCATCCATCCATCCATCCATCCATCCATCCATCCATCCATCCATCCATCCATCCATCCATCCATCCATCCATCAATACATCCATCCATCCATCCATCCACCATCCATCCATCCATCATCCATCACCCATACATCATCCATCCACCATCCATCCACATCATCCATCCATCCATCATCCATCCATCCATCCACATCCATCCATCCATCAATCATCCATCCATCCATCCATCCATCACATCCAACCCATCCATCCATCCATCATCCATCCATCCATCCATCCATCATCCATCCATCCACACATCCATCCATCCATCCATCATCCATCCATCCATCCATCCATCCATCCATCCATCCATCCATCCATCCATCATCCATCCATCCATCCATCCATCCATCCATCCATCCATCCATCACACATCCTCCATCCAATCCATCCATCCATTCCATCACCATCCATCCATCCATCCATCCATTCCATCCACCCATCCATCACCATCCATCCAATCCATCCATCCATCCATCATCCATCCATCACATCCATCCATCCATCCATCCATCCATCCATCCATCCATCCATCCATCCCATCCATCCATCCATCCATCCATCACATCCAACCATCCATCCATCCACCATCCATCCATCCATCCATCCATCCACCATTCCAATCCATCCATCCATCCATCCATCATCCATCCAATCCATATCCATCCATCCATCCATCCATCCATCCATCCATCCATCATCAATCCTCCATCCATCCATCCATCCATCCATCCATCCATCCATCCATCCATCCATCCATCCATCCATCCATCCATCCATCCATCCATCCATCCATCCATCCATCCATCCATCCATCCATAAGGAATAATCTATTGTCAATACGCCGTTGATCTAGTCACTGTAGAGTTAGGGAATGTAGCATGTCTGTAACACCAGAGGTACGATAGAAGTCAGCCTTTATCCAACGGGCTGCTCTTCGCTGGACACCTTCAATTTGGTCTATCAATGTTTGGGTATGGGGCGATCAGATCTCGGAGCCATATTCAAGCTGGGGTCTCACTAGTGTCTGGTAAGCCATGGACATAAGGGGTTCGGGTTTGACCTGGAGGTTTCTACGTAGACATCCTAATGTTTGGTTTGCTTTCTTAGTTGACCTTTTTATGTGAGATAGGCCTATAGTTGGCGGGGTTTGACCTGTCCCCTTTTTTGTAAATGGGAGCAACATTTGCTGACTTCCACTGGGCTGGTAGTGATCCTTCGTTGAGGGATTTTTGGAATAAGACGTCAAGGATAGGTGAGAGTTCTTTAGACAGGGTTTTAAGTATGATTGGCTTAATTTGGACAGGACCACTAGCTTTATGAGGGTTCAGGTTATTGAGAAGTTTCTCTATGCCATTTGAACTTACTGTGATCTCATTCATGTTTGGCGTGGATTGATCATTCAGGTTTCCATGTGTGTCCTAAATTTTCATTTTATAAATGGAGGTAAGTCTTAGTGGGGATTTGGAGCTGAAGACAGACTGAAACTGTGTGTTCAGTGCTGTGGCTTTAGCAGCTTCTTCATGATGACATTTGTTTTCATGCTTTAGGGGTGGCATTGATTTGGAGTCTTGCTTGGAATGCTTAAGGAGGGAATAAAGTTTCCTCCTTAAGGATTCCAAGCAAAAACACTCTTCATCTATATCAAGCATAGGCCTATATTGTACTCATTGGAATGTTAGCCAAATGGAATTGAAAATTAAAAACTTTTCAAACTTCTCAAACTTATGCGAATGCACACGCTGCAGATATTACACACCGGAAATCATTCACAAAACATGTTCATGCTGTCACTATTCCCGGGCAGTATTACGGAAAGTACGCTAATTGAAAACAATAAATCCATAGAATTCGCAACTATCTGTTCACCGTCTGTATACTTGTATCGACCAATTGGCAATTATCAATTAAATTGATATCGATATCTGTCCAGGAAATCTACCATAATTATAATGTTTTTTTGCATAAAAAACTGATTAATGTAATAAACTTTTGACTGGCTGGCTGATTGAACAATGTCATCTAATAGGCTATGCATATCTCGATCATTACGGGGAGCATTCAAATGTGACTATATAACTTTAGACAGAACGTGACAATTGACTTTGTTATTTACAAGGAAAGTTGTTGCGGTGACGCAGTTGTCCGATTTGTAATAGTCAAGCGACGTCGCTGTTGTAGACGCGCGATTGTACGCGCGATTGTAGATTTGTTGGATTTGTAATAGGACGTCGCCATTGTAGACGCACGATTGTAGAGTTGTTATATTTGTAATAACCAAGCGACGTCGCCGTTGTAGACGCACGATTGTAGAGTTGTTAGATTTGTAATAGGACGTCGCCATTGTAGACGCACGATTGTAGAGTTGTTATATTTGTAATAACCAAGCGACGTCGTCGTTGTAGACGCGCGATTATAGAGTTGTTATATTTGTAATAACCAAGCGACGTCGCCGTTGTAGAAGCGCGATTGTAGAGTTGTTATATTTGTAATAACCAAGCGACGTCGCCATTGTAGAAGCGCGATTGTAGAGTTGTTAGATTTGAAATAGGACGTCGCCGTTGTAGACGCGCGATTGTAGAGTTGTTAGATTTGAAATAGGACGTCGCCGTTGTAGACGCGCGATTGTAGAGTTGTTAGATTTGAAATAGGACGTCGCCGTTGTAGACGCGCGATTGTAGAGTTGTTAGATTTGAAATAGGACGTTGCCGTTGTAGAAGCGCGATTGTAGAGTTGTTAGATTTGAAATAGGACGTCGCCGTTGTAGACGCGCGATTGTAGAGTTGTTAGATTTGAAATAGGACGTCGCCGTTGTAGAAGCGCGATTGTAGAGTTGTTAGATTTGAAATAGGACGTCGCCGTTGTAGTCGCGCGATTATAGAGTTGTTAGATTTGAAATAGGACGTCGCCGTTGTAGTCGCGCGATTATAGAGTTGTGGGATTTGTAATAGGACATCGCCGTTGTAGACACGCGATTATAGAGTTGTTGGATTTGTAATAGGACGTCGCCGTTGTAGACACGCGATTGTAGAGTTGTTGGATTTGTAATAGGACATCGCCGATGTAGACGCACGATTGTAGAGTTGTTGGATTTGTAATAGGACGTCGCCGTTGTAGACGCACGATTGTAGAGTTGTTATATTTGTAATAACCAAGCGACGTCGTCGTTGTAGACGCGCGATTATAGAGTTGTTATATTTGTAATAACCAAGCGACGTCGCCGTTGTAGAAGCGCGATTGTAGAGTTGTTATATTTGTAATAACCAAGCGACGTCGCCATTGTAGAAGCGCGATTGTAGAGTTGTTAGATTTGAAATAGGACGTCGCCGTTGTAGACGCGCGATTGTAGAGTTGTTAGATTTGAAATAGGACGTCGCCGTTGTAGACGCGCGATTGTAGAGTTGTTATATTTGAAATAGGACGTCGCCGTTGTAGTCGCGCGATTATAGAGTTGTGGGATTTGTAATAGGACATCGCCGTTGTAGACACGCGATTATAGAGTTGTTGGATTTGTAATAGGACGTCGCCGTTGTAGACACGCGATTGTAGAGTTGTTGGATTTGTAATAGGACATCGCCGATGTAGACGCACGATTGTAGAGTTGTTGGATTTGTAATAGGACATCGCCGATGTAGACGCACGATTGTATGGGTGGGGGGCTTCGTAACGTGGATATACAAATTTAATTTTTGTAAATTTATCGGCAAATAACAGACCTCGGCAGATTTAGGGGGTGGGGGGCTTCGTAACGTGGATATACACATTTAATATTAGTAAATATATCGGCAACGGCTACGCACCAACATAATGACAATTCACGCACTCCGCTTTTAAGGTGATATACAATTATAGCACGGGTTCTCCTTGGCCGAGTGGTTAAGGTCATTGACTTCAAATAACTTGCCACTGACCGTTGTAGGTTCGAATCTCATTGGGGGTATCGAGTTATTTCTGCTCGGAGGCTATCCAGCTGGATTGTGGACGATCGGTGGTAGCCTACTACTCCGGAGCCCGTCCATGCCGGAAATACTGCTCGGAGGCAATCCAGCTGGATTGTGGACGATCGGTGGTAGCCTACTACTCCGGAGCCCGTCCATGCCGGAAATACTGCTCGGAGGCTATCCACCTGGATTGTGGACGATCGGTGGTAGCCTACTACTCCGGAGCCCGTCCATGCCGGAAATACTGCTCGGAGGCAATCCAGCTGGATTGTGGACGATCGGTGGTAGCCTACTACTCCGGAGCCCGTCCATGCCGGAAATACTGCTCGGAGGCAATCCAGCTGGATTGTGGACGATCGGTGGTAGCCTACTACTCCGGAGCCCGTCCATGCCGGAAATACTGCTCGGAGTGGCTTCCGGTGTGTTACTCCATCAATAATAGCTGGAGAGTCACCATATCACCTAAGCTGTTGGTGCGACTTTAAACCCCAAAAACAACCAAACAAGCATTATTTAAACACAGCCCGGACGAAATGTGAAACTATGCTACATAATTATTGTACTTATCGCATGTATATTAATGATAATGTTATCTGGTGATTGTGAAAAAAAGAAACTATCGTACAATGAACAAAGTCCGTCTCCGTGGTCGAGCGGTTAAGGTCGCTGACTTGTATACCACTGTAACCTATCATCACTGATGGTCACGGGTTCGTGCCCCGCTCAGGCCGTGTCTCATTTATATGAACAAGTTGGCAGTTTCTTACGGAGGTTGGTGCACCCAAGTACTGGTTAACCGCTGGAGCCTGCCCAGGAAAGGTGTTGTTAGGTAAACTGCCCGCCGGTGATATAGCCCAAAATGGTGCTGATGCAGGCGTAAATCCCGAAATATAACATATAACAATGAACAGTCTTGAGGCGATATGTGACTCAAGTCCCGCTGGAGCCGTTACGATTGTGTCCTTAGGCAAGGCATTTACATTCCACGTTGCATCTTCTCTCTCCCTCGTGGCGATGGATTCCACCAGGAATTATGTCTCGAGAGTGATTAATATAAGTTGTAAGAACTTGTTTCGCAATCTAGCTAAATTAAATTTGTATAGACTAATCTATTTGTGACTACAATAGAACTAGAACCAGTCCGTAGTAATTTCTATATTTAGAACTAACTCTCTTAAAGTTACCCATTTAGCGGAAGTTGAATGTTGTCCGGTTCTAGACTAGTTGTAAACAAGACAATGTTAAAAAGTGTTCGTCTGAGACTCGAATGATCGAACATGCATATATTTGAGTTCGAACATGCCCTAACAGAACGTTTCTGAAAAATCACTCTGCTATATATAATAATATGTGTTTCGACTTCAGCTTATTATTGCAATGATAGCAACAACACAAAACACATTCATCAACAATTTATAGCACAATGGAAGACATGTCGCATCTAAAACAATAACAAAACAATATAGCCAGTTCTATTAACCAGTGAAATCCAGAAACTTCACTTCTAGTACAGACCTGAAATTATATGAACATCGAATTTACACAAAATTAATAATAACTCGATGTAATCTGCTAACCAGAGGTAACATTTGAATCCGTAGATTGGGGTTAATAAAGCACCGCCTTATAACTGAACATGTCCTGACGTATAAAATGTACTAATGACGCAGGGATATTATAAGATATATTGGTTCCATTGTTCGGTTGTTTGGCCGTTTACATACTGGTTTAATGTGTGTATTACGCTTATTTATCGTCGCTACCGGTTGCCCATATGAGCGACGCCTCCTGAAGAGATTAGTCATTTTAGATTTGTGGAGGATAGTGCAATGATAGAGGCATATACCCAATCTCCTCTGGCTCTTTTACGTGCACGGTGTAATGCACCGACACGAGACCTCGGTTTAACGTCCCATCTGATGAGAATTACCATAAGCTCCTGTAGCTTTCAATTCAATCCACTTGTCTTGATAGTTGTATTGTATGGATGTTATATGTACAGATATTATATGTCATGTTTATCTTGATAAATAAAATATGTTTAACTCTTTCAGCGCCGAATACATTCAGAGGATGTGCAAACAACATAGATCCAGATCAGCCGCGGCGTAACGCCGCGTCTGATCAGGATCTATCTTGTTTGCTATTCGGACAGGTGCTTCAGCTCCACTGTCTGAAGAGCAATCAGCATATAGCCTGATCGGACGGCATGTTCTGTTCTGTCCGATCGGGTTCTCTAATTTTTTTACAAAGTCGCTTTTATGCGACATTGGTGGTGAAAGAGTTAAACCAAAGTCCCATCTGAAAGACTGTTACTATTAGTACATGTCGTGTCGGTGCTTTACACCGTGCACGTAAAAGAACCAGAGGAGACTCTGGAATGGGTCTCTGTCTGTATCATGCACTATCCTCCAAAATCTAAAATGACTAATCTCTTCAGGAGGCGTCGCTCATATGGGCAACCGGTAGCGACGATAAATAAACGTAAAAAAATTGCAATGATATCGGTAACTGTGATAAAAGTCTCTTGTAATTCTACGTATTGAATGGCTATGTACGGTGTTAATTTGATATATGTTTATGTTTGATGTAATGTACATAGATGAGACTGAAAGAAAGAGGAAAACAATCTGAATAAATTATTATTGATTAACGACAATATAATAGTTACATTCAGTTTCAGTCATTTCAATTAGCTCATTTTAATTGGGTATATGGCGTCTGACGAGTTCCATACAAGAGTTGTTTTAGTTTACACTACATTATGCATGATGCTATGGTAGTCAGGGCCGTCGCTGGGGCTACTTTGATGATACGCACGGCAACATGTGCTTATTTGTCCCGTGAACGAGTACGCTAGGGGGTCAGGGGACATGCCCCCTGGAGATTTTTTGAAATGAGGAAGCTATTTCCTGCATTTCAATGCATTTTGTAGCATACAATTGCAGGACTAAAGTTCTTAGGGCAATCCGTATAAATTAAGGCTAGATGTATAATATAAATGATATATCGCCCTTAATCAATTAATCAAGCACGTAAAATAGCACAAACTATATTTCGAGAAGCACAATATTTGCAATGGGCTCAATTATTTCACCACTCCACACATCACGGCGTCTATGTATCCCTACTACCCCACCCCCACCTTGGGGTTTTAATGCATTTTTGGAGTTTTCATATTTTTTTCATTTTTTGAGACCAATGATACGCACGTGCGTACTTGCGTATGCCCAGCGACGGGCCTGGTAGTTGCATGGAAACCGTAACAGGCATCCATATAATACTGTTATGCTAACCAAAATACTGAATATATAGTGAATATTAATCCTATTCAATAAGGCCATAATATAGTAATTGCTAGATTATAATACTTGTGTGTTTTACGTTTATTTATCGTCGCTACCGGTTGCCCATATGAGCGACGCCTCTTGAACAGATTAGTTTAGATTTTTGGAGGATAGACCCATTCCAGAGTCTCCTCTGGTTCGTTTACGTGCATGGTGTACAGCACCGACACGAGACCTCGATTTAAAGTCCCACCTGAAAGACTGTTAATTTTATTAGGATCAGACGGGGGATCGAACATCGAAAATCGAAAGTGAACATCAAAGAAAATGTGGTGCCCTCATAAATTAATGTCGCGGACGGTGCTTTTGGGTTATTATAACAGTAAACAATTCAATATTATCTTACATCTAACATGTCCTGGCTAATAGAGTAATACATCATTACAAATCAGGCGTCTAGCCAAGCTCTTTGTGCCGTTAAGGTCTATATATAATTAATTATGATGACATCCATTTTATAATTACACTTTCTATTTTTTTTGATCAGTTTGGAATAAAATTGGTGCGGTGCATATTACAACACATTTAAGAAAATAATTAAATTTAAAATGAGTAAGAAAATGTGTACTCATGCACGAAAGCGCTAAATGATGAAGAAAACGTATAGTGTGGTGTTCATCATAAGCTAATTAGTTCACCCTCGATCTGATCGAGGGCGAAAACTGATCTCTTCCAAACTTTCCCCAAGCTTTTATTTTTCATGCATGCATAATGTTTACATAGAGCAAACAGAATTAGCATTATCATATGTACATACGTAACATTCTAAATCACATAATACACATAGCAGCATGATTATAATATTAGCACATATCGGAGAAAACAAAGAGGAGGAGCGACTATCTGGCATTTCTTGTTTGTTGGTCTACGTTTTCTAGGTAGGGTTTGAACGTATATCACATCCCTGGGACAGCGTTTCTTGACACCTACACGACAAGTATCGAGCGCGAATGCGATCCGCCATGCCAGAGGGATACAAACATTTTTAGTTCCACGCTAGTGCTGATATTTAACTTCACAATTTAATTTGAATTGGTTTAATAACGTTTTAATCTGACAATTAGCTACTAGTCCTCAGTTTTAGCGTGTGTCTTACGGTTTGTTTTCTTACCTTTCCGCCCTTCTGTTCTTATTCAATGTGTAATACTATCAAGGTGATCATGTTTGTATGACAATGTGATTTACTAAATTATGTCTCCTGTAATTCAATTTTAATGAATGTCAGATTCAGATTATTCAGATTTGAGAACACTTTACATAAAGAAATATTATTTTGTTAGACCAAATATGCTTAAGTTTATTGAATTGTTGCAATCTAATAAAAGAAATATCCTATATAATTTAGCTTTATTCTATAATAAAGCAGTTGCCATTAAAATAACACTCTTAAATAATATGACATAAATCCAATATCAGCACTAATTATTGTTCATCCTCATAATTAGATGCATTTTCTTATTATTATCAGATTCTATGACAACATGACCACGATCAAATTGTTGTATATATTTACATCATATATATTTGTATATATGTATTTGACGATGTACCATGTACAAGTCTTAATACAATTTCTGTTCTGTTCTGTCAAGTCAAGTTAAATATCTTTTATTCTCTCATTTCATGACATACATGAATACATGAGGTATTACGATCAATACAACACATGTGGCTCATAATATTACTAACATAATTATACACGTATAACAATGATGAACCTTTGCATGACTATACATGAATAAATGAGGAATTACAATCAATACAATACATGAGGCTCATAATATTACTAACATAACTATACATATATATAACAATGATAAACCTTTGCATGGCTATTATTCAGTGTAGAATAGTATATCTCCACTGCAAATGTATAATTATATAAGTTAGCTAGCTAAACACACCATAGCGTCAACATGTTACGCTACGTTATAATGCGTGTACAATTCCTATATACATACAATAACTGTTCTATTTCTAAACGAACTAAAGTATAAAAAAAAAGTTAAATTTACATTGCCCCATTCTGCGTATTAACTGAGAGAAATTAAAGTAACGGCTATACAGCTGTATACTGCTCATGTTATGCTTTATTATTTTATTATATATTTAATATATATTTATATTTATTTATTTAGATGTATACATAGTACATAGTCATAATTATATACATATTATACATACTATTTACACGTGACCAATGTCATACAAGCAAATTATACATGTATTGAGCAGAACTTTTAGAATAGAATTAGAATAGATATATATTTGTTTTTAGAGAGGATAAACTTTAAAATTACAAATAACTTATTTAATATTTATTATTTATTAATTGTATATGTAGAATAGATGAGACAATAATAAAGATTAAAATTACACTAAGTAACTAATACGTCTCCACATATCGACCAAAAAAATGGTTTGAGGACATTACTTATATTACTGAGCCTAATATTACCTGTGTTCTGAATATTATTATTTTTAATATTTCAGTACGCGATCTAGAACATACGGTTTTTGTTAAGCACACGGTATAAACAGCCATTCTTTCGAGCAATCCAAATAGTAGTTATGAGGTTTGATAAACAGAAATTCCCTCGAGATATCCAAATAGTATAGCTACGAGTTTTGATAAACGACCATTCCCTCGAGATATCAAATAGTAATTACGGTTTTTGATAAATTGGTGTTCCCTCGAGATATCCAAATAGTATCTGCGAGTTCAAATAGTAATTACGGTTTTTGATAAATTGGTGTTCCCTCGAGATATCCAAATAGTATCTGCGAGTTCAAATAGTAATTACGGTTTTTGATAAATTGGTGTTCCCTCGAGATATCCAAATAGTATCTGCGAGTTTTGATAAACGACAATTCCCTCGAGATATCCAAATAGTAATCACGGTGTTTAATAAGCAACTGTTCCCTCGAGCTATCGAAATAGAAATACGGTGTTTGATAGGCCGCTGTTCCCTCGAGCTATAGAAATTAAGGTGTTTGATAGGCCGCTGTTCCCTCGAGTTTTTCAATACAAAATACGGTTTTTGATAAGCAGCAATTCCCTCGAGATATCCAAATAATAACAATACGGATAACCGATATTTCCTCGAAATATCCAAAGTACTTACGGTGTTTGATACACCTGGAATACAACTGGACCCCCACTCTTTCCAAGCTTCCCATTGTTAACTGCCGCTCGACAGATAGGCAAATTCTAGAAACATAAGTATTAGTATACAATAGCGCACATATACTGCTTGATCATGCCCGAAGTTAGAACCCTTAAAATGCTGATCACAACTAAAGTTGCTTTTGCAAGTAGCATATAGAACACAGACGCAGAGCGTGCAATCTGACAAGACGCAATGCTGTTGCTATTCGGGTAGTGGAGCTAAAACGCGGCTTTACGGCTGCTCTGGAGTCACCTATGTTGTTGCTATTTGGATAGTGGAGCTAAAACGCGGCTTTACGGCTGCTCTGGAGTCACCTATGCTGTTGCTATTCGGATAGTGGAGCTAAAACGCGGCTTTACGGCTGCTCTGGAGTCACCTATGCTTTTGCTATTCGGGTAGTGGAGCTAAAACGCGGCTTTACGGCTGCTCTGGAGTCACCTATGCTGTTGCTATTCGGATAGTGGAGCTAAAACGCGGCTTTACGGCTGCTCTGGAGTCACCTATGTTGTTTGTTATTCGGGTAGTGGAGCTAAAACGCGGCTTTACGGCTGCTTTGGAGTCACCTATGCTGTTTGCTATTCGAATAGTGGAGCTAAAACGCGGCTTTACGGCTGCTTTGGAGTCACCTATGCTGTTTGCTATTCGAATAGTGGAGCTAAAACGCGGCTTTAAGGCTGCTTTGGAGTCACCTATGCTGTTTGCTATTCGGATAGTGGAGCTAAAACGCGGCTTTACCGCTGCTCTGGAGTCACCTATGTTGTTTGCTATTCGGATAGTGGAGCTAAAACGCGGCTTTACGGCTGCTCTGGAGTCACCTATGTTGTTTGCTATTCGGATAGTGGAGTTAAAACGCGGCTATACGGCTGCTTTGGAGTCACCTATGTTGTTTGCACATTCTATCAATTTATTCAGCATTTTAAGGGTTAATTTTTATTTCGACTTGCGTGCTGAGAATATACTGATACTATTTATTTATACAAAATATCGACTGATTACACATTGTCAATACAAATATGTATTTCCATCTGTCAACATTAATCTTATTTGAACTTTGAAAATGTGTAAATAAATTGACTGGTTATTGCACAAATTGAAACTGTATTTCCAAACCTCAATTCCCATGTTTCTATATTATGTCAAATCACGATTGTCATTGTTTGGCAATATTAAACAGAGACATGTGCATATTCCGTGAAGTTACTTCGTTAATAATTGATTTCCGAAGTAAAATATGATATAGATTATGGTGCATTTACAAACTTGATTCAAATATTAAAGGTAAAATCCTAACGTATGTCCTGGTCGTAGTTCACGAAAACATACGAAGGTTTTGGCGGAGATTAATTAGTCTCAGTTTAATGTTGCCAAACAATATCAACATATTGTTCGTATATATTTATGTATAGTATATAAGCCGAAAACGATCCAATATGTAAAATATTGGACTCTGTGAGGCACGTAGCTTAAAACACACATATATAACTAAAATTGACACCAGTCCAATATTAATAATAATGGACCGCAAGTACAGTACAGTGTTTTAATTATATTATTTATAATTGTCTAGTATTTTGTTATCCTATGCATATACATATATTATGTACAATTGTAAACCTTACTCTATTTACTATGACTAATTCATGGTGACATATAAGCCCAATTGGCCGGGTGCTTGCTTGTAATTTTGTAAAGTTGTGTAAAATGCATAAATTCACGTCACAATACTCAATTCATATTTACTTACTTACTTAATAGACAGGGACATACTTACCACGGCGTACCCTGTTGCTACAAACTGAGGGTTCAGGTTTGAGCAACCGTTTGGACACATTCCTCTGCAAAATAAAATATAATTATAGAAATAATAGTTTAGTTTATTTTATTAAATTCCAATAGGCTGTCAAGCCCATGAGGACATATATACATATTATATACAGTTAGCGAACAGTGCAAACATAAAGCATACATTTTATACAAATGAGCTCCCACAGCCATTTATATTTATATCTATGTGTAAATACATATAATATTTATCTGATATGTGTCTTATAATTAAAGCAAAATAGTTCTTTATTTCTAACAAGGAGAAGGTCAAAAGACGCAACAAAACACAAAACCAAACATACAAAATTGAAGTTGTTGCAAAGTTGTATAACATGGCCGAATAGTAAACCCTTCGTAACCATATTCATTGCTAAATGTTAAATATTATAAATTTAACATGTGGTCTTATTTGTAAATCAGAACGCATCCATTTATTTAATTCAGAGCGGCTTTGTAGATTAATATTACATAACATATACATAGATTCATTAATTAAATTCCATTCAACTTTCCAATCACATGAGAACACACATAATATAACATAAATAGTATGTAAGCTAGCACAAACATATAGAAAACATACGCATTTATAACTGTTCTTAATTGCTATTTTCTCCAAATCACTCCATATGCACATTCTGAATACTATGCAACGCTACAACGCTGTTCCACCATCAGTCTATCTTGTTCGAAAGCGAAGATAACAAGATTCGGCCAGTGGATAACAAGTATACACATACAGCATTATTATATGTATTACATACCTCGGCTATATAACAAATTATTAAATACATTTTTCAATAGTATATAGCATCACAAGTATACCTGTACAACATTATCATATATAGTATACACCTATATAACGTTTTAAATATGTATAATGCATAGCATCATTTGTACTGAAAGCAAAAGCATAATACATAATAGGTTCCAGACACAATACACATCATTTGAGACGAGAGTGCCGGATGAGCGTATCGGATGATGAGACAGCCACACTTGCAGGCTTGAAAAAAAAACATCTTAAATTAATCATTTTTAATCTGATATTTTCGAAGTAACATATTGAAAATAAAATTAAATTAACTCTTTCAGCGCCGAATAAATTCAGAGCATGTGCAAACAACATAGATCCAGATCAGCCGCGGCGTAACGCCGCGTCTGATCAGGATCTATCTTGTTTGCTATTCGGACAGGTGCTTCAGCTCCACTGTCTGAAGAGCAATCAGCATATAGCCTGATCGGACGGCATGTTCTGTTCTGTCCGATCGGGTTCTCTACTTTTTTACAAAGTCGTTTTTATGCGACATTGGTGGTGAAAGAGTTAATATAAAGTATACAACTGATACAAACTTCTGTAACGGAGAGATGACTGTCTGAGAAGCTGAAATATAAAGTAAACTATTTCTTCTTCTTCTTGTCGTTCGCGAATCACATGGACAAGCCGGCAGCAAACACGAAATGGGCCGTCCTCCTCAGATCCACCCGGCAGCCATGTAACTTCGTCTGGAGAGAAGTATCTGTTGCCCAGGTTGTTTTCCTCAGCCCATGAAGATTGGGACACTCCTGGAGGATGTGTTCTGCAGTCTGGTCCCCTATTTTGCAGCTGCAGGCAGTTGATGGAGCTAGTCCAAGCTTCCGACACATATGGAAGTTCAGGCGGTTATGCCCTGTTCTAAGCCGGAATATCGTGACTTGCTCCTGTCTGGTGATAAGGTGGTAGTCATCCTTCTCGACTGTTGGCTTTGATGCAGATTTGATTATGGTGCATTTCTCCTTGTAAGTCAAATCTTTGTCTGGTTGCCTCTCGGTAGAACCTTGCTTGGCAAGCTAGTAAACTATTTAAGAACATGATTAATGGCCTAATATTGGATAACTTAGAATGTGTTGTGGGCGGTTAGACATCACGATTACTGTATTACACCTACATGTTTCAATGTTAATTTATTTTATCCTATTTTTTAGGAAAGCCTTTGAAGAGTAAATACGTGAACTGTTATTTTTGGCATGTGTGTGGAATAATTATTCTTCTTTTATGCTTTCCAATGAATGATAGAGTTTTCTCAGTGAAACAGTGAAATATGGCATTTTCTCTGTCACTGCTTCAGTTTCGTATTCCTCCGCGGTTATATGTACTTTTACAGTATAGATAATTTCTGACATTACTGAATAGTTAATTATAAAGTAATATATTATAATGAATTTGTTTTTTAAATTTTGACAGCACACAGAAAGTAACTTGACAATCATACAGGAACTACTTCTTATTACGGACGTTCATATTAACAGTGGTTATGCGGTTGTCATACAGTGCAATGAGGCTCCAGACAGGGTAGTTAAAATAAACAGTCCAAATAAACTAACTACCAGTAGTATAAAGCATAGTTCAAGTGGCAAGGTCTGTCTTGTCTTTGAACATCGTCTTTTAGCTTCGCATCAACATTCATTCATTACTATCCATACATAACATAACGATTTGAAAGCTATGCACCAAAAGGAGTGGCTCTTCGTAAGCATTGGTTATAGGGGCGTGCATCCCTCAC
The DNA here is from genome assembly GCA_014843695.1 of Archivesica marissinica. Classification (NCBI taxonomy): domain Eukaryota; kingdom Metazoa; phylum Mollusca; class Bivalvia; order Venerida; family Vesicomyidae; genus Archivesica; species Archivesica marissinica. The sequence goes on from CM026397.1 coordinate 49,505,879, forward strand.
GGCGTGTGTTTTCTACCATTTCAATTAGATGTAGAATTTTCATCATTTCAGTCTAAAGTAGACATTTGGTATATCCTCCTATTTAGCGCAGTGTGCCATGCCAATGATTGTGAAAATAGATGATTCTATTTTATCACATAACTTTGCTTGTATTCAGTGTAATACAGTCATCTCAAGTCGTATATGAACACCTGGAAATATTCTGATTGGTTGAGAGAATAATCCTTATAATTTGTAAATTAAACTGTAAAGTATGCATATTTTTAGGGGAATTGGTACTTTACGATAAGACAAATGACGATTTAAAAGAAGTCTGGAAGCAATTATAATGCTGCTTAAAACATAAATATAACACTGCCCTGTGTAGTGACGTCATGTAAAGTTAATGACCACATTACAAGTTGCCCTGATACTTGGCGCCAAAATGAAAGTAACGTTATTGATTTAAAACGAGCTCGTTATGATAATGTGATATAAAGGATAGTACACTCGTGATGAATTCATATGTATGTGACTTGTCATGTATGTTCATATGTATGTGACTTGTCATGTATGTTCATATGTATGTGACTTGTCATGTATGTTCATATGTATGTGACTTGTCATGTATGTTCATATGTATGTGACTTGTCATGTATGTTCATATGTATGTGACTTGTCATGTATGTTCATATGTATGTGACTTGTCATGTATGTTCATATGTATGTGATTTGTCATGTATGTTCATATGTATGTGACTTGTCATGTATGTTCATGTGTATGTGACTTGTCATGTATGTTCATGTGTATGTGACTTGTCATGTATGTTCATGTGTATGTGACTTGTCATGTATGTTCATATGTATGTGACTTGTCATGTATGTTCATATGTATGTGACTTGTCATGTATGTTCATATGTATGTGACTTGTCATGTATGTTCATATGTATGTGACTTGTCATGTATGTTCATATGTATGTGACTTGTCATGTATGTTCATGTGTATGTGACTTGTCATGTATGTTCATGTGTATGTGACTTGTCATGTATATTCATATGTATGTGACTTGTCATGTATGTTCATGTGTATGTGACTTGTCATGTATGTTCATATGTATGTGACTTGTCATGTATGTTCATGTGTATGTGACTTGTCATGTATGTTCATGTGTATGTGACTTGTCATGTATGTTCATATGTATGTGACTTGTCATGTATGTTCATATGTATGTGACTTGTCATGTATGTTCATGTGTATGTGACTTGTCATGTATGTTCATATGTATGTGACTTGTCATATATGTTCATATGTATGTGACTTGTCATGCATGTTCATATGTATGTGACTTGTCATGTATGTTCATGTGTATGTGACTTGTCATGTATGTTCATGTGTATGTGACTTGTCATGTATGTTCATATGTATGTGACTTGTCATGTATGTTCATATGTATGTGACTTGTCATGTATGTTCATATGTATGTTACTTGTCATGTATGTTCATATGTATGTGACTTGTCATGTATGTTCATATGTATGTGACTTGTCATGTATGTTCATGTGTATGTGACTTGTCATGTATGTTCATGTGTATGTGACTTTCATGTATGTTCATATGTATGTGACTTGTCATGTATGTTCATGTGTATGTGACTTGTCATGTATGTTCATATGTATGTGACTTGTCATGTATGTTCATATGTATGTGACTTGTCATGTATGTTCATGTGTATGTGACTTGTCATGTATGTTCATATGTATGTGACTTGTCATGTATGTTCATATGTATGTGACTTGTCATGTATGTTCATATGTATGTGACTTGTCATGTATGTTCATGTGTATGTGACTTGTCATGTATGTTCATGTGTATGTGTCTTGTCATGTATGTTCATGTGTATGTGACTTGTCATGTATGTTCATGTGTATGTGACTTGTCATGTATGTTCATGTGTATGTGACTTGTCATGTATGTTCATGTGTATGTGACTTGTCATGTATGTTCATGTGTATGTGACTTGTCATGTATGTTCATGTGTATGTGATTTGTCATGTATGTTCATGTGTATGTGACTTGTCATGTATGTTCATGTGTATGTGACTTGTCATGTATGTTCATATGTATGTGACGTGTCATGTATGTTCATGTGTATGTGACTTGTCATGTATGTTCATGTGTATGTGACTTGTCATGTATGTTCATGTGTATGTGACTTGTCATGTATGTTCATATGTATGTGACTTGTCATGTATGTTCATGTGTATGTGACTTGTCATGTATGTTCATATGTATGTGACTTGTCATGTATGTTCATATGTATGTGACTTGTCATGTATGTTCATATGTATGTGACTTGTCATGTATGTTCATATGTATGTGACTTGTCATGTATGTTCATATGTATGTGACTTGTCATGTATGTTCCTATGTATGTGACTTGTCATGTATGTTCATATGTATGTGACTTGTCATGTATGTTCATATGTATGTGACTTGTCATGTATGTTCCTATGTATGTGACTTGTCATGTATGTTCATATGTATGTGACTTGTCATGTATGTTCATATGTATGTGACTTGTCATGTATGTTCATATGTATGTGACTTGTCATGTATGTTCATGTGTATGTGACTTGTCATGTATGTTCATATGTATGTGACTTGTCATGAATGTTCATGTGTATGTGACTTGTCATGTATGTTCATATGTATGTGACTTGTCATGTATGTTCATATGTATGTGACTTGTCATGTATGTTCATGTGTATGTGACTTGTCATGTATGTTCATATGTATGTGACTTGTCATGTATGTTCATATGTATGTGACTTGTCATGTATGTTCATATGTATGTGACTTGTCATGTATGTTCATGTGTATGTGACTTGTCATGTATGTTCATATGTATGTGACTTGTCATGTATGTTCATATGTATGTGACTTGTCATGTATGTTCATATGTATGTGACTTGTCATGTATGTTCATATGTATGTGACTTGTCATGTATGTTCATATGTATGTGACTTGTCATGTATGTTCATGTGTATGTGACTTGTCATGTATGTTCATGTGTATGTGACTTGTCATGTATGTTCATATGTATGTGACTTGTCATGTATGTTCATATGTATGTGACTTGTCATGTATGTTCATGTGTATGTGACTTGTCATGTATGTTCATATGTATGTGACTTGTCATGTATGTTCATATGTATGTGACTTGTCATGTATGTTCATATGTATGTGACTTGTCATGTATGTTCATATGTATGTGACTTGTCATGTATGTTCATATGTATGTGACTTGTCATGTATGTTCATATGTATGTGACTTGTCATGTATGTTCATATGTATGTGACTTGTCATGTATGTTCATATGTATGTGACTTGTCATGTATGTTCATATGTATGTGACTTGTCATGTATGTTCATGTGTATGTGACTTGTCATGTATGTTCATGTGTATGTGACTTGTCATGTATGTTCATATGTATGTGACTTGTCATGTATGTTCATATGTATGTGACTTGTCATGTATGTTCATGTGTATGTGACTTGTCATGTATGTTCATATGTATGTGACTTGTCATGTATGTTCATATGTATGTGACTTGTCATGTATGTTCATATGTATGTGACTTGTCATGTATGTTCATATGTATGTGACTTGTCATGTATGTTCATATGTATGTGACTTGTCATGTATGTTCATATGTATGTGACTTGTCATGCATGTTCATATGTATGTGACTTGTCATGTATGTTCATATGTATGTGACTTGTCATGTATGTTCCATTAATGTCGAACCCATTGCGGGGACCTAGTCAAAGGACTCTCTTTATAGCAAAATGACAAAACTCATTTCATAAAATATGATATGAAATCACCACTCATGTAAGATCTTTTATTTTCAATATTTTCCCCGAATATAGCTCTAGCTATATGTGATGTTTTTCGAGGTTTTGTCCAATCTCGGGTCTACAATATGGTCAAGATTTTGCCAGATCTGTCTAAACTTTGAGACAGGTTTTCATAAGCCGGGCCACACACACACACCCTTTTTACCAAGGAGAGCTCCCCCGGATTACATTATTTTAAACATGTCAGAGCACCTACCTTCGACAACAAGCGTGACTGTTTTCGTTGTTGTACCAAGTATGTTAGTTGCCCTGCAAGTGTATCTTCCTAAGTCTGCTATTATAACGCTGTCAATGGCGATCCCAATGGGTGTAGTCACTGTTTTGTTCACAGGAAGTCCGCCACTATCTCTCTCCCACGTGATTTCAGTAGTGGGGTTTCCGTCAACAATACACGGCAGTAAGACGGTATTTCCCAAATGTGTAGTTACGAGTAAATCGTTTGACCCTCCATGGAATACAGGCACCTCTGTACAAGTCATATTACATACGTACATACATGGTCATTATAAATATGCTACTACAAAATATTGCTTCAACACCAATGCGTCAGCACACTCCACGTGCATCATTGGGAGGGGTATGTTGCAAGGCGATAAATGCGTTTGAATTTGGCAATGTCTTACCAATGACGTACTAGTATATGGTCAGTGCACTCGGGATCTACAACGATAGCGTGCCAACCTTAGCATGCTTACATATAGAATATCCGTTGTCGAGTGGTCTAGTGCGCAGTCGGCAGAACTCCTCGCTTTCAGCGCTATAGCCAGGGTTGTGTGTTCAATCCATATCAGAGACAAGTGTTAAATATTGAGATTAGAGAAAGTTGTCGGTCGATTTCGAACGTTGGAGAGTTGGGAACTGGTTCTTACCCAGACAATCCGCTGTGTCTACTCTCTGCCACAACAGACTGGTCTCCCAAAAATGATCAGACACTGATTGAAGGGCAGTGGTAGAAAGAAAGAAAATAACTAGCCTAGGAGTAGCATCGGACAAAGCGGAAGTAGTAGCATCAGACACAGCGGAAGTAGTAGCATCAGACAAAGCGGAAGTAATAGCATCAGACAAAGCGGAAGTAGTAGCACCAGACAAAGCGGAAGTAGTAGCACCAGACAAATCGGAAGGAGTAGCATCAGACAAAGCGGAAGTAGTAGCATCGGACACAGCGGAAGTAGTAGCATCGGACAAAGCGGAAGTAGTAGCATCAGACAAAGCGGAAGTAGTAGCATCAGACAAAGCGGAAGTAGTAGCACCAGACAAAGCGGAAGTAGTAGCACCAGACAAATCGGAAGGAGTAGCATCAGACAACGCGGAAGTAGTAGCATCAGACAAAGCGGAAGTAGTAGCATCAGACAAAGCGGAAGTAGTAGCATCGGACAAAGCAGAAGTAGTAGCATCAGACAAAGCGGAAGTAGTAGCATCAGACAAAGCGGAAGTAGTAGCATCGGACAAAGCGGAAGTAGTAGCATCAGACAAAGCGGAAGTAGTAGCATCAGACAAAGCGGAAGTAGTATTATGTCTGTATATAGGTAGGTTCATAATACAGTAGTATCGGATAAAATTGTGGTCGTTGGAAAACATGGAAGTACCAACATGTTATGTTACCAATCCGAACTGCCATCTGTCATGGTACCATATGTTTTAGAGTTATGTGTGTGTGTCTAGCTTGACATTAGCCAATACACATTTTTATTGAGCTCGATTGCGAAGCAAGGTCTTATAACATTAACTAAATCGCTCTCGATACCTCATTTCTGATGGAAATTAAAAATGTATTTGATAAACTTACGTAAACTCTGACAACAATCAGTGGACTGAGACGTTCCCTGTAAATAACGCAGACAGAGTGTTACCAATGTTTGCACACACAAATGCGACAGCTGACACCAAATAGCTAGTTAAGCATGCATAACTGGACATGCCAATACATGTGGATGGCATGAACTCTGTGCATGCTAGGTAAAACAAAGGCTATAAATAGTTCAAATAATTGAAGCAGACGACAATGATTAATGCTTTTTTTTCTTATTTGTAGCTGAAAACTCTGGAAATATAGCATGGGATTTCATTAGAATAGACACAATGCAATTACATGGCATAGTTGACTGTTATTGTCACGTTAACGTGCAACTATTTAAAGCGACACTACATCAGTGAAAATGCATATTTCTGCAGAATGTATTTTCCTATTATATGGTATATTTTTTTCCAAATATTTGCCTCAAAAACTGAGTATTTCAACTAATAAACAAACATCGTATACGCGATTTGTTGACATAACAAAATAATGTAAATAGGGTCGATATACATGCGTAATGCACCTCGTGTATCCTGAATACGATTTATGGTACAGATTTACCGTTATATCTCACATTTGTGTCTGTGCATATTTATTTGTAGACTAATCTTAGCTAAATTATCAGTAAACGACATTATCTCGCACTTATTATTAATTTTTTTAATATTTAAAAATTATTGACTCCGATGACAAACTCACGTCAATTCAGGAGCATGGGTGACCGTTATATGAAATCCTACGTTCAATTTTGAAAGTTTATAGACCACAAAAACACTGTTTATTGATTCAATGTTAGTGTTCGAATGTATTCGGAAGCATTTGTAGTAGCAATGCATATATACGTGAAAAAATGCATGGTATTTGCTTTTTGTGATGTAAATCCGCTTTAAACGTATCATACACTTGAATATGTTAATTTAGTTGTTAAGTGAAACTGCGCATGCGTAAGCGCGAGTGGTAGATCTATGTGTCATTGAGCTTTGTTCACTATTCAAAGCCGCGATATTTTACAAATGAATTAAAACCATACAACGTGTGTGCGCAGATTGACTTCCGGACGATACGAGGAAGTGTCACGGACATCCGGGTCAAATGTCACGGCCACTCGTAATGGTCCTGTTTTATACATAATCGATCTTATCGTGTGTACACAAACGAATATCATCTAAGAAGACGATTAATCATCCATAAGAGGTAGACATATGCATCTAGGTCAAAGGTCAGTGTTATCTAGAAGTATATAGGTCATTTTATTTTCTGGAGGTTAGTACAATATACAGAGTATAACTTCCAGAAGTGTCTCCGGGTTGTTTTTACATGTCAGTTGAATCGCACGGATCCATGGCACATCGGCCTATTAGAAAGGTTGTTGGTAGTTTTATGCTGCCTGTATCACCTGGCTCTGCAGTTCAACGTGTTTACATCTGGATCACTGAATGGCCATTGCGTGCATCACCAATCGTTTGTTTTAATTTGGACTTGACGTTGCACCAACAGCTTAGGTCATATAACGACGCTCAAGCTAGCTATTATTGGTGCAGGAAAACCCCAGGTTCCCAACCGAGTAGTCCTATATATAAGACCTCTACATACATTTTGTCTTCTGTTATTTCGAGAATAATGCCTTGATAGTAAAATTCCACATTTTTCAAGTCTAAATATTTGGACTACCAACCGAGCAGCATTTCAGGCACCCGGGTAGATACGCCGACCTTCCTCATGCTGGATGGCTTCATCACCAGGTGAGATTCGAACCTAAAGCGGTGAAGTGCAAGTCATTTGAAGTCAACGACCTTAGCCACTCGGCCACGGTGGCTCCCTCTTGACCTATATACCACAGCACCGTGCATAGAGGGACTTAACATATATTGTGTAAAACATTATTAACGCAATGCGAAGGCGTTAGAAGACCCGTACCATTCCGTCCAGTCATTAAGAGTCATACACAGATGTACTCACAGACGGGACGGCACGGGCTTTATCGGCGCCATGCTATATTTGTGTCATTTGTCGCACGTTAGTTTATACACATTTATTTTTAGCTCGATTGCGAAACAAGTTCTTACAACTTATATTAATCGCTCTCGAGAACTCATTCCTAATGGAATACATCGCCACGAGGGAGAGAGAAGAGGCAACGTGGAATTTAAATACCTTGCCTAAGGGCACACTCGTAACGGCTCCAGCGGGGCTCGAACTCGTTAAAATCTAGGCTCAACATGCTACCAGTTGACATATTGTTATTTGTATATGATTCTAACCTTTTCTCCTCGTTCCCCTTTGACCCCAGACGGCCCCGAGTAGCCTTGGTCTCCTTTAATGCCCATTTCACCCTTAGGTCCAACAGCTCCTTGGTTACCGAGTTCACCCTTAGGTCCAACAGCTCCTTGGTTACCGAGTTCACCTTTAGGTCCAACAGCTCCTTGGTTACCGAGTTCACCTTTAGGTCCAACAGCTCCTTGGTTACCGAGTTCACCTTTAGGTCCAACAGCTCCTTGGTTACCGAGTTCACCTTTAGGTCCAACATCTCCTTGGTTACCGAGTTCACCTTTAGGTCCAACAGCTCCTTGGTTACCGAGTTCACCTTTCATGCCATCTTTACCTACACATATCCTACTTTAATATCATATATTTCTGTTAAAACACGAACTTATAGATATATATATATATATATACATATGCAACTATTATAAATGATTATAAGACAAATGTTGGTCATGTGTGGGTGCAAACCGGAGTACCTTGAGAAAACACACCTGTCCGATTCGGCGACCATATCACCGTCTCACATACTTTCCGGTCCGAAGATCGAACCTGGGTTGCATTGGTAAGAAGAGAGCGTGCTAACCACTGCGCTAATCGGACAACCAAGATGATTTATACCGCAACTTACCTTTCTCTCCCGCTGAACCGTTGATGCCGTCTTTACCCACCATTCCAGTGGGTCCTACTGGCCCCGTTTCGCCCTTACTGTCCACTACTCCATCACTGCCTGGTTGACCTTTACTTCCTTGGATACCCGGAAGCCCGTTTAAACCATGTGTTCCCTTATTCCCTTTGTCTCCCACTGGTCCCTGACTTCCACTCTGACCACTAATGCGAAATAGATAGCAAAATAAACTCTCACCACTAATGCGAAATAGATAGCAAAATAAACTCTGACCACTAATGCGAAATAGATAGCAAAATAAACTCCGACCACTAATGCGAAATAGATAGCAACATAAACTCTGACCACTAATGCGAAATAGATAGTAAAATAAACTCTCACCACTAATGCGAAATAGATAGCAAAATAAACTCTCACCACTAATGCGAATAACTCTCACCATTAATGCATACATAGATTGTTCGCATGAACGTTGTGTATATTCGAACCTATATGGAGGTGAGGGGCAAGCGATTTGAAACGACCGTAATCACTCTGCCAAGAAGGCCCTCTGGTTTCGACTATTTACAATTCCTAATATCACGGTAATTGAGTACATTGTATGCTTGGACTTTCAATTAAATAGTGTAATCATACCCCAAGAGAGGATCGTATAATTGCATCGAAGACAATTACATATATATGCATGTGTTGACTTACATATCTCCTTTAGCTCCTGTGTCACCAGTAACCCCTGCTTGCCCCTTCCCGCCATCATTACCAGGGTTGCCAGTAACACCTTGCAGACCTTGGTCGCCTGTAAGTAACCACATATCTAATAAGTATTTCATCCTAGAAAATACAAAACGATTATATTATAATATTACAGATTGCGAGCTAGCATTTGAAAATCTGTAGAAGTATAAACTGAGAAATTAACACGTAAACATTTAAAAGTTAATTTTTTTATTTATTTTACAACGATTGCGAAGCAAGTTCTAACAACTTATGTTAATCACTCTCGTTGACGCGGATGAAAGCGTATATGTGATCATTCATGTGGGAGGAAACCAGAGTACCCAGAGAAAACCCACCTGTCCGATCTGGCGACAATCGTACCATCTCACATACTTCCCGGTCCGAGGATCGAACCCGGGTTGCATTGGTGAGAGGCGAGCGCGCTAACCACTGCGCTAGTCGGACAGCCGTACTGTGCACGACCCCTTCAACTGCTATGTATACTCTTTGATAATAGTACCACCGACCTGGTAGTAATATGGTTTGGGGGTCTCTGTGACAAAGGGGTTAAGGTCGTTGGCTTCAAATCACTTGCCCCTCACCACTGCAAATTATAACCCTCCTGGGGGTCCTAAATGAGTGCATGTGAGGAAACAATCCAGCAGGCTTACGGTGGTTCTACCCGGGTGTGAGGCCGTGCCTGAAATACTGACGACCGGAGGTGCATCCGGGGCTTTACTTCACTAATAATAGCGGGAGAGTTGCCATACCGCCATAGCTGTTGTTGTTGCGACATTAAGCCCACCCAAACAAACACACAGTAATATGGGTGTAGCTACGATTAACAAGATTAGCGTCAGGAGGGCTCTGATTTAAGAAGTCGAACGATATTAGAACCTACATCCTTGAAACATGTCTAATATGACAGTTGAAGACAATATAATTATATTAAATAGACAGTAGACGCTTACATGTATTGCAAGACATTGTGTGCACATGTGATAGTTTGGACTAATTTTGTGACGTATCAGTGTCTCATTAAGCGACCTTGGAACAACGGACACATTATATGTTATTGGAAACTGTGATAGATATTGGAATAATTGTGTGGCGCATCCTTATCGCTCCTGTCCCATTGCAATCATGGCATTATTACAAAACTGTGATATATTTTGGAATAATTTATAACTTAACATTTGCGCCTCTGTCGCCAATCTAATCACTGTCATATTATATTTTGGATTAATTTGGTGACGAAGCATTGTTAAGATACTGGCAATGTGATAGAATGTGGATTCCTTTGCTAACTTACTGGTGTCTCTCTTGCCGGGTTAACAGGTATCTCTCTTGCCGGGTTAACCGGTATCTCTCTTGCCGGGTTAACCGATATCTCTCTTGTCGGGTTAACCGGTATCTCTCTTGTCGGGTTAACCGGTATCGCTCTTGTCGGGTTAACCGGTATCTCTCTTGCCGGGTTAACCGGTATCTCTCTTGCCGGGTTAATCGGTATCTCTCTTGCCGGGTTAACCGGTATCTCTCTTGTCGGGTTAACCGGTATCTCTCTTGCCGGGTTAACCGGTATCTCTCGTGTCGGGTTAACCGGTATCTCTCTTGCCGGGTTAACCGGTATCTCTCTTGTCGGGTTAACCGGTATCTCTCTTGTCGGGTTAACCGGTATCTCTCTTGTCGGGTTAACCGGTATCTCTCTTGTCGGGTAAACCGGTATCTCTCTTGTCGGGTTAACCGGTATCTCTCTTGCCGGGTTAACCGGTATCTCTCTTGTCGGGTTAACCGGTATCTCTCTTGCCGGGTTAACCGGTATCTCTCTTGTCGGGTTAACCGGTATCTCTCTTGCCGGGTTAACCGGTATCTCTCTTGTTACTAGGGTAAGCTTATAAGACATCACATCTAATATATTTTGGAATATTATGGTGACTTACCCGTATCGCCCCTGTCTCCCTTGCTGCCTTGTTTACCATCAATACCATCACGCCCATCTTGTCCCATGGTTCCATTTTCACCCTTCTCACCCAGGGCTCCTGCGACTCCCTGTATCCCTTGTTCTCCTTTAACACCGGTAACTCCAACATCACCTTTGATACCCTGGATTCCTTGAGTGCCTTGTTGTCCAACGTCACCTTTGTCACCAGTTGTACCATTTATGCCGTCCGAACCAGCCGTACCCGCTGGTCCTACTACACCGGGTTCTCCCTTACTACCCGATGTCCCCATCTCTCCTTTTGTACCATTTATTCCCTGTGATCCATTGTTCCCGTCTTCACCTTTATTTCCAAGTTGACCTTGTAGTCCGGAAAGACCGTGTTCACCCTTCTGACCTTGTATTCCACGTTCTCCTTTGATACCAGGACTACCAGTTTGGCCGTCAGTTCCATTGAAGGCATCATTTCCAGTATCTCCTTTATCACCTTGCATACCTTGGAGTCCTTGTTCACCCTTTTGCCCTTGCGTTCCATCTGTCCCATTTAGACCGTCGGTTCCATTTATTCCTCTTTCACCCAGTTGGCCTTTGTCACCAGGACTCCCGTCTGTTCCATTGATACCCGGGTCACCTGTTTGACCAATAGCTCCCGTATCTCCCTTATTCCCCACCGGTTCTAGTGCACCCTGTAATCCCGGGGTACCATCGGTTCCGTTAAAACCTTGAAGGCCGCTACCTCCAATGTCCCCCTTTGTACCTGCGATACCATTTAAGCCTGCCTCTCCCATATCTCCTTTAACACCAACTTCTCCCTTTAACCCAGGATCACCGTTGGTTCCGTTAATCCCTGGGACACCGCCAGTGCCTGGATCCCCTCTTTCCCCCTTTAAGCCATCTGTACCGTTAAAACCCGACAATCGATCTCTCCCAGTAGACCCTAGTTCACCTTTGGCACCAGTATTACCGTCAGTACCATCAGTTCCATTAAAACCGGGCGGTCCAATATCACCTGCAAGTAGACATATGTACAAAACTTTAAACTTTATTTATTTTACAACGATTGCGAAGCAAGTTTTAACAACTTATATTAATCACTAAATATATACACATTAATATGTGGTCATTCGTGTGTGAGGAAACCGGAGTACCCGGAGAAAACCCAACGTTCCGATCTGGCGACTACCGTACCATCTCACATACTTCCCGGTCCGAGGATTGAACACGGATTGCATTGGTGAGATGCGAGCGCACTAACAAATATATGTACAAATATAAGACCAATAACTGCTTCATTTGTGCGATTTTGAACAATATTTCATGTTTTCAAATTCCCATAACTGCTTCGATTGTGTAATGTTGAACAATATTTATGTTTTTAAATTCTATTCTAATAACTGCTTCATGTGTGCAATGTTGAACAATATTTCATGTTTTCAGATTCCAATAACTGCTTCATTTGTGCGATTTTGAACAATAGTTCATGTTTTCAGATTCCAATAACTGCTTCATTTGTGCGATTTTGAACAATATTTCATGTTTTCAGATTCCAATAACTGCGAGATTATCAAATGTTTTTCAGTAGTGCATGAGCTCATAGTTCCAAACAGATGGTACTTAAATGGGCAAACATCTTCCGGAGAAGTTCCCGTAAGCACAGTATTAATATGTGTCATCTGTAGATTTTACATAATAACGAATTCATTGTAATAAGAAGAAAGACGGCTATGACATTTTGTGCAAAGACTTTTGTATATATCATTAATATTTATTCTTTCGTTTACTGTTCAGACGTGTTTGTATGCTCGTTCCAATAGTTCCACAGAGGGTATGTTAAACCCATTGTATGTAGATGTATCTTATCAGGCCCATAGGCACATTGAGGTACACCGAGGATCACCGAGGATCACCGAGGCAGTAGCCTCGGTTAAAATTTCCAAAATATAAATGAAAGATTAAATAAATCAAATTTGCCAAAAATATTCCATTGCTGTATAAAATGTTGACTGCTAGAGAGCTGAAAGGTCAGTACATAATTATACGTCTAAACTCATTAAATCAGAAAACACAAGGACTCACTTCTATACCCGAACAATGTAGAGGGGGAACATGCCCCCGGACCCCCTAGATTGCCTCCGTTGATGTTTGCTTCTGGCTACGGTACTGCTTATCTTATATTATCATAAGATAAGTTGTTGAATCGCGTTGTATGGGGTGTATACATGTATATAAAGGTATATACAAAGTAGGGCAATCTGCTTATGAAAGTTGGCTGTGATATTGTGTAATGTGTACGTTTGTAATGAGATAAGTATGTGTAACATTACCTGAGCATACGATTGTTCCATTTTGTAAGCAATATTTCTGTACTTCATTCTGCGAAAAGAGAATCACATTTCAATATACAGTCACACCTGTGTTAGTGGTCACCTCTATTAAGCAGCCACCTGTGCTTAGCAGCCAGTTTCTATATTCCCAATTTGTTGTTTTATTTTATATTTGACCTGTATTAAGCAGCCACCTGTGCTAATCAGCCACTTTGTGTGATTCCCTTGGCTGGCTGCTTAAGGCAGGTTTGACTGTATGGTCAATCGTGAAAGCTAATTTCACATTGCGTTTCCATAGTGACAACTACAATAGGTAGTGTCGCCAATCGCCCTGTTTTCGTTCCCCACCTGTTTTCGAATTTGTTCGCGAATGACGTCACCGCTGTCAGTAGCATGTGCTTGCTTTATATAGTACACGCTAGAACTGCCAAACAGGAAAATGAGCAAACAACATAAATAGTCACATTATATTTCGAAACTATGTAAATGTTAATGTGTTCAATAATCTCATCCATGAGTACAGTAAACATCCATTAAGCAGAGGCATATATAAAAAATAGTTCTTTGTTTTTGTACTAAAAGAAGTCTCTTGATTACTTTGCAAGGTCACGTGCCAGTCCTGTGAACATACCGAAAAATTACATTTCTGTTACATGAAAAAACAGGCACGTTTTTGACGCCATATTGAATTCACATGTGAGTGAAATTGTAGTTTTATTCTAATTTATTTTATGCAATCTTAGTTTAAACACGTGCAATAAATGACCACGTTACGTAGTAATATTATTTTTATCTGCTAGAAAAGAGATCGACCGACAAACCTAGCTTAGAAGTTACAAAACAGGGACGCTCATGATACATTATATATAATATAATACAATATCGCATGCTTATAATTAGTAGCGGTTAGGAAGGTCAAATTAGTTGCTGTATCGTACATTAAAAAGACTACAAACAATATATGTCAGGTTCTTGCAGAAATGTATCTTGAAGAAATGTCCAACATGATTGGAATTGAAAAGTAAACAATCATGGCCAGTGCAAAAGTTCGATTCTAAAAGATGGCGCCCACCATTGCGTCCAGGGTGGACTCCATAGGTTGTACATGACATAAATGTGCAGTGTGTGTGTTTTACGTTTACTTATCGTCGCTACCGGTTGCCCATATGAGCGCTGCCTCCTGAAGAGATTAGTCATGTTAGATATTTGGAGGATAGTACAATGATACAGACAGAGACCCATTCCAGAGTCTCCTCCGGTTCTTTTACGTGCACGGTGTACAGCACCGGCACGAGACCTAGGTTTAAAGTCCCATCTAAAAGACTGTTAGTTTTATTAGGGTCAGACGCGCGGATGTGCAGCTAAATACTAGGCCCTATATACTAGCTATAGTTGTTTGTGCACATGCTATTTTATATATGTACTATTTAAAATGTACAATTGCACTCCTTTACTTGCGCAATGATACGTATGGTGCTTAGTACCAAGTTTATTCGATCAAGTAACACAGAACACCACAGTTTATTCGAACACGCAGCACAGGACACTATGATCGGCTAGATATGTTCAAGCGCGCGTTCTATGCATCCCTGAGCAGCCAAGCGGATTACGCAAGATTTAAATAAATGTTACTGAATGGACATCGCCAGGTATCGCCTACCATAAAAATATGTTGGGGATGTTTATTTATTGTTGAAATCATAAAACCTATGGTTAGTCGCTCACCTGTATATCGGTAATAGTAGGAGAATTTTGTCGTCTGCTACGTGAGTGAGATTCATCTGCACCACTGTTCCATGAACTCTAAAATTGTATAACGAAGTAAATATTGTTATCGTAAAGTTATAAAAAAAAGTAAGTTATATTGTATATATGTTTTATGTTGGTGAAATTAAGACTGCTATATAAACAAGAGTCCTTGCCATAAATATTGCGGTTTGTAACCTTCGACGTTTTAATCACATAAAAGTTGCTTCCCTTTGATCAATAACGCCATTTGCTAGTCAATGGAACGAATTTTAACAAAACTGGCGCGTTGTGCTGGTCTATGTAAACCTGTCTCTAAGTTTAGACAGATCTGGCATAATCATGATCCTCCTTTAGACAGATCTGGCTAATTTATGATCCTCCTTTAGACGGAACTAGCAAAATCATGATCCTCCTGTAGGTAGACAGATCTGGCAAAATCATGACCCTACTCTTAGACAGTTTGGACAACACCTTGAAAAAACATCACATGAGATATATTCGGTCACATTAAAAAAATGGAATCACTTGTTTTGATTTTCATTGTACTGCTATTTTCGGGATGGCTGTGTACTTAGGATACATAACAGTAACACACTGATTGTTTGTGGACCTCCGTCCCAATGTACGCAACACACAATTTGGATTATCAAATGTCTACGTATACACTACTTTAGACTGAAATGATGAAACACATACCCATACTTTTAAAGATATACCCCATACTCTAGACTTAAATGGTGAACAGTAGAAACCCTGGAGCCTCATATCCACAGTCAGCATTTCTTATGAAGAGCTCCTCTCACGGAGGTTTCGACTGATGAAAGATGAAAGGTGTGAACACATTTTAATCAAACTATTTAATATTGTATTTATTATGCACCAACATGTTCGACTTTGTCTGAACTACATATAATGAACTAAAGTAGACCAGACTTTACCGCATTAAATATCCAATCGCTCTGGCGAATGGAGAATTCCAGGATGGCGTTCAATACAAGATGGCCGCCGTGTTCGTGTATGTGATTAGAAAGACTGTATAGATACACGTTTAAAATAAAGTGAATAGAAATAATTCAATCCTGACATCTAGGATTTTAATTGCTCCAACTTACTATTCGGGATGCCTCTTTTTCAGGAACTGGATGTCAGTGTTTAGGTGTTCTATTTGTACAATTTGAAATAAAGCTAGTCCCATCAACACTGCAGTACAGAGCCAATGAAAACATGTATACACTCCATTTAGTTTATTACTTTGAGATTTCTCACGTATTTCAGACATGTTTTGTTTCGACGACATCGCTTTCCTATTGCTATTATGAACGTCTTATCTTTCGGAACATCGGTTACATTAAAGATATATTCCTGGTCAAACTGAATATCACAATTTCTAAGCAAGTTTCTATCATACAATTGTATTCGTTACAAAATCAGTTTTACACAAGTTGTGCCAAAATGAAATTCATCCTATTTTTGATAAAAAAATTACTTTGTTTTATTTTTATTATTATTTTAATTTTTTATTTCTACCAACTATTTTTGATAAACATTTTACATTGTTTTATCTTTATTTTTTTATTCCTACCAAAGAGTTGTCCTAAATGTTGACTATTGTAATGGATGTTGTAAAAATGCTAAATTAATGTTAAGCATTTTTGAACTTATACTTTCTGTATGAAAAGAGTGCTATACAAATCTGGTATAATAATAATAACCATTTATAACATTTTTAATGTATTTGAAAATAGTTGAAACATATATAAGCTTATTTGTGTGTGTTTTACGTCTATTTATCGTCGCTACCGGTTGCCAATATGAGCTGAATAGATTAGTAATTTTAGATTTGTTTGGAGGATAGTGCAATGATACAGACCAATTACATAGTCTCCTCTGGTTCTTTTACGTGCACGGTGTACAGCGAGACCTCAGTTTAAAGTCATATCTGAAAACTGTTAATTTAATTAGTGTCAGACGGGGGATCGAACCTGCGATCCCTGGATTACCAGTCCAGCGTGTTACCACTGGACTACATATCGGTCTGACTAGGTTAGTCATATTTCATTACAATCTGTTCGTAGCTCCAATTGTCCATAACAAATCATAACAGCAATGAAATTAATGTGCGTACAACACATTTAGTATGTTTTATTGAGTCCGCCTCCGTGGTCGAGTGGTTAAGGTCACTGACTTGTATCACTGATGGTCACGGGTTCGAGCCCCGCTCAGACCCTGTCTCATTTATATGAAAAAGTTGGCAGTTTCTTACGGAGGTTGGTGCACCAAGTACTGGTTAACCCCCCCCCTTGATGCCTGCCCAGGAAAGGTGTTGTTAGGTAAACTTCCCGCCGGCGATATAACCCAAAATGGTGCTGATGCAGGCGTAAAACCCGAAATATAACATAAAATATAACATACGTATGTTTTATTAATATTACTGGCATAAACAACGGGGCACTTTTTAACAGGAATACATCTTTAACTCATTCAAGCACCTGGCGACATTTCATACGAGAGATAAAATAATGTACCAAACATATAGATTTACAGTTTGATCTAGTTTCTAATCCAGCCAAAAGTTTCTATTTTATTTTTAAAAAGGCGTATTTTTAAATTTAAGTTTAACATCGCTACCGGTTGCCCTTTCATGGGCAGGCTCCAGCGGGTTAACCAGTACTTTGTTCACCAACCTCCCTAAGAAACTGCCAACGTTTTCCTATAAATGAGACACGGCCTGAGCAGGGATGCTAGGTTACAGTGGTATAGCCTACAAGTCAGCGACCGTACCACTGGACCACGGATGGGAACTTATTAAATATGTACGGTATGTATTTATCGAACATTAGATAATATGCAAAATTAATGCTACTGCCGCTAACGGTCCTTGCCCTATATAGCGAGTAATACTATATCTGATCAGTAACGTATACACATCACGGTAATCGAAGTAAAAGATTGACCTTAAAAACTTTACTTAAGAGTAAATAAATACAAATTAACATAAGCTTCTGAACTATGCTATGTACATGTAGGCCCATATATAGACAGACACCAAATAACACATGATATATAGCCGTACACCGTGTCTCCATATTATATACATTTATATTTAACCTATATCGGTTTTAAGGTCACTCAACTCGTGTCTCTGGTTCGTAATAGCTTGTCCATTAAAAGTCACAACTGACGTCACAATTTCGAAAAGGGTTGTTATCATAAAAGTGTACTTGTGACAAAACCAGCATTATAGACGGATACTAGTCCAGTGGTTAACACGTTGGACTGGTAATCCAGGGATCGCAGGTTCGATCCCCCGTCTGAACAGTCTTTCAGGTGGGACTTTAAACCAAGGTCTCCTGTCGGTGCTTTACAACGTAAAATAACCAGCTGAGACGCTGGAATGGGTCTCTGTCTGTATCGTTGCACTATCCACCAAAAATCTAAAATGACTAATCTACGAAAATGGTGTAGCAGACATAACCGGGTGTTGTAGTAAACATCCCCGGATGCGAGTAAACACCCCCGTATGTTGTAGCAGACATAACCGGATGTTGTAGTAAATATCCCCGGATGTTGTCCCCGGATGCAATAGTAGCCACCTAGTAGAATTCACCGGATGTTGTTCCCAGATGCTGTAGTAGCCACACAAAATCCACATAACACACAGATGATTTTAGAGATGCACATTAATTTTTACTATTCGTTTTCGTGCAGCAGCAGAGACCGACCAACCACTATGCTGTTAGAGTTGTAGCACGTGGTACATGTCGTGTGGTACATGTAGTGCATCCACAGCCTGGAAACAGTGTGTGTTAATCTATACACACTGCCGACTTTGCTCTTGGTAAACAGGTATGCTTCGAACCGCCGATCACGTGTGCAGGCGTCCGTGGTCCAGATGTAAAATATGGAGAGCTAGCGGTCACGGATTCATTGAGGAAGACACCTCACATACATTGCTTTGTACTGACTACTGGTTAATATATCCAAATTATAAATACAAGTATGTCCAAGTAAATGTGCTTAGGTGTAAGGAGTTGGACTTTCAATAGAAACTACAAAATGTAACAATAAAAAATAAAAATAAAAAATAAAATAAATAAGGTCGATACTTCGAAATGGTCAATCAGATGCTACAGCTGAACTATGTGCAAAGTTGCACGTTGTGGTGGTAGGGCTAGATAACGTATCGTTAATTCATACGACGCCTCTAGAGGTATATAAGTCATTTATTATTTAGTAGTTTTACTATTATTACTAGTAGTTTATACCAATTAATTTAAATGACCACACGCTTTCATCCGCGCCAACGAAAGTGATTACTATAAGTTGTTAGAACTTGCTTCGCAATCGTTGTAAAATAAATAAATTTTTTCCACTTTATTGTAATCGCTCTCGAGACCCCATTCCTGACGAAATATATCGCAATGGTGGAGGGAGAGGAGGCATGTGGAATTTAAGTACCTTATCTAAGGGTAGAGTCGTAACGGCTACAGCAGGACAAGCACTTCGGGTCACTCACACCTGAAGCGACCGCGGAGGATAGTGCAAGATACAGAATACGCTGAGGATAGTGCAATATAAGAATACGTTGAGGATAGTGCAATATACAGAATACTTTGAGGATAGTGCAAGATACAGACGACTTTGGGGATATTGTAAGATACAGAATACTCTGAGGATAGTGCAAGATACAGACGAATAGGAGGATATTGCAATATACAGACTGCTCGGAGGATAGTGCAATATACATACCACTCTGAGTATAGTGCAAAATACAGAATACTCGGAGGATAGTGCAATATACAGCAGACTATGGGGATAGTACAAGATACAGAATACTCGAAGGATAGTGCAATATACAGAATACTCGGAGGATAGTGCAAGATACAGCATACTCTAAGGATAGTGCAATATATAGACGACTATGAGGATAGTGCAAGATACAGAAGACTCTCCTATCCCAGAAGCATCCTGATTATATTTCTTGCCAGATGTATACGACACCGATACACAAAGGCCATGGTTTATAATCCCATCTGCAAGACTGTTAATATTATTATGGTCAGATGGGGGGGGGGTGGAACGTGCGATCCCTTGAGTCGCAGTTCAACTTGCAATTACTGAACCACTGCAGTTTGAAATATTGTCGACTCAATCCATATATCCCTACTTATATTTTCGCCAGTGTCGATAACAATGCACCAATATGAGACCAACTCCCACCAATGACGTGTACTGTCACTGCAAACAATATTGCTGGCAAACATTTCATAACATTCCAGTTTTGCTGGCATATATAAACAACAAATAAATGTCATTCATAGGTCGCTGTATAAACTGACGAGCGTTTTGCTAGATCACCGGGAATTCGTCACATACACCGGATTGAATAAAGGTAGATTTGTGTTTTATTTACAATAATTATAATGGCATGCTGTCTATTACTCGTAGTTCAGTCAGAATGTTATGCTTAAGTACACCACACCTAAAAATGGAATGGTAGATTTACAAGTGTCATATTATTCCAGTCGAAATTAAGCTCTAAAAATAAGCAATAGTGGTCTTCTTAAAGCATACATTATTGAGAGTTCTTAGTTTCGGAAATATCTTCTCCAACATGGTGTGGCACCCATGTCCCGTTTTTTTTGAGAAATAAAGGACAGCTTCACAATTACAAGAATATATTTAGAATTTGGAGTGTGTGATGTTTTTCAAAAGCTCACGTGCTACTACAAGATCTAGTGGTACTTCTGAGAAAAGTACAAAAGTCTCTGCAATACTGTTTGTTTGCCATATTAAATGTACACATTTGATTAAAAACATTATAAAAATGAAAAGCCAACTCGAAGAACGACCTGACATAATTACCTAATTATATTGCATAGGTCAGATGGTGTTATTGATATAGTAGTCGGGGATTGGTTGAAAAAGTGTAGGGAAGCCCTTGCGAGTTATTGATACATGAACTGATTGGCTGAGTAGGTATTTTCAGAAATAGTGAAAATGACTTTAAATATTAAAATACAATATATGAGATGCATTTTTGAATATTTTAAAATATTTGCATACTATTTGGTGACAAATAAACACTATATTATAAATGCATGTGTCAGTGCAACATTCACCACCAAATTACCTTCTAAGTAGGGGGTTGGTGCCTTTAGTGGGAAATAAAAACAACGCAATCGGTCAACCCCATTGAAAATTGATATTTTCTTGTGGCTCAAAGGCCAGTCTATTGAAAACCACTGTCTTTTGTGCCAAACTATTTTTGGGAAACATATAATGGCACTGTGTGTTATAATGGTGGCCTATGGAAATGGCAATAGCGGTGTCTGACCATATACGTGTATATATACGGTAAATGTACTTTGCTGTTTGGATTATTATATATTTATCTTCAAATATAAATTCTTTAAACGACTACAAACGAAAGTATTTATATCTATTTTTATATTATGTACAATGTCGATCGATATGTTCTCAAGTGTCTAACACAATTTCAGTAGCAACCTGTGTGCTTAATATCGTAACTTATATATTTATAATGCTCTTGCCGCTGGCTGGCGATATCCAACCAAACCCATGTCTATTTGTGGAAGTCGTGATAGCGCAGTTATAGCACGTTCGCTTCAGGTGCGAAAGAACCGGAGTTCACGCCCCGCTGGAACAGTTTCGAGTGTGCCCTTAGGTAGGGAAGTATGTGAGATGTTACGGTGGTCGCTAGATCGGGCATGTGGGTTTTCTCCGGGTATTCCTGTTTCATCCCACACGAATGACCCCATATAAGCTTTCATCCGCGCCAATGAAAGTGATTAATATAAGTTGATGAAGCTTGTTATACGATAGTTGTAAAATAAATAATGTTTGAAGTAAAATCGTCAGTATTCCACCTGCTGATATACATGTACGCCGGTTTCATTCCAGCATCTGTAATGCCATAAGGCAAATGAACAGATTATACAAATATGCACAATTGCTGATTACTGAAACAGCCTGCACAAAGTGTAAACAACGGAGAACGGGAAGGAAAGAGATTCGAATAAGTTACAATGTAACCTTCTCCCAATCCTAACTGTGCTATTACAACTATTCCTATGTTATGTACCATTCTCCCCAATCCTAACTGTGCTATTACAACTATTCCTATGTTATGTACCATTCTCCCCAATCCTAACTGTGCTATTGCAACTATTCCTATGTTATGTACCATTTCCCCAATCCTAACTGTGCTATTGCAACTATTCCTATGTTATGTACCATTCTCCCCAATCCTAACTGTGCTATTGCAACTATTCCTATGTTATGTACCATTCTCCCCAATCCTAACTGTGCTATTGCAACTATTCCTATGCTATGTACCATTCTCCCCAATCCTAACTGTGCTATTGCAACTATTCCTATGTTATGTACCATTCTCCCCAATCCTAACTGTGCTATTGCAACTATTCCTATGTTATGTACCATTCTCCCCAATCCTAACTGTGCTATTGCAACTATTCCTATGTTATGTACCATTCTCCCCAATCCTAACTGTGCTATTGCAACTATTCCTATGTTATGTACCATTCTCCCCAATCCTAACTGTGCTATTGCAACTATTCCTATGTTATGTACCATTCTCCCCAATCCTAACTGTGCTATTGCAACTATTCCTATGTTATGTACCATTCTCCCCAATCCTAACTGTGCTATTGCAACTATTCCTATGTTATGTACCATTCTCCCCAATCCTAACTGTGCTATTGCAACTATTCCTATGTTATGTACCATTCTCCCCAATCCTAACTGTGCTGTTGCAACTATTCCTATGTTATGTACCATTCTCCCCAATCCTAACTGTGCTATTGCAACTATTCCTATGTTGTGTACCATTCTCCCCAATCCTAACTGTGCTGTTGCAACTATTCCTATGTTATGTACCATTCTCCCCACTAACTGTGCTATTGCAACTATTCCTATGTTATGTACCATTCTCCCCAATCCTAACTGTGCTATTGCAACTATTCCTATGTTATGTACCATTCTCCCCAATCCTAACTGTGCTATTGCAACTATTCCTATGTTATGTACCATTCTTGAATAAAATACTGTTTTAAACTAAAATGTAAACATAAACGAAACGAAGAAACCAAGAACTAATAAATGAACTAAACTATAAAGATGCTAGAAAACTGAACCAGGAAATCACTAATGCTAAAACTTGGTTTGAATTCTCAAAGAAAACCATTCAACGTAATCGCATTATCTGTCCTAAATTGTAATGAAGTTACATCCTGAAATGACACCAAAAAACGTTAATCATTAATGTGTTATTTTTTATATGTATGCGGACAATCAACCATAAGCTCTGGACACGCATTACCATGTTACCATGACACCACACCAGAATCAGTACTTTCATTGGTACCTATATTATCTTGTGTCAAAGGATGTAATTGGTTTATAACATAATTTACAACAAATAACTATGTACACAATACATGCAAGTGGATTGAAATGAAAGCTAAACGCTGATTGGATTTTTCTCAACGATGTAATTAATTCAATTACCATAAATAATCCACCTCCGGATTTCGTAAGCCTGAGAATCTATAGTCCAGTGATATACAACACATACATGAAGACACACATGGCGTCAACAATCAGTCTAGTATTACAGCATGTGTTATTAATATAGACAGAGAACAACAAGGGGCCCATACTATTACCCTGAGGTACAGCGGTATTTGTAGAATAGGCTACAAGTCAGAAGTTGAATGAGCGGATACTATACACTGCTTACGTTGTACATGTGTACATATATATATGTAAGACTTGAATCTGTTCATATATTTACCAAGAATATCAATTGAGGGCATTTTGAAGAAGAGATCCTATGCCAGACACAGACGTATGTTATAAAATACGGCTCGAACTCCTTTGAAACACAGAATGGTATTAACCTGGTAAGTAGGTTGTTTCCATCAATTTCCCAAAACAACTTAGAAGAGATTATGGTCTCTAGATTTGACGAATAGATGGGTCAGACATCCTGTAAATACGCGTCACGTTAACCTGCTATGGGAAATAGCAATGCAATAGAAGTTTATTGAAGAAGGGCTCAAGTGGAGATGCAAATGTGTGTGTTTTACGTTTATTTATCGTCGCTACCGGTTGCCCATATGAGCGATGTCTCCTGAAGAGATTAGTACATTTGGATGGTTGGAGGATAGTGCAATGATACAGACCGAAACCCATTCCAGAGTCTCCTCTGGTTCTTTTACGTGCACGGTGTATAGCACAGACACGAAACCTCGGTTTAAAGTCCCACCTGAAAGACTTACTTGTATTAAGGTCAGACGGGGGATCTAACCCGCGATCCCTGGATTCACAATCCATCGTGTTAATCACTGGACTATTATTTCTTTTTAAGTCTTTTTAAAAGTCATATTAATCTGATAGATAATTAAATATATTGTGGTTACGTTTTGACTTCATGTGGTTACGTTTTGACTCGAGACTTGTGTACGTTTTGACTCGGTTTTGTGTACGTTTTGACTTTTTTGCTTTGTGTACGTTTTGGTCTGGTTACGTTTTGACCCTAATCCGAGAACACATGATATGAGGAAATTAGTTGTCTTCGACCTACTGATGACGTCATTGTGCGCGTCTTTCAACTGTGACCGAGGTATCCGACACTATCCGAACATTGTTTACAACTTTTTTCCAGAGATGATGACGCAATATATTTAGGACTAAGCAGTGCTTTCTCAACTATATATACAAGAAGTAAGTCTTCTGTAAGTTGTTTTAATAGTTTCATTTGACCGTGTTAACTGTCCACATTCGTTGCTGTTGTTTTTAAAAATTTATTTTCCGGTTTCAAAACGTCCTTACACTTTACAGTTACACGAATTCACCCATCCCATATATTGATATAATTAATGATAGGCTATAGGACTATGCACATATTTATCATATATATGTAGTAGAAACTTTATTTTGACTGATTTAAATTTTAAGCAAGACCTTTAATCCATTTAGCGACTATGACAAGCTATCAAGTTAGCACAGTGTCAGTTAGTCTATCTATCTTCCTTTAAGTTTAATGTCGAACCCCTCGCGGGGACGTAGACATGTTGCTCGTCAAAAACCGCAAAGAAGTTAAAAGTATGTCAGTACTCTCGCTTCTCACCAATGCACCGCTCGCTTCCTAATGCACCGCTTTTCAATGCACCACTCGCTTCTCAATGCACCACTCACTTCTCAATGCACCGCTCACTTCTCAATGCACCGCTCGCTTTTCAATGCACCGCTTACTTCTCAATGCACCGCTCACTTCTCAATGCACCGCTCGCTTCTCAATGCACCTCTCGCTTCTCAATGCACCTCTCGCTTCTCAATGCACCTCTCGCTTCTCAATGCACCTCTCGCTTCTCAATGCATCTCTCGCTTCTCAATGCACCTCTCGCTTCTCAATGCACCTCTCGCTTCTCAATGCACCTCTCGTTTCTCAATGCACCTCTCACTTCTTAATGCACCGCTTGGTGTAACATGTACCATCTCTCGACACTATTTGTGTGCTTTTCAATGCCCAGTGTGTCTTACTGCACACAATTTTGTATGAAAATTGTATATACTTTTTTATTGCTGTACCCTAACATGTATAACCTTGATCAAAATTGTCCATTTTATCATCCTTTATGTGTGTATCATGCACACTTCAGAGTATGCATGTGTAAACAATTCATGATATCTGTTAAAGTTTAAATCAAAATATTATTATGAGATATGAAACCAAATAACACAGATGCAGGAAGCGTAAGGTTTTATCACACAGTGTAATACAAACTTGATACCATGTAATGTGTTGGGTTGATGTACAGCGGTGATAAGGATCAAGGTGAATAATGCACATAACATTACGACAATAACCCATGCTACATTGTATTTATCCCAGCTTTCTACATACAATAAATTCTCTATTGTGTAAACATCGACTAAATACACTATCACTATTTACAGCTGGGGACAAGTCACTTCTAGTACTACCTAAATCTTCCCACCTCTCCCTATATCTTCTGTCTGATTAGCGCAGTGGTTAGCGCGCTCGTTTCTCACCAATGCAACCCGGGTTCGATCCTCTGACAGGAAAGTGTGTGAGATGGTACGGTTGTCGCCAGATCGGACAGGTGCGTTTTCTCCGGGTGCTCCGATATCCTCCCACATGAATGGCTTTCATCCGCCCCAACGAGAGTGATTAATTAATATAAGTTGTTAAAACTTGCTTCGCAATCGTTGTAAAATAAATAAAGTTTTAAAAAAAATATCTTCTAGAATGACTCTCACTATATCTTCTGGAATGAGAACCCTATATCTTCTGGAATGAGAACCCTATATCTTCTGGAATGAGAACCCTATATCTTCTGGAATGAGAACCCTATATCTTCTGGAATGAGAACCCTATATCTTCTGGAATGAGAACACTATATCTTCTGGAATGAGAACCCTATATCTTCTGGAATGAGAACCCTATATCTTCTGGAATGAGAACCCTATGTCTTCTGGAATGAGAACCCTATATCTTCTGGAATGAGAACACTATATCTTCTGGAATGAGAACTATATATCTTCTGGAATGGAATGAGAACCCTATATCTTCTGGAATGGAATGAGAACCCTATATCTTCTGGAATGGAATGAGAACCCTATATCTTCTGGAATGAGAACCCTATATCTTCTGGAATGAGAACCCGGTATCTTCTGGAATGAGAACCCTATATCTTCTGGAATGAGAACACTATATCTTCTGGAATGGAATGAGAACCCTATATCTTCTGGAATGGAATGAGAACCCTATATCTTCTGGAATGAATGAGAACCCTATATCTTCTGGAATGAGAACACTATATCTTCTGGAATGAGAACACTATATCTTCTGGAATGAGAACCCTATATCTTCTGGAATGAGAACCCTATATCTTCTGGAATGAGAACCCTATATCTTCTGGAATGAGAACCCGGTATCTTCTGGAATGAGAACCCTATATATTCTGGAATGAGAACACTATATCTTCTGGAGTGAGAACCCTATATCTTCTGGAATGAGAACCCTATATCTTCTGGAATGAGAACACTATATCTTCTGGAATGAGAACTCTATATCTTCTGGAATGGAATGAGAACCCTATATCTTCTGGAATGGAATGAGAACCCTATATCTTCTGGAATGGAATGAGAACCCTATATCTTCTGGAATGGAATGAGAACCCTATATCTTCTGGAATGAGAACACTATATCTTCTGGAATGAGAACACTATATCTTCTGGAATGAGAACCCTATATCTTCTGGAATGAGAACCCTATATCTTCTGGAATGAGAACCCTATATCTTCTGGAATGAGAACCCTATATCTTCTGGAATGAGAACCCTATATCTTCTGGAATGAGAACCCTATATCTTCTGGAATGAGAACCCTATATCTTCTGGAATGAGAACACTATATCTTCTGGAATGAGAACCCTATATCTTCTGGAATGAGAACCCTATATCTTCTGGAATGAGAACCCTATATCTTCTGGAATGGAATGAGAACCCTATATCTTCTGGAATGGAATGTGAACCCTATATCTTCTGGAATGGAATGGAACCCTATATCTTCTGAATGGAATGAGAACCCTATATCTTCTGGAATGGAATGTGAACCCTATATCTTCTGGAATGGAATGAGAACCCTATATCTTCTGGAATGGAATGAGAACCCTATATCTTCTG
Organism: Archivesica marissinica; assembly: GCA_014843695.1. Lineage (NCBI taxonomy): Eukaryota > Metazoa > Mollusca > Bivalvia > Venerida > Vesicomyidae > Archivesica > Archivesica marissinica. The sequence continues at coordinate 49,533,952 of CM026397.1, forward strand.
GAAAGAAACACTATATCTTCTGGAATGAGAACACTATATCTTCTGGAATGAGAACCCTATATCTTCTGGAATGAGAACCCTATATCTTCTGGAATGAGAACCCTATATCTTCTGGAATGAGAACCCTATATCTTCTGGAATGAGAACACTATGTCTTCTGGAATATCTTCTGGAATGAGAACCCTATATCTTCTGGAATGAGAACACTATATCTTCTGGAATGAGAACCCTATATCTTCTGGAATGAGAACACTATATCTTCAATGGAATGAGAACCCTATATCTTCTGGAATGAAGAACCCTATATCTTCTGGAATGAGAACCCTATATCTTCTGGAATGAGAACACTATATCTTCTGGAATGAGAACACTATATTTTCTGGAATGAGAACCCTATATCTTCTGGAATGAGAACACTATATATTCTGGAATGAGAACCCAGTATCTTCTGGAATGGAATGAGAACCCTATATCTTCTGGAATGGAATGTGAACCCTACATCTTCTGGAATGGAATGTGAACCCTATATCTTCTGGAATGGAATGAGAACCCTATATCTTCTGGAATGGAATGAGAACCCTATATCTTCTGGAAAGAAACACTATATCTTCTGGAATGAGAACACTATCTTCTGGAATGAGAACCCTATATCTTCTGGAATGAGAACCCTATATCTTCTGGAATGAGAACCCTATATCTTCTGGAATGAGAACCCTATATCTTCTGGAATGAGAACCCTATATCTTCTGGAATGAGAACACTATGTCTTCTGGAATATCTTCTGGAATGAGAACCCTATATCTTCTGGAATGAGAACATTATATCTTCTGGAATGAGAACCCTATATCTTCTGGAATGGAATAAGAACCCTATATCTTCTGGAATGAGAACCCTATATCTTCTGGAATGAGAACCCGATATCTTCTGGAATGAGAACACTATATTTTCTGGAATGAGAACCCTATATCTTCTGGAATGAGAACCCTATATCTTCTGGAATGAGAACCCGGTATCTGCTGGAATGAGAACCCTATATATTCTGGAATGAGAACCCTATATCTTCTGGAATGAGAACCCTATATCTTCTGGAATGAGAACCCTATATCTTCTGGAATGAGAACACTATATCTTCTGGAATGAGAACACTATATCTTCTGGAATGAGAACCCTATATCTTCTGGAATGAGAACTCTATATCTTCTGGAATGGAATGAGAACCCTATATCTTCTGGAATGGAATGTGAACCCTATATCTTCTGGAATGGAATGAGAACCCTATATCTTCTGGAATGGAATGAGAACCCTATATCTTCTGGAATGAGAACACTATATCTTCTGGAATGAGAACCCTATATCTTCTGGAATGAGAACCCTATATCTTCTGGAATGAGAACCCTATATCTTCTGGAATGAGAACCCTATATCTTCTGGAATGAGAACACTATGTCTTCTGGAATATCTTCTGGAATGAGAACCCTATATCTTCTGGAATGAGAACCCTATATCTTCTGGAATGAGAACACTATATCTTCTGGAATGAGAACACTATATCTTCTGGAATGAGAACACTATATCTTCTGGAATGAGAACCCTATATCTTCTGGAATGAGAACACTATATCTTCTGGAATGAGAACACTATATCTTCTGGAATGAGAACCCTATATCTCTGGAATGGAATGAGAACCCTATATCTTCTGGAATGGAATAAGAACCCTATATCTTCTAGAATGGAATGAGAACCCTATATCTTCTGGAATGAGAACACTATATCTTCTGGAATGAGAACACTATATCTTCTGAATGGAATGAGAACCCTATATCTTCTGGAATGGAACCCTATATCTTCTGGAATGAGACCCTATATCTTCTGGAATGAGAACACTATATCTTCTGGAATGAGAACACTATCTTCTGGAATGAGAACACTATATCTTCTGGAATGAGAACCCTATATCTTCTGGAATGAGAACCCTATATCTTCTGGAATGAGAACCCTATATCTTCTGGAATGAGAACCCTATATCTTCTGGAATGAGAACACTATATCTTCTGGAATGAGAACACTATATCTTCTGGAATGAGAACCCTATATCTTCTGGAATGAGAACCCTATATCTTCTGGAATGAGAACCCTATATCTTCTGGAATGAGAACCCTATATCTTCTGGAATGAGAACACTATATCTTCTGGAATGAGAACACTATATCTTCTGGAATGAGAACACTATATCTTCTGGAATGAGAACACTATATCTTCTGGAATGAGAACCCTATATCTTCTGGAATGAGAACCCTATATCTTCTGGAATGAGAACCCTATATCTTCTGGAATGAGAACCCTATATCTTCTGGAATGAGAACCCTATATCTTCTGGAATGAGAACCCTATATCTTCTGGAATGAGAACACTATATCTTCTGGAATGAGAACCCTATATCTTCTGGAATGAGAACCCTATATCTTCTGGAATGAGAACCCTATGTCTTCTGGAATGAGAACCCTATATCTTCTGGAATGAGAACACTATGTCTTCTGGAATGAGAACCCTATATCTTCTGGAATGAGAACCCTATATCTTCTGGAATGAGAACCCTATATCTTCTGGAATGAGAACCCTATATCTTCTGGAATGAGAACACTATGTCTTCTGGAATGAGAACCCGATATCTCCTGGAATGAGAACCCTATGTCTTCTGGAATGAGAACCCTATATCTTCTGGAATGAGAACCCTATATCTTCTGGAATGAGAACCCGATATCTCTGGAATGAGACCATATCTGGAATGAGAACCCATATCTTCTGGAATGAGAACCCGATATCTTCTGGAATGAGAACCCTATATCTTCTGGAATGAGAACCCGATATCTTCTGGAATGAGAACCCGATATCTTCTGGAATGAGAACCCTATATCTTCTGGAATGAGAACCCGATATCTTCTGGAATGAGAACCCGATATCTTCTGGAATGAGAACCCGATATCTTCTGGAATGAGAACCCGATATCTTCTGGAATGAGAACCCTATATCTTCTGGAATGAGAACCCTATATCTTCTGGAATGAGAACCCGATATCTTCTGGAATGAGAACACTATATCTTCTGGAATGAGAACCCTATATCTTCTGGAATGAGAACCCTATATCTTCTGGAATGAGAACCCTATATCTTCTGGAATGAGAACCCTATATCTTCTGGAATGAGAACCCGATATCTTCTGGAATGAGAACCCGATATCTTCTGGAATGAGAACCCTATATCTTCTGGAATGAGAACCCGATATCTTCTGGAATGAGAACCCGATATCTTCTGGAATGAGAACCCGATATCTTCTGGAATGAGAACCCGATATCTTCTGGAATGAGAACCCTATATCTTCTGGAATGAGAACCCTATATCTTCTGGAATGAGAACCCGATATCTTCTGGAATGAGAACACTATATCTTCTGGAATGAGAACCCTATATCTTCTGGAATGAGAACCCTATATCTTCTGGAATGAGAACCCTATATCTTCTGGAATGAGAACCCTATATCAAAAGTTGTGCCATAGTGATTTTATTTGCCGATAGCGTGCAATGGGTTAATGAATCTCTAGGAACAATAAGTACATTTAGCTTGTTTGATGCCAACCATATGGACCTACAGAAATGAACCATTGGCATTCAATGAGTTTAGAAAATGTTATAATAAATTATATATGTGCAGTACAATATATCTATATTTAGAACGTATATATGCATTTCAGATCATACCTGGCTGTTAAGACCAGATCAAAGGCAATACCTGACGAGACTGAGGAGACGTATATATCGTCCACCTGCCTACTCCATCGGGGATGGATTCTACTCATGTTGAACCTCCAAATAAGAAACTGAAGACTGATAACAGCGAAGACAATGTACCCTTAGACAGGTCTGTCACTTGAAGACAATGTACCCTTAGACAGGTCTGTCACTTGAAGACAATGTACCCTTAGACAGGTCTGTCACTTGAAGACAGTGTACCCTTAGACAGGTCTGTCACTTGAAGACAATGTACCCTTAGACATGTCTGTCACTTGAAGACAATGTACCATTAGACAGGTCTGTCACTTGAAGACAATGTACCCTTAGACAGGTTTGTCACTTGAAGACAATGTACCCATAGACAGGTTTGTCACTTGACGACAATGTACCATTAGACAGGTCTGTCACTTGAAGACAATGTACCCTTAGACAGGTTTGTCACTTGAAGACAATGTACCATTAGACAGGTCTGTCACTTGATGACAATGTACCCGTAGACAGGTATGTCACTTGAAGACAATGTACCCTTAGACAGGTTTGTCACTTGATGTGCAGCCACGTGTGTAGCCTGGGTTCCAGTCTGTCGATTTTTCACGAATTTACTTCTGGAAAAATGATATTATCAGAAAGTCAATACGGCCAAATTAATGATCTAAGTATTAAAATATATTTATATGACTGACCAGGCAAAATATATCAACGCCTGTTCCCAGGCTACATGTACCACATGTGTAGAGAGTAATGCAAAATTGGAATATCTCCGAAGGGAGACCACTGTTGACTAATTATAGGATAACTTTACATGTATATAAAAAATTGGACACAATGGCCATCAATGTCGTGATAGCGCATTGGTAGCGCGTTCGCTTCAGGTGTGAAAGGCCCATAGTTCACGCCCAGCTGGAGTTGTTTACGATTGTGCCCTTAGGCAAGACACTTAATTTCTACAGTTGCCTCTTCTCTTTCCCTCATGGCGATACATGTATATTCCATCAGGCATGAGGTCTCAAGAGCGATTAATCTAACGTTGTAAAAATTTATTTTGCAAATAAGCAACGAAACTAACGCATATTTTACACATATATTTGAATTTGTGATTGTGCTCTGTTGTAAAGTTGCATGTCACTGCCTGTTTTTACTTAATTGCTACAAACATGTATACTGTTTTATGCAAGAAACATATTGTATTGTATATTGTAAAAACATTTCGCAATCAAGCTAAGATAAATTGAACTTACTTGTTTTCCTCTAAGATTACGATTTCTTAATCTCCAATAAAAGAGTACGCTTTCTTAATCTCCAATAAAAGAGTACGCTTTCTTAATCTCCAATAAAAGAGTACGCTTTCTTAAACTCCAATAAAAGAGTACGCTTTCTTAATCTCCAATAAAAGAAATAAAAAAGTACGCTTTCTTAACCTCCAATAAAAGAGTACGCTTTCTTAATCTCCAATAAAAGAGTATGCTTTCTTAATCTCCAATAAAAGAGTATGCTTTCTTAATCTCCAATAAAAGAGTACGCTTTCTTAATCTCCAATAAAAGAGTACGCTTTCTTAATCTCCAATAAAAGAGTACGCTTTCTTAATCTCCAATAAAAGAAATAAAAGAGTACGCTTTCTTAATCTCCAATAAAAGAGTACGCTTTCTTAATCTCCAATAAAAGAGTACGCTTTCTTAAACTCCAATAAAAGAGTATGCTTTCTTAATCTCCAATAAAAGAGTACGCTTTCTTAATCTCCAATAAAAGAGTAGCACTGTACGTTATGTATTATGCAATCCTGTCTCATTTCTAAGTCCGGATATATAGGTCACTACGCTGCTATGAGCTCACCTCACTTAGCGTGAATATATGTTTTATACAAAAAACTGGAAGTGTCTTTTCTCAATTTACTTTTAATTGTTTCAAAATATAGATTCTGAAATAACTACCTAGCTATTGCAATTTCAGGTTTTGCAATCCCAGCCAGCCACATGTTGTAACGTTCCAAGATGTCAGTGCTGCAGCGTTCAAGATCAAACGTGGCATACAGAAAACACCTTGTCTGGTATTGCATACTATTACTGTATCTAATTGATGTGTACGATACAATCTAATTAATATCATAGCGTGGAAGCCGTGATGGCGCAGTTGATGCGCTTTCGCTTCAGATGCGAAAGGTCCGGAGTTTGAGCCACGCAGGAGCCGATTGTGCCCTTAGACAAGGCATTTAAATTCCACGTTGCCTCTTCTCTCTCTCGTGGCGATGGATTCCATCAGGAATGATGTCTTGAGAGTGATTAATATAAGTTGTAAGAACTACTGAATCGAGCTACTATATTGTTTAAACTAATTAATGACCGGATCTATTTGATTGACAGGATCATGTCACGGTTTGATAATCTCGTTAGTTCTCGGCCGTCTCGAGATTTTATGAGATTTCATTGACTCGGTGACGAAATATTACCAGAAAGTCACTAAGTTAATCTCTTCTTATTACCGGTAGATAACAGTAATTTCAATTGAAATATTGCAGCCAAATTAGGAGGTAAGTGACGTTCTTTATTGCAATATACTTTTCTACATGGTTCCAGCTGATTTACGAAAGTTATCGAAACATTTTATGTGCTCTATTTTGTAAACAAACAAAAATACAAAAATGGCGGACATTTTGTTGGTATTTTTAATGTAGTGGTGTGATGGCATACCCATTTCCTACTTAATTGTGTTGCAAAACTGTCCTATGTTTAGAAGTTACGTACAGGTAAGTTACGTCCAGGTGGTTGGAAGGGTTTACCGTAATTTGCTATGTATAACGCGCTATCATTTATAACGCGCACCCACTCATAATGATATAGAGCTTGGGATATATTTGCTCACAGAAAATGGCATTTAAGGCCGTATCAGCTCTAATGCATATATATTTCAGAGGTCACAGATGAGTAATATGTTTGGCATGACGATCTTCTTCAAGAAGGAATTCCTGCAGTTTACCGGAAGGTACTTCGTTTAACTCTTTGCAAGCTAGTGGTGACAATAACAGTACCATATGTTCATGAAATTCCATTAGAATTGTGTCGTAATGAACTGGGGATATCAAGTTGATTCATGTGAGGAAGCTATCCAGCTGGCTTGCGGTAGGTTGGTGGATCTACCCGGGTGTTTGTCCGTGTCTTCAAAACTGCACGGAGGGGCACCCATGGTCTTCCTCGCCCAATAATAGCTGGAGTCGCCGTATGACCTAAGCTGTTGGTGCGGCTCTAAATCCCACAACAAAACAAACTGGCCTTTTCAATAGGGCCCATTAGGGGTGACATTATAATAAACAAACACTTTACTTTTACACACTCAATAGGGGTGACATTATAATAAACAAACACTTTACTCTTACACACTCAATAGGGGTGACATTATAATAAACAAACACTTTACTTTTACACACTCAATAGGGGTGACATTATAATAAACAAACACTTTACTTTTACACACTCAATAGGGGTGACATTATAATAAACAAACACTTTACTTTTACACACTCAATAGGGGTGACATTATAATAAACAAACACTTTACTTTTACACACTTAATAATGCCCATTATTATATTCTGTACTATTGTTCCATTACTATTTGCATTGCTTCACTTATACAAATACATAGCATTTATATTGCGCAAAATGATTCTATTGCGCTACACAATTACAGATGCAGATGGAGTTCGAGCCCCGCTGGAGCCGTTACAGTTGTGCTCTTAGGCAAGGCATTTAAATTCCACATTGCCTCTTCTCTCTACTTCATGGCGATGGATTCCATCAGGAATGAGGTCTCAAGAGTGATTAATATAAGTTGAAAGAACTTGTTTCGCAATCGAGCTAAAATAAATTTGTATAAACTAATTACAGATGCAATTTTAAACATTTAAACATGACAATAATATATGGAAATATAAATAAAAATGTATACATATATAGATATAACTAGGATTCTAGTAATTGGATAAGAACATATTTTATCATAATATCTACACCATTACAGTATATAAGTGAGTGATTGGATAAGAACATAATATCTACACCATTACAGTATATAAGTGAGTGATTGGATAAGAACATAATATCTACACCATTACAGTATATAAGTGAGTGATTGGATTAGCGAGAAAAGCAATATGAACCATAGACCCAAGCACCGCCGCAAGAATGACAACATTGATGGACACTATTTTATGTATTCATTTACAGTTTTAAAGAAAGAGGCGCAAGATATACCCTTCTTATGCTAACAGAGGTAAGTGCAACACCTTTACATGCTAACAGAGGTAAGTGCAACACCTTTACATGCTAACAGAGGTAAGTGCAACACCTTTACATGCTAACAGAGATAAGTGCAACACATTTACATGCTAACAGAGGTAAGTGCAACACCTTTACATGCTAACAGAGGTAAGTGTGACACCTTTACATGCTAACAGAGGTAAGTGTGACACCTTTACATGCTAACAGAGGTAAGTGCGGCACCTTTACATGCTAACAGAGGTAAGTGCGACACCTTTACATGCTAACAGAGGTAAGTGCGACACCTTTACATGCTAACAGGTAAGTGTGACACCTTTACATGCTAACAGAGGTAAGTGCAACACCTTTACATGCTAACAGAGGTAAGTGCAACACCTTTACATGCTAACAGAGGTAAGTGTGACACCTTTACATGCTAACAGAGGTAAGTGTGACACCTTTACATGCTAACAGAGGTAAGTGCGACACCTTTACATGCTAACAGAGGTAAGTGCAACACCTTTACATGCTAACAGAGGTAAATGCGACACCTTTACATGCTAACAGAGGTAAGTGTGACACCTTTACATGCTAACAGAGGTAAGTGTGACACATTTACATGCTAACAGAGGTAAGTGTGACACCTTTACATGCTAACGGAGGTAAGTGTGACACCTTTACATGCTAACGGAGGTAAGTGTGACACATTTACATGCTAACAGAGGTAAGTGTAACACATTTACATGCTAACAGAGGTAAGTGTGACATATTTACATGCTAACAGAGGTAAGTGTGACACATTTACATGCTAACAGAGGTAAGTGTGACACATTTACATGCTAACAGAGGTAAGTGCAACACATTTACATGCTAACAGAGGTAAGTGTGACACATTTACATGCTAACAGAGGTAAGTGCGACACACATTTACATGCTAACAGAGGTAAGTGCAACACATTTACATGCTAACAGAGGTAAGTGAAGCACATTTACATGCTAACAGAGGTAAGTGCGACACATTTACATGCTAACAGAGGTAAGTGAAGCACAGTTACATGCTAACAGAGGTAAGTGCAACACATTTACATGCTAACAGAGGTAAATGTGACACATTTACATGTTAACAGAGGTAAGTGCCCATTCAATAGTTTATACAAATTTATTTTAGCTCGATTGCGAAACAAGTTCTTACAACTTATATTAATCACTCTCAAGACCTCATTCGTGGTGGAATCCATCGCCACGAGGGAGAGAGAAGAGGAAGCGTGGAATTTAAATGCCTTGCCTGAGGACACAATCGTAGCGGCTCCAGCAGGGCTTGAACTCCGGACCTTTCGCACCTGAAGCGACCACTGCGCTATCACGACATCCCTCTCATTAAGGGTGACACATTAATAAACAAGCACTTTACTATTTACTTACAGGTGGATACTATTATTTGATAGAATTATTTGTTTTGCAGGAACAGAAGAAGACAGGTGTGATAGCGGCGAGTGCTGGGAACCATGCGTTGGCATTGTCGTATCATGGTCAGAACCTGGGCGTACCGGTTACCGTTGTTATGCCATTAATTGCACCCCTCATGAAAGTACAGAGCTGCAAAAAATATGGTGCTACTGTTCATATATGTGGTGCTAATTTAAGTGAGGTATGCAAATTTAGCTGGATTATTTGTGAAGAATATGTAGAGCTGTTGGACTCGAACCAGAGATGCTGGAAATATGGTGCTCAAATTCACATGCACTAACTTTTTTGTTTTAAACTTTATTTATTTGACGATTAACGTATTTAATGATTTTAACAACTTATATTAATCACTCTCGTTGGCGCGGATGAAAGTGTAAATGTGGTCAATAGTGTGGGAGGAAACCGGTGTTATGTGCTAACTTATGAGAGGTACCGTTCATATTCGCCTATAAGACGAGTTTTTCACCACCTGATTATGGACTCAAAGTGGCTTCCCGTCTTATAAGTGAGTGCTACAAAAATAGAAACAAACAGTTTTTTAAATATTTTTAAAATTGTATCCATAATTTTGTTTTAGAAAAGAAAGCGCTGGACATTTCTACTTGCACTGGTCAAACATGCAATTTATACATGGTCTTATATGCCAAAACCCATGACCAAAGTAGGGGGGGCGTATCCTTATAGGCGAGTATGGACGTTAGACATTTTTAGCGTGACAAATTATAGAATATGGGTACTCATGCAGGCATTTAATTATTTGGTATTACATCCTCGTCACATCCTCGTCACATCCTTGTCACATGCTCGTCACATGCCCTCCTCTTTGTGAGGGAAGATCCTGGTACCCAACAAGCAGGAGTCCATGCACTAGCATATGCCCAGGTAGAACCACCCAACTTCCGTGGTCCAGTTTGTTAATTTCCTTGTATGAATGAAATTGAAGAGATTCAAGCCTACATTGGTTGGCGGAGGGGGAATGATTTGATGTCAGTGGAAATCACTTCTCCACATTGCCTATTCTCTTCCTCCTGGCGATGGATTCCATCAGGAATGAAGTTTCGAGTGATTAATCTATTAACTTGTTTTTTTGCAATCGAGCTAAAAGACATTTGTATACAGTTAAACATGTCTTAAGCAGCCAGCCAAGGGAATCACAGAAAATGGCTGCTTAGCACAGGTGGCTGCTTAACCCATTTCATTCTGGATATATTTAAAGGCTTATGCAAACAACATAGATCCAGATCAGGATCTATGTTGTTTGCTACATAGCCAAGTGTCTTAGCAAGATCATCTGAATAGCAAACAGCATAGAGCCTGATCAGACGGAACGTTCCGTAGTGGCTGATATGGCTCTATGTTCTTTGCAAATACTGTTTGAACAGAATAATGGCTGCTTAGCATAGGTGGCTGCTTAACAGAGGTCAAATGTATAATAAAGTAACATATTGGGAATCTGGAAACTGGTTGGTTGCTTAATAGAGGTGACCAGTAACACAGGTTTGACTGTAAAATAATACAAAAATAAATATAATGAATGTATGATTTGATAGATAGTGGTATGATTTCAGTCGAGAGTGCATGCCATGAAGATGGGCCAGGAACAAGGATTGCTATATATAAATGGGTAAGATAGATGAATGTTACATAGAAGATTTCTGTTGTGTGTGAGATGAACGCTGAGTTTGTGTACTGAGTCAGCGTCTGTCAAATATTTGTTCATGTTCATCAAGGTGTGTTTGCTTGTCTGTGATTTTGCTGCCAACGTACATACTATCCATTCTCAAGTGTATGGTGTTTTTTTTATTATAGTGTCGCCCCTATTTAAAGCGCCTTCCATTTCTGGCCTATGAGACACCTCTTTTTATCCTAGGCTTGTATGCCAGATGCCAGGCTTTTAGGCAATCGGTAACCATTATTTAACTAGCTGACGGCTCACCAACCGGCCATATCAGAACGAACCCCTGACGAGATTCGAACCTTCGACCTCCTGCTCCGTAGGTGGACGCCTTAACCACTGGGCCACGGAGACTGTTTTAACCGGTTTTAGACGGCTATAAGATGTGTTTTTTTCACATTACCACCAGATTATGTCATTAGTGGTATCATAATTCCGTTTTAGAAATGAAAGCACTCCGACACTGAACATTTCTTCAACCTGCACTGGCCAAACATGCAATTTATACATGGTCTTAGTGTCCATTTTATCAACCCGTCTTATATGCGAGTGCATGCCAAAATGTACAGATTTCATGACCATGGTGGGTGGGGGGGGGTCTTATAAGTGAGTATGAATGGTATCTATCAAGTTTTATTATGCATTTTTATACCTCCAATATCGAAGAGTCGTGCGGCTTATAGCACTTCTTGACATATGCCTCTACACACTTACTTACAGTTATTGTCTTCAAGAATCGAAGCAATACATTGCGACTTACCGTGTGCCTGACCTCGTAAATATATCATCCTTGGAACAACGTAAACTGTAAGACACACCCTTTCTTGTGAGGAACGCTACCCACATCCATGGATGATCTCTATGCCATTTATGGCACACGGTTAATCGCACTTCTGGACTAAATGCACTTGAAATGAAAAGTGTGCTATATTTTTCTTTGTGTCATTGAAAAGAATAATTAATGTAAAATTTATATAAGTAATGAATCACAGGTTAATAGTTTCCATCTGGGTATGAACTACATTGGGAGTGTTTACAGTTAGTATGGATGCCTTCGGCCTCCACACATTTTAACCACGCCCAATGTAGTTCATACCTTGATGGAAACTATTAACCTTCGATTCATTCCTTAATTAGTATTTTAAAGTATCAATGGCCATAACAGGACCTGTATAATTATATCTGGATTTCTGGACTTTATTTCTTTGTATATGACCATTCCCATGTTCTTTCATATGACCGACCAAGCACATATACTTTACAGATATGACCATCCAAACATCCTGGCTGGACAGGGAACTATGGGTCTAGAGATTATTGAGCAGGTGCCCGATCTCGATGCGTGTATTATACCGGTGGGTGGGGGAGGGTTGATTGCTGGAATGGCCGTCGCAATCAAGAACCTTAGGCCCAATGCCACCATCATAGTAAGTAATTGTACTTTCATGGATTCTTTGAATTAAAATTTGTGGAAGTCGTGATAGCGCAGTTGTAGCATGTTTGCTTCAGGTGTGAAAGGGCCGGAGTCCAAGCCCCGTTGGAGCCGTTACGATTGTGCCCTTAGGCAAGGCAAATTTCAATTCCACATTGCCTCTTCTTTCTCCCTCATGGCGATGGATTCCATCAGGAATGAGGTCTTGAGAGTGGTTTATATTAGTTGTAAGAACTTGTTATGCAATCGAGCTAAAATAAATTGGTATAAACTAATTAAAGTTTAATTAGCTTGGTAAGACAAGTCTGGTGTGAGATATTGATATAGCTGAGTCTGTTACATGGGACAAGTATACATTTTGTATTGCACATATCAATTTGGCTGTCCGATTAGCGCAGTGGTTAGCACACTCGCTTCTCACCAATGTAACCATGGTTCAATTCTCGGACCAAGAAGTATGTCAGATGGTATACATACGGTGGTCTCCAGATTGGACACGTGGGTTTTCTCCAGGTACACCAGTTTCCTTCCACTCGAATAACCACATGAACATGTATGCTTTCACCCAAGTCAACGAGAATAGTATAAGTTGTTATAGCTTGTTTCACAATTATTGTAAAATAAATAAAGTTTATGTAATATCAATTTTGTTCTATCCTAAAAACACCTTAGCCTAAAATAAAAGAAGATTTGTTTGTTTAAGTGAATGATCGAATAATATTTCATGAAGATATAATGCTCTTATTGTCACTCCTGTTCATGGCTAGCGCTACTCGTCATAATAATGTTTTCAATAATCATTCGGTGAAATATAATTCACTAAAACAAACAAACATGCTATTATTAGCATACGTCTATGAAGAGAGAGAGACTAAAAGAAACTGGTCAAACCTCCACGGATGATACAGACGGATCTTTAGACCAGTTGTTAACACATTGGACTGGTAGGTTCGATCCCCCGTCTGACCCTAATAAAATTAACAGTCTTTCATATGGGACTTTAAACCGAGGTCTCGTTTCGGCGCTTTACACCATGCACGTAAAAGAACCAGAGGAGACTCTGGAATTGATCTCTGTCTGTATCATTGCACTATCCTCCAACAATCTAAAATGACCAATCTCTTCAGGAGGCGTCACTCATATGGGCAACCGGTAGCGACGATAAATAAACGTAAAACACACACACTACATAATACATCATAAGATGTCAAAACGGATGAGTGACCTTCAGACCGTCACTTACAGTGCCTTCGGGCGGGCATATCACCATAAACGACAAAAGAAAATCATAATAGTTGCATACCGTACAGTAATGAGTAAATCTTAAAACAGACCTTAGTTTCACTTCTGGTTTGCGTTGTTAATGTCATTTCTCGTGTGAATGTTTATTATACGGGTTAATGTGTATTTTGATACAGGGTGTGGAATCTGAAAAATGTGCCAGTTTCTCCGAAGCTTTGAAAGCAGGGAAACCAGTATTCACAGACACACATTCCTCCCTGGCTGACGGTAAGTGTGTGTGTCGACCAGTATATACAGACACACATTCCTCCCTGGCTGACGGTAAGTGTGTGTGTCGGCCAGTATACACAGACATACATTCCTCCCTGGCTGACTGTAAGTGTGTGTGTCGGCCAGTATACACAGACACACATTCCTCCCTGGCTGACGGTAAGTATGTGCGTCGACCAGTATACACAGACATACATTCCTCCCTGGCTGACTGTAAGTGTGTGTGTCGGCCAGTATACACAGAACACATTCCTCCCTGGCTGACGGTAAGTGTGTGTGTCGATCAGTATATACAGACACACATTCCTCCCTGGCTGACGGTAAGTGTGTGTGTCGGCCAGTATACACAGACACACATTCCTCCCTGGCTGACGGTAAGTGTGTGTGTCGACCAGTATACACAGACACATTCCTCCCTGGCTGACGGTAAGTGTGTGTGTCGACCAGTATACACAGACACACATTCCTCCCTGGCTGACGGTAAGTGTGTGTGTCGACCAGTATACACAGACACACATTCCTCCCTGGCTGACGGTAAGTGTGTGTGTCGACCAGTATACACAGACACACATTCCTCCCTGGCTGACGGTAAGTGTGTGTGTCGACCAGTATACACAGACACACATTCCTCCCTGGCTGACGGTAAGTGTGTGTGTCGACCAGTATACACAGACACACATTCCTCCCTGGCTGACGGTAAGTGTGTGTGTCGGCCAGTATACACAGACACACATTCCTCCCTGGCTGACGGTAAGTGTGTGTGTCGACCAGTATACACAGACACACATTCCTCCCTGGCTGACGGTAAGTATGTGTGTCGACCAGTATACACAGACACACATTCCTCCCTGGCTGACGGTAAGTGTGTGTGTGTGTCGGTCAGTATACACAGACACGCATTCCTCCCTGGCTGACGGTAAGTGTGTGTGTCGACCAGTATATACAGACACACATCCTCCCTGGCTTACGGTAAGTGTGTGTGTCGGCCAGTATACACAGACATACATTCCTCCCTGGCTGACTGTAAGTGTGTGTGTCGGCCAGTATACACAGACACACATTCCTCTCTGGCTGACGGTAAGTATGTGTGTCGACCAGTATACACAGACATACATTCCTCCCTGGCTGACTGTAAGTGTGTGTGTCGGCCAGTATACACAGACACACATTCCTCCCTGGCTGACGGTAAGTGTGTGTGTCGATCAGTATATACAGACACACATTCCTCCCTGGCTGACGGTAAGTGTGTGTGTCGGCCAGTATACACAGACACACATTCCTCCCTGGCTGACGGTAAGTGTGTGTGTCGACCAGTATACACAGACACACATTCCTCCCTGGCTGACGGTAAGTGTGTGTGTCGACCAGTATACACAGACACACATTCCTCCCTGGCTGACGGTAAGTGTGTGTGTCGACCAGTATACACAGACACACATTCCTCCCTGGCTGACGGTAAGTGTGTGTGTCGACCAGTATACACAGACACACATTCCTCCCTGGCTGACGGTAAGTGTGTGTGTCGACCAGTATACACAGACACACATTCCTCCCTGGCTGACGGTAAGTGTGTGTGTCGACCAGTATACACAGACACACATTCCTCCCTGGCTAACGGTAAGTATGTGTGTCGACCAGTATACACAGACACACATTCCTCCCTGGCTGACGGTAAGTGTGTGTGTGTGTCGGTCAGTATACACAGACACGCATTCCTCCCTGGCTGATGATTTAAACATTGTACAAGCTGCAAACCATGTTTCAACCTTCATATTTAATGAGTTAAACATTATACAAACTGCAAACCATGTTTCAACCTTCATATTTAATGATTTAAACATTGTACAAACTGCAAACCATGGTTCAACCTTCAGATTTAATGAGTTAAACATTGTACAAACTGCAAACAATGTTTCAACCTTCAGCTCTAATGATTTAAACATTGAACAAACTGCAAACAATGTTTCAACCTTCAGCTTTAATGATTTAAACATTGAACAAACTGCAAACCATGGTTCAACCTTCAGCTTTAAGGATTTAAACATTGTACAAACTGCAAACCAAAACCATGTTTCAACCTTCAGATTTAATGATTAAAACATTGTACAAACTGCAAACCATGGTTTAACCTTCAGATTTAATGATTTAAACATTATACAAACTGCAAACCATGGTTCAACCTTCAGATTTAATGATTTAAACATTGTACAAACTGCAAACCATGGTTCAACCTTCAGATTTAATGAGTTAAACATTGTACAAACTGCAAACAATGTGTCAACCTTCAGCTTTAATGATTTAAACATTGTACAAACTGCAAACCATGGTTCAACCTTCAGCTTTAATGATTTAAACATTGAACAAACTGCAAACCATGGTTCAACCTTCAGATTTAAGGATTTAAACATTGTACAAACTGCAAACCAAAACCATGTTTCAACCTTCAGATTTAATGATTTAAACATTGTACAAACTGCAAACCATGTTTCAACCTTCAGATTTAATGATTTAAACATTGTACAAACTGCAAACCATGGTTCAACCTTCAGATTTAATGATTTAAACATTGTACAAACTGCAAACCATGGTTCAACCTTCACATTTAATGATTTAAACATTGTACAAACTGCAAACCATGGTTCAACCTTCACATTTAATGATTTAAACATTGTACAAACTGCAAACCATGGTTCAACCTTCACATTTAATGATTTAAACATTGTACAAACTGCAAACCATGTTTCAACCTTCATTTTTAGATTTTCTCCATATGTTTTCAGGTCTGGCTGTGCCTACTGTAGGTGTGAATGCCTTTGCTACTGCCAGAAATCTGATAGACAAAATGGTGGTTGTCAAGTAAGTGATGCATAAAATCAGATGGTTAGAAATAATGTATATAATGATACGCAATGAGAGATATTCGTAAGTTACTGCCCTTGAATACTCTTTAAGGAGGATAATTGGTTTCCTCTGTTTTTATCGTACTTTCCTTTGCTCCACATGCTATCAATTTTCATACTTTTTCTCATCTTCTAATTATTAAATCTCGACAAATATCCTACAGTATATCCAATGGATGCTTTACTGTAAAATGTTTCTAATCTATTAATTAACATTATTTTTGTAAAATCACATTTATCATACCGCAACATCTAGTTAGGGAACAACAGTAAAAACAAAGGATTCCAACTAAATGGAGCAACATACATATCGGGTTAAATGAGACTTATCTGCCAAGGTTGTAACATCTCTCTCTGTGATTGTGTTATACAGTCAATGACTCAATATATTATACTGCCTCAGAGTGATCTATCTTTCACTTTGGAAAGGTTTTGTTAGTTCCGCCTCCGTGGTCGAGTTGTTAAGGTCACTGACTTGTATACCACTGTAACCTATCATCACTGATGGTCACGGGTTCGAGCCCCGCTCAGGCCGTGTCTCATTTATATGAAAAAGTTGGCAGTTTCTTACGGAGGTTGGTGCACCCAAGTACTGGTTAACCGCTGGAGCCTGCCCAGGAAAGGTGTTGTTAGGTAAACTGCCCGTCGGCGATATAGCCCGAAATGGTGCTGATGCAGGCGTAAAACCCGAAATATAGCATAGCATAACATAAAGGATTTGTTTACCTTGCTGTTACAATAACAACACTGACCTCGCTGTTAAAATAATTATACTGGCCTTGCTGCTCATTTGTTGCTGTTAAAATAATTCAACTGGCCTTGCTGTTAAAATAATTCCACTGGCCTTGCTGTTAAAATAATTACACTGACCTTGCTGTTAAAATAATTCCACTGGCCTTGTTGTTAAAATAATTCCACTGGCCTTGCTGTTAAAATAATTCCACTGGCCTTGCTGTTTCAGAGAGGAGAACATAGCGCTGGCCATTTTGAGATTCTTAGAGTTGGAGAAAGCTGTTGTCGAGGGTGCTGGGGCTGCTGGTTTGGCAGCTGTGATTGAGGGACTGATGCCAGAATTACAGGGGAAAAAGTGAGTGATTGACAGATGTTTAGAGTTAGATAAAAGTCTAGTCGAGGGAGATTCTGCCTCCATGATCGAACAGTTAAGGTTGCTGACTTGTATACCACTGTAACCTATCATCACTGATGGTTACGGGTTTGTGCCCCCCTCAGCCCATGTCTCTTTATATGAAAAAGTTGGCAGTTTCTTATGGAGGTTGGTGCACCAAGTACTGGTTAACTGCTGGAGCATGTCTAGAAAAGGTGTTGTTAGATAAACTGCTCGCTGTTGATATAGTCCAAAATGGTGCTGATGAAGGCTTAAAACCTGAACAAACAAATCATGGGAGCTTGGGTATCGGTCTGTCAGCAGTGATCGAGAAGCTGGTTCCAACATTACATGGGAAAATATGAGTATGGTAATGCCAATTTCAATATTGTAGAGATATAGAAAATACAGGTTTGAAATCTGGCGTACGTGTGTTTGATTAAAGAAAATCGTGGTGAGGGGAGATTTAGCACTAGTGATCGAGAGTCTAGTGCCAGGACTACAGGGGGAGTAGTAAGCATAGCAGAACTGGCACAGTACTTTCACAAGAGGGTGTACCTCGTGCCAGGACTACAGAGGGAGTAGTAAGCATAGCAGAGCTGGCACAGTACTTTCACAAGAGGGTGTACCTTGTGCCAGGACTACAGGAGGAGTAGTAAGCATAGCAGAGCTGGCACAGTACTTTCACAAGAGGGTGTACCTCATGCCAGGACTACAGGGGGAGTAGTAAGTATAGCAGAGCTGGCACAGTACTTTCACAAGAGGGTGTACCTCATGCCAGGACTACAGGAGGAGTAGTAAGCAGAGCTGGCACAGCACTTTCACAAGAGGGTGTACCTCGTGCCAGGACTACAGGGGGAGTAGTAAGCTTAGCAGAGCTGGCACAGTACTTTCACAAGAGGGTGTACCTCGTGCCAGGACTACAGGGGGAGTAGTAAGCTTAGCAGAGCTGGCACAGTACTTTCACAAGAGGGTGTACCTCATGCCAGGACTACAGGGGGGAATGTGAGCATAGCAGAGGTGGCACAGTACTTTCACAAGAGGGTGTACCTCATGCCAGGACTACAGGGGGAAAAGTGAACATAGCAGAGCTGGCACAGTACTTTCACAAGAGGGTGTACCTCATGCCAGGACTACAGGGGAATGTGAGCATAGCAGAGGTGGCACAGTACTTTCACAAGAGGGTGTACCTCATGCCAGGATTACAGAGGGGAAAAGTGAGCATAGCAGAGGTGGCACAGTACTTTCACAAGAGGGTGTACCTCATGCCAGGACTACAGGGGGGAATGTGAGCATAGCAGAGGTGGCACAGTACTTTCACAAGAGGGTGTACCTCATGCCAGGACTACAGGGGGGAAAAGTTAGCATAGCAGAGGTGGCACAGTACTTTCACAAGAGGGTGTTCCTCAACATCTTTTTATTTGACAATTGACCAATGTTCTGTTATTTTGTAGTTTAAAAGCAACCTTCTTTGAAATTTCCACTTTAATAAAATATGGTAAGTCAAACCAATACTGTGATAGGAGACAGTTGATTGTGTGTTGTGTATGTCCATCCGTCTGTCTGTCCATCACACCTTGTTTCTGCTTGATAACTTGAGATCTATATCGCTCAAAGTCTTCACTCTATGTAGACAGATAGGTCACAGACGGGTCGGTAGTCCAGTGGATAATCTCAGGTTTGATCCCCTGTCTTTACTCTAATAATATTAACAGTCTTTCAGATGAGACTTCATTATTATAAGTTTTTTTTAAAAACTTTATTTGTTTTACAACGATTGCGAAGCAAGTTTTAACAACTTATATTAATCACTCTCGTTGGCGCGGATGAAAGCGTAAATGTGGTCTTTAGTGTGGGAGGAAACCGGAGCACCCGGAGAAAACCAACCTATCCGATCTGGCGACCATCGTACCATCTCATAATATAAGTTGTTAAAGCTTGTTTCACAATCGTTGTAAAATAAATAAATTTTAAAGTTTAAAAGCTATTATTGGTGGATTATGATTGCGAGTGCTCCTCCGAACAGTATTTAAATATCGAGCTTATTGGAATAAACATTGTATAATACAACCATATACGGTGAATAAATCGGTCCACCATTAGTTGTACAGTGCAAGCTGTCTAGGGATATCAACCATTACATCAACCATTACAATGTAGGTGTACAGTGCAAGCTGTCTAGGGATATCAACCATTACATCAACCATTGCAATGTAGGTGTACAGTGCAAGCTGTCTAGGGATATCAACCATTACATCAACCATTACAATGTAGGTGTACAGTGCAAGCTGTCTAGGGATATCAACCATTACATCAACCATTACAAGTAGGTGTACAGTGCAAGCTGTCTAGGATATCAACCATTACAATGTAGGTGTACAGTGCTGTCTAGGGATATCAACCATTACAGTGTAGGTGTACAGTGCAAGCTGTCTAGGGATATCAACCTTACATCAACCATTACAATGTAGGTGTACAGTGCAGCTGTCTAGGGATATCAACCATTACATCAACCATTGCAATGTAGGTGTACAGTGCAAGCTGTCTAGGGATATCAACCATTACATCAACCATTACAATGTAGGTGTACAGTGCAAGCTGTCTAGGGATATCAACCATTACAATGTAGGTGTACAGTGCAAGCTGTCTAGGGATATCAACCATTACACAACCACAAAACACAACCAAACACCAACACAACCACAATGTAGGTGTACAGTGCAAGCTGTCTAGGGATATCAACCATTACATCAACCATTACAATGTAGTGTACAGTGCAAGCTGTCTAGGGATATCAACCAACATCAACCATTACAATGTAGGTGTACATGCAAGCTGTCTAGGGATATCAACCATTACAATGTAGGGACAGTGCTGTCTAGGGATATCAACCATTACATGTAGGTGTACAGTGCGTCAGGGATATCAACCATTACAATGTAGGTGTACAGTGCTGTCTAGGGATATCAACCATTACAATGTAGGGTACAGTGCAAGCGTCTAGGGATATCAACCATTACAATGTAGGTGTACAGTGCTGTCTAGGGATATCAACCATTACAATGTAGGTGTACAGTGCAAGCTGTCTAGGGATATCAACCATTACAATGTAGGTGTACAGTGCTGTCTAGGGATATCAACCATTACAATGTAGGTGTACAGTGCTGTCTAGGGATTGTACAGTGCAAGCTGTCTAGGGATATCAACCATTACATCAACCATTACAATGTAGGTGTACAGTGCAAGCTGTCTAGGGATATCAACCATTACAGTGTAGGTGTACAGTGCAAGCTGTCTAGGGATATCAACCATTACATCAACCATTACAATGTAGGTGTACAGTGCAAGCTGTCTAGGGATATCAACCATTACATCAACCATTACAATGTAGGTGTACAGTGCAAGCTGTCTAGGGATATCAACCATTACATCAACCATTACAATGTAGGTGTACAGTGCAAGCTGTCTAGGGATATCAACCATTACAATGTAGGTGTACAGTGCTGTCTAGGGATATCAACCATTACAGTGTAGGTGTACAGTGCAAGCTGTCTAGGGATATCAACCATTACATCAACCATTACAATGTAGGTGTACAGTGCAAGCTGTCTAGGGATATCAACCATTACATCAACCATTGCAATGTAGGTGTACAGTGCAAGCTGTCTAGGGATATCAACCATTACATCAACCATTACAATGTAGGTGTACAGTGCAAGCTGTCTAGGGATATCAACCATTACAATGTAGGTGTACAGTGCAAGCTGTCTAGGGATATCAACCATTACAATGTAGGTGTACAGTGCTGTCTAGGGATATCAACCATTACAATGTAGGTGTACAGTGCAAGCTGTCTAGGGATATCAACCATTACAATGTAGGTGTACAGTGCAAGCTGTCTAGGGATATCAACCATTACAATGTAGGTGTACAGTGCAAGCTGTCTAGGGATATCAACCATTACAATGTAGGTGTACAGTGCAAGCTGTCTAGGGATATCAACCATTGCAATGTAGGTGTACAGTGCTGTCTAGGGATACCAACCATTACAATGTAGGTGTACAGTGCTGTCTAGGGATATCAACCATTACAATGTAGGTGTACAGTGCAAGCTATCTAGGGATATCAACCATTACAATGTAGGTGTACAGTGCAAGCTGTCTAGGGATATCAACCATTACAATGTAGGTGTACAGTGCTGTCTAGGGATATCAACCATTACAATGTAGGTGTACAGTGCTGTCTAGGGATATCAACCATTACAATGTAGGTGTACAGTGCTGTCTAGGGATATCAACCATTACAATGTAGGTGTACAGTGCTGTCTAGGGATATCAACCATTACAATGTAGGTGTACAGTGCTGTCTAGGGATATCAACCATTACAATGTAGGTGTACAGTGCAAGCTGTCTAGGGATATCAACCATTACAATGTAGGTGTACAGTGCTGTCTAGGGATATCAACCATTACAATGTAGGTGTACAGTGCTGTCTAGGGATATCAACCATTACAATGTAGGTGTACAGTGCTGTCTAGGGATATCAACCATTACAATGTAGGTGTACAGTGCTGTCTAGGGATATCAACCATTACAATGTAGGTGTACAGTGCAAGCTATCTAGGGATATCAACCATTACAATGTAGGTGTACAGTGCAAGCTGTCTAGAGATATCAACCATTACAATGTAGGTGTACAGTGCTGTCTAGGGATATCAACCATTACAATGTAGGTGTACAGTGCTATCTAGGGATATCAACCATTACAATGTAGGTGTACAGTGCTGTCTAGGGATATCAACCATTACAATGTAGGTGTACAGTGCTGTCTAGGGATATCAACCATTACAATGTAGGTGTACAGTGCTATCTAGGGGTATCAACCATTACAATGTAGGTGTACAGTACAAGCTGTCTAGGGATATCAACCATTACAATGTAGGTGTACAGTACAAGCTGTCTAGGGATATCAACCATTACAATGTAGGTGTACAGTACAAGCTGTCTAGGGATATCAACCATTACAATGTAGGTGTACAGTGCTGTCTAGGGATATCAACCATTACAATGTAGGTGTACAGTGCTGTCTAGGGATATCAACCATTACAATGTAGGTGTACAGTGCAAGCTGTCTAGGGATATCAACCATTGCAATGTAGGTGTACAGTGCTGTCTAGGGATATCAACCATTACAATGTAGGTGTACAGTGCAAGCTGTCTAGGGATATCAACCATTACAATGTAGGTGTACAGTGCAAGCTGTCTAGGGATATCAACCATTACAATGTAGGTGTATAGTGCTGTCTAGAGATATCAACCATTACAATGTAGGTGTACAGTGCTGTCCAGGGATATCAACCATTACAATGTAGGTGTACAGTGCAAGCTGTCTAGGGATATCAACCATTGCAATGTAGGTGTACAGTGCTGTCTAGGGATATCAACCATTACAATGTAGGTGTACAGTGCAAGCTGTCTAGGGATATCAACCATTACAATGTAGGTGTACAGTGCTGTCTAGGGATATCAACCATTACAATGTAGGTGTACAGTGCTGTCTAGGGATATCAACCATTACAATGTAGGTGTACAGTGCAAGCTATCTAGGGATATCAACCATTACAATGTAGGTGTACAGTGCTGTCTAGGGATATCAACCATTACAATGTAGGTGTACAGTGCAAGCTGTCTAGAGATATTAACCATTACAATGTAGGTGTACAGTGCTGTCTAGAGATATCAACCATTACAATGTAGGTGTACAGTGCTGTCTAGGGATATCAACCATTACAATGTAGGTGTACAGTGCAAGCTGTCTAGAGATATCAACCATTACAATGTAGGTGTACAGTGCTGTCTAGGGATATCAACCATTACAATGTAGGTGTACAGTGCTGTCTAGGGATATCAACCATTACAATGTAGGTGTACAGTGCAAGCTATCTAGGGATATCAACCATTACAATGTAGGTGTACAGTGCTGTCTAGGGATATCAACCATTACAATGTAGGTGTACAGTGCAAGCTGTCTAGGGATATCAACCATTACAATGTAGGTGTACAGTGCAAGCTGTCTAGGGATATCAACCATTACAATGTAGGTGTACAGTGATGTCTAGGGATATCAACCATTACAATGTAGGTGTACAGTGCTGTCTAGGGATATCAACCATTACAATGTAGGTGTACAGTGCTATCTAGGGATATCAACCATTACAATGTAGGTGTACAGTGCTGTCTAGGGATATCAACCATTACAATGTAGGTGTACAGTGCAAGCTGTCTAGGGATATCAACCATTACAATGTAGGTGTACAGTGCTGTCTAGGGATATCAACCATTACAATGTAGGTGTACAGTGCTGTCTAGGGATATCAACCATTACAATGTAGGTGTACAGTGCTATCTAGGGATATCAACCATTACAATGTAGGTGTACAGTGCTGTCTAGGGATATCAACCATTACAATGTAGGTGTACAGTGCTGTCTAGGGATATCAACCATTACAATGTAGGTGTACAGTGCTGTCTAGGGATATCAACCATTACAATGTAGGTGTACAGTGCTGTCTAGGGATATCAACCATTACAATGTAGGTGTACAGTGCTGTCTAGGGATATCAACCATTACATCAACCATTACAATGTAGGTGTACAGTGCTGTCTAGGGATATCAACCATTACATCAACCATTACAATGTAGGTGTACAGTGCTGTCTAGGGATATCAACCATTACAATGTAGGTGTACAGTGCAAGCTATTTAGGGATATTCATTCAGCATGACAATGTAGGTGTACAGTGCAAGCTATTTAGGGATATTCATTCAGCATGACCATGTAGGTGTACAGTGCAAGCTATTTAGGGATATTCATTCAGCATAGACCTATTTCAATTTTACCATCTTTGTCGAAACTTTTTGAAAGACACGTGCATAAATCGCTGCAGACTTTTTTGGATCACTTCAATTTACTTCACAAAACACAAAGTGGTTTCAGAACTGGCCACTCAACTGAATCAGCTTTACTTTATATGATAGATAAATGGATTCGAGCAATGAATGAGGGAAAATTGATTGGAATTGTAATGGTCGATTTTCGAAAAGCTTTTGATCTTGTCGATCATACTGTTTTGTTAAAGAAATTATCATTATACAAATGTAGCAACAATACTTTGAAGCTTTTTCAATCATATCTTTGTGATAGAAAGCAAACTGTTTCTATAAATGACGTTTTATCTGAAAATAGAACTGTTAATTGTGGAGTCCCGCAGGGCTCAATATTAGGACCTCTTTTATTCTTACTTTTTATCAATGACTTACCACTAATGTTTTCAAATAAAATCACCGGTAGCGATTTATATGCAGATGATACTACATTATATGATATCCATAATAAGAAAGAAGTGTTAGAAACAAGATTACAACAAGCTTTGGAAGACTTGAACTACTGGTGTTTCCAAAATGGAATGAAGATTAATACAGACAAAACGAAAGTTCTATTTATGATGACAGCCCAGCGAAAATGTGCTTTCCCTAACCCTACACTCTCTCTTAAATATGAAAATATATTATTGAAAACCAGCAAATCAGAGAAGTTGCTTGGAGTACACATTCAGGATTCATTAAAATGGGACTCACATATCAAATATATTGTGAAAAAGATTTCAACTAACATTTGGCTATTAGGTAAAATACGGTATATTGTGAATCTGAACTACAGAATACTTTATTACAAGGCATATATCCAACCACATTTTGATTATTGTTGTATCATATGGGGAAACACCACACAACAAAATATCAACACATTATTAAGATTGCAGAGACGAGCTTGTAACTTCATTCTGGGCCAAGATTATATTTCTTTGCGTGAATCAATGTCTGAAATTAATATAATGACTTTTGACCAACAGATTATTTTTCAAAAAGCAGTAACAATGTACAAAATTATGAACAATCTTGTACCGAATTATTTGAATGAACATTTTCAATTAAGACATTGCAATTCAGTTACTTCAGATATGACATTGAGAAATGTTTCAAATATGGATCTCTATATTCCAAGACCTAGATGTGAAATGTATAAGAAATCATTAGAATACTCTGGTCCAAAGATATGGAATTGTCTACCATTTGAAATTAAGACATCCAGATCTTTAAATATATTCAAGACAAAATGTAAAGTATGGATACAACGTTTTAATTGGTAGACACTAGAAAGTTATATATATATAATGATTGTAAATCAATATGCTTATGTCGTTTTGTATTTCTATCAAAGTACCTGATTTACTTAGGCTGTTGTTTAAGTTACATTGTACAACATTATGCATGTATATTGTACGGCATAACTATGTTATAATTATTGTGTATGTACATTTATTCTATAGTGTTAACAAATTGAAGAGGGCCCTAAGGAGGATTAGTTCAAAACTAATTAGGTCACCCTCTATAAATAAAGAAATCTATCTATCTCTATCTCTATGACATGCCAATGGACACATCTGTTCTTCTCAATACTATAGTTTCTAGTCTTAATTGTGAATGCATTGATTTATTGATATTGGTACTGGTATTTGTAGCCGACTTCTATGCACGCACATTGAACACTATGTGTATTTAATAGGAAAGTAAACTTTCAGACACCCCACCACACTCATTTCAAGTTTATTCTGTGCTACAGATGTTCTTTTGAATTACCAGATGTTGTTTCACTTTACATGGACCTCATATACTCTTAAAGTCCCACTATATGGTAATAAGTACATTGATTGTATATTCTTTTAAAGCCCTAAGAGAGACATTGGTGGTTTTTCTATTAACAAATATGGTCCGATTTATCCCGAAATGTATATTCATCCGTTTAGTTGGAATCCTTTGTTATTACTGTTGTTCCCCAACCAGATGTTGCGGTAGGATCGTTATAATTATATCAAAATCTTGTTCATTAATTTATAGCATTTTTCCATAGCTGTAGGATATCTGTCGAGGTTTAATAATTTAATAATTGTATGCTGAGAAATAGGATGAAAATGGATAGCATGTTGTGCAAATGAAACAACGATAAAAACAGAGGAAACCAATTAAGAAGGCCAATCTATTTTTAAGGACCATTCAGGGGCAGTAACTTACTCTCATTGTGTGTTTTCTTAGAATATACTTAACACTGATCTAATATAAGGTGCAAATGATTAGAAATGGTGAATACATTTTCATTAAAGTGACAAATATTATTTGTAAATTACCTCCCTTTTTGAATTATAAGTGGTTGATTATTATAAGATTAAACTGGTATAAATTTGCCATTTAACAATCAATGTTCACACAACATCTACGAAGTCTAGTTGTGCATGTTCATCCGGCTGCCCACCCGCCTGCCTGCTGTCCATTATGTTGTTTTTCCTACAGGATGACTCATACCTGCACTGAACATAATAATTCTGTATTCTTTTCAGAGTTGTGATAGCTGCTTGTGGAGGTAACATAGATACTACTGCTCTAGGACGGGTGATAGAGAGAGGGCTGGCTGTGGACGGTAGACTCGTTAGGTTTATAGTCACTGTCAGTGACAGACCGGGCAGTATTGCCGAGCTAACAAAGCTCATCGCAGAACTTGGAGTTAGGTATAAGCCATATCACCAATGTTAACCCATTCAACACCGAGTAACTGACATGAACTTGGAGTTAGGTATAAGCCATATCACCAATGTTAACCCATTCAACACCGAGTAACTGACATGGACTTGGAGTTAGGTATAAGCCATATCATCAATGTTAACCCATTCAACACCGAGTAACTGACATGAACTTGGAGTTAGGTATAACATGGACTTGTGCATGATATTTTTAGACCAATGAATTAATCAGAAAATTACATTTAGACCAGTTTATTTATCAAAATGGGTAATTTTGTCTGAAAATAGTAATATTACTGGGGAAATGTGCAGGTACTGGTTAACTGCTGGAGCCTGCCCAGTAAAGGTGTTGTTAGGTTAGCTGCTGGAGCCTGCCCAGTAAAGGTGTTGTTAGGTTAGCTGCTGGAGCCTGCCCAGTAAAGGTGTTGTTAGGTTAACTGCCCATCGTTCATGTGGGCAACCGGTAGCGACGATAAATAAACCCATCATTCATGTGGGCAACCGGTAGCGACGATAAATAAACCCATCATTCATGTGGGCAACCGGTAGCGACGATAAGTAAACCCATCGTTCATGTGGGCAACCGGTAGCGACGATAAATAAACCCATCGTTCATGTGGGCAACCGGTAGCGACGATAAATAAACGTAAGAAAGAGAAAAGATAGTTTTCTTCCTTGTCTTTAAAATTATGCATATTATTTTTAATGTACAGTTAAATCTGTGTTAGTGGTCACCTTCATTAAGCAGCCAACCTGTATTAAGCAGCCACTTTCTGTGATTCCCTTGGCTGGCTGCTTAAGACAGGTTTGACTGTACTTAAAAATGAGAGTGCACACATAGATGGGACAAACAGACTCTCGGGCTTGACCTGGATCTATGTTGCATATCATGGCACGATTTGCAGGACAAAACATCTATATACACAAATACACAAACAGTTCCCAAAATGTCTTGAAATTTAATTTTACACATGTTCAGAATGTGCATACAAGTTGTGCTTTATGCTTTCAGTATTAAAGACATCTTTCATGAAAGGGCTTGGATTAAAAATGACATCTTCTCTGTTGTGGTAAGAAATTTTCTAATCTCAATTCAATCTCAATTGCTTATGGCACCCTCAGCGGTTTGATATCTCTCGTAGCACCCATACCTGATCGGTATCTAAACAATTAAGCAGTGGTTAACACGCTGGACTGGTAACCCATGTATCGCAGGTTCGATCCCCTGTCTGACCCTAATAAAATGAACAGTCTTTCGGATGGGACTTTAAACCGAGGTCTTGTGTCGGTGCTTTATACCGTGCACGTAAAAGAACCAGAGGAGACTCTGGAATGGGTCTCTGTCTGTATCATGCACTATCTTCCAAAATCTAAAATGACTAATCTCTTCAGGAGGCGCCGCTCATATGGGCAACCGGTAGTGACGATAAATAAACATGTTCGATATGCTATTTTTCTTACCAAAGCAGTCGATGTTTGATCCTCTGCTTGGATCTCCGGACCTTTCGCACCTGAAGCGAACGCGCATCCACTGAGCTATCACGATTTCCATATGGATTTAAATATGCAAATATGAATATATGTCATTGTAATAATTAATCAAGCTTAAAGCTTTATCTTGTTGAATAATGTGGTACGGAATTGAAAATGCATAAACTAGAAACTTGGATAGTTTATTTGTGCTGGTAATAGGAATGAAAACATGGTAGACAACCCTGCTTGAAAATGTTTTATCTTTAGCTTCACTTACTTCCATTTACTTAGTGAAATTGCTTTTATGCAATATCAGTAACATTCAAGCTATGTTTTGCTGTATTGTTTTTCATGTGTATACTACATTGATCTACATCTGAAGGTTGTATGTGTTGCTACATTGAAATGCAATGTCTTTCAGTTTGAAGGTTGTATGTGTTGCTGTATTGAAATGCAATGTCTTTCAGTTTGAAGGTTGTATGTGTTGCTGTATTGAAATGCATTGTCTTTCGGTTTGAAGGTTGTATGTGTTGCTGTATTGAAATGCATTGTCTTTCGGTTTGAAGGTTGTATGTGTTGCTATATTGAAATGCATTGTCTTTCGGTTGAAGGTTGTATGTGTTGCTACATTGAAATGCATTGTCTTTCAGTGGAAGGTTTTGTGTTTTGCTACATTGAAACATCATTGTCCTTCAGGAGAAGGTTGTAAGGTTTTGATACAAGGATCTACTTTTTCCTTCAGGAGAAGGTTGTAAGGTTTTGCTACAAGGAACTACTTTTTCCTTCAGGTAAAGGTTGTGTGTGAGACGAAAGATGCTGGAAATAGTGAGGAACTACACGAGGCCATCAAGGCCAGGTATCATAGCTACGCCTGGGGACCGAGATACTGATCACATAAACACTTCTATTAGAGTGAGGACACATACAGCTTACAGGGCTGTGAATGAGGAAACATACAGTTTACAGGGCTGTGAATGAGGAAACATACAGTTTACAGGGCTGTGAATGAGGAAACATACAGTTTACAGGGCTGTGAATGAGGAAACATACAGTTTACAGGGCTGTGAATGAGGAAACATACAGTTTACAGGGCTGTGAATGAGGAAACATACAGTTTACAGGGCTGTGAATGAGGAAACATACAGTTTACAGGGCTGTGAATGAGGAAACATACAGTTTACAGAGCTGTGAATCGTCCTCCATTTTAGAGGATTTCCACTCGTTTGGTCAAAAATTCTTGAAAAATAAATATTGTCTAATTTGGTCTAAGGTGTTCAGAAATAATAAATGTTCATCTGTTAGGTAGGGGTGATCATCGTCTTTTCAATATTTTGGCAGATTTCCTCTGTTTTCACAGATTTTCCGATCACAGCCCTGAGTTTAACATCTTGAACGAACACATAACAGTCAATTTATCTTCAATTGTCCAAACTGCTCCACCCTTGTTAACCATTTCTCTCGTATTTCTTCTTTATTTCAATTGTTGCAAAGCCCTACCAGGTGCGTAACTACCGGTAGGAGTTAATTCAATTTAATACATTTATTTCATTCATTCTGTATTAAAACCACTGATTAAAATCCCAAGTGATCGCACGAAATCCAGTATTAAATGTGATCATAAATGTTTGTACCTCTGATTAAGTATTTAGAAGTATGTTTAGTCCTGGCTATTGTCGTGCATGGTGTATATGTGTGCGGAGGGCAGTGCATTTATATTGTGCATTGTCGTGCATGGTGTATATGTGCATTTATATTGTACATTGTCGTGCATGGTATATGTGTGCAGAGGGTGGTGCATTTATATTGTGCATTGTCGTGCATGGTGTATATGTGCATTTATATTGTACATTGTCGTGCATGGTGTATATGTGTGCAGAGGGCGGTGCATTTATATTGTGCATTGTCGTGCATGGTGTATATGTGCATTTATATTGTACATTGTCGTGCATGGTGTATATGTGTGCAGAGGGTGGTGCATTTATATTGTGCATTGTCGTGCATGGTGTATATGTGCATTTATATTGTACATTGTCGTGCATGGTGTATATGTGTGCGGAGGGCAGTGCATTTATATTGTGCATTGTCGTGCATGGTGTATATGTGTGCGGAGGGCAGTGCATTTATATTGTGCATTGTCGTGCATGGTGTATATGTGTGCGGAGGGCAGTGCATTTATATTGTGCATTGTCGTGCATGGTGTATATGTGTGCGGAGGGCAGTGCATTTATATTGTGCATTGTCGTGCATGGTGTATATGTGTGCGGAGGGCAGTGCATTTATATTGTGCATTGTCGTGCATGGTGTATATGTGTGCGGAGGGCAGTGCATTTATATTGTGCATTGTCGTGCATGGTGTATATGTGTGCGGAGGGCAGTGCATTTATATTGTGCATTGTCGTGCATGGTGTATATGTGTGCGGAGGGCAGTGCATTTATATTGTGCATTGTCGTGCATGGTGTATATGTGTGCAGAGGGCGGTGCATTTATATTGTGCATTGTCGTGCATGCTATTTTTGTGCGTTTATATTGTGCAATACTGATTGATACAATCCAAGTAATAACCAGCAAAAATAAGTGCTCTAACACGTGCATAATTATATGTAATACATGTATGTGCTTTTTGTTTTCAAAATAATGTAGTTATGTACTTTAGATCAGATTTCCTTTTTATTTTTAAAAAAGTATAAACTTTGTTTATTTTGCAACGATTATGAAACAAGCTTAAACAGCTTACATTAATCACTCTCGTTGGCGCGGATGAAAGCATACATGTGGTTGTTTGTATAGGAGGAAACCGGAGTACCCTGAGAAAACCCACCTGTCCAATCTGTTGACCACCATACCATCTCACATACTTCCCAGTCCGAGGATCAACCCCAGGTTGCATTTGTGAGAAACACTCAAGTGAGTGCTAACCACTGCGCTAATAGGACAGCTTTTACTGTTTATGTGTTCCTTCTAGCTGAATCATATTTTATTGCATTCATTCTATATATACAATGTACAGAACAAAACAAATGAACACACTTGTATAAGTATGCGTAGTATGTACGATTTATGTCATTGTTGTGCACAAGAATTGTCAATAAATGTTGAAGCAAATGGGTTGGGCCACAAGTTTTAACAACATGTGTTGCCTGACTTGAACATAACAATAAAACTGCACAATTTTAGATTATTTATTTTACTGTAAAAGTATTCACAATGTTGATTGTGTATGAAATACAAACTAGAGTGGTGAAACCTATGCCTGACGTATTCCTATGTCTGACGTATTCCTATGCCTGACATATTCCTACACCTGACGTATTCCTATGCCTGACATATTCCTATGCTTGACGTATTCCTATGCCTGACGTATTCCTATGCTTGATGTATTCCTATGCTTGACGTATTCCTATGCTTGACGTATTCCTATGCTTGACGTATTCCTATGCCTGACGTATTCCTATGCTTGATGTATTCCTATGCCTGACGTATTCCTATGCTTGATGTATTCCTACACCTGACGTATTCCTATGCCTGACATATTCCTATGCTTGACGTATTCCTATGCCTGGCGTATTCCTATGCTTGATGTATTCCTATGCTTGACGTATTCCTATGCTTGATGTATTCCTATGCTTGATGTATTCCTATGCTTGACGTAGTCCTACGCCTGACGTATTCCTATGCCTGACGTATTCCTACGCCTGACGTATTCCTATGCCTGACGTATTCCTACACCTGACGTATTCCTATGCCTGACGTATTCCTATGCCTGACGTATTCCTATGCTTGATGTATTCCTACACCTGACGTATTCCTATGCCTGACATATTCCTATGCTTGACGTATTCCTATGCCTGACGTATTCCTATGCTTGATGTATTCCTATGCTTGATGTATTCCTATGCTTGACGTAGTCCTACGCCTGACGTATTCCTATGCCTGACGTATTCCTACGCCTGACATATTCCTATGCCTGACGTATTCCTACACCTGACGTATTCCTATGCCTGACGTATTCCTATGCCTGATGTATTCCTATGTCTGAGGTATTCCTACGCCTGACGTATTCCTACGCCTGACGTATTCCTATGCCTGACGTATTCCTACACCTGACGTATTCCTATGCCTGACGTATTCCTATGCCTGACGTATTCCTATGCCTGACGTATTCCTATGTCTGAGGTATTCCTACGCCTGACGTATTCCTACGCCTGACGTATTCCTATGCCTGACGTATTCCTACACCTGACGTATTCCTATGCCTGACGTATTCCTATGCCTGACGTATTCCTATGCCTGACGTATTCCTATGCTTGATGTATTCCTACACCTGACGTATTCCTATGCCTGACGTATTCCTATGCCTGACGTATTCCTACGCTTGACGTATTCCTATGCTTGACGTATTCCTATGCTTGACGTATCCCTACGCTTGACGTATTCCTACGCTTGACATATTCCTACGCTTGACGTATTCCTATGCCTGACGTATTCCTATGCTTGACGTATTCCTACGCCTGACTACGCCTGACGTATTCATATGTCTGACGTATTCCTACGCTTGACGTATTCCTATGCCTGACGTATTCCTATGCCTGACGTATTCCTACGCTTGACGTATTCCTATGCCTGACGTATTCCTACGCTTGACGTATTCATATGTCTGACGTATTCCTACGCTTGACGTATTCCTATGCCTGACATATTCCTACGCTTGACGTATTCCTATGCCTGACATATTCCTATGCCTGATGTATTCCTACGCCTGACGTATTCCTACGCTTGACGTATTCCTATGCTTGACGTATTCCTATGCTTGACGTATTCCTACGCTTGACATATTCCTATGCCTGACGTATTCCTATGCTTGACGTATTCCTATTGACGTATTCCTATGCTTGACGTATTCCTATTGACGTATTCCTATGCTTGACGTATTCCTATGCTTGACGTATTCCTATGCTTGACGTATTCCTACTTGACGTATTCCTATGCTTGACGTATTCCTATTGACGTATTCCTATGCTTGACGTATTCCTATGCTTGACGTATTCCTATGCTTGACATATTCCTATGCCTGACATATTCCTATGCTAGGCATATTTGTCCATTTACATTCGTATTTAAAATATTTATATAGTTCTAGGCTAATTTCGCTGACAGCTGAAGCATGGTTCAATAGCATTCCGTTGTGTGTATCGGTAGCCTGATGCAACTGTCACGTGACTTGTCCAGCAGACGAATATAAACAAACAAATAATTGGGAGAATATTTCCACCGAAACTGATGTTGAGCAATTCAGGTATCTATCTGAATTTAAAAAATCTACAC
Source organism: Archivesica marissinica (assembly GCA_014843695.1). NCBI lineage: Eukaryota > Metazoa > Mollusca > Bivalvia > Venerida > Vesicomyidae > Archivesica > Archivesica marissinica. Next base: position 49,568,511 of record CM026397.1, read on the forward strand.
CTAACATGAATAATAGTTTCTCTACCATTTCTGATTAAGACCAATAATTGTTTTTATTCAATGATGTACCATATCAAAATAAGATATTCAACAAGTTATGGTGGATAAATAAAAATGTAACAAGTACGCCATGCATAGGTAGGTGCCCTGAAGTCTTGAATTCCCCATATAAATGGTGCCGATTCACTTCTTGTACATGTAATGCTGCAAATTGTGTTCTTATCAAATCAAGTTATTCCATTATTTATTGATTTTACTGTTACAGTTTTCTGTAAGTGTTATTTATATTAGATTATATATTTTGTTTTATTTCATAATTTAACCCATTGATTGCTTTCTTGTCGACCATGTAATGGTAGACTATGAATCCGTATTGTGCTGACTATTGATCAGTTTCTTCTGTATTTTCACACACGCTTGGGGTCTAGACAAATACTCCCCAGCGTCAGGTTGGCTTTGGTCCAAAAATAGTTCTTATATTATGTTATTATCTTATTGAAGGACATCAGGATACAGCATATGTTTAACACTATATCAGGATACAGCATATGTTTAACACTATATCAGGATACACCATATGTTTATCACTATATCAGGATACAGCATATGTTTAACACTATATCAGGATACACCATATGTTTAACACTATATCAGGATACACCATATGTTTAACACTATATCAGGATACAGCATATGTTTAACACTATATCAGGATACACCATATGTTTAACACTATATCAGGATACAGCATATGTTTAACACTATATCAGGATACAGCATATGTTTAACACTATATCAGGATACACCATATGTTTAACACTATATCAGGATACACCATATGTTTAACACTATATCAGGATACACCATATGTTTAACACTATATCAGGATACACCATATGTTTAACACTATATCAGGATACAGCATATGTTTAACACTATATCAGGATACACCAAATGTTTAACACTATATCAGGATACAGCATATGTTTAACACTATATCAGGATACACCATATGTTTAACACTATATCAGGATACACCATATGTTTAACACTATGCGCACAATTTTCTAGGCGATTTCCAAGCAAGACATCTATCAAAGCCATACAGTACGTAATTTTTTCCCAAAAGTACAGAAAGAAATGTTTTGGGGCGAGATCGCCCACCTGATGCTGGGGATCACTTGTACAGACCACCAAGCATGTGTGTGTGTTTTATGTTTATTTATCGTCGCTACCGGTTATGAGCGACGCCTCCTAAAGAGATTAATCATTTTAGATTTAGAGGATAGTGCAATGATACAGACAGAGACCCATTCCAGAGCCTCCTCTGGTTCTTTTATGTGCACAGTGTAAAGCACCGACACAAGACCTTGCTTTAAAGTCCCATCGGAAAGACTGTTAATTTTATTAGGGTCAGATGGGGGATTACCTGTCTAACGTGTTAGCCACTGGACTACATAGCCACTGGACTACATAACCACTGGACTACATAACCACTGGACTACATAACCACTGGACTACATAACCACTGGACTACATAACCACTGGACTACATAACCACTGGACTACATAACCACTGGACTACATAACCACTGGACTACATAACCACTGGATTACATAACCACATAACCACTGGACTACATAGCCACTGGATTACATAACCACATAACCACTGGACTACATAACCACTGGATTACATAACCACTGGATTACATAACCACTGGATTACATAACCACTGGATTACATAACCACTGGACTACATAACCACTGGACTACATAACCACTGGATTACATAACCACATAACCACTGGACTACATAGCCACTGGATTACATAACAACATAACCACTGGACTACATAACCACTGGATTACATAACCACTGGATTACATAACCACATAACCACTGGACTACATAACCACTGGATTACATAACCACTGGATTACATAACCACTGGACTACATAACCACTGGACTACATAACCACTGGATTACATAACCACTGGATTACATAACCACTGGACTACATAACCACTGGACTACATAACCACTGGACTACATAACCACTGGATTACATAACCACTGGATACATAACCACTGACTACATAACCACTGGACTACATAACCACTGGACTACATAACCACTGGACTACATAACCACTGGACTACATAACCACTGGACTACATAACCACTGGACTACATAACCACTGGACTACATAACCACTGGATTACATAACCACTGGATTACATAACCACTGGACTACATAACCACTGGATTACATAACCACTGGATTACATAACCACTGGACTACATAACCACTGGACTACATAACCACTGGACTACATAACCACTGGACTACATAACCACTGGATTACATAACCACTGGACTACATAACCACTGGATTACATAACCACTGGACTACATAACCACTGGATTACATAACCACTGGACTACATAACCACTGGACTACATAACCACTGGATTACATAACCACTGGATTACATAACCACTGGACTACATAACCACATAACCACTGGATTACATAACCACTGGACTACATAACTACTGGACTACATAACTACTGGACTACATAACCACTGGACTACATAACTACTGGACTACATAACCACTGGACTACATAACTACTGGACTACATAACCACATAACCACTGGACTACATAACCACTGGACTACATAACCACTGGACTACATAACTACTGGACTACATAACCACATAACCACTGGATTACATAACCACTGGACTACATAACTACTGGACTACATAACTACTGGACTACATGACCACTGGACTACATAACTACTGGACTACATAACCACTGGACTACATAACTACTGGACTACATAACCACATAACCACTGGACTACATAACCACTGGACTACATAACCACTGGACTACATAACTACTGGACTACATAACCACATAACCACTGGACTACATAACCACTGGACTACATAACTACTGGACTACATAACCACTGGACTACATAACTACTGGACTACATAACCACTGGACTACATAACCACTGGACTACAGATTCGTCTGTACCAAGCATCTGGGTGTTTTATCAATTGGTAGTGGACAACCATGACACACCTTCCAAATATCACATTTATTTTCTATATTGTACTTACGCCAGTTAATAAAAACCATATGACATGCCAGCCTCTGGTGTAATGTATTCGGTGTCTGCCTTGCAACTGAGAGGTTGTGAGTTTGAGCCCTGTCACAACCATGATGGTGGCGTCAGTAGGCAACACTTTTAAATCCACGTTGCCTCTTCTCTCTCCCTCGTTGCGATTGATTTCATCAGGAATCAGGTCTCGAGAGCGATTAATCTAATGTTGTAAAAACTTGTTTCACAATGGAGTTAGTCCGCCTCCGTGGTCGAGTGGTTACGGTCGCTGACTTGTATACCACTGTAACCTATCATCACTGATAGCTCAGGCCGTGTCTCATTTATATGAAAAAGTTGGCAGTTTCTTACGGAGGTTGGTGCACCCAAGTACTGGTTAACCGCTGGAGCCTGCCCAGGAAAGGTGTTGTTAAGTAAACTGCCCGCCGGCGATATTGCCCGAAATGGTGCTGATGCAGGCGTAAAACCCGAAATATAACAAAAAATATAACATAACAATGGAGCTACAGTAAATCTGTATAAACTAGAAGTTACTGATCTGAGTAATAATTGTTTTGGCGGGAACAGCAGTATTCTGAGATGGATTCCTTGTCAAAGAGGTTTTGGAATCTCACTGTTGTATTCTAGCTGATTTTATGAATATTTAATTATGTTTTCTTGGTGCATGTACTGACTAAGACTGGCAGTGTAATTGTAAACTATAAATCTGTTCTAGTCGAATCTCACTAGTAGCTGTGCTATTGTTTTACTCTATATTTATATTTTATTTATTAAAGGCACAGATACTTTATTTTTACTTATTAAAGGCACAAAGTGTATGTATTTTTGCTAGACTGCAGATATAGAACTATATTTTAGATGAACATTATGCTAGTGTCAACTTTCATAGAGCTTTGTTTTTGAGTAACCAAACATGATTAAAGGGAGACTATTTACAATTATTTTGTATACTGCTGTTTATTAATGGGTTTATTGTTCAAATTTAGTATTTAGAATGGTGTAAAATATTTTATTTATTAGTTTAATAATATTTATCATGATATACATAATCTACATAGTTATACTTTGCAATGAAATATAGAAATATATCTGTGAAATAGTATGTGTTATTCCACTGCTTTCCACCGCCCGTATTTCGAGCCCCGCTGGAGCCGTTACGATTGTACCCTTAGGCACGGCATTTAAATTCCATGTTGCCTCTTCTATCTCCCTCGTTGCGATGGATTCCATCAGGAATGAGGTCTCAAGAGTGATTTATATAAGTTATAAGAACTTGTTCCGCAATCGAGCTAAAATAAATTTGTATAAACTATCTGCTCATTTTCATAGTTCCATGTGAAACACATTGTAAATAAACAATAAATGGGGCTTTAAAGTTGTTTTTATCATTTTTTAAATTCAGAAATCTGAGCACATGTATTGCTATTGTGTTTTATTTATTATTATGTTCTTTATACTGTGAAAATAAAGTTCTACTCTCCCATATAGCGGTCAGGGGTAACCATCACCATTCAAGGATCATTCAAGAGGGCAATGTGGGAGAAATTGTCGCCCTAGGGACCCTGACTTCGCCCTCTGGGGGCCCCACTTCTCCCTAAAAAAAAAAATATATATTATAATATAATACAAAATTTTGTCTAGTAAGATACACTGGCCCATTATAAACACTACTTCTATTCAAATGTTGTATTTAATGGTTGTACTGTGCATTTTAACCCTATTTTGCAGAAGTATATTAAAGAACACCATTTAAGGAAGCGATCACGTGCTTTCTCACTTCTCCCAAAAATTCTGACCTAGAATGAACCCTGATCATTGCAAAGAGGTATATGTGTCAAAATAACAATTTGCACGTGTGGGATTAACCCTTAAAATGCTTAAGAAATTGGAAGGAATGTGCAAACAACATAGATCCAGATCAGTTGCGGTGTAAGGCCATGTCTGATCAGGATATATGTTGTTTGCTATTCAGCCAAGTGTTAAGCACAGCTATCCAAACAGCATATAGCCTGATCAGACGGCACATTCTGTGCACGTTCCGTGTTGTCTGCATGGTATTGGCTACATGCTGTTTGGAAAAGCAACTTTAAATACGATTATCAGGTTATCAGTATAAATTTATAAATTTTTTTCACTAAATGTTATTTTCAGATTATGTGTAATGTTATTTTCTGTGTTCAAAATTTATGTTATTGTCAGTTAAATTGCTACTGACATATATTCAAAGAATCGCTATGTTTGCTTGACTTGTTAATTGTATGGTTATTTTTGGAGGGTAGCATATTGTAGTTAGTGCTTTGAATGACAATGTTGGGTGCATAAGGTGTGTGTGTGTTTTACGCTTATTTATCGTGGCTACCGGTTTCCCATTTGCACGGCGTAAAGCACCGACACGAGTCCTTGGTTTAAAGTCCCATCTGAAAGACTGTTAATATTATTAGTGCAAGACGGGGATCGAGCCTGGCGAGGTTAATAAGCTGAAGCATCAGTATCAGTCTGTATAGGAATATTATCTCTTGTAATTAGATGATAGTCTGGGTTCCAGTCTGTCGATTTTTCACCAATTTACATCTGACAAAGTTGATATGTTCAGAAACTCAATGCGGCCCAATTAATGATCTCGGTATTAAACTATATTTATATGACTGACCAGGCAAAATATATCAACGCCTGTTCCCAGGCTAATACGATGATACAAAATGATACAGTATCCATTTCTCGACTACGTCGTGAACAAAACTATATATTTATAGATTGTTATATCTATTTAAATTATATTAAAATTATATTTGTAATATTTGTTTGTTTTCTTTGTATTGTGAATAGGTAATTGATCAACATATATAAATGTAACTACTAGACCTCTAAAATACATTCTTGCTTACGGTCTCCATGGCCTAGTGGTTAAGGAGTCGGGAGGTCGATGGTTCAAACCTCGTCGGCGGTTCGTTTTGATGTGGCTGGTTGGTGAGCAGTCAGCTATTTAAGTAATGGTTACCGATTGCCTGGCGCCTGACCTACAAGCATAGGATTCGGGACGCACTGATGTTCATAAAACCAAGGTGTCTCATAAGTCAGAAATGACTGGCCCTTTCAATAGGGGTGACACTATAATAAACAAACACTTTATTTGTGTAAGAGTTTAACTTGCAATCACCTAGTTTATAACAGATATCCATCACAACCTGCTACTGGTAGATTGTCATTTTTGAAAGCTGTGTTTAGGAAACATTGCAGGTAGATTAGATTGGACTTTAAACCGAGTTCTCGTGTCGATGCTTTACACCGTCCACGTAAAAGGACCAGAGGAGACTCTGGGATGGGTCTCTATCTGTATCATTGCACTATCCTCCAAAAATCTAAAATGACTAATCTCTTCAGGAGGCGTCGCTCATATGGGCAACCGGTAGCGAAGATAAATAAACGTAAAACACACACATACCTAGAATATGTAGTCTCTCTTCCATACTTTACGTAGGTTCTTCTAATTTATATTTTCCTTTATAAACAACACTTGGTGTTGAGCTGAGCTAGCGCCTTCATTAAAACAACACAACTTGTTTATCCTGTAGAATGATATTCCATTGTTCATTTACATATAGCCCAATACACCGGATACACTATTCATCCTGTAACTTTACTAACTCTTGGCAACTGCAGACTTCATCCCCTGTGTCAAAGTCGGTTGTGCCGAATTATCCTGTTATATCGAAGTCGGATCAAAGTCCCGTTTCAGACACTATCAGTGTACCCATAACTTGCTCCGTTTATATCGAATTTCGTTAAGTCAATCTTCGGTTATGTCGAAGTATTTTGTTCGGTCCGACGGATTTCAATATAACGGGTGTAGACAGTATATAGATCATTGCCGACTGGTTACGGTATTTGACTACAACGCACTTGTCCCTCGCCGCTGTAAGTTCGAATCCCACTAGGGGTTCAAGTTCGTTGAAAGTCTGCGGTTCTACCTGGTTACCCGGCCTTGTCAGGTCAGTGGCTCTATCCGGGTGTCCGCCCGGCCGTGTCTGCAATACTGTTCGTATTTCTCCCCTCAATAATAGGTGGAGAGTCGCTATATGAGCTAAGCTGTCGGTGCGACCTCATAACTTAATAAAATGAACAGTCTTTCAGATGGGACGTTAAACCGATGTCTCGTGTCAGTGCTCTACACCGTGCACGTAAAAAAAACCCAGAGGATACTCTGGAATGGGTCTCTGTCTGTATCATTGCATAAGTCAGCCTCATTGGTCGAGTGGTTAAGGTCGCTGACTTGTATACCACTGTAACCTATCATCACTGATGGTCACGGGTTCGAGCCCCGCTCAGACCGTGTCTCATTTATATGAAAAAGTTGGCAATTTCTTACGGAGGTTGGTACACCCAAGTACTGGTTAACCGCTGGAGCCTGCCCAGGAAAGGTGTTGTTAGGTAAACTGCCCGCCGGCGATATAGCCCGAAATGGTGCTGATGCAGGCGTAAAACCCGAAATATAACTAACTATCCTCCAAAACTCTAAAATGACTAATCTCTTCAGGAGGCGTCGCTCATATTGGCAACCGGTAGCGACGATAAATAAACGTAAAACACACACACACAGGTACGACTTCAAACCCCCAAAACAAACAAACAAAACTCGAGGTCGGCTTTTATTATATAATAAGTCTAAGTAATAAATGATGTACTCTAGCCATTAACATTAAAGAACAAGTTAATCTTGTTAGGCAGTAATATATTTATATTCCATACTATTATTTACATATAAATATAAATATCTATATGTTTCTTTTTTTAACGAGGATCGCCGTCTATCGTACCTAATTATGATCGATCGATGAATGGTTATATAAACTGTAATTGTTGATAAACAACGGTTCATGGTGTATCGCTTTATCATGCATATTCACTAATTGCTTACACATAGAAATCCAGAGTGCATGTCACGTATATCCTATATATATTGGTAACCATTTTATTTATTGAGTCTAGTTTTTCACTCGGTTTGTTATTGTTCAGATCATCAGACTTCCTTTTAATTGTTTCAGAAAACACCAGACAGTGTTTCGTTTCAATGTTCTGACTCTTTCTTTGTTTTTTCTAAAACCTGAGTACGTATTGTCTTGAAACTTGGTAACTGGTTTTTGTTTTTTAGAATATAAATACTGCTGCTCGCATAAATAACTCGGAAGCGAGTGTGATGTATCGGTACAGGGGATATATATGGCAATAACTATGTCTTAAGACTCGAGTCAAAGTTTTTTGCGCACTTCATTTGTTAGGGTTCATGCTGATATTGGAATCTGTTGAGTTTGACTTTAATAGCAAACCTGCGCGCGTGCTACTAATAATTATTTGTAATGTGTTTATTTTGATGCGCACATATTCTGGCGAGCATCGATGTAAATAATTTGAAGAAATATTATTTTTATAATTTAATGGTATATGTTTAACTATATGGTGGATGTTACTATAAGCGCATGCGCGTGTTAGTACCGAAGTTCGCAAATATGGCGGGACAATATGAGGAATTTCAATTCACAGATAGTTATAATGGGCAATGTTTTGAAACTGATTATTTCTTAGCTGGACGTGGACAGAAGGAATGTTCCGATATGTGTACACAAATGGACCGCAGGCATTTGAACAGGGACAGCAGCGGGGCCTTCCGAGTGCCGAAACGCCGCGGTCGGCCAATCGCAAACAATGCTGCGCGGGAAAGATCGCGAGTTAAAACCCTGCGCTCGGCGTTCCTCGAACTTCAACGGACATTGCCGGCGGTGCCGCCGGATACTAAGTTGTCTAAGTTGGATGTACTGGTGCTAGCGACGACCTATATCGCCCATTTGATGAGTGCATTGCAAGACGACGGGGACGTGTCTAAAATATTCGCTGCCAATGGTTGTATGCACCCAGTGAAGGTTAATATTACGCTTATTAGTTTATACACATTTATTTGAGCTCGATTGCGAAACAAGGTCTTGCTTTTTATGCACTGGCAGCTAACGCGCTAACAATGCAATGCGCTATCATGACTTCCACAATATAACGCTTATATTCTCTACTTGGTATCATGTACAATACTTATGCAGTTTTAAGTCAGGAAATTCTAAAAAATGCACAACTATGTGTGACAACTGTTCCATAGCTCAGGCTACACTTTCAGCACATATTATTAGTTGGAACAATGTCACGATTCAGGTTTACTGATTAGAGTGTACTTATCTGTAGCAATGTGTTATCAATTAACTAACATGATTGTGATAACGTCACATTTATCATACCTCCGCATATGCTTAGGGAACAGCAGTAAAAACAAAGGATTCCAACTAAAAGGACCGATATTCATTTCGGGATAAATCAGACTTTATCTGCCAAGGGAGGTAATATGTCGCTCATTAGTGTTCACGTCGTACTCGGCGTATTCACCACGTGTTAATCACTATTCTATAGCGTGGTATTATACGAACGCCTTACGATGATATGTATGGTGGGTCGTTAAATGGCCTGTCACACCTACACATATCAATGCCTCTTAAACAGGTTCATATGGGGAAAGGTCTTCAAAATTTGGCTTAAAATATGTTTAATTTGAAAAATGTAACTATATTGCAATACTCACGAATTCTACCCATCCGCTTGTTAGAGTATATTGAGCGTGTAAATGCATTCAAGGGTAGAGTGGTGGAACCTATGCTCGGCGTATTTTTTCCATTTACATCCGTATTTAAAATATTTAAATAGTTTGAACCTATTTTCGCTGACAGAGGTGAAGCATGGTTCAATAACATTCCGTTGTGCGTACCGGTAGCCTAATGCAACTGTCATCTGACTGGTTCAGTAGCCGAATATAAACAGACAACTTGTTGGGAATTTTTTCCCCACCGAAATGTGCGGTTTATGAGCATTTCAGGTGGCTATCCGAATTGGGAAAAAATGTACAAATAACCAGAACAAATTTCTTATGAGTTGTAATATTGTTAGTTATTGATGTTACTAAGTCAAAATAATATATTCAACATTTACCCATGCATAAATAAAAAAAGCATGTACGCCGTGCATAGGTGCCCTAAAGTATCTAGTTCTCCATGGAAACAGGTGCCGTTGCGATAGTTGAATTTAGGCACATGGTTACGTAATGAAGCTAAACAACAATTTTATGAAAGTTGTGTTCACGACTTAAGAAAATAATAATATACGGCAAGTGCATTTAACTTTTTTTATAGGCCATGATAATATGTAGAATTTACGCCGAGCATAGGTTACACCACTCTAATAATCATTAATATATTTTGGATAGTTAATTTAACAATATACTTTTACAATTTATGAATTTCAGAAATGGCCTATGCGGACGAGACTTTATGCCGGGATTTTATCTAGCACCGTACCATCGTCTGTACATGGAACCGAAGACGAATTCCGGACACCGGAGGAACGACATCCGTCACCTTGGGCACGGGATTCTTGTGGATTAAGATGAACTGTGAATGATGCGATTCTGTGTAGTGTAATCCGCACGAGTACATTCGTTTTTAACCCGTGCATTAGGAGATTATAGAGACTTATTAAAAACTGTTCGACATCCGCGTCCCAGCCTGATCCGTATTAACGATCAGCCGACCTCTATGTAACATGAGACGATTGCATGAGATTGCTTCAAACTTCTCACACATGTTTTCATAACCTTACCTATATGCAGCAATCCACACATCTCTTATGTCATTTGGACAGATTTATGAATCTTTAACTGAGAGTTTTATTGCAAAATTATGTTAATGTTTCTGAGCAATTGGTCCATACCTTTAAAGTCCACGTGTCCACGAATGTGCATCTAAATTATAGTTTAGTTTATATAGGTTTAATTTAGATTGCGAAGCATGTGATTTACATTAGTTTAGTCGCTCTCGAGACCTAATTCCTGGAATCCATGTAATAGAGTGTATAGTGTTATAGTACAATATTTAGAAGTAGTTGCTAAGAGACGAACTCTGATGTCATCAGAGTAGAGACATTCAAAGAAGAAATGATGGTTACTCTCAGGTACGTGGAACTGCTCCAGAACACTTAAAAAATCGTTCTTCACTTTTACATCTGATATGCATCCTAGAATTCTCAGATCAACCTCAGATGAGCAGTTATACATACAAGACCAAGCTATGATTTATATAAACTATATTTCCATTTGCAGGCGTATCTATTTGGAATTCATTGCCTCACTCAGTTCAAAATTCTCTATACTATTATTACGTCAGACGATATTGTACACAGTCTGTATCACATTTGTTACTTTATTTACTAGATTCTGTGAATGGCTGTCTATAAGCTGATTTCATACTTATCTTCAAGATACCTCTATAAGTCATATCTGCACATTGTTATACAGATTTATTGTTATTACTTGTCTCACTCCCCTGTTATACTATTCTAGCCAATTCCATATATCACCATATTCCATTACATATTATATATAGTTTCTCTAGTTTTCAGCTTTAACGTTACTATATAATTCCAATGTGCAGTTTTCATTTATAGTCCTATATTTTGATGTGTATATGTGTTGTGGACCTCACGGTAGATTAACTATTGTTAAATGAGTTCTCTCGTAAAATAAAGTCTTTATTATTATTATTATTATCATTTAAATTCCACATTGCCTCTTCTCTCTCCCTCGTGGCGATGGATTCCACCAGGAATGATGTCTCGAGAGTGATTAATATAAGTTGAAAGAACTTGTTTCGCAATCAAGCTAAAATAAATTTGTATAAACCAAAATAAGATTCTGTTTTTGTCAATAACGTACAAGTACAATTACACTGTTAAAATTATTGGATTTCTTTATTGAAAAGCTTGTGATTAACTTACCATCTCACTTACTTCCCGGTCCGAGGATCGAACCCCGGTTGCATTGGTGAGAAGCGAGTGTGCTAACCACTGCGCTAATCCGACATACAGTTACATACATTAATGACATACAGAATTCGAATACATAGTTAATATAAATTTATTTTAGCTTGATTGCGAAACAAGTACTTACAGCTTATATTAATCACTCTCGAAACCTCATTCTTAATAGAATCCATCACCACGAGGGATAGAGAGAATAGGCAACGTGGAATTTAAATGCCTTGCCTCGTAAGGGCTCCAGTTGGCTCGAACTCCGGGCATTTCGCACCTGAAGCCAAGCTCTACCACTGCGCTATTACGACTTGAGTAATACTGAATTTGTAACGAATGATGACAGTCCTTTATGGTCTAGTTGCCTAATACGACTTTAAACTATTAGAGTGCACCTCTAATGTAAGCTCCGTTTGCCTGTGGGACTTTAAACTATTAAGAGTGCGCCTCTATGCCCCATTTCCCTTTTTGGGACTTTACACCAGTAAAAGCGCGTCTCTGTGCTCCGTTGGCAGATGGGACTTTAAACTATTAAGAGTGCGCCTCTATGCTCCGTTGGCATTTGGGACTTTAAACTATTAAGAGTACGCCTCTATGCTCCGTTTGCCAGTGGGACTTTAAACTATTAGAGTGCACCTCTATGCTCCGTTTGCCGGTGGGACTTTAAACTATTAAGAGTGCGCCTCTATGCTCAGTTTGCCTATGGGACTTTAAACTATTAAGAGTGCGCCTCTATGCTCCGTTTGCCAGTGGGACTTTAAACTATTAAGAGTGCGCCTCTATGCTCAGTTTGCCTATGGGACTTTAAACTATTAGAGTGCACCTCTATGCTCAGTTTGCCTATGGGACTTTAAACTATTAGAGTGCACCTCTATGCTCCGTTTGCCTTAATGACTGAGTGTATTGAATGTTGCCAACATATACGACCATCCTTGCTATACGGGCACTTTCCAACACTCTCATTTAAATATATAAAACTTAATGAAGCACATATTAATTGATCTTTAAAGCAAAGCTCTTCTGTCTATATATTACGGTCTTTGCGCACGTACAATTTTAATATTCAACAGCAATTGCAATTTACTTCTGGCAAAATGACACGTTGATATTATCAGAAACTCAATACGGCCCAATTAATGATCTCGGTATTAAAATATATTTATATGACTGACCAGGCAAAATATATCAACACAGGCTAGCTGAAATGGTACATACACCGCACTTAGTTGCACATTTCGATTAACACGAACTAATACAAAATCAATTAATGATCCATATTGCATACATCATCATGGTTAACCGCACGATGAGTCGCTAATAGACAGATAGTACTAGTGTCATGGCGTTTCTATATTTCTAATTGATATTTCATGAGCAATCAATGACATTTTTATGTTTTCCGATGATTGTTTGAAACAGACTAACGTCATCTGCCACGCTTTAAATGAGATAGATCGGTTTGGAGTCGCTTTAGGAGAATCGAGTTGGAGGGGACTCAACCCTTGTAGTTGGGAACAGCATTTCATTTTGGCTCTGTTTTTAGAAGACAAACTTGAAATATTCTCTATCGATCAAAAATGTAGGTAAAACAATGAACCTCAAGTTGTAGTTTAGTTTATACAAATTAATTTTAGCTCGATTGCGAAGCAAGTTCTTTCAACTTATATGAATCACTCTTGAGACCTCATTCCTGATGTAAATCAATCGCCATGAAGGAGAGAGAAGAGGCAATGTGGAATTTAAATTCCTTGCCTAAGGGCACAATCGTAACGGCTCCAGCGGGGTTCGAACTCCGGACCGTTCGCACCTGAAGCGAACGCGCATCCACTGTGCTATCACGACTTTCAAGTTGTATACATGTAAGTGTGCTGTTTAGGGCCTCTTGGTAGATTAACCTTTGTTAAATGAGTTCTCTCGTCAAATACAGTCTTTTTTATTATTGTTTGAGCGTGAATCGAATAAAATAAATTATATTTGAGATGTAATTTTGTTCTGCTTAATTCAATCCTAGACAATTTACAATCGTTGACGCGAATGAAAGCGTAAATGTGGTTATTCGTGTAGGTGGAAATCGAAGTATCTGATTCGGCAACCACAGTGCCATCTCACATACATACCTGTCAGAGGATTGAACGCGTGATACGCTTGTGAGAGGTTAGAGTGCTAACCAGTACGTTATCGCCACCGTGTGCATACTTTCTCCTTAAAGATGATTTATTGTATCGTTGTTGTATTCCTTGTGTACATGTATCGATTAATTTACAGGTAGTCGTGATTGCGCAGTTGTAGCGCGTTCGTTTCAGATGTGCGATGTCCGGAATTATTCGCGCCCAGCTGTATTCATTATGGCTGTGCTGTTAGACAAGGTACTCCAATTCTTCTCTCTCCCTCATGGCGATGGATTCCACCAGGAATGACGTCTTGAGAGTGATTAAAGTAATGTTGTAAGAACCTATGTCACAATCGATCAACATATATGTGCATAAACTAAGTAATACAATTTACACATGATATATGTTGAGCATATTGTTATCAATGATTATTAAATAAACAGAATAAGTATGGATGCATCCCTTTAAACAATATGTTAGACTAAGTATGGATGCATCCCTTTAAACAATATGTTAGACTAAGTATGGATGCATCCCTTTAAACAATATGTTAGAATAAGTATGGATGCATCCCTTTAAACAATATGTTAGACTAAGTATGGATGCATCCCTTTAAACAATATGTTAGACTAAGTATGGATGCATCCCTTTAAACAATATGTTAGACTAAGTATGGATGCATCCCTTTAAACAATATGTTAGAATAAGTATGGATGCATCCCTTTAAACAATATGTTAGAATAAGTATGGATGCATCCCTTTAAACAATATGTTAGAATAAGTATGGATGCATCCCTTTAAACAATATGTTAGACTAAGTATGGATGCATCCCTTTAAACAATATGTTAGACTAAGTATGGATGCATCCCTTTAAACAATATGTTAGACTAAGTATGGATGCATCCCTTTAAACAATATGTTAGAATAAGTATGGATGCATCCCTTTAAACAATATGTTAGAATAAGTATGGATGCATCCCTTTAAACAATATGTTAGAATAAGTATGGATACATCCCTTTAAACAATATGTTAGAATAAGTATGGATGCATCCCTTTAAACAATATGTTAGAATAAGTATGGATGTATCCCTTTGAACAATATGTTAGAATAAGTATGGATGCATCCCTTTAAACAATATGTTAGAATAAGTATGGATACATCCCTTTAAACAATATGTTAGAATAAGTATGGATGCATCCCTTTAAACAATATGTTAGAATAAGTATGGATGCATCCCTTTAAACAATATGTTAGAATAAGTATGGATGCATCCCTTTAAACAATATGTTAGAATAAGTATGGATACATCCCTTTAAACAATATGTTAGAATAAGTATGGATACATCCCTTTAAACAATATGTTAGAATAAGTATGGATGCATCCCTTTAAACAATATGTTAGAATAAGTATGGATGCATCCCTTTAAACAATATGTTAGAATAAGTATGGATGTATCCCTTTAAACAATATGTTAGAATAAGTATGGATGCATCCCTTTAAACAATATGTTAGAATAAGTATGGATACATCCCTTTAAACAATATGTTAGAATAAGTATGGATACATCCCTTTAAACAATATGTTAGAATAAGTATGGATGCATCCCTTTAAACAATATGTTAGAATAAGTATGGATGCATCCCTTTAAACAATATGTTAGAATAAGTATGGATACATCCCTTTAAACAATATGTTAGAATAAGTATGGATGTATCCCTTTGAACAATATGTTAGAATAAGTATGGATGCATCCCTTTAAACAATATGTTAGAATAAGTATGGATGCATCCCTTTAAACAATATGTTAGAATAAGTATGGATACATCCCTTTAAACAATATGTTAGAATAAGTATAGATACATCCCTTTAAACAATATGTTAGAATAAGTATGGATGCATCCCTTTAAACAATATGTTAGAATAAGTATGGATGCATCCCTTTAGGCAATATGTTAGAATAAGTATGGATGCATCCCTTTAAACAATATGTTAGACTAAGTATGGATGCATCCCTTTAAACAATATGTTAGAATAAGTATGGATGCATCCCTTTAGGCAATATGTTAGAATAAGTATGGATACATCCCTGTAAACAATATGTTAGAATAAGTATGGATGCATCCCTTTAAACAATATGTTAGAATAAGTATGGATGCATCCCTTTAGGCAATATGTTAGAATAAGTATGGATACATCCCTTTAAACAATATGTTAAAATAAGTATGGATGCATCCCTTTAAACAATATGTTAGAATAAGTATGGATGCATCCCTTTAGGCAATATGTTAGAATAAGTATGGATGCATCCCTTTAAACAATATGTTAGAATAAGTATGGATGCATCCCTTTAAACAATATGTTAGAATAAGTATGGATGCATCCCTTTAAACAATATGTTAGAATAAGTATGGATGCATCCCTTTAAACAATATGTTGGGAATAAGTATGGATGCATCTCTTTAAACAATATGTTAGAATAAGTATGGATGTATCCCTTTAAACAATATGTTAGAATAAGTATGGATGCATCCCTGTAAACAATATGTTAGAATAAGTATGGATGCATCCCTGTAAACAATATGTTAGAATAAGTATGGATGCATCCCTTTAAACAATATGTTAGAATAAGTATGGATGCATCCCTTTAAACAATATGTTAGAATAAGTATGGATGTATCCCTTTAGGCAATATGTTAGAATAAGTATGGATGCATCCCTTTAGGCAATATGTTAGAATAAGTATGGATACATCCCTTTAAACAATATGTTAGCACAGCGATTCATTGCGTGATTTATATCGCTAATGATCATTAAGTACCGTGTCTCCATTATTAGGCCATTAATGTTTACAAAACAGTTTTATAAAGTTAATTTCGTTGATAAACTATATAGATGACGTTGTAAAACTTAATTATTCGATTCAGGAATATATTCTGCATTTTTGTACATTTATTTTTAAACAATAATTAATTTATGCAATTTTATTTTTCTTTATTTAAAGTTCGTACAACTGTGTTTTGGGAGTTAATGTGTTAACAGCTTCGGTAATACAGCGACTCGCACACTCTTATTGACGGAGGAAGATCACCGGGTGATCACCCGAGCAGCATTACAGGACCGGACTAACCACTGGCCACGGAAGCGTTCCGTCTTCCAACTTAAATTAATCGCGGAATATCACCATCTATGTATGCTTTTATTAGTTTAGTTTAATCATATGTTATTGCAAATCAATAGTTAAGATGCTATACACAAAATGATACAATACATAGCATGAACATGCAAATGGTTTGGGTCACATGTTTTAACAACATTAGACAACGGCCCGCCCCAGAAAATACAGTGCGTCGGCTGTATTAGTTTTGTAATGTTTTATTAAGTCGTATTCCTGGTATATTTTTGATGATATAAATGCATGCATATGGATATTTGTACTGTGTTCATTCGTAAATGACATTACGTGCAGTGAGAGTTTGTGAGCTATAATCATGGTTAATGGAAGCATGCGACTGATTCACGGGGGTATACCACTTGTTAATGAGAGCACAGACGCTTGGGGTCTGGACAAATGTTTGAGGGTTCAAAACCACACAACTAAAAACACTTTTTTGGTGTTTAAGAACACTGTGATACACTATAGGCTTGACAATATACAATATATATAAACAAATATTTACGCCAAGCACGTTTAAAAATGACATCCCGTCACTATCACTACCAAAAAAGTTTCTTAGTTTTGTGATTTTGAACACGCAAACATTTGTCCAGACACCAAGCGCCTGTGAATGAAAGTATGTCACTGGTCTTTAAATCATTATCCAAATTGGAATGTTGAATTCGTTCATGTGTGGAAGTTATTCAGGTGACTTGGGGTAGGTCGGTGTTTCTCCCCCGGTGCCCGTCCGTGCCTGGCATACTGCTCGAAGGGGCACCGTGGGTCTTCCTCCACCAATAATACCGAGAATCCCTAGATGACCTAATTCATTAAGTTGGTGGTACTACCTTAACACTGCAATACGGAATTATACCATAGTGTTATGCAACGCCGAATGAATACAAGTGTGTGTGTTTCACGTTTATTTATCGTCGCTACCGGTTGCCCATATGAGCGACGCCTCCTGAAGAGATTAGTCATTTTAGATTGTTGGATGATAGTGCAATGATACAGAAAGAGACCCATTCCAGAGTCTCCTCTGGTTCTTTTACGTGCACGATGTACAGCACCGACACGAGACCTCGGCTTAAAGTCCCATCTGAAAGTCTGTTAATTTTATTAGGGTCCGATGGGGGGATCGAACATGCGATCCCGGGATTACCAGTCCAGCGTGTTACCACTGGACTACACTGTGAGTGAATACAAGGTTCCACAACAAGCAGTAACACAAAATCAAACACAGAATATGAAACAATCAACACCATAATACATTTGTTGATTAGTTCTTTTGAAATACATTTAATGGTTAGCACGTGCTTGGTTGCGCTTACTGCTCAATGTACACATACACTGAACACAAAAGAAACTTCCGATTCATACTTTCAAACTTTTATTTTTCATGCATGCATAATGTTTACATACAGCAAACAGAATTAGCATTATCATATGTACATATGTAACATTCTAAATCACATAATACACATAGCAGCATATTTATAACATTAGCACATATCGGAGAACATAAAGAGGAGCGACTATTTGGTATTTCTTGTATGTGGGTCTACGTTTTCTAGGTAGGGTTATCACATCCCTGGGACAGCGTTTCCTGACACCTACACGGCAAGTACCGAGCGCGAATGCGATCCGCCATGCCAGAGGGATACAACTTGTTAAATGAGTTCGAAGTTGCTACAATTTAGAAGGGAATTAATATGTATATGAGTACATAGGTACCTGTCCAATCATGTGGAACTGTTTATTTAGGTTTAAAATGTCGTTGTGCAATATTGTTATACCACGCATGCTACCAATATAGAGCATATGTGAATAATAATTTAAAAAAATAATATATATATGTACATTCAAGTTGCAGTACATTGTACATTGTATATACAGTGTAAGTAAATAATGGTGGGAGTGCTGGTGGCATATTATATGCATCACCTTTCATGAATTTTAATGATTTATTTTGGCACTATTAATCGTCCACAACATGAAATGCCCTTTGTCCTGTGTGGTGCCCTTTGTCCTGTGTGGTGCCCTTTGTCCTGTGTGGTGCCCTTTGTCCTGTGTGGTGCCCTTTGTCCTGTGTGGTGCCCTTTGTCCTGTGTGGTGCCCTTTGTCCTGTGTGGTGCCCTTTGTCCTGTGTGGTGCCCTTTGTCCTGTGTGGTGCCCTTTGTCCTGTGTGGTGCCCTTTGTCCTGTGTGGTGCCCTTTGTCCTGTGTGGTGCCCTTTGTCCTGTGTGGTGCCCTTTGTCCTGTGTGGTGCCCTTGTCCTGTGTGGTGCCCTTTGTCCTGTGGTGCATTGTCCTGTGTGGTGCCCTTTGTCCTGTGTGGTGCCCTTTGTCCTGTGTGGTGTTCTTTGTCCTGTGTGGTGCCCTTTGTCCTGTGTGGTGCTTTGTCCTGTGTGTGTTCTTTGTCCTGTGTGGTGTTCTTTGTCCTGTGTGGTGCCCTTTGTCCTGTGTGGTGCCCTTTGTCCTGTGTGGTGTTCTTTGTCCTGTGTGGTGCCCTTTGTCCTGTGTGGTGCCCTTTGTCCTGTGTGGTGCCCTTTGTCCTGTGTGGTGCCCTTTGTCCTGTGTGGTGTTCTTTGTCCTGTGTGGTGCCCTTTGTCCTGTGTGGTGCCCTTTGTCCTGTGTGGTGCCCTTTGTCCTGTGTGGTGCCCTTTGTCCTGTGTGGTGCCCTTTGTCCTGTGTGGTGCCCTTTGTCCTGTGTGGTGTTCTTTGTCCTGTGTGGTGCCCTTTGTCCTGTGTGGTGTTCTTTGTCCTGTGTGGTGCCCTTTGTCCTGTGTGGTGCCCTTTGTCCTGTGTGGTGCCCTTTGTCCTGTGTGGTGCCCTTTGTCCTGTGTGGTGCCCTTTGTCCTGTGTGGTGCACTTTGTCCTGTGTGGTGCCCTTTGTCCTGTGTGGTGCCCTTTGTCCTGTGTGGTGCCCTTTGTCCTGTGTGGTGCCCTTTGCCTGTGTGTGCCCTTTGTCCTGTGTGGCGCACTTTGTCCTGTGTGGTGCCCTTTGTCCTGTGTGGTGCCCCCTGTGTGTGCCCTTTGTCCTGTGTGGTGCCCTTTGTCCTGTGTGGCGCCCTTTGTCCTGTGTGGTGCCCTTTGTTGTGTGGCGCCCTTTGTCCTGTGTGGTGCCCTTTGTCCTGTGTGTTCTTTGTCCTGTGTGGTGCCCTCCTGTGTGTGCTGCCTGTGTGGTGCCCTTTGTCCTGTGTGGTGCCCTTTGTCCTCTGTGTGTCTTTGTCCTGTGTGGTGCCCTTTGTCCTGTGTGGTGCCCTTTGTCCTGTGTGGTGCCCTTTGTCCTGTGTGGCGCCCTTTGTCCTGTGTGGTGCCCTTTGTCCTGTGTGGTGCACCTGTGTGGTGCCCTTTGTCCTGTGTGGTGCACTTTGTCCTGTGTGGCCCTTTGTCCTGTGTGGTGCCTTTGTCCTGTGTGGTGTTCTTTGTCCTGTGTGGTGCCCTTTGTCCTGTGTGGTGCCCTTTGTCCTGTTGGTGCCCTTTGTCCTGTGTGGTGCCCTTCCCCCTTGTCCTGTGTCGCCCTTTGTCCTGTGTGGTGCCCTTTGTCCTGTGTGGTGCCCCCTGTATGGTGCCCTTTGTCCTGTGTGGTGCCCTTTGTCCTGTGTGGTGCCCTTTGTCCTGTGTGGTGCCCTTTGTCCTGTGTGGTGCCCTTTGTCCTGTGTGGTGCCCTTTGTCCTGTGTGGTGCCCTTTGTCCTGTGTGGTGCCCTTTGTCCTGTGTGGTGCCCTTTGTCCTGTGTGGTGCCCTTTGTCCTGTGTGGTGCCCTTTGTCCTGTGTGGTGCCCTTTGTCCTGTGTGGTGCCCTTTGTCCTGTGTGGTGTTCTTTGTCCTGTGTGGTGTTCTTTGTCCTGTGTGGTGTTCATTGTCCTGTGTGGTGTTCTTTGTCCTGTGTGGTGTTCTTTGTCCTGTGTGGTGTTCTTTGTCCTGTGTGGTGTTCTTTGTCCTGTGTGGTGTCTTTGTCCTGTGTGGTGTTCTTTGTCCTGTGTGGTGTTCTTTGTCCTGTGTGGTGTTCTTTGTCCTGTGTGGTGTTCTTTGTCCTGTGTGGTGTTCTTTGTCCTGTGTGGTGCCTTTGTCCTGTGTGGTGTTCTTTGTCCTGTGTGGTGTTCTTTGTCCTGTGTGGTGCCCTTTGTCCTGTGTGGTGTTCTTTGTCCTGTGTGGTGCCCTTTGTCCTGTGTGGTGCCCTTTGTCCTGTGTGGTGCCCTTTGTCCTGTGTGGTGCCCTTTGTCCTGTGTGGTGCCCTTTGTCCTGTGTGGTGCCCTTTGTCCTGTGTGGTGTTCTTTGTCCTGTGTGGTGCCCTTTGTCCTGTGTGGTGCCCTTTGTCCTGTGTGGTGTTCTTTGTCCTGTGTGGTGCCCTTTGTCCTGTGTGGTGCCCTTTGTCCTGTGTGGTGTTCTTTGTCCTGTGTGGTGCCCTTTGTCCTGTGTGGTGCCCTTTGTCCTGTGTGGTGCCCTTTGTCCTGTGTGGTGCCCTTTGTCCTGTGTGGTGTTCTTTGTCCTGTGTGGTGCACTTTGTCCTGTGTGGTGCCCTTTGTCCTGTGTGGTGTTCTTTGTCCTGTGTGGTGTTCTTTGTCCTGTGTGGTGTTCTTTGTCCGTGTGGTGCCCTTTGTCCTGTGTGGTGCCCTTTGTCCTGTGGTGCCCTTTGTCCTGTGTGGTGCCCTTTGTCCTGTGTGGTGCCCTTTGTCCTGTGTGGTGCCCTTTGTCCTGTGTGGTGCCCTTTGTCCTGTGTGGTGCCCTTTGTCCTGTGTGGTGCCCTTTGTCCTGTGTGGTGTTCGGTCAATTTGTTTTATACTAGAGGACATAGAAAACAAACCCACACCTACATCATATGGTTATTATTACAGGAAAACGAAATACGAAGGAGTTCATCAAAGATATATCACATCTTTATTAAAAAAAACACAAACTGAACAACTAAAAATATTCCAAAATGTTTAAAATTATGTATTTATATAGTTATTGCTTTTTTATGTAAAACACACTTATCCGAAGTCATACCCGTTCCTAATTCTTATTTTTGGTTAACACCTACCACACAATTATTGGTCAATCTTTCTGTGAACCTGTCCATAACGATGCATCATGGCAGACTCAGTAAACGCGTATATATGACCACGTAAAGACAAAAGCATTCCGATTGAGGTAGTTGACAGTGATGGAAATATTATACAAGATGAACAGTTAGTCTTTGAGAGATGGAAAAATTACTTTTATAACCTGTACAACTGCAACGAAACTGAAGATTTCAACGAAACTCATTATGATCGAGCAAAGATTCATAGGGTGTTACTGGAAAATAACATGAATGATCCACTGTATGAACCTAACACTGAACAGAACTCTAATATTACATTAGAAGGAATCACAATTATTGTGCAGAAAGGGAGAAACGGATCCGCGTGTGGTATCGACGAAATACCATACGATGTGATGAAAAATCCAGCAATCATTGTGACATTACAACACTTGTTCCAACTTATTTTTGATAGCAGTACTATTTGTGGCGAAAGGCAATTATATGCCCTCTACTGAAAGACCCAAATTCCGACAAACGTGTTCCTATGCACTACCGTGGAATCAGCCTATTGTCTTGTATTAGCAAATTGTACACGTCATTTCTCAACAAACGGCTCTCAGGATACCTAGAAAATAACGACATTCTTGTTGACGAACAAAACGGTTTCCGGAAAAAACGCTCGTGTGAAGACCATGTATTCACATTGAAATATACGGAACAATAAAACTGTTTATACGGCATACATTGACCTGAAGCGCTGCTTTGATTACATCGATAGAGACATGTTACTTTACAAACTGATGTTAAATAACATAGATGGTAAACTGTATAATTCCATTAAGAACATCTACACTAGTTCAGTATCTTGCGTACGTATAAACAACAAAGTTACAGACTGGTTCAACTGCTTCACAACGTCAAGCAAGGATGCAATTTGTCACCGACATTGTTTTCTGTATTCGCAAACGACCTAGTTAAGGAAATTAACGACCTTGACCTTGGTATCATAGTTGGCGACATTAAGCTCTCATTGTTAATGTACGCTGACGATATAGTCTTAATGGCAGACACTGAGGAGAAATTACAATACATGTTAGATACTGTACATGAATGGTGCAAACGTTGGATTAATACAAATAAGTCAAAATGCATGCATTTTCGAAGAGGCCGTGCACCACGGAGTGAATACCCATTTAAGATCGGAAGTAATACTTTAGAAACTGTGGACAGATATAAATACATTGGAGTCATATTCCACGAAAAAATTGACTTCACGTACAATTGCGAAGCCCTGGGGAAAGGAGCTGGACGTGCACTAGGCGGAATCATCAACAAAATACACCACCTGAAAGACTTCGGCTTCAAATCATACGAAATATTGTATAAATCTTGTGTAGTACCGATACTTGACTACTGTTCTTCAGTATGGGGGTATAAGAAATTCCAACATCTAGACAATGTCCAAAACAGAGCAATGAGATACTTCCTCGGTGTCCATCGTTTTACGCCTATCCTTGCGATGGTTGGTGACACTGGATGGATGCCACGTGTATATAGACGATGGGGGAACATGCTTCGTATGTGGAACAGGCTCATTTCTATGGATGAAAGGCGGATCACTAAACAAGTGTTTAATGCGGATTATTTGCAGTGCAACAATAACTGGTCATTTGACATCAAACACGTGTTATCTACTTTGGGATTAACGGCAAATTTTGACAACAAAACAGTCATTAACTTGTCGCATGCGAATGCGTTATTAACAGAATATTACTCTTCCGTCTGGTCGGAAGGTGTCCAAAGTGTTTCCAAACTGAGAACCTATAGATTATTTAAAGATAACTTCAAGAGCGAGGATTATGTTGCATTAAACTTAAATAAGAATGAACGCTCTATACTCTGTCAATTTAGAACTGGTATATTACCACTCAGAATTGAGACAGGAAGATATGTCGGGGAACCACCTGACCAGAGAATATGTAAAATGTGTATGTCGAATTTAGTTGAAGATGAGAAACACTTCTTATTCGATTGTGAACTATACAGTGAGTTACGAACAAATGATTTCAGAGAACTATTTACGGACAATGCTCACTTAGATATAAATGCGAAATTATTACATATAATGTCCATGTATCCCAGACGACTAGCTAAATTCCTGGTTCGAGCCTTTTTAATTATAAGAAATACGTTGTATTCTTGAATATTTCTTTTCCACATAAAAATTATTGTGTGTACAATTGTACAATTGTACAATTGTAAACATTGCTCTTGTTACTGTAATTAATTTCTGGTGACTTATAGGCCCAATTGGCCGGGTGCTTGTTTGTAAATCTGTAAATGTATGTAAACATTATTATATTGTTATAATGCACATGTCACAATAATAAAACATTTACTTACTTACTTACTTACTATAACAATTACACCCCCATTGGTTATGTTCATCAAGTCATGTTCAAGCAACGTTATATTTGTTCAGTACTGTACTATCTTGATCAGTTAGTTATGTCTTTCTCTTTCACTGCTTAGAGAATGAATGAATAGTTCTTCTTATCCACAGATAGTGTTTCAACACAATACAAATGTAAATAATACCAAATGAAATAAAATACTTTTGAAACAGCAAGACGAAATGAACTAAGGTTTTTCTTGAAGAAAACTAAAAACGCAGGTAAGGAATGTTTCTTCTAGGTATTTTCTAAGAATGTTCATGTATCTTATTTCGTGTTGTTATTCAATTGATCGTCGTATATGCCAATCTCATCACATTTTATTATAATAACTGTTTACAACGTTCGCATTGTTTTATTTATTAACACACGACTTTCACATTATTTGACTTATTAACATACAGTTTTCACATTATTTTATTTATGGACATACGAATTTCACATTATTTAAGTTATTAACGTACGATGTTCACGGTATTTTATTCTGGGACATACGACTTTCACATTATTTAAGTTATTAACGTACGATGTTCACGGTATTTTATTCTGGGACATACGACTTTCACATTATTTAAGTTATTAACGTACGACGTTCACAGTATTTTATTCTGGGACATACGACTTTCACATTATTTAAGTTATTAACGTACGACTCTCACATTATTTTATTCTGGGACATACGACTTGTATTTATTGACATACGACTTTCTCAGAATTTTCTTTATGGATATACCACTGTCGTAGCGTTTTATTGTTCAGCTACACATGACTCTCACATTATCTGATTTATTTACAGACATGTTTCCGACGACCATATTGGATATGTAGCGTGCTTTACGGAGTATAGACGAGCGAAATATGGACGGGGCAAGTAAGTTCTCATCATTATAAACGTAGTTCATATTCTCCGGAGCTATACATCTGTATTTATTGCTTATATTATGTTTTATATAGTGCATGCAATAGGTAGCTCGTAATACGTAAATGGAATAACGACGTGGATAATGGTTGGATTCCCATCAGATAATTGAAGCCACAGTGCCGCTTCCCGCACCCTCATGGCGATGAAATCCATTAGTAATGTGGCCTCGAGAACGATCAGTAAACACGTGTAAGACATTGTTTCACAATCGAGCTAAAGTGAATGTGTATGCGCTAAGTTAGAAATGTATGCTAGTAACATAATATCCCTATTCCATTTGACTGTTGCAATTTCCGAAACAATTACGATCGTTCAATATTTATCATTATGAATCCGGTATTTCTCAAATTTTCCAGTAAGAAAATCCATCATTTTTAACATTTTTAATGTACTTTTAACATTGTTGAACAATATATAATACATTTTACTCCAAGTCAGACAACGCTCCTGTTTGCTATAATCGTAAACGACAAGGAGAGAAACTATATAAGCTCTGCTTCCGTTTTGATCCTTTCCTATTCTTTGATTTTGTGTGCATGTATTGTTTTGTGAATGTATATAGTTGAATAAATATGTTTAAACCAAACGATTGTCAGATGTCTACCACGTAGACAATGCTTAACAAGCGTAGTGAATCAGTGGTCTAGTTGTTAACACACTTGGCGTGTAATCCAGGGATCGGAGGTTCCATACCCAGCGTATCATTGTCTTTTGGATGAGACTTTAAACCGAGGTCTCGTGTCGGTGCACGTAAATGAACTAGAGGAGACTGTGGAAGTGTCTGTCTGTATGTCTGTCTGTATTAATCTAAAATGACCGAACTCTGCAGGAGGCGTTGTTCATATGGGTAACCGGTAGCGACGATAAATAAAAGTAAAGCACATGCGCACACGCACGAACACACACACACACTGGTGAAGAAGTTGTTTGTTTCTATGTAGATGGTGCAGATGTAGAGAGAGTGGTTGGTCACATGATGTGGACTGATTTGGAAGTAGACGATAATGGTCTAGTGTCTGTCAACGAGTTCGGTAGATGCATACGACAACAGGGTGTTGACGTTTCCAACTTCACTATTTTGAGAATTGTTTCTGATGGACACACACGTATGTATATCAATGCTGCATTGCGGGTATAATATGAGCATGTCAAATAAACAGAATGTGGAACTGAGGTCCTATTGATTGTCGATCATAGACATAACACTTTATACAGCAATCGTTATACCACAGGAGCTTGGACTTTTATGCATATCGTGGAAACCCCACTCTATAAAATAAATGGAGGGACTTTTCTCGGGTAGTGGTACAAGGCATTTAGAGGGACCTTTCTAGGGTAGTGGTACACGGCATTTAGAGGGACATTTCTAGGGTAGTGGTACATGGCATTTAGAGGGACTTTTCTCGGGTAGTGGTACAGTGCATTTAGAGGGACTTTTCTCGGGTAGTGGTACAATGCATTTAGAGGGACTTTTCCCGGTTAGTGGTACAAGGCATTTAGAGGGACATTTCTAGTGTGGTGGTAGAATGCATTTAGAGGGACTTTTCTAGGGTATTGGTCCAATGCATTTAGAGGGACCTTTCTCGGGTAGTGGTACAAGGCATTTAGAGGGACCTTTCTCGGGTAGTGGTACAAGGCATTTAGAGGGACCTTTCTCGGGTAGTGGTACAAGGCATTTAGAGGGACCTTTCTCGGGTAGTGGTACAAGGCATTTAGAGGGACCTTTCTCGGGTAGTGGTACAATGCATTTAGATGGACCTTTCTCGGGTAGTGGTACAAGGCATTTAGATGGACCTTTCTCGGGTAGTGGTACAATGCCTTTAGAGGGACCTTTCTCGGGTTGTGGTACAATGCCTTTAGATGGACCTTTCTCGGGTAGTGGTACAATGCCTTTAGATGGACCTTTCTCGGGTAGTGGTACAAGGCATTTAGATGGACCTTTCTCGGGTAGTGGTACAATGCATTTAGAGGGACCTTTCTCGGGTAGTGGTACAAGGCCTTTAGAGGGACCTTTCTCGGGTTGTGGTACAAGGCCTTTAGAGGGACCTTTCTCGGGTAGTGGTACAAGGCCTTTAGAGGGACCTTTCTCGGGTAGTGGTACAATGCATTTAGAGGGACCTTTCTCGGGTAGTGGTACAAGGCATTTAGAGGGACCTTTCTCGGGTAGTGGTACAATGCATTTAGATGGACCTTTCTCGGGTAGTGGTACAAGGCATTTAGAGGGACCTTTCTCGGGTAGTGACACAATGCCTTTAGAGGGACCTTTCTCGGGTAGTGGTACAAGGCATTTAGAGGGACCTTTCTCGGGTAGTGGTACAACAAACCCCGGGTAGTGGTACAAGGCATTTAGAGGGACCTTTCTCGGGTAGTGACACAATGCCTTTAGAGGGACCTTTCTAGGGTAGTGGTACAATGCATTTAGATGGACCTTTCTCGGGTAGTGGTACAAGGCATTTAGAGGGACCTTTCTCGGGTTGTGGTACAAGGCCTTTAGAGGGACCTTTCTCGGGTAGTGGTACAATGCATTTAGAGGGACCTTTCTCGGGTAGTGGTACAAGGCATTTAGAGGGACCTTTCTCGGGTAGTGGTACAATGCATTTAGATGGACCTTTCTCGGGTAGTGGTACAAGGCATTTAGAGGGACCTTTCTCGGGTAGTGACACAATGCCTTTAGAGGGACCTTTCTAGGGTAGTGGTACAATGCATTTAGATGGACCTTTCTCGGGTAGTGGTACAAGGCATTTAGAGGGACCTTTCTCGGGTAGTGACACAATGCCTTTAGAGGGATCTGTTTAGGGTAGTGGCACAATACCTTTAGAGGGACCTTTCTCGGGTAGTGGCACAATGCCTTTAGAGGGACCTTTCTCGGGTGGTGGTACAATGCATTTAGAGGGACCTTTCTCGGGTAGTGGTACACGGCATTTAGAGGGACCTTTCTAGGGTAGTGGCATAATGCCTTTAGAGGGACCTTTCTAGGGTAGTGGTACAATACATTTAGAGAGACCTTTCTAGGGTAGTGGTACAAGGCATTTAGAGAGACCTTTCTAGGGTAGTGGTACGATACATTTAGAGGGACCTTTCTCGAGTAATGGTACAAGGCATTTAGAGGGAGCTTTCTAGGGTAGTTGTACTAGGCAGTTAGAGGGACTTTTCTCGGACAGTGGTACAATGTAGTTAGAGGGACCTTTCTAGGGCAGTGGTATCATGTATTTAGAGGGACCTTTCCAGGGTAGTGGTACACGACATTTAGAGGGACCTTTCTCGGGTAGTGGCGCAATGCATTTAGAGGGACCTTTCTAGGGTAGTGGCGCAAGGCCTTTAGATGGACCTTTCTAGGGTAGTGGTACAAGGCCTTTAGATGGACCTTTCTGGGGTAGTGGTACAAGGCCTTTAGATGGACCTTTCTAGGGTAGTGGCGCAAGGCCTTTAGATGGACCTTTCTAGGGTAGTGGTACAAGGCCTTTAGATGGACCTTTCTAGGGTAGTGGTACAAGGCCTTTAGATGGACCTTTCTAGGGTAGTGGTACAAAGCCTTTAGAGAGACCTGTCTAGGGTAGTGGTACACGATATTTAGAGGGACCTTTCTCGAGTAATGGTACAATGCATTTAGAGGGAGCTTTCTAAGGTAGTTGTTCTAGGCATTTAGAGGGACTTTTCTCGGGCAGTGGAACAATGCATTTAGAGGGACATTTCTAGGATAGTGGCACATAACTTTTAGTGGGACATTTATAGGGTAGTGGTACACGGCATTTAGAGGGACCTTCTAGGGTAGTGGCACAATGTATTTAGAGGGACCTTTCTTGGGTAGTGGTACAATGCATTTAGAGGGACCTTTCTTGGGTAGTGGTACAATGCATTTAGAGGGACCTTTCTTGGGTAGTGGTACAATGCATTTAGAGAGACCTTTCTCGGGTAGTGGTACAATGCATTTAGAGGGACCTTTCTAGGGTAGTGGTACAAGGCCTTTAGATGGACCTTTCTATGGTAGTGGTACAATACATTTAGAGGGAGCTTTCTCGAGTAATGGTACAAGGCATTTAGAGGGAGCTTTCTAGGGTAGTTGTACTAGGCATTTAGAGGGACTTTTCTATGGCAGTGGTACAATGCATTTAGAGGGACATTTCTAGGATAGTGGTACACGACTTTTAGTGGGAACTTTCTAGGGTAGTGGTACGCGGCATTTAGAGGGGCCTTCTAGGGTAGTGGTACAATGCATTTAGAGGGACCTTTCTAGGGTAGTGGTACAATGCATTTAGAGGGACCTTTCTAGGGTAGTGGTACAATGCATTTAGAGGGGCCTTCTAGGGTAGTGGTACAATGTATTTAGAGGGACCTTTCTAGGGTAGTGGTACAATGCATTTAGAGGGACCTTTCTTGGGTAGTGATACACGGCATTTAGAGGGACCTTTCTCGGGTAGTGGTACACTGCATTTAGAGGGGCCTTTCTCGGGTAGTGGTACAATGCATTTAGAGGGACCTTTCTCGGGTAGTGGTACAATGCATTTAGAGGGCCTTTCTCCGGTAGTGGTACAATGTATTTAGAGGGACCTTTCTCGGGTAGTGGTACAATGCATTTAGAGGGACCGTTCTATGCAGTGGTACACGAGATTTAGAGGGACCTTTCTCGGTTAGTGACACTATGCATTTAGAGGGACCTTTCTAGGGTAGTGGTACACTACATTTAGAGGGACCTTTCTAGGGTAGTGGCATACTACATTTAGAGGGACCTTTCTAGGGTAGTGGTACAATACATTTAGAGGGACCTTTCTAGGGTAGTGGTACAATACATTTAGAGGGACCTTTCTAGGGTAGTGGTACAATGCATTTAGAGGGACCTTTCTAGGATAGTGGTACAACACATTTAGAGGGACCTTTCTAGGGTAGTGGTACAATGCATTTAGAGGGACCTTTCTAGGGTAGTGGTACAATGCATTTAGAGGGACCTTTCTAGGGTAGTGGTACAATGCATTTAGAGGGACCTTTCTAGGGTAGTGGTACACGACATTTAGAGGGACCTTTCTAGGGTAGTGGTACAAGGCTTTTAGTGGTTTTGGCTAACTGTTGAAGCTCCCGTTTTTCATATCCATTCTATTGAAAATAAAATGGCTTTAATTAGTTTAATGGCGTCTATTTCCAATAACTATGCTATATGTGCGTCTCTGCGCTTCCACCAACCTCATGGTGTCCTTGTATGTTTTATCTTCCATGGTATAAACTGTTTTACGTGGCAGGAATGTATGCTTTTTCTAGAAACGGTTACTTGGCAAGAATGTATGCTTTTCTAGATACTGTATGCTAAGCCAGTTCGAGCGCACCATGTTAAAGGTGCGTGATTACGAAATGTCTTGTCCTGATGTAACGATCTGCATGTATTCCTGGTGAGCCTAATCGGACTGTGGCAGGTTCTAGTAGAACATCAATCACATACATCCTTGTTCTAGATACGGCATGCGCAACACTTGTGAAGCAACAACCTCTGCGCGTGATGTATATACAAGGCATACATACAATGACGAATGTCCAACGTTTTCTTAAATTATAGCTCAGATTACAATGGATCACGAAATGTTTGTTACCACCAAAGAAAAACTGGTGCAAGAGCTTTTGAACCAGGTAAATAGTACTTAACAATATCATGTGATTGAAATCATTATCTGAGGTAATTCACGTGTAAGAGTCGTAAGCACTTTCTAATATAGAGGGCAGTTGTGCTTAGCTAACGACAATCGTGGACATTCAAATTTCGGTGATCACTCGATGAAATAAATGTCTATCTTACCCTAATAAACACAAATCCTATCTTACACTAATAAACACAAATCCACACCCAAAAACACAAATCCTATCTTACACTAATAAACACAAATTCTAGCTTACACCAATAAACACAAATCCTATCTTACATAAATAAACACAAATTATATCTTACACCAATAAACACAAATTATATCTTACACCAATAAACACAAATCATATCTTACACCAATAAACACAAATTATATCTTACCCTAATAAACACAAATCCTATCTTACACTAATAAACACAAATTCTAGCTTACACCAATAAACACAAATCCTATCTTACATAAATAAACACAAATTATATCTTACACCAATAAACACAAATTATATCTTACACCAATAAACACAAATCATATCTTACACCAATAAACACAAATTATATCATACACTAATAAACACAAATTCTATCTTACACTAATAAACACAAATTCTATCCTACACTAATAAACACAAATTCTATCTTACCCTAATAAACACAAATCCTATCTTACACCAATAAACACAAATTCTATCTTACACTAATAAACACAAATTCTATCTTACATTAATAAACACAAATTCTATCTTACACTAATAAACACAAAT
Source organism: Archivesica marissinica (assembly GCA_014843695.1). Taxonomy (NCBI): domain Eukaryota; kingdom Metazoa; phylum Mollusca; class Bivalvia; order Venerida; family Vesicomyidae; genus Archivesica; species Archivesica marissinica. The sequence continues at coordinate 49,600,601 of CM026397.1, forward strand.
TCTATCTTACACTAATAAACACACACCTTCTTTATCGTTATGAGTTCCAATGACTTTGGCTAATAATATTTGTTTTCAAATTTTATTGATTTTAACTGCCCTGTCTGGATCCTCATTGCACTACGTGACACAACCGCACAACCACGTCTCTTAGTGAGAACGTCCGTAATAAGAACAAAAGTTACTGTATAATTTTCTGTTATTTGTCAATAATTATTAAAAACTATTTAGAGGGCCCTAAGGAAGATTAGTTCAGAACTAATTAGGTCACCCTCTATAAATAAAGAAATATATCTATCTATCTATATATCTATCTACAGACGAAACAAATTCATTAGGATATATTACTTAATAATTAACTGTTCACGATAGTCAGGAAATAGCTAAAATGTAACCGCACAGGAATACGCAATCGATGGCAGAGAAATTGCCATCTTTCACTGTTTCAAAGCGGCGTTCACTGAGAACATATCATACATTGGAAGGCATAAAGCAAAACGATGTCGGACAGCGCGGGCAGTAAATAAAGCCACATATGGAATATACATCATAACTATGTTTTCAATTCTTAAAATTGCAATTAATTGATGTGTTGTTATTTTTAATTGTCTAGCCACCGCTCCAACCGGAAGAGAAAATGAGGAAGTACAAAGGTAAAGAATAGTGCTACATACCAGTATACAGTCTACATCCGTTATGTCGAATTCCGTCAGACCGAACAGAATACTTCGACATAACCGAAGTTTGACTGAACGAAATTCCATATAAACAAAGCCAAGTTAAATGTAAAATGATAGTGTCTGAAGGGGACTTTGGTCCGACTTCGAGATAACCGGCGAATTCGACATAACCGACTTTGACATAGCGGATGTAGACTGTATATACTAATAGTACATGTAATAATCACTTTCAATTTCTTACCTACCACATCAGCACTGGAAACCATAAAATATATTGTGTGAAAGAAATATAACGAAGACATATTGCTTTAACAACGGCTACTTTATGTTTCGTCATGCAGTTTGTTAATTAACTCTTTGCATGCTGGGTAAAATAACGGCTATAAATAGCTCAAATAATTGTAGCAGCCGACAAATCATTGATGTGTTTTTCTTATTTGTAACTGAAAAATATGTCATGGACTATCATTAGAAATGTGTCGTTACAGGAATATGTCATGGAATGTCATTAGAAATGTGTCGTTACAGGAATATGTCATGGAATATTATTAGAAATGGGTCGTTACAGGAATATGTCATGGAATTTCATTAGAAATGGGTCGTTACAGGAATATGTCATGGAATGTCATTAGAAATGGGTCGTTACAGGAATATGTCATGGAATGTCATTAGAAATGGGTCGTAACAGGAATATGTCATGGAATGTCATTAGAAATGGGTCGTTACAGGAATATGTCATGGAATATCATTAGAAATGGGTCGTAACAGGAATATGTCATGCAATGTCATTAGAAATGGGTCGTTACAGGAATATGTCATGGAATATCATTAGAAATGGTTCGTTACAGGAATATGTCATGGAATGTCATTAGAAATGGGGCGTTACAGGAATATGTCATGGAATGTCATTAGAAATGGTTCGTTACAGGAATATGTCATGGAATGTCATTAGAAATGGGTCGCTACAGGAATATGTCATGGAATGTCATTAGAAATGGGTCGCTACAGGAATATGTTATGGAATGTCATTAGAAATGGTTCGTTACAGGAATATGTCATGGAATGTCATTAGAAATGGGTCGTTACAGGAATATGTCATGGAATATCATTAGACATGGGTCGTTACAGGAATATGTCATGGAATATCATTAGAAATGGGTCGTTACAGGAATATGTCATGGAATATCATTAGAAATGGGTCGTAGCAATTCTAATGAAATTGCCTTGACATATTTAACGGTTATTTTCACCGCTAGCGTGCAACGAGTTAATGGCTGTTTATTGTTGTGACAGTCATCCCAGTTGTATAAATCCGACAGAAGCTTGAGTGGTACAGTGGTTACGTTAAATTCTGAATTGTGGAGTCCGAATACATTACGTGTCGTATACGAGAGAGAATTATATATATCGGAATACATTACGTGCTAAATACGAGAGAGAATTATATATATATCCAAATACATTACGTGTCGTATACGAGAGAGAATTATATATATCCGAATACATTACGTGCCAAATACGAGAGAGAATTATATATATCCGAATACATTACGTGCCCAATACGAGTGTATACATGTATGTCGGAATTATGAAATTCGAGAAAAACATATATATTTCCGAAAACAGTACGTATAAATTTCTAGTTTCGCTTCGCTCTTTCAGACTGGTTCCATTTCCTTTCAGCGAACTATCTTGACGTATGGAGAGAACATTCCCGTTCAAGGAATGAGACTGGTGAGATACCACTCTCACAGCTTCCACACGTAGTCTTCGCTGAATGTAACCCGACAAAAGAACTACTCGACGCCCTAGTGGCCCTTAAAAAGGATGGTAAGTCGACTAACACCCCGTCTGGACTGGTAATCCAGGGATCGCAGGTTCGATCCCCCATCTGACCATAATAAAATTAACAGTCTTTCAGATGGACTTTAAACCGAGGTATCATGTCGGTGCTGTACACCGTGCACGTAAAAGAACCAGATGAGACTCTGGAATGGGTCTCTGTCTGTATCATTGCACTATCCTCCATAAATCTAAAGAGACTAATCTCTTCAGGAGGCGGCGCTCATATGGGCAACAGAGAGCAAGCCCTAACATATCCCACGTGAGCATGCGCATCCACCGCTACCCAACGCAGACAACGCAAATACACCGTACGACACCCCGCCACCGCCCGCTTACCATCCGTATTATTATTATCACCATTAATATGAATTATTAACATTATTATTATAATTATATATAGGATATAAGCCGAAAACGATCTTATATGTAAAATATTGGACTGTGTGAGGCAACGCCTGTTCCCGTGTGACAATTATGATATGTCACACCCGGAGGTGAAATACCGGGTCAACCAGTGGCGAGAGCGGAGCAACGCTCTAGCATCTCACCTGTGAGCTTGCGGACAACGCAAATGTGCGGTATCACACCCCGCCACCGCCCGTTTACCAACCGTATTGTTATTGTTAATATTAAAAATCCATTAATAACATTATTAGCGCTACGATTGTGCTCTTAGGCAAGGCATTTACATATTCGCTAGCCCACATGGTTCACCGGAGGCGAGGGTACATAAGCTCAATCATCATCTTTTGGAATATTTTTAGTTGTTCAGTTTGTGTTTTGTAATAAAGATGTGATATATCTTTGATGGAATCCTTCGTATTTCGTTTTCATGTAATAATAATCATATAATGTAGGTGTGCGTTTTCTATGTCTTCTAGTATATAATGTAGGTGTGCGTTTTCTATGTACTCTAGTATATAATGTAGGTGTGCGTTTTCTATGTCTTCTAGCATATAATGTAGGTGTGCGTTTTCTATGTTCTCTAGTATATAATGTAGGTGTGCGTTTTCTATGTCCTCTAGTATATAATGTAGGTGCGCGTTTTCTATGTCCTCTAGTATATAATGTAGGTGTGCGTGTTCTATGTCCTGTAGTATATAATGTAGGTGTGCGTTTTCTATGTCCTCTAGTATATAATGTAGGTGCGCGTTTTCTATGTCCTCTAGTATAAATGTAGGTGCGCGTTTTCTATGTCCTCTAGTATATAATGTAGGTGTGCGTTTTCTATGTCCTCTAGTAAATAATGTATGTGTGCGTGTTCTATGTCCTCTAGTATATAATGTAGGTGTGCGTTTTCTATGTCCTCTAGTATATAATGTAGGTGTGCGTTTTCTATGTCCTCTAGTATATAATGTAGGTGTGCGTTTTCTATGTCCTCTAGTATATAATGTAGGTGTGCGTTTTCTATGTCCTCTAGTATATAATGTAGGTGTGCGTTTTCTATGTCCTCTAGTATATAATGTAGGTGTGCGTTTTCTATGTCCTCTAGTATATAATGTAGGTGTGCGTTTTCTATGTCCTCTAGTATATAATGTAGGTGTGCGTTTTCTATGTCCTCTAGTATATAATGTAGGTGTGCGTTTTCTATGTCCTCTAGTATATAATGTAGGTGTGCGTTTTCTATGTCCTCTAGTATATAATGTAGGTGTGCGTTTTCTATGTCCTCTAGTATATAATGTAGGTGTGCGTTTTCTATGTCCTCTAGTATATAATGTAGGTGTGCGTTTTCTATGTCCTCTAGTATATAATGTAGGTGTGCGTTTTCTATGTCCTCTAGTATATAATGTAGGTGTGCGTTTTCTATGTCCTCTAGTATATAATGTAGGTGTGCGTTTTCTATGTCCTCTAGTATATAATGTAGGTGTGCGTTTTCTATGTCCTCTAGTATATAATGTAGGTGTGCGTTTTCTATGTCCTCTAGTATATAATGTAGGTGTGCGTTTTCTATGTCCTCTAGTATATAATGTAGGTGTGCGTTTTCTATGTCCTCTAGTATATAATGTAGGTGCGCGTTTTCTATGTCCTCTAGTATATAATGTAGGTGTGCGTTTTCTATGTCCTCTAGTATATAATGTAGGTGCGCGTTTTCTATGTATTCTAGTATATAATGCACTTAGTTTATGTTGACATGTGGACAATGGCAGGAGGGGTAACATCAACATGATATTCCTCAGAAACAGGTGATTCGTATACGCAGTGGTCTACAACACAGGCTGGTAATTTAATTTCGTTTCTACCAATTCTAGGAAGTGAGAGCATAAATTTCGAGGAATTCTGTGAGATGTTAGAGAATCTGCCGCAGTCTGGTATGATAGATGCGGACAGGCTACGGAAGGCATTCGAGACAGAGGACGCGGACGATAGCGGCAGCATCAGTCGCTCACAGCTGTACTCGTTACTCATTGAGAACGGCAACGACCCGCTGAAGAAAGAAGAGGTTGACGAAATGATGGAGGATTGTGGGGCGGGAGACAGATTCAATTATACAGGTGTGTTGCATACGTATTATACCATGTCAGGTATACACATGTATCATTTCAGTCCAAAGATATTCTCAATGTATGCGTTTATTCACGATCATCTTTGTTGCCTGCACATGTGGCGGATTTTACAAGTTGATACTACAACATTCAACAATTAAACTAATTAGCGCAGTGGTTAACGCGCTCGCTTCTCAATAATACAAACCGGGTTCGATCCTCGGACCGGGAAGTATGTGAGATGGTACGATGGTCGCCAGATCGGAGAGGTGGGTTTTCTCCGGATACTACGGTTTCCTCTCACACGAATGACCACATTTACGCTTTCATCCGCGCCAACTAGAGTGATTTATATAAGTTGTTAAAACTTGCTTTGCAATCGTTGTAAAATAAATGAAGTAATGTATATGTATGACCTGCCTAACCGCTGCATCAAATTTCTGAAGTTCATAAACACATTCTTAATCTGCCGAATACATTGGACGGAATGATACGCCGCGGCTGATCTGGATCTATGTTGTTTGCTATTCAGACAAGTGTTTTAGCTCCACTATTAGTTTAATCATATATTATTGCATTCTTTATATTCAATGTACAATACAACTCAAATTTACAAACATGTTACAGATGAAATAAATAAGATATATGGTACAGACATTATCAGTATGTATATATATATGGAGAAGCAAAATGGTTGGGCCACAAGTTTTAACATTAGTTTCGGCCCGCCCCAACATACTACATACTAGTTTGTAATTAACAAAGAGACTGAATATAGTATAAGAGCATTGCAATTAGGATACAAATTTTTGATTACAGGGGATAATAATGGATATGATAAAAAAATACCAAAAAAGAAAGAAAAACATTAAGAAATGCAATTCGCAACTACTACACATTCCCAGTGCCACACCGTACAATACCCTCAGTCAGCCAAACCCGCAGCCACACCCAGGCAAAAATCGTATCAAGAGAACAGCATAACTTTATAATATAGTTAGGTATGTCTGTGCTCAAAGCGCCTTGTTGATTTAATATAAGTTTGAACTTGTTTGAAAATATACTCATTTTCTTCGTGCGTTAATCTTTCGAAACCAAACAGTAGTTTTCTTGTGCTTAAAGGGTGATGTGTACGTGTGCTTATGAATAGTAAGCGCGTTTGATTTACATAAAATAGACAACGAAATATATAGTGTGCCGCATCCTCATTTTCATTGAGCTGACACGGACATTGTGGGTTATCGCGTAAATGGTTGTTAAACAAATCGGCATTCAGGTTGCTACAAGCATTTCTAATGCGAGCATGATATATCTGTTGACAGCGGTCTCCGGATTTAAAAAATGATGGTACTATTGGTGGCTTGAAGATTTCTTTCAGCTTTCCTTTGAATGCCGACAGGTTATTTATATTACGAGTATCAAAATCAAGTTCATTCTATAATTTTATTGATGAAGGTATAATTTCGAATAAATTTCAGTACGCCGCGCTAAAGTAATAAAATCTGCACTGTTTCTTAAACTATATGGCTCTACTATTCTAATAACGAACATCATAGAAGATGATCAGACAGTCTGGTTCTATGATGTTTGCAAAAAACGACCATAGTCGTGATTGACAAGTTAAGGGTTAAGAAATAAAAATCAAGCTGTGTTGCGTTTATTGGATATACAATACATGTGCGCTGTTTAAAGTTCGCGTGGATATAGAGTGAAACCTGTCTTAAGCAGCCAGCCAAGGGAATCACAGAAAGTGGCTGCATCACACAGGTGGCTGCTTAATACAGGCAACATATATAATAAAACCATATATTGGGAATCTGGTTGGCTGCATAATGGAGTCCACCACTGACACAGGTTTGACTGTAACATGATTTTGATAAAATCACATTTATCATACCGCAACATCTGATTAGGGAACAACAGTAAAGATAAAGGATTCTGACTAAAATAACCGATATACATTTCGGGATAAATCGGACTTTATTGGCCAAGGCAAAACACAACGTTGACGCTCATTATGAATCATGTTTGTGGAAGTCGTGATAGCGCAGTGGACGTCGTAATAGCGCAGTGGAAGTCGTAATAGCGCCGTGGAAGTCGTAATAGCGCAGTGGAAGTCGTAATAGCGCAGTGGAAGTCGTAATAGCCCAGTGGACGTCGTGATAGCGCAGTGGACGTCGTGATAGCGCAGTGGACGTCGTGATAGCGCAGTGGACGTCGTGATAGCGCAGTGGACGTCGTGATAGCGCAGTGGACGTCGTGATAGCGCAGTGGACGTCGTGATAGCCAGTGGACGTCGTGATAGCGCAGTGGACGTCGTGATAGCCCAGTGGACGTCGTGATAGCGCAGTGGAAGTCGTAATAGCGCAGTGGACGTCGTAATAGCGCAGTGGACGTCGTGATAGCGCAGTGGACGTCGTAATAGCGCAGTGGACGTCGTGATAGCGCAGTGGACGTCGTAATAGCGCAGTGGACGTCGTGATAGCGCAGTGGACGTCGTAATAGCCCAGTGGACGTCGTGATAGCGCAGTGGACGTCGTAATAGCGCAGTGGAAGTCGTGATAGCGCAGTGGACGTCGTAATAGCGCAGTGGAAGTCGTGATAGCGCAGTGGACGTCGTAATAGCGCAGTGGAAGTCGTGATAGCGCAGTGGACGTCGTAATAGCGCAGTGGACGTCGTAATAGCGCAGTGGAAGTCGTGATAGCGCAGTGGACGTCGTGATAGCGCAGTGGACGTCGTAATAGCGCAGTGGACGTCGTAATAGCGCAGTGGACGTCGTAATAGCGCAGTGGGCGTTGTGATAGCCCAGTGGACGTCGTAATAGCGCAGTGGAAGTCGTGATAGCGCAGTGGACGTCGTGATAGCCCAGTGGACGTCGTAATAGCGCAGTGGAAGTCGTAATAGCGCAGTGGACGTCGTAATAGCGCAGTGGGCGTTGTGATAGCCCAGTGGACGTCGTGATAGCGCAGTGGTAGAGCGTTCGCGTCCTGTGTGAGAGGCCCTGAGTTCGCATCCAGCTGTAAGCCGTTACGAATGTGCCCTTAGGCAATACACTTAAATTCCACATTGCCTCTTCTCTCTCCCTCATGTCGATGGATTCCATCAGGAATGAGGTCTCGACTCTCTCCCTCATGTCGATGGATTCCATCAGGAATGAGGTCTCGACTCTCTCCGTCATGTCGATGGATTCCATCAGGAATGAGGTCTCGACTATCTCCCTCATGTCGATGGATTCCATCAGGAATGAGGTCTCGACCATCTCCGTCATGTTGATGGATTCCATCCGGAATGAGGTATCGACTCTCTCCCTCAGGTCGATGGATTCTATCAGGAATGAGGTCTCGACTCTCTCCCTCGGGTCGATGGATTCCATCAGGAATGAGGTCTCGACTATCTCCCTCATGTCGATGGATTCCATCAGGAATGAGGTCTCGACTCTCTCCCTCATGTCGATGGATTCTATCAGGAATGAGGTCTCGACTATCTCCCTCAGGTCGATGGATTCCATCAGGAATGAGGTCTCGACTCTCTCCCTCATGTCGATGGATTCTATCAGGAATGAGGTCTCGACTCTCTCCCTCAGGTCGATGGATTCCATCAGGAATGAGGTCTCGACTATCTCCCTCATGTCGATGGATTCCATCAGGAATGAGGTCTCGACTCTCTCCCTCATGTCGATGGATTCCATCAGGAATGAGGTCTCGACTATCTCCCTCATGTCGATGGATTCCATCCGGAATGAGGTCTCGAGAACGATTAAACTAAGTTGTAAGAACTTGTTTCGTAATCAAGCTAAACTAAATGTGTATAGACTAATTATGTTTGTTTCAGACTGGATACAACGAGTACTCGCTATAAAAAGTCTCTCCGAGAAGTAACTTTGTATACAATGGACACAGAAGCATTGGTTGGAGCAAACTTATATAGCTGTGCCAGGAAATTATATAAAAAATATAATAAATTAAATAGCCATGGTGACGTCAGAAGAAGGCATTTCAGTGTTGACTAATGTACATAAAGTATAAGACATTTGAATTGTGTACCATTTATAATATATACAATTGAACAAAGTACAAGACATTTTAATGTGTGTGTGTTTTACGTTTATTTATCGTCGCTACCGGTTGCCCATATGAGCGACGCCTCCTGAAGAGATTAGTGAAGATATTAGATTTTGGAGGATAGTGCAATGATACAGACAGAGACCCAGTACAGAGTCTCCTCTGGTTCTATTACGTGCACGGTGTAAAGCACCGACACGAGACCTCGGTTTAACGTCCCATCTGAAAGACTGTTAATTGTATTAGGGTCAGACGGGGGATCGAACATGCGATCCCTGGACTACCAGTCCAGCGTTTTACCACTGGGCTACAGATCCGTCTGTCGACATTTTAATTAGTGACCATTTATAATATATGCAATTAAACACAGTACAAGACATTTTAATTATTGACCATTTATAATATTATGCAATTAAACACAGTACAAGACATTTTAATTATTGTCCATTTATATTATGCAATTAAACAAAGTACAAGCCATTTTAATTATTGGCCATTTATATTATGCAATTAAACACAGTACAAGACATTTGAATTATTGGCCATTTATATTATGCAATTAAACACAGTACAAGACATTTGAATTATTGGCCATTTATATTATGCAATTAAACACAGTACAAGACATTTTAATTATTGACCATTTATAATATATGCAATTAAACAAAGTACAAGACATTTTAATTATTGGCCATTTATAATATATGCAATTAAACACAGTACAAGACATTTTAATTATTGGCCATTTATAATATATGCAATTAAACAAAGTACAAGACATTTTAATTATTGGCCATTTATAATATATGCAATTAAACACAGTACAAGACATTTTAATTATTGGCCATTTATAATATATGCAATTAAACAAAGTACAAGACATTTTAATTATTGGCCATTTATAATATATGCAATTAAACACAGTACAAGACATTTTAATTATTGGCCATTTATAATATATGCAATTAAACACAGTACAAGACATTTTAATTATTGACCATTTATAATATATGCAATTAAACAAAGTACAAGACATTTTAATTATTTACCATTTATATTATGCAATTAAACACAGTACAAGATATTTTAATTATTTACCATTTATAATAATTGTATGGAATTAACAAGCTTGGGTGAGAATCTTTGTAACATCATTCTGCACTGTATTGTATCCACAGAATCGTGTCCTGGAATTGTACAGTATGTTATAATAGATGTATGTCCTATGATATTGTAATACATGAATACAATATTTATGATAATGAAACCAATTATATGTTTCATTTTCACTTTGAGACTGGGCGTCGTCTTGGACATTGTGTAAGGACGTCTGTGACGTCTCACACACGATTACTTATGCCATGTCAAAATACATACATTAACGAAATTATTTACCAGAAATAAACAGTAGTCACAATAGTAACAATAGCCTGGGAACAAGCATTGATATATATATTTTGCCTGGTCAGTCATATATTTTAACACCGAGACCATTAACTGGGCCGTAATGAGTTTCTGATAATACCAGCCATGTCATTTGGTTTAAACATATTTATTCCACTATATACATTCACAAAACAATACATGCACACACAATCAAAGAATAGAAGAGGATCATTTTGCCAGAAGTAAATTGGTGAACATTCAACAGACTGGAATTGGATAGAAACATACATTTTCTCTCTATTTTCCCGTTAACAATACCGACATGGTCGATGTGAATTGCATAGTGGGCAAGGAAGCTCCACCCGAGAGGATTGCACCAATGAGAGGCGAGATTCCACCGGAAGTCCATTCGGGACAGATCGCCGATGTCATGTGTAGAGGTCACTATGAATCCATACGTTTGGCCGGGCTGAACCTGTATCACTCTGTGAAATATGCAAGCAAACAATAATATAAAAGTTCAACAATACATACATGATACAATAAAGAGGATTATATTTTGAATCGGACATATCTAACAGGTAAACATTACTTCGCTTCAGGTGCGAACGGCCCGGAGTTCGAACTCCACTGGCGCCGTAACGATTGTGCCCTTAGACAGCAAGGCATTTAAATTCCACGTTGCCTCTTCTCTCTCCATGGCGATGGATTCCATCAGGAATGAGGTCTCGAGAGTGATTAATATAAGTTGAAAGAACTTGTTTCGCAATCGAGCTAAAATCAATGTGTATACTATAACAGGTAATCATTAACTTAAGGCTATTTCCAGGCTACATCACGATATCAGGATGACAAATCAAACAAGCAAATGGATGTTCGTGGATTAAATATATAATATAATATTATATATAATATGTTATAACATATAAATTATAAACATATGACATTTTATGTATGTATGTATGTATGTTCCATTAATGTCAAACCCCTCGCGGGGACTTAGACATGTTTTCCTGGGCAGGCTTAGCCGACCTAAGCGATTAACTAGTACTAAGCAATGTGTGTGAGGTGCCTTGCGCAATGACACTACATACGTGGCCTGACCGAGTATCGAACCCGGGACCGTTCGATTCCAAATCCGACGCTCTACCACTGGACGGTTTCATACTCATGTTAGTGAATGCAGTGACGGAGATAGAAAGTAGATGTATTAAATAAATTATGTTAATTTTACCCTGTGGATACTAAAAGTGCATCAGTTAGTCTTAAAAATACTGTTTTATATTCTTAGTCATGAATGTAATATAATAATATATATTATGATATTATTATACCGAGTTTTATATTGATTTTAAGATATTGTATTTCAGTCTAATTATCTCAGAGTTCAATTAATAACTGTTAAGTAGTATGATGTAAATTTCCTTTCGCTAATAATTCGCTTTGATATTTATTTTATTTATTTGTACAACGCCATTGAATATGTTTTTATGTAAAAATAAGGCGTTTTATCAAATTAAAAAGTTTCAAGTGTAGCATGGATGGAGCAGTCATACTTGTCGTTAAGCTGCTGCTCGCCTAGTTGACCATTTCTCTCTCTATCAGGTTCACATACAGGTTTCCCTTCTCGTATTTCGAGCCCGCCAATTGGCCAAATGCAACATCAATTAGATAGTGATATCCAGGAAATACCATGCCAATTAATTACGATTATCATATATTCATTTGTTACGTGGGTGGGGGATAGAGTGGTCATGGTGTACGATTGTTAGGTGACCTCGCCGCGTTGGTCCAAGTTCGAACTCCTGACATAGGCTGTCCGATTAGCGCAGTGATTAGCGCGCTCGCTTCTCACCAATGCAACCGGGTTCGACCCTCGGACCGGGAAGTATGTGAGATGGTACGGTGGTCTCCAGGGATCGCAGGTTCGATTCGTTATCCCGTCTAACCCTAATGAAATTAACAGTCTTTCAGATGGAACATTAAACCGAGGTCTCGTGTTGGTGCTGTACACTGTGCACGTAATAGAACCAGAGGAGACTCTGGAATGGATATCTGTCTGTATCATTGCACTATCCTCCAACAATCTAAAATGACCAATCTCTAGGAGCAGGAGGCGTCGCTCATATGGGCAACCGGTAGCGACGATAAATAAACGTAAAAAGCACTCGTGTTACAATATATGAAATCGGGTTGCACCGGGTGGTACGACTTATGACAATGAAATAATGAGTTACACGGGGTGGTATGGCATACGACAATATGGGTACTACATGGTGGTATGGCATACGACAATATGGGGCGGTGCTTCCGGTATCCAGGAAGTATTTCACGTGCGTTTGACCTGCTGCTGGTTTAGCCTTGTCGGCATGGAAACCCATGCACCCTCATCTCCCGCTGCTGCACGGCAGACACAAACCACGCTAAATATAAACATAGGCAGTTACTACAAATATCTATATAATATTAATTTATCAATATTTGTCCATACATTATCACATGTATCATCGGATGTATACTACAGGCTAGTTTGCTTTGTTTTTTAGGTTTAGCTCTTTCAGCGCAATGTGCAAACAACATAGATACAGATCAGCCGTATCAGCGACGTAACGCCGTCTGATATCTATGCTGTTTGCTATTCGGACAGATGCTTCAGCTCCACTGTCTGAAGAGCAATCAGCATACAGTGGAATCAGACGGCACGTTCTGTTCTGTCTCATCGGGTTCTCGACTTTTTTTTGCAAAGGTGTTTTATGCGACAATGGCGGTGAAAGAGTAAATGTTGTACAAACAGGTCCTATGTCGACTATCCAGCCAACTGGAGAGTAAATGTTGTACAAACAGGTCCTATGTCGACTATCTAGCCAACTGGAGAGTAAATGTTGTACAAACAGGTCCTATTTCGACTATCTAGCCAACTGGAGAGTAAATGTTGTACAAACAGGTCCTATGTCGACTATCCAGCCAACTGGAGAGTAAATGTTGTACAAACAGGTCCTATGTCGACTATCTAGCCAACTGGAGAGTAAATGTTGTACAAACAGGTCCTATGTCGACTATCTAGCCAACTGAAGAGTAAATGTTGTACAAACAGGTCCTATGTCGACTATCTAGTCAACTGGAGAGTAAATGTTGTACAAACAGGTCATATGTCGACTATCCAGCCAACTGGAGAGTAAATGTTGTACAAACAGGTCCTATGTCGACTATCCAGCCAACTGGAGAGTAAATGTTGTACAAACAGGTCCTATGTCGACAATCCAGCCAACTGGATAGCAAATGTTGTACAAACAGGTCATATGTCGACTATCCAGCCAATTGGATAGCATCCTAACTTTAAAGAACTCGACAAGTCCATAGGGATTTGAACCTACAGTGGTTAAGGGTCAAGTGGAAGTCGTGATAGTGCAGTGGATGCGCGCGTTCGCTTCAGATGCGAAAGTTCCGGAGTTCGAGCCCTGCACTAATCGTGCGCATACGTGCCACGCAGATAATATCAAACTACAAGCGCATAACAGTGAACTATTTGACAATGTTGCATATTTTAAAATAAATTCTTGATTGTGTAAATCATGAATTGGAATGACGTTTGCTAATCACAGCCATTTCTGACTTCCGGGACACGTCTTATGAACAGTTGTACTTCCTGAATCGTATTCTTACATGCCAGGCGTCAGGTTGGTATCGGCAAGCGGTAACCATCATGTAATCAAACCGTCCATATCGGAATTTAACACTTGACGAGGTTCGAACACTCGACCAAGCCACCCGTAGGCGGACGCCTTAATCATTCGATCGGAGACGATATATATACGAGTGACAAAATCATAAGACAATCACTGAATGAAGTCAGAAGACATTGTGTATAGTAATATATTAATTGAACCAGTCATTCCACTACGCCACTATAATTTATATATACATAGAAAACGCACACCTACATTATATACTAGAGGACATAGAAAACGCACACCTACATTATATACTAGAGGCCATAGAAAACGCACACCTACATTATATACTAGAGGACATAGAAAACGCACACCTACATTATATACTAGAGGACATAGAAAACGCACACCTACATTATATACTAGAGGACATAGAAAACGCACACCTACATTATATACTAGAGGACATAGAAAACGCACACCTACATTATATACTAGAGGACATAGAAAACGCACACCTACATTATATACTAGAGGACATAGAAAACGCACACCTACATTATATACTAGAGGACATAGAAAACGCACACCTACATTATATACTAGAGGACATAGAAAACGCACACCTACATTATATGATTATTATTACATGGAAACGAAATACGAAGGCTTCCATCAAAGATATATCATGTCTTTATTACAAAACACAAACTGAACAACTGAAAATATTCCAAAATGTTTAAAACTATGTTTTATGTAGTTAAATTGTTTTTCATGTAAAAACACACGTATTCGAAGTGTGCGTTTTCTATGTCTTCAAGTATGTAATATAGTGATTAATATAAGTTATAAGAACTTGTTTCGCAATCGAGCTAAAAATAAATTTGTATAAACTAAGTATATAAACTAGCGATTACATGTCATGCAGTCTAGATAAATCATTCAATAATTGGCTACACCCAATACCCCCATGTGAGCTACGCCTTTGACACACTGTTTAGATTGCGTTGATTGATTGGCACCATTGCTATTGTTTCTTGAAATCGCAACAAACTTTCGCCTATATCAATAGCTGCTTGCCCCACGTGATTAAAAATGAAACATTTGGAATGGCCTCCTACTAAGCCGGTTAGGGAGATTTCTGTCGTATATAAACCTCACGAGAGTCTCGTATTACCGTTATTCTATGTTTACGTTGTAATGTATATCAGGAATGGGTTGGAAGTGTTACTTATTTTCACCTTTTTGACCTCTCTGTGATCTGGAAAATATACAATGTATATAGTTTGTGCATTGTTTTTTTTTTTGGTGGAGGCCCGGAAAGGAATTTTCTATTGACCACATAGTAAATAAGGTCATACTCGAAAGCTAAACATCCCATTTAATGCTGATTTATATTATTTTATTTCTTGCAAATTACCTTATGTGTGCCTTCTTCAATCTGGGATATAAACAAAACAGTACAGAGTAAATTATCGGTTTTTTAAAAATAAATCCTTCAAGACATGGTTTTTTTTGTCATTGGGAGATAGATATATATGTGGATATGTTCTAGTAAACACATTTCCAATGGATTTTCTGGATTGTTAGCACAGTGAATGTCCACGGGGTCTATATAATAATTATTGTAATTTCTAATTTAAGTGTTTTATGTTCTTATGCCGTTCCGTGGGAAACAAACATTTATTCCCATCTCGTGGGACAATCGTCATGCGGAAATACATCAAGATGGTATTTCTGAATTCTCACGCAATACGAAGTTAGTTACCTTGTAAATTCCCAAGAGGAATGAGATTTCATAATAACCCAGCGGTGTATGGAAATGACATATCGTTCCGCGGGTAAAGTCAGATGGTACTGTATTGTATGGTATATGGGAGTGAAATGTCAATCGAAAATAATCCCACTTGTATTTCCTCTTTGGGGAACAGGATTTATTCCCTAGGGCATTCCGATTGACAACGCCAATACAATGTACTTCCAGTGGATGCGCGTTCGCTTCAAGTGCGAACGGTCCGGAGTTCGAGCCCCACTGGAGCCGTTACGATTGTGCCATTAGGCAAGGCATTTCAATTCCACGTTGCCTCTTCTCTCTCTTTGCGATGGATTCCATCAATAATGAGGTATCGATAGTGATTAGTATACGGTATAAGAACTTGTTACGCAATCGAGCTAAAATCAATTTGTATACCAGACCTTTCGCACCTGAAGCAAACGCGCATCCACTGCGCTATCACGACATCCACTGCGCTATCACGACATCCACTGCGCTATCACGACATCCACTGCGCTATCACGACTTCCACTGCGCTATCACGACTTCCACTGCGCTATCACGACATCCACTGCACTATCACGGCATCCACTACGCTATCACGACATCCACTGTGCTATTACGACTTCCACTGCGCTATCACGACATCCACTGCGATATCACGACATCCACTGCGCTATCACGACTTCCACTGCGCTATCACGACTTCCACTGCGCTATCACGACATCCACTGCACTATCACGGCATCCACTACGCTATCACGACATCACTGTGCTATTACGACTTCCACTGCGCTATCACGGCATCCACTACGCTATCACGACATCCACTGGCTATACGACTCCACTGCGCTATCACGACATCCACTGCGCTATCACGACTTCCACACATTTATTTGCCAGGGCCTCTTCAACGAAAATTATCAAAACGAACAAGAATGCGGTTATACTTTACTATCAGTCATATACCAACCCTCCATTGTCTTAGACGGCCGTTCCATTTAATTGTAAGCTATCTTACCGTGATCTTCCCACTGGGGGTCCAAAACAAGACCAACAGAACGAAATGGAAACACTATCTTTTCAAATATCATTTCAAGCGCTAAGTGCTAATATAGATTGTAATTGAAAAGTGATACGGTTAAAATTGAAAGTGTTGTAAAATATTACTAATTGAAAACATTATACAAATGCATATTAAATGTAATTAAACTATGATTAAGTTGTCAGCGTTGAGGTAAAATAAATGTCCAAAATATTTAATAACAAGGTTGTTACTCTTAATTTTCAATAAATCACCTTGTTGGGAGACTTCCATTGACTATTTAGTTAACTCGAAAAGATAATTGCGAATTTAATATGTATAATTAACCTGACGTATGCATTCATAATTTATGAAAACGCTATAATGACAGCAAAGCATTGTGGTATTTTCCAATGGAAATGCGCCGTCATGTACATCCTTGAACTGATTCATGAACTAGGTTAGTTATAAAGATCAAATAGAATGATTTTATTGTATTTTTGGAATCAAGTTTACAATTAGTTTCACTTACATAGATTATAGGACGCAAATATCCCCTCTCAGCGCTGGTTGTAAGGGAGAGTCAATGCACATAGTATACAGTAACTATAACTGAAGGTCATGCATACACCCGCCATATCGCTGGTTGTAAGGGAGAGTCAATGCACAGAGTATACAGTAACTATAACTGAAGGTCATGCATACACCCGCCATATCGCTGGTTGTAAGGGAGAGTCAATGCACAGTGTATACATTAAAACTATAACTGAAGGTGATACAGACTCACAATAAAGTCCAGGCAGTAAGACGGATCTGTAGTCCAGTGGTGAACACGCTAGTAATCCAGTGATCGCAGGTTCGATCCCCCGTCTGACCATAATAAAATTAACAGTCTTTCAGTTTGGACTTTAAACCGAGGTCTCGTGTCGGTGCTTTACATCGTGTACGTAAAAGAACCAGAGAAGACTCTGGAATGGGTTTCTGTCTGTATCATTGCACTATCCTCCAAACATCTAAAATGACTAATCTCTTCTGGAGGCGTCGCTAATATGGGCAACCGGTAGCTACGATAAATAAACGTAAAACACACGCAGGTTAGATTGCTCAGTACGAAAACCCACTTTTGAAATCGCGTGACAATTTCGCTATTCTGTTATCTCTTTTATTCAGTCAAGTTGACAATTATCTTCACTAGATAACAGAAAGCATCGCTTAACCTTGTTATTACACGCACAAAGCGCGCGACGAAGGTAACAGGGAAACAATAGCAGATGAAAAGATAGAGCGATTGACACAAGCCGAGTAACTGACTCATGAAAACACAATACTGTAACAAGTGTCTCAAAAAGGGAGATCAGTGGACATTCAAAGGCGGTATAATGGGGATATTTCTAAATGCGTTGAAGGATTCGATCGCTAGTCAAAAAGTTGTAGACACTTCAATCAAGATAGAGTCCATCATGTCTCTGCGTGTCTGCGTGTGTGTGTTTTACGTTTATTTATCGTCGCTACCGGTTGCTCATACGAGCTACGCCTCCTGAAGAGATTAGTCATATTGTCTGCGTGCATTGGGAGATGGCCATTTTATAACTATAGAACAAGAACAATCATGTTTTCTTTATGAGTCACTAGAAGTTGTGATAGCGTCGTGGTAGTGTATTCGCTTCGGTTTGAGAGGCCCCGAGTTCGCACAGAGCTGTGATTGTGTCCTTTGGGTAAAGCACATGTCCACTTCTCCCGTCTCTTCTCCCTTTTGGCGATGGACTCCAACAGTAGTGAGGTTCGAGCGCGACTAAACTAAACTAAATGTTGTACGAAGTTGTTTTGCAATCGAGCTAAAATAAAGTGAAATGATATAATTTAGTTTATACAAATTTATTTTAGCTCGATTGTGAAACAAGTTATTACAACTTATTTTTATCACTCTCGAGACCTCATTCCTGATGGAATCCATCGCCACGAGGGAGAGCGAAGAGGCAATGTGGAATTTAAATGCCTTGCCTAAGGGCACACTCGTAACGGCTCCAGCGGCGCTCGAACTCCAGACCTTTCGCACCTGAAGCGAACGCGCATCCACTGCGCTATCACGACTTCCACTATGAAATGATATAATGTTCTATGTTATGAAAATATATCTTTCGGAAGAAATATAAAAATGACAATAACGCTAGCAATGGGTAGCGAAACCTCGGTAGCGGATACGATGCTCGCCTTGTAACCGAGGGGCTTCGAACCCAGACAGAACAACGATGGTGGCGTCCTTGTGCAATACCCTTACGTCCACATTGACTCTTCTCTCTCCCCGTGGCGATGGATTCCATCAGGAATGACGTCTCGCGAGCGATTAATATAATGCTGAACTATTTAAATCGCTGATGAATTTCCGTCGATGAACGTACATGCACATGCATATGTTTCTAATTACGTATGAATTTCCTCACTAATGATATGCAGCTGACATGCGCACTCGAAGTTACGGACATGTGCGTTCTCAGAGTTCCTTTGAATTTAAAAAGGTATTGTTAGTTTACACTGTTCCAAGAATGATCTATTTCACTGTCCGGCACACGCTAATATGGTATAAATACATTTTAAATGCAAATGGCGATATTGTTTATGCTCCCGAAGGACGGCATATAGCTTTTTTTTGCGTCCGTCCGAGTCAATATTTCCAGCCCAGGATGTAACTTCTTCTGCTATGACTATAAGCGTCGGGGATGTTCGTCACCTATTGTATAATTTCTTGTTTCTTTGTGCCATTGAAAAGAATAAGTTATGAAACTACAATTCGTGTTTAAAATATGTGGAGGCGGATTCGCAATCGAGCATGCAGAAATATGCATACACTAAAATTGAATGCATACATATATGCACCATTATGCTTGATTCCTTTAATTTTCTACACACAATGTTAAAAATAAAGTCGAAAATGCATATACATCCATGAATAATAATAATAATAATAATAATAATAATAAAGTTTTCTTTAACGAGAGAACTCATTTAACAAAGTAAATCTACCCTCAACAAATACAAATCACATGCAATAACAAGAGAGGACTATAAGTGAGAACTGCACATTGGAATTATATAGTAATGTTAAAGCTGAAAAGTAGAGAAACTATATATAATATGTTATGGAATATGCTACATTTACGAATATATGGAATTGGCTAAAAGTGTAGAAAAGTGGAATGAGACAATTAATGATACTAAATATATCTAATAATGTGCAGATACGACTTCAAAATATGTATAAAATCAGCTTAACGACAATAATTCACAGAATCTAGTAGATATAGCAATGGCAACACACATTTGTGGTAACGACTGGGCACTCTATCATATGAAGTACCTTGTAATACTAGTAGAACTATGGGATTAGCTTGTATTGTTATTGTTGCACCTAATTTAGAGGATGTTGAACTGTTGGATAGTTTGAATTGAGTGAGGCAATGAATTCGAAATAGATGATCCTGGAAATGCTGATGTATTACGAAAATGTCAGTTTGGCCTTGGTGTATTGAAATGATAGTTTGAGGTTGGTCTGAGAATAATAGATTGTACATCAGAAGTAAAAGTGAAAGACGATTTTAATAAGTAATCTGGAGCAGCTATACATGTACTGTTTTATACATTGGTATAGCCTTCTGATATATGACTCGTTCTGGAGCAGCTATACATGTACTGTTTTATACATTGGTATAGCCTTCTGATATATGACTCGTTCTGGAAAGATCATCATTATTAGTTGGGAGAATAATTTTTTTTTTTACAAATTTATTTTAGATCAATTGCGAAACAAGTTCTTTCAACATATATTAATCACTCTTGAGACCTCATTCCTGGTGGAATCCATCGCCAGGCGAGAGAGAAGAGGCAATGCGGAATGTAAATGCATTGCCTAAGGGCACAATTGTAACGGCTCCAGCGGGGCTCGAACTACGGACATTTCGCACCTGAAGCGAACGCACATCCACTGCGCTATCACGACCTGATCATGAGTTGAGAGAATAGTAACTGCGATGGAGTGTTGGTATCCTGATCTAACATTATTATAGCTATTCTCTTTTTGAACCGAACTAGTTTATCTTCTAAAGATGAGTTGCAGGTACCCCAAATTAATCAACACAAGTGTAAATCAGCCAATATATATTCTATTCCATCCATATCTACATCCGAATTTCGGCTCATGACGTCATTATACAATTGATTCATAACAATCTCAAATGAATCAGCCCGATTTTTGTTTTCCTTGAAAAAAGGCTTTTAAGCCGAAATTCGGATGTAGAGAGGACCACATATATATATACTAGTCCCTGTTAGGAACTATCAACATATAGTTTATTATATTTTAAGATGTCGATACTGTTGCGAACAAATACATCGTGTCGCACTGCTCACAGTCGCGTGTCAATGTATTTAAGTTCAATTCACTTGCCCCTGATCGCTGAAGGTTCGAATCCCACTGAGGTGTCGAATTCTTTCATGTGAGAATACTGAATGCTTGCGGACGGTCGGTGGATCTACCGGGGTACTAATTTTAATTGGAGAGCCGCCATATGACCTAAGCTGTTGATGAAAAAACAAAAATCAGATACACATGCACATATAGTATATAGTTAATGTTACAAGATCATACTTTTTTAGCTCGATTGCGAAACAAGTTATGTCAACGTGGAATTTAAATGCCTTGCCTAAGCGCACAATCATAATTTATTAGTTTATACAAATTTATTTTAGCTCGATTACGAAACAAGTTCTTACAACTTATATTAATCACTCTCGAGACCTCATTCCTGATGGAATCCATCGCCACGAGGGAGAGAGAAGACTCACAGAAGAGGCAACGTGGAATTTAAATGCCTTGCCTAAGCGCACAATCATAATTTATTAGTTTATACAAATTTATTTTAGCTCGATTACGAAATAAGTTCTTACAACTTATATTAATCACTCTTGAGACCTCATTCCTGATGGAATCCATCGCCACGAGGGAGAGAGAAGAGGCAACGTGGAATTTAAATGCCTTGCCTAATGGCACACTCATAATTTATTGTAGAACTTTCAAATTAATTAATCATTACCATACAATAGTGTCTTCAAATAAACGGTGTGTATTATTGACATCGTAAACGCATCATAGTTACGAAAAGATGAATCAACTCTGTAATTTGTGATGTCAAACAGGTACAAGTGTCAAAGTTGGGCAAGGACAATACATAGAGCATCTTTAATGTTACTGAAAATGGTTACATCTTATTAGATACGATAAGCTTGTTCAAAGTTGATACGTTACCAAACAGATTGTATGATGACAGTGATAGAGCACCGACACCCAATAAACAGTCGCCGCCAACCTGGTGGCCAAGTCGCGACATCGTGCACACACGGGAGTACAAATGTTGATAAGGGTCTGATAAAGTGAAACTATGGCGACACCTTACATTGACATTGAGCCCGTAAACGGTTAGAAAGGGGCTCGGGTTACAGTGGGTATAACGGTAGAAGGAGTTTTCCCCCATTAGTCATAGAATATGTGATATGATATGAAGTGAGCTAGCAAGGACACTCTCTTTGATTAGTCAAAGGTTAAAGGCAGACTAGTAATTGAAGTTGTCACATTTTAAGAAAATGCGTTGGGAACTAATTTACAACAATCTTTAACACTAAACCGTTCTGTTGAATCAAACGATAGACAGAATATTGCTCCACTATACATTTATACAAAGCTGTTTTGTGTATATCAGAATTCAGCTTTTTAAAAACACGTGGAAGTCGCGATTTTGCAGGGGATGCGCGTTCGCTTCAGGTGCGAAAGGTCCGGAGTTTGAGCCCCGCTGGAGCCGTTACGATTGTGCCCTTAGGCAAGGCATTTAAATTCCACGTTGCCTCTTCTCCCTCCCTCGTGGCGATGGATTCCATCAGGAATGAGGTCTCGAGAAGAGTGATTAATATAAGTTGTAAGAACTTGTTTCGCAATCGAGCTAAAATTAATTTATAAATAACAAAATAAAAAATTAATAAAAACACGAACAGATAGAACTATGTCTAAATGTACCAGTCACAATAATAAATAGTTACTTTATTTAAGTATACAGTCAAACGTGTGTTAGTGGTCACCTCTATTAAGCAGCCAACCTGCATTAAGAAGCCAGCTATCAGATTCCCAATATGTTGCTTTGTTATACATTTTACCTCTATTAAGCAACCACGTGTGCTAAGCAGCCACTTTCTGTTATTCCCTTGGCTGGCTGCTTAAGACAGGTTTGAATGTATTATGTACCTGCCACATTATTTTAAAGATACATGAAACTTTTATTTCTATAAATAGTGTGTATCATTTGTTTGATCCCTTTCGATAAATACATTTACAACACGCTGTTAGCGACAATTAGTTCTTGGTATATCTCATTTATTGGGATAAAAATGTTTTAACCAAAATGTAGATGTAAATATTATTTCTTAGAATGCATTGTCTCTCTACTGTCGATGCTCCAGCTGCTACACGTGGGACATGCTCCGAATAATATACATTGCTTGGCCTGTGTTATTGGCTCTCTACTCTCGATGCTCCAGCTGCTACATGTGGGACATGCTCCGAATAATATACATTGTTTGGCCTGTGTTATTGACTCTCTACTGTCGATGTTCCAGCTGCTACACGTGGGACATGCTCCGAATAATATACATTGTTTGGCCTGTGTTATTGGCTCTCTACTGTCGATGCGCCAACTACACTTGGGACATGCTCCGAATAATATACATTGTTTGGCCTGTGTTATTGACTCTCTACTGTCGATGTGCCAACTACACGTGGGACATGCTCCGAATAATATACATTGTTTGGCCCGTGTTATTGACTCTACTGTCGATGCGCCAACTACACGTGGGACATGCTCCGAATAATATACATTGTTTGGCCTGTGTTATTGGCTCTCTACTGTCGATGCGCCAACTACACGTGGGACATGCTCCGAATAATATACATTGTTTGGCCTGTGTTATTGGCTCTCTACTGTCGATGCGCCAACTACACGTGGGACATGCTCCGAATAATATACATTGTTTGGCCTGTGTTATTGACTCTCTACTGTCGATGCGCCAACTACACGTGGGACATGCTCCGAATAATATACATTGTTTGGCCTGTGTTATTGGCTCTCTACTGTCGATGCGCCAACTACACGTGGGACATGCTCCGAATAATATACATTGTTTGGCCTGTGTTATTGACTCTCTACTGTCGATGCGCCAACTACACGTGGGACATGCTCCGAATAATATACATTGTTTGGCCTGTGTTATTGGCTCTCTACTGTCGATGCGCCAACTACACGTGGGACATGCTCCGAATAATATACATTGTTTGGCCTGTGTTATTGGCTCTCTACTGTCGATGCTCCAGCTGCTACATGTGGGACATGCTCCGAATAATATACATTGTTTGGCCTGTGTTATTGGCTCTCTACTGTCGATGCGCCAACTACACGTGGGACATGCTCCGAATAATATACATTGTTTGGCCTGTGTTATTGGCTCTCTACTGTCGATGCGCCAACTACACGTGGGACATGCTCCGAATAATATACATTGTTTGGCCTGTGTTATTGGCTCTCTACTGTCGATGCGCCAACTACACGTGGGACATGCTCCGATGAATATATGATCACTGATAGGTCACTGTTTGGCCTATTTGATGCTCTAGCTTATTAACTCTCGCCACCGGCGAACCATATAGGCGAGCAATATGTTATCCATACATGCATAGCTATGAGGGTTTCGTGGGTAATAAGTAAATGAGCTCAGGTGATTTAACTAAGTAACGTGATTATATAATTAGTACACATTATCTATTTAAATACAGTATTTATTATTATTATTATTATTATTCAGTGTTGCAGACATTTCTGATGCCAATTGAATCTTATCTACATGGATTGTGTTGCAAACCGTCTTTATTTTCAACAACAACAACAACAACAACAACAACATTTATTGCATTAAGACATCAGCTGATGCTTATAGCATAATTATACAGATAAAATACATATACATGTATTGTGAAAAAGTGAAAACATGAAAACATGGTTTATAATGGAGTAGTTTCGGAGAAGCGTGTACGTATGAACTTTGAAAAGGATAATTTGAAAGCAAATAAATGAATGATATATGAGTATTTCTCATGCTAGCTCATTCATATGTATGAAAAATCAAACTTTATGAAAAATGTCGTCTGTAGGTCGTTGTGTAATTTCATTCATGAGCCTCAATGATTAAAGTATTTTTTGCACGAGATTTTAGAGGAAAGTAGTACTATCAGTTAAATACTACTTCAGAACCTGAAGTATATATACATGCATACATGAAGATAAGTAAATGTGCTGTAGAGATGAACAAAACAACATTCACAAATGTAGTAAGAAACTCAAATTTCCAACCAGTATAAAACGTCAAACGAAACCCAGCAGAGAAACGTGATGCTTTGTTAACATAATATAATTTTTATGTGTTATGAAAATATAATTAAATTATATTTATGATGTATTTATTGGAAAAGAAATTATTCTCAAAAAGAAAAATAGAAAGATAAAAATACTGCATTGATAATTTAACAGACATGCAAATACATATTACTATAGAACCCTATTAAGTATTTAATTGGCAATCATTCTTCAGTTGTAGTGTCAATCGTGTCCCTCTACCAATGAGAACAGGCTTGTTAGTAATCTTCAATACAATCGACAATATAGGCCTACAGAACAGTATCAGGTTTCCAAAAAGGCCGGGCTTCGAGCGGTGAATATTTAGAATGTTATAAAAGACACAACTTGGTTATAATATTAATAGTAAAGCAATCGCTAACATTACTTCGACTGGGGCTAATAGCTCTACTAGTAAGCATAGGATTTCTATTAACAAGTTGGACTTGGAGTGTGATAGTTGGGGAATATAATAATGACAAATACCACAGCGACGGAGGAAGACCGAAGCGGTGTTGACAACGCACCAAACAAACCTGGAGCAGTCTCCATCCCTGGACCATTGTTCTTACGGAGCATGGATAGATATCCGAGAACTCCCAAGTGTGCTCGGTGTAGAAATCACGGTGTCGTGTCGGCGCTAAAGGGACATAAACGTTATTGTCGGTGGAGGGATTGTGTGTGCGCCAAGTGTACGTTGATTTCCGAGAGACAGAGAGTAATGGCGGCACAGGTTGCTCTGCGACGACAACAAGCGCAAGAAGAGAATGAGGTTAGAGAGATGGGCTATCTGTACGCGAGGCAAGCTACCAGTGTACCTATTGGACAAGAGGTGACGGCAACGATATATCCCGAGAGTCGTGAGCGGATTGGTTCCGCGAGTAGTTACAGCGACAGCAGCGATGGCGAGCAACCTCGTAAGTTGACTTTAATTTATCAACTAATAAATGCGCGCCATGTACGCCATGAAAAATAAATTGAAATATTTATGCTAAAATTGAATGTGCTATGATATTTAATTTAAATATGTACATGGTACAGTGTGTATATATTTACAAGGTACAGTGGGTATATATTTACGAGGTACAGTGGGTATATATTTACAAGGTACAGTGGGTATATATTTACGAGGTACAGTGTGTATATATTTACAAGGTACAGTGGGTATATATTTACAAGGTACAGTGGGTATATATTTACAAGGTACAGTGGGTATATATTTACAAGGTACAGTGGGTATATATTTACAAGGTACAGTGGGTATATATTTACAAGGTACAGTGGGTATATATTTACAAGGTACAGTGGGTATATATTTACAAGGTACAGTGGGTATATATTTACAAGGTACAGTGTGTATATATTTACAAGGTACAGTGGTATATATTTACAAGGTACAGTGGGTATATATTTACAAGGTACAGTGGGTATATATTTACAAGGTACAGTGGGTATATATTTACAAGGTACAGTGTGTATATATTTACAAGGTACAGTGGGTATATATTTACAAGGTACAGTGGGTATATATTTACAAGGTACAGTGGGTATATATTTACAAGGTACAGTGGGTATATATTTACAAGGTACAGTGTGTATATATTTACGAGGTACAGTGGGTATATATTTACAAGGTAAGGTACAGTGTGTATATATTTACAAGGTACAGTGGGTATATATTTACGAGGTACAGTGGGTATATATTTACAAGGTAAGGTACAGTGTGTATATATTTACAAGGTACAGTGGGTATATATTTACGAGGTACAGTGGGTATATATTTACAAGGTACAGTGGGTATATATTTACAAGGTAAGGTACAGTGTGTATATATTTACAAGGTACAGTGGGTATATATTTACAAGGTACAGTGGGTATATATTTACAAGGTACAGTGGGTATATATTTACAAGGTACAGTGTGTATATATTTACAAGGTACAGTGTGTATATATTTACAAGGTACAGTGGGTATATATTTACAAGGTACAGTGTGTATATATTTACAAGGTACAGTGTGTATATATTTACAAGGTACAGTGGGTATATATTTACAAGGTACAGTGGGTATATATTTACAAGGTACAGTGTGTATATATTTACAAGTACAGTGGGTATATATTTACAAGTACAGTGTGTATATATTTACAAGGTACAGTGGGTATATATTACAAGGTACAGTTGTATATATTTACAAGGTACAGTGGGTATATATTTACGAGGTACAGTGGGTATATATTTACAAGGTACAGTGGGTATATATTTACAAGGTAAGGTACAGTGTGTATATATGTAGTATTTTAATACAGGACAGGGGTAATATAGGTAAGGTACAGTGTGTATATATTTACAAGGTACAGTGGGTATATATTTACAAGGTACAGTGGGTATATATTTACAAGGTACAGTGTGTATATATTTACAAGGTACAGTGGGTATATATTTACGAGGTACAGTGGGTATATATTTACAAGGTACAGTGGGTATATATTTACGAGGTACAGTGGGTATATATTTACAAGGTACAGTGGGTATATATTTACAAGGTACAGTGGGTATATATTTACAATCCAGTAGGTTTAATTATTTATATCGCTACTATTTCGCACACTTACATTTGTATAAGGCAACTATTTAAGACATAATTGCATCTCTGAGAGCAACATAGAGCTATATTTATAATATTATGCACATGAACTATGTTAGTCCATTTTAGCTACAACCACATTACTCTTTTCACCCATTCCATAAAACTTGAATATACCCGCTATATCAATAACTCAACTTGATTGTATGCAGGCGCGTAGCTGCCATTAGGCCAAAAAGCCCGGGCCTGCACATCATTTTGACAACAAAAATATATAGAATTGTTATTGCTTTTGATGTACATGTATAGCTAAGCAGAACAGTGTATTGTCATGTTTATTTGTTGTAAAAACATGTCCGAATTCGTCTTTTAAATGCAGCAGAATGCGGGAAATTGCATCCTAAAAAACAAACATTCCGGGGGTGCATGCCCCCGGACCCCCTAGCAACATCTTCGCTACGCTCACTCAACATTCTTTACCCGGGCCTGCATATAATTTGCCTCCTGGCTACGCCCCTGGTATGAACAGAACGTATACTGTTATTATCTTGATCAATGCCATAATAAAACAATTACACCTTATTCAATATTAGAAACCAATCCCGCGAAGTAAATCCGCGCTTTTATCCACTCCCGCCCATATCACCCAACAACCTCTATTGCTACCCTGCACACAGAAAAAACTCTACGCTACCCTGCACACACAAATACCTCTACGCTACCCTGCACACACAAACACATCTACGCTACCCTGCACACATAAAACATATACGCTACCATGCACACATAAAACATCTACGCTACCATGCACACATAAAACATCTATGCTACCCTGCACACACAAACACCTCTAAGCTACCCTGCTCACATGAAACATCTACGCTACCATGCACACACAAAACCTCTACGCTACCCTGCGCACACAAAAACTTCTACGCAACGCTGTGTGCTACGCTACCCTGTACACATAAAATCCTCTACCATACCATACCTACACAACCTCTGTCATACCATACACGCATTCGTACTCAAGCTAGATAGCACCATAATATTATATCACACTATAACATGTTGAAAGTGTTAGTCATAATGTTATCCTTTATTTTACAGCAGCCAAGCGACTCAGACTAGCAGAATCTTACACAACTACACTGGGGATTGCTCTACATGATAGCTCGCTCAGTCCCGGCAGCCGGGGCTCCGTGTCTCCCCACAGCACGACGTCATCGTCAGACTCGCCTGTTCCAGAACCGTTCCACTCGCATAACAGCTTGGAAGACATTCCCGACGGAAGCATCAAATCTATGGACATGTTGTGCAGAATTTTTCCTCAAATGAAAAGACACGTGTTGCAACTGATTCTTCATGGTTGTCATGGAGACGTCTTGCAGGCCGTTGATCAAATATTCAGCTCACAGTCGGATATTGACACGAGAACAAAACCGAATGATTCAATGCCACTTGTAGCTTCGTCTGCATATATGCCGAACAATTTAGACAATTCAGTTAAATCTGCATTTACACCAAGAAGTATTTCTGGACTTCCGGTCAGTCCGGGTTTGTCACCGCTTAGGTACTCATTTGGCGGCATGCCGCCGCGAGGACTGTTCTCGATGCCATACCAGTCTATGGTACCTAGCTTAGCATCTAGCTTCCACCCATACGCGGGCCTACCGCACACGTCACCGGTACCCAAACCAGTCATGTATTCATCGTATCCGTTTTCACACTTTACCCAGAACAGACCATCCGACGGCTTGGACACGAGATAACATCATAACAGACTGTTAATTCTGCCAAAAACAATCAATGTAAAGTGTAGAGAAGACTACTTGTTGCGAATTATTAATGAACTTTATTATATACCAACTTGTCTGCGACCATTCTATTCAACAAAGAATTGCCCATTTCTTAGATAATACATGCATATGTAAACAGTGTTTTGGCATTTTAAATGTTTGTAAATGTGAAAGTTCAATGAAGATAACACTTTAGAATATCGAATTGTAATTTTGAAACTGTTTATTTGAAATACTTT
This sequence comes from Archivesica marissinica, assembly GCA_014843695.1. Taxonomy (NCBI): domain Eukaryota; kingdom Metazoa; phylum Mollusca; class Bivalvia; order Venerida; family Vesicomyidae; genus Archivesica; species Archivesica marissinica. The sequence continues at coordinate 49,630,633 of CM026397.1, forward strand.
AATGTTTACTGACTACATCGTCAACAACATGTACATATATAGCTGATTCTTCATCGTTGCCATGGATACACGAGACCACGTGCAGGTCATTGATCAGCTACTAGTATAATATGAATAATAATAGAGTAATCTACTATGACAGAAAATTCCTTATTTATTTTGAGAATAAAGAATTGATGTAACTGCTCAAATTTGTATAAATAAAGTATACTAAATTGTTACATGACTGTGTCGTTCTGTGTGTTGAAGCTATGGTCCTAATAAATGTATTGCTATATCATCATCATCATCATCATCATCATAATCACCATCATCATCGTCATCATTTTCTTCATCATCATCATCATCATCATAATCTTCTTCATCATCATTATCATCAACATCATCATCATCTTTTCTACATCATCATCATCTTCTTCTGCATCATCATCACCACCACAATCAACAACAACATCACCATCATCATCATCTTCTACTTCTTCATCATCATCATCATCTACTTCATCAACATCATCATCATCATCATCATCACCACAATCATCATCGTCGTCATCATCATCATCATCACCACCACAATCATCATCATCACCACAATCATCATCGTCGTCATCATCACAATCAACATTATCATCACAATCATCATCACCATCTCTCTAGTGATTTGCCTCACTCTGTTAAGAGTGATGATGATTGAGCTTATTAACCCTCGCCTCCGGCGAACCATATGGGCGAGCGTATGTGAAGAGTGTGCTCGTAATATGATAACATTTATATGCACACGTAGCAGTCAGGACTGACCATTAAAACTTCCGCTATGTATAGTTGTATAACAACTGGATAAATGCATACAGATGATCGCATACTTAGTGGGATCGTTGGTTGGCCAAGGACCGATTGGAAGCCTTCCTGGGTGATCTGGTCAACCACAGCTTGAAACAGGTTCGTGTTCATGTACATTAGACGAAAACGATGTAGAAAATATATGGTTCTTGACATACCGTGGGTTTTTATATACCACGGTAAACAATAATTTGTGGAGTTACTTTTCAACAATGTGTTTCTTTCCAATTGATTAGGAAATATTCCATTTGTATGGTTGCAATCAATGGTTAACAAAACGTAACCGAATTACCATTGTAAATAACAAAATAGATGTAGTTGCCTGGTGTTAAATTACCCCACCCGAGTGCCTAGACCAATGTCTGTCATTTTAAATATTCACCTACAAACACACGGCAACGCCATGACATGTGAGAGAGACAAATGTGGAGTGTGTGGCCCTCACATGGACCCGTTGTTCTAAAGAAGCAAGCACCACCCCATGACTTGTCATCCTGGACCGGAGGAAGATAAACTTCTTAGAGAAACCAGACACCCACATGCCTCGGCGGAGGCGACTTTAAACAAATATACGCACCGTGCTGACCTTGTGATAGCGGGGAAAGGAGAGTTCTAACAATGGTATGCTAGATAGCTGACCTCGTGGCCCATGTGATAGCGGGGAAAGGAGAGTTCTAACAATGGTATGCTAGACAGCTGGTCTCGCGGCCCATGTGATAGCGGGGAAATGAGAGTTCTAACAATGGTTTGCTAGACAGCTGGTCTCGCGGCCCATGTGATAGCGGGGAAATGAGAGTTCTAACAATGGTTTGCTAGACAGCTGGTCTCGCGGCCCATGTGATAGCGGGGAAATGAGAGTTCTAACAATGGTTGCTAGACAGCTGACCTCGCGGCCCATGTGATAGCGGGGAAATGAGAGTTCTAACAATGTTTGCTAGACAGCTGACCTCGCGGCCCATGTGATAGCGGGAAAATGAGAGTGCTAACAATGGTTTGCTAGACAGCTGACCTCGCGGCCCATGTGATAGCGGGGAAATGAGAGTTCTAACAATGGTATGCTAGATAGCTGACCTCGCGGCCCATGTGATAGCGGGGAAATGAGAGTTCTAACAATGGTATGCTAGACAGCTGACCTCGCGGCCCATGTGATAGCGGGGAAATGAGAGTTATAACAATGGTATGCTAGACAATTCGATCAAGGAGGCTCTTACATACAACAACGACAATGTAACAATAGATGAAGCAAATAATGGAACAGATAGCCGACTGACATCTTTATAGGTGCATATCGATGTCTTAGTGCATACTAAATGTGACAAAAATAACATTTTCAAGATAATCTCTAATTAAAATTTCAAATCCCGCTACAGAAACATGACCGCCTCATTGGTACTATGAAGCGTTCTTAAAGCGACACTACATCAGTGAAAACGCAAAGTTCTACATCCTATTATAAGGTATAATTGTTTTCCGAATATTTACGTCAAAATCTGAGTATTTCAACCAATAAACAACCGTCGTATACGACGTTTGTTGACATAACAAAATAATGTAAATAGGGTCAACATGCATGCGTAATGCAATGTGTGTATCCTGAATAACACGATTTATGCTACAGATATACCGTTATATCCCAGCCTTTATGCCTGTGCGGATTTATATTTTAGACTAATACGATTTAAAATATCTCTAAACGACAGTAGCACGTGCTTGATATAGACCCCAATAATAAACAAACATCAATTCAGGACCGTTAAATGAAATCCTACTTTCACTATTGAAAGTGTGTATACAACAAAAACACTGTTTATGTATAGAATGTTAGTGTTCGAATTATTTCTGAAGAATTTATAGTAACAATGCTATTTATATGTAAAAATGCATGTTTGGGCTTTTTGCGATGTAATGTCGCTTTAAAATTATTTATTCTAATATCGATATCGCGGTGAAAATTCCAAACTAGAGTATTCGAAGAAACACAGTAGTAACAGCAGTCTCCGCGCAGCCTATTGCGATGTGACGTCAGTTGCGCAACCGCGCTGCGTATTGCGGGTGTGACGTCAGTTACGTTAGTACGTACGTTGTTGTCAGAGACGACTTCACAACATGGTCGGAGGGTGACGATTTTGCATTTCATTTGGTGAAAATGCGACTTTCCATACACCACGTGCAACATGCAAGTAGAAGCAAGTCTTACCAATATACTGGTAAATATTATTTGGGTACATGCGTGATTGATAACAGTGCAATTTCAGTTCAATATGATTGATTGTGTACGAGATCTAGTCATTTAAACATTGTTCCTGGAAAGAGGCTGAATGGTCAAGTTCTATCAAGGATGCCGGCCCAATCTCTTTCGATACATTTGTATCCCAAACAGGGCAATTTCCGTTAAATCTGATTGCGTGTATGCGAGAGAGAGAATGAGAGATAGATGGGGGTGAGAGAGAGAGAGAGAAATAGAGAGATAGAGTGAGAGAGGGTGTCATTTAAACATTGTTCCTGGAAAGAGGCTGAATGGTCAAGTTCTATCATGGATGCCGGCCCAATCTCTTTCGATACATTTGTATCCCATACAGGGCAATTTCCGTTACATCTGATTGCGTGTATGCGAGAGAGCGAATGAGAGATAGGGTTGGGGTGAGAGAGAGAAATAGAGAGATAGAGGGAGAGAGAGGGTCATTTAAACATTGTTCCTGGAAAGAGGTTGAATGGTCAAGTTCTAACAAGGATGCCGGCCCAATCTCTTTCGATACATTTGTATCACATACTGGACAATTAATACATACTAGTTTGTTGTGCAATTGATTGAAAGTGCTGCACTTTACTGGTGCGTACAATTAGTGCCATGCGCGAAACCCACCCCTAATACTTACCATAACCCTTACACTAACTATAACCCTAAAACATTTGAATATCGACGCATACAATCATCGGTCATATACCGATACAAAATCAGAAATAACGTGGTATGCGTCGACCACAACCATCTAACGCATACAATTAGGAACCTGAACTACTTAATTCCGCAGTCAGTCACGAACTCAGTACCATATTAACACTGTGTTTCCAATAATAATACGTCTTTGGAATGACTTCCGCCCAGTACTATGTACAGTCCAGCCCCAGCTTTACCATGTTTGCTGAGTGGCTAGCCACTGTACCACTCATGTAATATTAATGAATGTTTTTAACCTTAGTATTTAGTTCTTTCTAACACTATGTCTCAATTAATGTAATCTTTAATCACTGTTCCTGACAAGTGCCTCCCAGCCATACTCAATTTGGCTGTCAAATTAGCGCAGTGGTTAGCGCGCTCGCTTCCCACCAATGCAACCGGGTTCGATCCTCGGACCGGGAAGTATATGAGATGGTACGGTGGTCGCCAGATCGGAACGGTATGTTTTCTCCGGGTACTCCGGTTTCTTCCCACAGGAATGACCACATATAAACTTTCACTCGCGCCAACGAGAGTGATTAATATAAGTTGTTAAGCTTGCTTCACAATCGTTGTAAAATAAATAAAGTTTAAACTCGATATTGAGTGTTGGGAGTATGATGTAAAAGTAGATGTAACTTTAGCCCTAACCCTACTACTCGCCTTAAACACTAACCCTAACCGCTAAACCTACTCAAACACTAGCCCGGGCATTGCGAGTACCGGTAAAGTGCATGCTATCCGACACGGAACTCCAAAACCTGGCTACAGAGAGTTGGTGGTACCCAATGATACCCATGCTTCGAGCAGATAATACTATGTACCAGTAACAAACGTGTTGGTACATAGGGGGACCAGGAACCATGGACATTGCTGGCGTATTCCCCCCTATATGTGATTAGTTTAAACCTATTATACAGTTTGTACAATGCATATACTATATCATGCATGCTATCTAAAACCCACTAATAGTGCATGCACACGTATAAGATATATGTTATTCTAACACGACCCACCTAATAACATACATACTTATAGAGTAAAATATACCTCGGGTTATTCTGCGATATACCTACCTTGATCAATGCTGCGCGCGCATCGTGTTTTGGCTATTCCATTTATACAATGCGTGTACAATTTTATGAATGAAAGTCACGTGATGTTTGTAAATACTACCGTGGGAATTCGCGGAAGTGAGCTATTTTTAGAATCAGATAATCTCTTGGCCGTCTTGTTTTACTGTTAAGTAACGTTTCAGTTACTATTCTGTACAGTTTTATTTGACAATATAAATAAAATTATTGATCAGTTACAACATTTGTTCATTTATGCACTAGATTGATATTTTCCATAAAAAATAACGTCATCACCCCTTACGCGGGAGGAAATTTCGAAAGCCAAATGCAACTGAGAAGCACGGCGTTTGAAGAAAATACTCCTTTGATTCTCGTCTAAAATTATTAGAAGTAAGTCGTATTAGAATCGAAATAATAAGTATCAACCGTGGTATATTCGGCCTTCGTGATATATTTCTATGCATAAGAACTTCAAATTCGGGTTATTCTGCGATATACCACGGTTGATACTTATTATTTCTTAAAGGCCTGCAGTTTGACCCCGTCCAATTGTAAAGATTTATACTTTACTACCTGTTCCATGTGATTAGTGGCTTGTATCAACAATGTAGCAGTACATTCAGTATAATTTGGCGTATGTAGGTATTTTCTAACGGTTAATATGCACGATCACTCTGTGAGCTGAGAATTAGTCAAAATGAGGCCCTGACAATTTAAGTAAACGTATATTATTGATTGTAAAGAAAATTGATAGTTATGAGTATTCAAACTACATAATCCAGATCAGCCCAGGGACATATATTACATGCTATGTAGGTGCCTCATCAGCCGTAGCGTAATCACTGAGACTGATAATGTGTATGCATGTATATAATATATGTGTATGGGCCGGAGGCCTTGAATTACGAATAAACTGTTAAACTGATCAGGATCTATGTTGTTTGTAAGGTCGGAGTTTCGTTACTTTCATATTCTGTTCTGTCACTTTCATGTATCATCTGGTTTAAAAAGGCCGCCAGATTATATGTATGTATATAATATGTATGTATTTATATGAATAAACTATATGTGTTCGTTATATGGTAACCTTCATACTTTATTTAATTATATATCTACAGTATTATTCGCAAGTTTTCTGTTATATTTTAAATATTTCTCTGTGTCAGTGTGTGTTTACCGATATTGATGCTACATAATAATCACAGTGAATGCTATGAGTACATGTATAATATTATAATTATAATCTCTTGAACATACGAGTATTACACATATTCTGCCGATTTCTACAAGATGCCATTGAGTAAAATAACAATGTATGTAACTGATGAGCAGAGAAAAGAATTGCTGACTTTCTTGCAAAATAAGAACTGGGACGTAGAGATGGAAATAGAAGAAACAGCCACCGCCATGCCCGTTGCAGAGGCTGCTTACGTACCTCCCCCTATGCCTCAGCATGCTGAAGGTGTTGCTGAGTGTCCACTGTGCTTGTGTTCCCCTTGCATAATAAATGAACAGAACAAACAACTTTGGTGGCCTGCTAATAATCGTCCACCGCATAATCTAAATTCACATGAGAGAAAGCTTCTATACAGGAGGTTTTGGGCAATGCTATATAATTGTGGCGCATGGAAAGATGTCAGATATATAGAGAGAAAAGTAGCGGCTAGAAGAGGAGACTGTACTTGGCATAAGAGGGAACTGATGCCTGAATGTGTTGTACAGCAATGCAGGAACTGGCTGCCTAACCCGCGCAACCAGCCTTATTTGGGCCATAAGTGGAGTTGAATTGTTTATACCAGTTGTAAGTACTATAAAAATACAGAACTTCAATTTCAGCAATTTATAACCTCTGATATGTACGTGGGTCATAATAGATATAAGTGGTGCTCATGTATTAGATGTATACCATGCAGGGCCTCGCATGTGGCAAATACGATGTGCGTCGACCGTCAGATTTGTACCGCTATTCCTCGTGTGTTTAAGGTCAACTATAGGTCAACCTGCAGGCCTTTAAGTAATAACATTTATTGTAGATCTATATACATGCACTGGCATCAATGAGCATAAGTATGTTCATTTAGCACAACAACGAGACCAGTTGTGCATAAAAGTGCCCCACCCCAGGGGAAATTATTATCATGATACCCCTCCCCCTCCACACTGAATGTTTTGTTTGACTATAATTCTTTCTTCTTGCAAATACGCGTACATTGTCATACATCGTCAGTGTTTATATCTCGATCCCTGTGTGTGTTCATGGTTGACCGTGCGCATATCTTCGCCCTTCTCATTGGTACTGGATGAATCTGCCGTGGCGACGTTCGAAACTAGCATTGAGAGTAAAATTTGAAGGCATATTGTTACATTTAGATATAATGTTGTGTTCATTTTGCCAATATATCACCTATGTTGTTATCCACAGGACCATTGTTATAAACCCTACTTCTCCAACGAAACACCTCATGTGCGTGCGTGCGACGCACGCGTGCGTGCGTGCGTGCGTGTGTGACAAAAACCCATTCCAGAGTCTGCTCTGGTTCTTCTATGTGTACGGTGTAAAGCACCGACACAAGACCTGGGTTTAATATCCCATCTGAAAGACTGTTAATTTTATTACGGTCAGACGGGTGATCGAGCCTGCGATCCCTGGATTACCAGTCCAGCGTGTTCACCCGTACTGTACTACAGATCCGTCTGCGCACTACAGATCCGTCTGTTATTCGTAAATAAGTACCCATGCTCCTTTTAGCGACACCGCACACAGATAGTATGAATAGCGATTAATATGCAACGCCGTTCAAATCGACAGACGCTTTCTCTTGTCAAAAATCAATAAGCATTTATTTTACTCTGATAAAATATTTGTTCCCAAGGAAAACAACCTATTTTTTAAAAAAATGTTTGATGTTGGCCACAGAGGTGGGGGAGCTAGTATTGTCCTGGCTACATCTAATGACCAGAAATATCCTCCAGAAAACATGATAGATGGGTAAATCTACCTTAACTTTCAAGAAATTGTATTTTACACTCAACTTTCACACACTGAACGTGACTGATTAAATTCATGTTGGAACTGGATAGCTGACTACTGCCTTTGTAATCGACACATTAATGGAGAGGGGGGGGGGGGTCAGGAATAATGTGCCCTACCAGATGAGCTTGTATATTTACATTTCACCACAAACAATTGAATCCCATTAACTTAAGACTGTAACTGTGTAAAGTAAGCAAACTCAAGACCTGTTTCTGCCCTCCCAACCATGATCTAAAGCATCCACTCTATGTACAAAATCTTAAACAAGAACTGTAGTATATCTGTCTTTGGACATTCACTTATTTGTTAATTAATCATTGTAAATATCATCATCTCAAAATTCACCAGCGACGACACATAATCCTCAATATTGAGGGAGTGCCGAAATCACCAAGAAGAAGAACCAAGTTACCGTTTGAACCTACGATTACCTTGAGGCCAACACTACTGCGTCTCTATAAAAGCTAGCTCTATAACAAGACAGTATATGTCTCCCTATATACCATGTCAAGGGTTTGAGAAAAGGGTGGGGTATAAATGGGTTAAAGTGATCAGAATCTCTGAATTTTGTGAACACATGTTTTGTCAAATAGATGGCTTTATGAAATTTTATCTGTGAACTGTATGGATCTTAATTGGTTCCATTTTTCAAATTGGTGACGGGAGTGGCGCAGACAAAATTCAGACAGAGGGAACGCTGGTGCTGTGCTTTTACCATAAACAAATGATCTATGACCGCACAGTGTAAACTGTCAATGTCTTTAGTTTGTGCCAAAATCAGCGGGAGAAATGTGTCTATATGTTCCAATAATGTCAAACCGCTTGGTGGACCTAGACATGTATGTCTTGCTTGTAGGAGACTAGCTTTTCATGTGAATGAATCTGTCCGTTAACATGACTGAATCTGTCCCTGATAGACAGGACTTCTGTGTGTGAGAGTTAATTAAGTTAAAAATCCTGTTGTATGACATCTATAGGAGAGACCGGTCTACAAGATACATAGTGCACAGTCATTTGTAATCCCGACTCTCATGTCTGTGCTGTGGAGAGTGGGTTTAGAGTTTAGAGTGCCTGGTTGTTGCTGCAAAGCTGTTGCTGTATATAGACACCACAGTGCAAGGGAAGACATGGAATTGTTATCATGCAAAATGTGAGAACTGAGACTGACACCTGCATCAACATGCCATTCACACGTATGACAGAACTTCTATCCAAGCTTTACTTTGTGACTAAATTCCTGACTTGTGTATTCCATTTTAGTACAATTACGCTCCTGGTGAAGTGGTTAACATTGTTGTCTGATAGTAACTCTATAACCTGGGGTTGTCCGATTAGCACAGTTGGTAGCACGTTTGCGTCTCAACAATGCAACCTGGGCTCGATTCTCGAACCTGGAAATATGTGAGATGGTACGGTGGTCGCTAGATTGGACAGGTGGGTTTTTTCTGGGTACTTCGGTTTCGAATGAAAACATATACACTTTCATCAGTGGCAGCGATTTCTTGTAATATAAGTTGTTTCACAATCGTTGTTAAATAAATACGGTTTATACAGTTTACTGCGGTTTACTGCGGTTCAGACACTTTCAAGTTTAAAGTTTAAACTTTATTTATTTTACAACGATTGCAAAGCAAGTTTTAACAACTTATTTTAATCATTCTTGTTGGCACGGATGAAAGCGTTAATGTGGTCATTCGTGTGGGAGGAAACCGGAGAAAACCGATCTGGCGACCACCGTACAATCTCACATGCTTCCCTGTCCGAGTATCGAACCCGGTATTGGTGAGAAGCGAGCACGCTAACCACTCCTCTAATCGGATGTAGGGATCATCCAGCCCTTGTTTTGGACGATACATTATACTGTTAGTTGCTTGTTTCAGGAACGATGACACTTTCTGGGCATCTACAGGACTCTATCCACAGGAGTTTATCATGGGGTTTGGACATATGATGGATATACAGGCAGTTAACCTGTCTTGTTATAACAGTAAGTTAAGCTATATTTGTATACAATACTGCTGGTCTGTCGCGGGGCAGTTAACCTGTCTTGTTATAACAGTAAGTTAAGCTATATTTGAATACAATACTGCTGGTCTGTCGTGGGGTAGTGAACCTGTCTTGTTATAACAGTAAGTTAAGCTATATTTGTATACAATACTGCTGGTCTGTCGTGGGGTAGTGAACCTGTCTTGTTATAAGTGTAAGTTAAGCTATATTTGTATACAATACTGCTGGTCTGTCGCGGGGTGCTGGTCTGTCGCGGGGTGCTGGTCTGTCGCAGGGTGCCTGGGTGCTGGTCTGTTGCGGGTTGCTGGTCTGTCGCGGGGTGCTGGTCTGTTGCGGGGTGCTGGTCTGTCGCGGGGTTCTGGTCTGTTGCAGGGTGCTGGTCTGTCGCGGGGGCAAAGTGAAAGGTTTGAGTTAGGATAGTTTGATTCTTTTGTAAGAACAAAAACAAATTCACTCCACTTTGCCTCTTCTCTCTCTCATCAGGAATGAGGTCTCAAGAGTGATTAATATAAGTTATAGAAACTTGTTTTGCAATCGAGCTAAAATAAATTTGTAATCACTTCGAGAAGAAGAAAACAAGTTAGGCGAAATGAGCAGATAACAAATATGTAATATTTCTCTTAGTTCAGCATGCTAAAGGTTTTATGAGAATCAACCTCAGGGTTTAAGATCTTCAAGCTAGGGAGAAGTATATTGCGTAGAGAATTTCCCTCCCTCCATTATAGTTTACAAGAAAACATTTCTCCCTCACTCAATATAGGTTATTTATGTCTCCCACCTTCTGCAAAACATGACTAGTATTTGTCCAATATAGATTTCATTGTACCTGATTTGGTTTGCAATGTTTTCGCAAAGTTTAATATTCGTACGGATTGCCACCCAAATTCTAAATTGTGCTGTATAATTGTGCTGTATAATTATGCTGTATAATTGTGCTGTATAATTGTGCTGTATAATTGTGCTGTATAATTGTGCTGTATAATTATGCTGTATAATTGTGCTGTATAATTGTGCTGTATAATTATGCTGTATAATTGTGCTGTATAATTATGCTGTATAATTGTGCTGTATAATTGTGCTGTATAATTGTGCTGTATAATTATGCTGTATAATTGTGCTGTATAATTGTGCTGTATAATTATGCTGTATAATTGTGCTGTATAATTATGCTGTATAATTGTGCTGTATAATTATGCTGTATAATTGTGCTGTATAATTATGCTTTACCGCATCCTGTTTATATTCAGGTTCTCGCCAATTGCGACAATGTGAATTTGCGGAAATATTTGGCTCAACCTTTGCTCTCTTTTTTGGCACAATTTATCAATACATGGGTTCAAATTGGCTCCAGTATTTTTCAATTGGCGCCCAAAATGGTGCAGACAAAAATTCAGACAGAGGGAAGGAACCCTGTATCTGTAATCCTTGGTTACTAGGAGAATGTTACTTTATTCTTGCTCTTTCAGTAAGACACATACAGGTAGAAAAGTGCACCACACCGGACCCTACAGCGTTTGAAACTATTGTTGAAAAAGGTATTTACTGAAACCAGGCCCTGTGGTTATAAAACTTTTTTCAGATCTCAAACTTAAGAAATTTGATTGGTTGATTGTGAGTTTCACACTCAGCTGAACCAATCAGAAGCTTGAGACTGGCGTTTGAGCCCCGCTGGAGCCGTTACGATTGTGCCCTTAGGCAAGGCATTTAAATTCCACGTTGCCTCTTCTCTCTCCCTCGTGGCGATGGATTCCACCAGGAATGAGGTCTCGAGAGTGATTAATATAAGTTGTAAGAACTTGTTTCACAATCGAGCTAAAATAAATGTGTATAAAGTAAGTGTCTGTGTGTGAAGGCTATCTCGTATTACAGGCAGACGTATAATAGTATAATACCAATCAATGGTATATAGTAAGTGTCTGTGTGTGAAGGCTGTCTCGTGTTACAGGCAAACGTATAGTAGTATAATACCAATCAATGGTATATAGTAAGTGTCTGTGTGTGAAGGCTGTCTCGTGTTACAGGCAGACGTATAATACCAATCAATGGTATATAGTAAGTGTCTGTGTGTGAAGGCTGTCTCGTGTTACAGGCAGACGTATAATAGTATAATACCAATCAATGGTATATAGTAAGTGTCTGTGTGTGAAGGCTATCTTGTGTTACAGGCAGACGTATAATACCAATCAATGGTATATAGTAAGTGTCTGTGTGTGAAGGCTGTCTCGTGTTACAGGCAGACGTATAATACCAATCAATGGTATATAGTAAGTGTCTGTGTGTGAAGGCTATCTGTGTTACAGGCAACGTATAATACCAATCAATGGTATATAGTAAGTGTCTGTGTGTGAAGGCTGTCTCGTGTTACAGGCAGACGTATATAGTATAATACCAATCAATGGTATATAGTAAGTGTCTGTGTGTGAAGGCTGTCTCGTGTTACAGGCAGACGTATAATACCAATCAATGGTATATAGTAAGTGTCTGTGTGTGAAGGCTGTCTCGTGTTACAGGCAGACGTATAATAGTATAATACCAATCAATGGTATATAGTAAGTGTCTGTGTGTGAAGGCTATCTTGTGTTACAGGCAGACGTATAATACCAATCAATGGTATATAGTAAGTGTCTGTGTGTGAAGGCTATCTCGTGTTACAGGCAGACGTAGTATAATACCAATCAATGGTATATAGTAAGTGTCTGTGTGTGAAGGCTGTCTCGTGTTACAGGCAGACGTATAGTAGTATAATACCAATCAATGGTATATAGTAAGTGTCTGTGTGTGAAGGCTATCTCGTGTTACAGGCAGACGTATAATACCAATCAATGGTATATAGTAAGTGTCTGTGTGTGAAGGCTGTCTCGTGTTACAGGCAGACGTATAATAGTATAATACCAATCAATGGTATATAGTAAGTGTCTGTGTGTGAAGGCTATCTTGTGTTACAGGCAGACGTATAATACCAATCAATGGTATATAGTAAGTGTCTGTGTGTGAAGGCTGTCTCGTGTTACAGGCAGACGTATAGTAGTATAATACCAATCAATGGTATATAGTAAGTGTCTGTGTGTGAAGGCTATCTTGTGTTACAGGCAAACGTATAATAGTATAATACCAATCAATGGTATATAGTAAGTGTCTGTGTGTGAAGGCTATCTTGTGTTACAGGCAAACGTATAGTAGTATAATACCAATCAATGGTATATAGTAAGTGTCTGTGTGTGAAGGCTATCTTGTGTTACAGGCAGACGTATAATACCAATCAATGGTATATAGTAAGTGTCTGTGTGTGAAGGCTATCTCGTGTTACAGGCAGACGTATAATACCAATCAATGGTATATAGTAAGTGTCTGTGTGTGAAGGCTGTCTCGTGTTACAGGCAGACGTATAGTAGTATAATACCAATCAATGGTATATAGTAAGTGTCTGTGTGTGAAGGCTATCTTGTGTTACAGGCAAACGTATAGTAGTATAATACCAATCAATGGTATATAGTAAGTGTCTGTGTGTGAAGGCTATCTTGTGTTACAGGCAGACGTATAATACCAATCAATGGTATATAGTAAGTGTCTGTGTGTGAAGGCTGTCTTTTGTTACAGGCAGACGTATAATACCAATCAATGGTATATAGTAAGTGTCTGTGTGTGAAGGCTATCTTGTGTTACAGGCAGACGTATAATACCAATCAATGGTATATAGTAAGTGTCTGTGTGTGAAGGCTGTCTCGTGTTACAGGCAAACGTATAATAGTATAATACCAATCAATGGTATATAGTAAGTGTCTGTGTGTGAAGGCTGTCTCGTGTTACAGGCAGACGTATAGTAGTATAATACCAATCAATGGTATATAGTAAGTGTCTGTGTGTGAAGGCTGTCTCGTGTTACAGGCAGACGTATAATACCAATCAATGGTATATAGTAAGTGTCTGTGTGTGAAGGCTGTCTCGTGTTACAGGCAGACGTATAATACCAATCAATGGTATATAGTAAGTGTCTGTGTGTGAAGGCTGTCTCGTGTTACAGGCAAACGTATAGTAGTATAATACCAATCAATGGTATATAGTAAGTGTCTGTGTGTGAAGGCTGTCTCGTGTTACAGGCAGACGTATAATACCAATCAATGGTATATAGTAAGTGTCTGTGTGTGAAGGCTGTCTCGTGTTACAGGCAGACGTATAATACCAATCAATGGTATATAGTAAGTGTCTGTGTGTGAAGGCTGTCTCGTGTTACAGGCAGACGTATAATACCAATCAATGGTATATAGTAAGTGTCTGTGTGTGAAGGCTGTCTCGTGTTACAGGCAGACGTATAATACCAATCAATGGTATATAGTAAGTGTCTGTGTGTGAAGGCTGTCTCGTGTTACAGGCAGACGTATAATACCAATCAATGGTATATAGTAAGTGTCTGTGTGTGAAGGCTATCTCGTGTTACAGGCAGACGTATAATACCAATCAATGGTATATAGTAAGTGTCTGTGTGTGAAGGCTGTCTCGTGTTACAGGCAGACGTATAATACCAATCAATGGTATATTGTAAGTGTCTGTGTGTGAAGGCTGTCTCGTGTTACAGGCAGACGTATAATACCAATCAATGGTATATAGTAAGTGTCTGTGTGTGAAGGCTGTCTCGTGTTACAGGCAGACGTATAATACCAATCAATGGTATATTGTAAGTGTCTGTGTGTGAAGGCTATCTCGTGTTACAGGCAAACGTATAATACCAATCAATGGTATATAGTAAGTGTCTGTGTGTGAAGGCTATCTCGTGTTACAGGCAAACGTATAATACCAATCAATGGTATATAGTAAGTGTCTGTGTGTGAAGGCTGTCTCGTGTTACAGGCAAACGTATAATACCAATCAATGGTATATAGTAAGTGTCTGTGTGTGAAGGCTATCTCGTGTTACAGGCAGACGTATAATAGTATAATACCAATCAATGGGTGCTGAATACATATTTAAAAATAAAATTTGTTCAGTACCAATTATACAGTGAAACCCCTTTAACCCATTCAACACCAAGTATCTGACATGGACTGGTCCATGATATTTTTAGACCAATAAATTAATAACAAAATTACATTTGGATCAGTTCATTTATCAAAATGGGTAATTTATTTTCTAAAAATAGTTAAGTGCAGATCCTGTGACGAGCCGGCTCATCTGGATCTACACTTTTTTGTAAGTCAATTTAGAGGTCTGTGGTGTTGAAAGGATTAAACCATGGTAATCAGCCCCCGGACCAGAGGTAAAATTCGGTTTGGATGGTTTTCGGTTTAGAGGGGTTTTCATGCTATGGTAGATTTCTCCTAAGTTAACAAATCAACTCTGAAATGCTTAGAAGTAGTGTGACTCAGGGTCAGACATGTCTAGTTAAGAAAGGCAGTTAGTAAAGAACTGATTAATTTAATATAATACTCTAACCACTTTACGGTTTCATCCGCGCCAACAAGAATGATTAATGTAAGTTATTCTTCGCAATCATTGTAAAATAAATAAAGTTTAAACTAAACCCATGGTTTGCAAAAACGACGTTAGTTGTGATTGGCAGGTTAAGCCATCGTGCGCTTTCTCACTTCTCACAAATATTCTGACCCAGAATGAGCCCTAGACCTATATTTATCTTCTGTCTTACAGGGGGATACAGAAATCTGAAGAAACCTCCCTCCTGCCATTGTTTCGTGCATATTTTAACAATATTAATGCAAGAGAGTTAACTCGAGTGTTATATCGTCAGTACAATGCTTAGTAATACATTCCCTTTGTGTACAGTATTAGTTGTCATCGCCTGTGAACAATATGATGGGAAGTTAGGAATTAGGTTTGACAACATGCGTGTCCGTCCGTCCGTGCCTCAAATACTGCTCGGAGGGACACCCTGGCTCTTCCTCCAGCATGTCCAGCTATATTATCTAAACTGTTGGTGCCACTTTACACACAAACAAACAACCAAACAAACTATTACAGTCAAACCTGTGTTAGTGGTCATCTCTATTAAGCAGCCAACCTGTATTAAGCAACCAGTTTCCAGATTCCCAATATGTGGTTTTAGTATATATTTGACCTCTATTAAGCAGCCACCTGTGCTAAGCAGCCACCTTCTGTGATTCCCTTGTCTGTTTAATGGAGGTGACCACTAACACAGGTTTGACTGTATTGTATTTGCTCTAAGCCTCTCAATAAGTCATTGTTGTTGTTGTTATAATTTATACAGATGTATGTTTAACCGTTTATATCTTAACTGCTTCAGATCTAGCACAGACGGACGGACAGTTACAGTTAGAGGATATAGATGTACGGACGAAAGCAACTTATCTGAGATTCATAATTGATTCCGGTTATGATCATTTTGTTGCCGTGCATAAGCTTCATGTTGCAGGAAATGCATTGCACGGATAGTTTGTGTATATATGTGCGTCTGTGTGTCATTTTCATGCAATTACTGTAAAGTTTAAACTTTATTTATTTTACAATCGAAGCAAGTTTTAACAACTTTTATTAATCACTCTCGTTGGCGCGGATGAAAGCGTATATGTTGTCATTCGTGTGGGAGGAAACCGCAATACCCGGAGAAAACCCACCTGTCCGATCTGGCGACCACCGTACCATCTCACATACTTCCCTGTCCGAGGATCGAACCCAGGTTGCATTGGTGAGAAGCGAACGCGCTAACCACTGTGCTAATCGGACAGCCAATTACTGTAGATTTCAATGACATTTGCAAGGTTACTGTTTTCGCATATAACCTAAATTGTGTGGCGTCCAGTGGTAGAGCGTCGGATTTGGAATCGAGCGGTCCCGGGTTCGATACTCGGTCAGGCCACGTATGTAGTGTCATTGAGCAAGGCACCTCAAACACATTGCTTAGTACTGGTTAACCACTTAGGTCGGCTAAGCTTGCCCAGGAAAACATGTATACGTCCCCGCAAGGGGTTTGACATTAATGGAACATACATACATACATAAATTAATGCAGCTATAAGTTACCAGATACAGTCAAACCTGTCTTAAGCAGTCAGCCAAGGGAATCACAGAAAATGGCTGCTTATCACAGGTGGCTGCTTAATAGAGGTCAAATGTATAATGAAACAACATATTGGGAACCCAGAAACTGGCTGCTTAATACAGGTTGGCTGCTTAATAGAGTTGACCACTAACACCGGTTTGACTGTACATCAAATACTTCAGACAGTATAAACTTTAATTACTTTTCAATGATTGCAAAGCAAGCTTTAACTACTTCTATTAATCACACTCTTTGGCTCGTATGAAAGCGTAAATGTTGTTATTCCGAACTCCTTCGTGTGGGAGCAAACCGGAGTACCCAGAAAAAACGCACCTGTCCGATGTGGCGACCACCCTACCATCTTGCATACCTCCCGGTCCGAGGATCGAACCATAGCTTCCTAACCACTGCGATAATAGCACAACAAACAGTTGATACAAGGAATGTAGCAAGTCGAATGACACAAATACAAATCATAGTCTGCTACTTCAAACGATATTTCTGTTCCATGGTATCTATTGTTGACAGTATGGACACCTTTGTTTATTGTCGGAATACACAATATATATTAAATACATTTTTTCCCTCTCCCTCATGGCGATGGATTCCATCAGGAATGAGGTCTCAAGAGTGATTAATATAAGTTGTAATAACTTGTTTCGCAATCGAGCTAAAATAAATTTGTATAAATACATTTTTTCTCTCCCTCATGGCGATGGATTCCACCAGGAATGAGGTCTCGAGAGTAATTATTATAAGTTGTAATAACTTGTTTCGCAATCGAGCTAAAATAAATTTGTATAAATACATTTTTTGGATTTGTTGATTTATAGTCGCCCCATGGTTAAGCGAGGCGATGCCTCCAGAAGTATATTGTTTTATTTGTTTGCGATCATAGTGCACGATGATCCAACTACAGTAACACCCATGGTTCCATGGAAATCAGATTCCTTTTTAAATACAGTCAAACCTGTCTTAAACAGCCAGCCATGGGAATCACAGAAAGTGGCTGCTTAGCACCGGTGGCTGCTTAATAGAGGTCAAATGTATAATAAAACAGCAATTTGGGAATCTGGAAACTGGCTGCTTAATCCAGGTTGGCTGCTTAATGGAGGTGACCACTAACACAGGTTTGACTGTAACGTCTTTTTATAAATCTCGCCTGGTCAGTTATATAAATATATTTTTAACACCGATACCATTAATTGGGCCGTATTATATAAATAAAGTCTGATTATTGTTGTTGTTCTGTTATATGCCCGGATGTTGTATATCACCGATACCCAAGATCCTTGTTTATAGTACTATCTGAAATACTATTATTAGAGGTAACCTCGTGATCAAACTGTGAACTGTGACGGTTTCGATGTTTGAATGATTATTAAGTATTTTCATGTTCAACTGTCCTTTCTTAGAACAGTACTTTCTTGCATAAATGTATATAGAATATCCGTCTCAAGTTACACTCGATTTTAGTATTATTCTTTATACCTACCGAAAACGTTGCAAATATTTATTATGTACATTTCTATTGGAGAGGAATTAATATAAGTTTTCTGAAAACTTTTTTTGTGTTATGCATGTAAATTTATTGGAATAAATACTGTTTAAAGCAAACTGTGACCTCCGGATTCGAAGTCCCATGTGTCACTGGACCACTCTCACGTCCATATATCCTCTGACCGTCTTGACGGACGTATCGGGTTGTATAACGCTACATTGTAAACGTGACAGTATGCCCAATGAAAACGTTGGCAGTTTTCTTACGTAGGTTGGTGCACCAAGTACTGGTTAACCACTGGAGCCTGTTCAGGTAATGTATTGTTAGGTAATCTGCCTGCCGACACAAACATGGTGCTTATGATGGCTTAAACCCTGAACAAATATTATTGCCAATGAGAGACATTAGTCAGTTACTGCCCCTGAATACTCATGAAAGTATATTGGTCCTCTTAATTGGCTTCCTCTGTTTTTATCGTTGTTTCCTTTGCACCACATGCTATCTGTTTTCATTAGTTTTCTTATCTTATAATTATTAAATTACTAAATATCGACAGACATCCTACAGCATATCCAATGGATACTTTACTGTAGAAATTGATTATAAATTAATTAACATGCTTTTGATAAAATCACATTTATCATACCGCAACATCTGGTTATAGTAGTTAAACCAATAAAAACAAAAGCTTTCAACTAAAAGGACCAATACATATTTCGGGATAAATCAGACTTTATCTGTGGGAGGTAATCGAAAACCCAATAATGTCTCTCATTGTTTGCAAGGTCATGGTTGGATGAACATGCTTGTTGATCAGTGAATCCTACTGAGGATACATAAAGTCTTTCATGCTGGCTTGCGGAACGTAGACGGTTCTACCCGTGTACCCATCTCTACTTGGAAGGTCACCAATCATACCTGGCTGTTTGTTATGTTCTATTTTGGGTTTTACGCCTGCATCAGCACCATTTTTGTGCTATATCGCCTGCGAGCTGTTTACCTAACAACACCTTTCCTGGGCAGGCTCCAGCGGTTAACCAGTACTTGGGTGCACCAACCTCCGTAAGAAACTGCCTACTTTTTCATATAAATGAGACACGGTCTGAGTGGGGCTCGAACCCGTGACCATCAGTGATGATAGGTTACAGTGGTATACAAGTCAGCGTCCTTTAACCACGGAGGCGGACATGCTGTTGGTGTGACTTTTAAACCCCCAACACATCGATATGAGGGAAATGTTTATTAGTGGAAGGGCCATAACTAATGTTGCTAGAACGTGTGGCCCGACCCGTTATTTAATTTGCCATGTTTTGTATTCACATGTATACTAGCTGACATAGAAAACTCACACCTACATTATATGATAATTATTACATGAACATGAAATACGAAGGATTCCATCAAAGATATATCGCATCTTTTTTACCACACACAAACTTAACAACTAAAAATATTCCAAAATGTTTAAAACTATGTATTTATATAGTTATTGTTTTTCATGTAAAAACATACTTATGTCCTCTATTATATAAACTAGCGATTACATTCCATGTGAGTGTTTTACGTTTATTTATCGTCGCTACCGGTTGCCCATATGAGCGATGCCTCCTGAAGAGATTAGTCATTTTAGATTTTTGGAGGATAGTGCAATTATACAGACAAGAGATCCATTCCAGAGTATCATCTGGCTCTTTTACGTGCACAGTGTACAGCACCGACACGAGACCTTGGTTTAATGTCCCATCTGAAAGACTTAATTGTATTAGGGTCAGACGGGGGATCAAACCTGCGATCCCTGGATTTTTGTCCAGCGTGTTACCACTGGACTACAGATCCGTCTGCAGACATTTCATGCAGTCTAGATAAACCGTTCAATAAGTGGCTACACCCAATACCCCCATGTGAGCTAAGCCTTTGACACACTGTTTAGATCGCGTTGATTGGTTGGCACCATTGCTATTGTTTCTTGAAATCGCAACAAAGTGTTCGTTTTCTATGTAAAACGAATCGAGCAATAAAATATGATTAAACAGGAAGAAAAAAGATCAACTTGGTAATTATGTAATTTTAGAGGTCATGGTAAGTTACTAACTACGTTGTGGATAGGGTAGCAGATATATCGATGTTCTGCTTCCGTGTGTAGATATGAATACTGATTCGTCTTCCATCTACAGTCAAACCTGTGTTAGTGGTCACCTCTATTAAGCAGCCAACCTGCATTAAGCAGCCAGTTTTCATATTCCCAATATGTTACGTTGTTATACATTGACCTCTATTAAGCAGCCACCTCTGCTAAGCAGCCACTTTCTGTGATGCCCTTGATTGGCTACTTAAGACAGGTTTGACTGTACTTGGATAATCCTCAATAGCCATTTGGAAATGCAATTACAAATGTTTACCAAAAATATTTTAAAAGTTTAAACTTTATTTATTTTACAACGATTGCGAAGCAAGTTTCAACAACTTATATATAAATCACTCTCGTTGCCGCGGATGAAAGCGTACATGTGGTCATCCCTGTGGTAGGAAACCGGAGTACCCGGAGAAAACCCACTTCAGTTTCTGATCTGGCGACCACCGTACCATCTCGCATGGTAAATATTTTAATATCAGGCGAGCGACTGTCGATCATCTCAATGGTACTCTAGTCTAATCTTCATATAACAATACGATATTATCCCTAATGGTTTACATTTGCATGATCCATCAGGTTGTACCCATTAATACGCACGTTCCCAGTTGCACGAGTCTCTAATGTACATTTGTGTTCCATTCTGAAGAAAATATGAATCCTTCCCATTGTTTTATGTTTATTGATTTCCAACTTGTGAATAACATTAATATTCATTATAAATGGCAGCATAAATCCAATTTGTAAATGGACGATTCAAGGGGCAGAATGTTGTTACGGGGTGATTAGTTTATACACCTTTATTTTAGCTCGATCGCGAAACAAATTCGTACAACTTATATTAATCACTCTCGAGACTTCATTCCTGGTGGAATCCATCGCCACGAGCGAAAAAGAGAAGAGGCTCGAACTCCGGACCTGAAGCGAACGCGCATCCACTGCGCTATCACGGCTTCCACTGAGGGGTGATGGATAGTGGGGGCTAAATTACTGTTGTTCACCATCAAGCTGTGCATAATTTATTGTTAATTGCTTTCCTGAATGGACCATCACTTATCTTCTTCCATTGCAAGGTTTCTAGCAGAACTGTGGTGCATCGAGTGTGAGCTCCCATATACGTGTTTACGTTTATTTATCGTCGCTACCGGCTGCCCATATGAGCGACGCCTCCCGAAGAGATTAGTCATTTTAGATTTTTGGAGGATAGTGCAATGATACAGAGAGACCCATTCCAGAGTATCCTCTGGTTCTTTTACGTGCACGGTGTAAAGTACCGACACGAGACCTCGGTTTAACGTCCCATCTGAAAAGATTTTATTAGGGTCAGATGGGGGATCGAACCTGTGATCCCTGGATTACCAGTCCAGCGTGTTACCACTGGACTACAGATCCGTCTGTACACCTTTATTCTTGTGTTAACATTTTTATAATGTCTAACTTTCATTTATATTGTTCTGCAGGCATTAGGTGACAAATAGGCCCATCGGGACGGGTGCATCTTAAAGGTGTGTACACATTTTGTAGTTAATGTTTATGTTTGCATAAGTCACTTTAATAAAAACTTACTTAATTTTTATATGACTGACAAGGCAAAATATATCAACGTCTGTTCCGAGGCTAATAATCAGAAACTCAATACGGCCCAATTAATGGTATCGGTGTTAAAATATATTTATATGACTGACTTTCAATATATATCAACGCCTGTTCCCAGGCTACCCGCAACCTGCAAACCCCGAAAGCTCTAGTGGTGATGCGATAAAAGTCCATCCATTTCCATACCCTTGCCGAACCGGATTAACAATTGCCTAGTGCATGACAAGGACCAACTTCTGGTTTGAAAAGATTATATATGAATTTGAAATATAGAATCTTCCACGAGTAGTGATTTCATACATTGGAATGTTGCTATTAGCTAGCCTTTTGGCAAGATCCTTTTTGGCACATTACCCCAGTAACCATGACTTTTAAAAAGAAGCTTTTCCAGTATGGCAGTCTACTTTATCCTTACTACATATCCAAATCAGTATGGTGCAGTAAATAGTCCCCGATAATCAAACAAACAACTTCATGCAAATAATCGACGATGATGATTGAGCTTATTTACCCTCGCCTCCGGTGAACCATATTGGCGAGCGAAATAATCGACGATGATGATTGAGCTTATTTACCCTCGCCTCCGGCGAACCATATTGGCGAGCGAAATAATCGACGATGATGATTGAGCTTATTTACCCTCGCCTCCGGTGAACCATATTGGCGAGCGAAATAATCGACGATGATGATTCAGCTTATTTACCCTCGCCTCCGGCGAACCATATTGGCGAGCGAAATAATCGACGATGATGATTGAGCTTATTTACCCTCGCCTCCGGCGAACCATATTGGCGAGCGAAATAATCGACGATGATGATTGAGCTTATTTACCCTCGCCTCCGGCGAACCATATTGGCGAGCGAAATAATCGACGATGATGATTCAGCTTATTTACCCTCGCCTCCGCGAACCATATGGGCGAGCGAAATCGACGATGATGATTGAGCTTATTTACCCTCGCCTCCGGCGAACCATATTGGCGAGCGAAATAATCGACGATGATGATTGAGCTTATTACCCTCGCCTCCGGCGAACCATATTGGCGAGCGAAATAATCGACGATGATGATTCAGCTTATTTACCCTCGCCTCCGGCGAACCATATGGGCGAGCGAAATCGACGATGATGATTGAGCTTATTTACCCTCGCCTCCGGCGAACCATATTGGCGAGCGAAATAATCGACGATGATGATTCAGCTTATTTACCCTCGCCTCCGGCGAACCATATGGGCGAGCGAAATCGACGATGATGATTGAGCTTATTTACCCTCGCCTCCGGCGAACCATATGGGCGAGCGAAATAATCGACACAATACTTTTAATCCCTATATACTGTATTCCACCACTGCTTATTTAACATTTTATTGATTTTCAACGAAGAAAATATGAAGGCAAAGGTGCAAATTATATGTCCAAAACAAGTTTCCATGCCACGACCAATCAGAATCCTTCCAGGTTGTATTACACGTGTGTACATATAAGCAATGATGTGGTGGCTGTAGTACACTGAATACAAGTAAAGTTGTGTGCTTGTTATTTTTGTTAGTATATTTACTTCACGTTCATATAAGCGTAATAGAAATCCGTCCAATTAACAAGTAACAACCGTTTGCCTTCTGTTTCATTTTATGTTCAATTAGGAAGTATAGTTTTGATGTTTTGTTTTGGTGGGAGTAAGTCACACCAAAAGCTTAGGTTATATATGGCGACTCTCCGGCTATTATTGGTGGAGGTAGATAGACAGACCTCGGGTACCCATGGTGGGAGTTAAAGTCGCGCCAAAAGCTTAGGTTATATATGGCGACTCTCCAGCTAGTATTGGTGGAGGTAGATAGACAGACCTTGGGTACCCATGGTGGGAGTTAGTCACACCAAAAGCTTAGGTTATATATGGCGACTCTCCGGCTATTATTGGTGGAGGTAGATAGACAGACCTCGGGTACCCATGGTGGGAGTTAAAGTCGCGCCAAAAGCTTAGGTTATATATGGCGACTCTCCAGCTAGTATTGGTGGAGGTAGATAGACAGACCTTGGGTACCCATGGTGGGAGTTAGTCACACCAAAAGCTTAGGTTATATATGGCGACTCTCCGGCTATTATTGGTGGAGGTAGATAGACAGACATCGGGTACCCATCCGGGCAGTATTTATGGCACGTACATGCATCTGTTGTAATATTATCTAACAGTCTTTCAGATGGGACGTTAAACCGAGGTCTCGTGTCGGTGCTATACACCGTGCACGTAAAAGAACCAGAGGAGACACTGGAATGGGTCTATGTCTGTATCATTGCACTATCCTCCAAAAATCTAAAATGACTAATCTATTCAGGAGGCGTCGCTCATATGGGCAACCGGTAGCGACGATAAATAGACGTAAAACACACACTGATGTATTATCGGTATATGATTGCTAGTACCGGTAGAGACTACCTCTCGCATACAGCACCACGATTGTATGCATCTACAATATCGATATATGATTGCTAGTACTGGTAGAGACCACCTCTCGCATACAGTACCACGATTGTATGCATCTACAATATCGATATATGATTGCTAATACCGGTAGAGACTACCTCTCGCATACAGTACCACGATTGTATGCATCTACAATATCGATATATGATTGCTAATACTGGTAGAGACCACCTCTCTCATACAGTACCACGATTGTATGCATCTACAATATCGATATATGATTGCTAATACCGGTAGAGACTACCTCTCGCATACAGTACCACGATTGTATGCATCTACAATATCGATATATGATTGCTAATACCGGTAGAGACTACCTCTCGCATACAGTACCACGATTGTATGCATCTACAATATCGATATATGATTGCTAATACTGGTAGAGACCACCTCTCGCATACAGTACCACGATTGTATGCATCTACAATATCGATATATGATTGCTAATACTGGTAGAGACTACCTCTCGCATACAGTACCACGATTGTATGCATCTACAATATCGATATATGATTGCTAATACTGGTAGAGACCACCTCTCGCATACAGTACCACGAGTATATGCATCTACAATATCGATATATGATTGCTAGTTCTGGTAGAGACCACCTCTCGCATACAGTACCACGATTGTATGCATCTACATACAGTACCACGATTGTATGCATCTACAATATCGATATATGATTGCTAGTACTGGTAGAGACTACCTCTCGCATACAGTACCACGATTGTATGCATCTACAATATCGATATATGATTGCTAGTACTGGTAGAGGCCACATCTCGCATACAGTACCACAATTGTATGCATCTACAATATCGATATATGATTGCTAGTACTGGTAGAGACTACCTCTCGCATACAGTACCACGATTATATGCACCTACAATATCGATATATGATTGCTGACAATCTCCGGAGTTGATTGGTTTCTGCAATGTTATCGTGCAGTGCTATATCAGCTTTGTTTCTGACAGGCATGTCATCTGTGTCCGTGACATTAATAAATATTCTCATTAGCAATAACTAGAAGCCATATTACTTTCCTATTAACATTCGCATTGTGATTAATTTCCCCCCAGATCACTTACCCGTCCATGGTGCATATCTACTGTATATATATATATATATATATATATATATATATACACATTAATCGTCACAAAGAGAGAGTTTTCATCTCATATAAAAGTTAATAAAAATAATGTTATGAAATGAAAGTCGTGATAGCGCAGTAGTAGCGCGTTAGCTTCATGTGTGAACGGTCCGGAGTTCGAGCCCCGCTGGAGCCGTTACGATTGTGCCCTTGGGCAAGGCATTTAAATTCCACGTTGACTCTTCTCTCCCCCTTGTGATGATGGATTCCATCAGGAATGAGGTCTCGAGAGTGATTAATATAAGTTGTAAGAACTTGTTTCGCAATCGAGCTAAAATAAATTTGTATAAACCATATAAAATGAAAAGAGTCACACATTGTCTTTATCACATGAACAACATGCTTTAAACCATTTTAAAATAACTGTTCCCACGGTCCCATCTAACAATACAAACTCATGTGTATAGTAATTCACAATAAAGATACTATTTTATTTCTAGTTAACATGTAATCAACGTAACTTAAAGCAGCATTACATCGTAATAAAGGAGACATCGGTGAGTTACTGCCCCTGAATACTCTCTAAAAGTAGATAGATCCTATTAAGTGTTTTCCTCTATTTGTATCGTTGTTTCCTTTGCACAACATGCTAACAATTTTATTCCACTATCGCTTAATGTTAGTCCTCAAATTAGTGTAACCTATTTATTTTACAATGATTGCGAAACAAGTTTTAGGAACTTATATTAATCACTCGCGTTGGGGCGTATGAAAGCGTACGTATGGTCATTCGTGTGGGAGGAAATCGTGAGTCCCCGGAGAAAATCTACGTGACCGATTTGGCGACCACCGTACCATCTCACATACATCCTTGTCCGAGGTTCGAACCTGGGTTTCATTGGTGAGAAGCGAGCGTGTTATCGCAGGTTCGATCCCCTTCTGATCCTAATAATATAAACAGTCATTCAATTTGGGCTTTAAACCGAGGTCTCGTGTATGTGCTTTACACCATGTACGTAAAAGAACAGACTCTGGAATGGGTCTCTGTCTGTATCATTGCACTCCCCCCAAAATCTAAAATGACTAATACATTCAAGAGGCGTTGCTCATATGTGCAACCGGTAGCGACGATAAATAAAAGTAACACACACAAAATAAAATCGAAGGCAACGAAGGCATAGTTGCAAACTATACGTCGAAGGTGTCAAAAGCAAGCTGTCATGCCGCGACCAATCAGAATCCTTCCAGGTTGTATTACACGTGTGTACATACACGAAAATATGTTACGGCTTGCTTTGCTTGTTGTAGTAAATTCCTCCTTTCCTAGGAGAACTGCAGTATCACAGCTACTGCATCCGCTGTCTATAAACACTGAGATTAGGGCTCAGCACACCTTGGCACAGGTATTTCCCCGCTCGCGTCAATATTAAGGATTTCGAGGATGTGGGATCGATGAACGTGCAGGGCATAACAGAGGTTCCTGGTGATAGACTCGGCCTTGCTCGTCTGATCGGGTGACATCAGTAGGGATATGGACGGGTCTAAGATCAGCTGTGTCAGTACATCCGGGTCAGTCATATCGAGGGTTGGATCTTCCGGGGGGTTACACTGTTGGAGGTACTCGAGTAGGGCTGGGAGCCACTTCTGTCTGGTGTTCTCCAGGGCTATACAGCTGGTTAGGAAGTGCGATCTTGTTTCGACTTCAGTGGAACACAGCTGGCAGGTGAAGCAGCCATTCTGGTCAGCATATCTTCCCACGGTGGTCTGGAGGGGGTACTTCCCAGTGAGCAGCTTCGCTTTGACGGAAGCACGATGGACGTCCAGGACAGTGTTGCTCGTCGACTCCCAGAGATGATGGGGTTTTCCCATTCTACAGGCACTGGTGTTGATATATCTGCAGCAGGATTGCTGGGTGGCTTCCTGGATGAGACTCTCATACCAGTAGGTGGCGACCTTGGATTTCACGAGCAGCTTCCATGAAGACTTGGTAGGCGGGTCGGCAAGAACTTCAAAAGCTGTTGGCAGACCATACTTGGCCAGGAGTTTCCTGATGTGGGACGTCAAACTGGAGGAATCAAGGTCCTTCATGGCCACTTGACGAGAGACAACGTCATATTCAAGGGTGTCATCATGTCTGGATATGTGGCCAAAGAAACCAAGGGTCTTCTTGTCGAGGTACCCCTCCATCGGTAAGAGTCCCAGAAGTAGGAGCACAGCCGCCTTGGAGGTCTTCATTGGCAGGTGCTGGATTTGCCGGAGTGTGTTGTACTGGTACGATTCGAAGTCGTTAATGAGCTGTTGGGGAAGTAGTAGGGTCTCTAGGCCGAAAGTCATTCTTGGGAGGACATATGCATTCCAAAGCTTCGCAGAAACAACCGGGTTTACTCCGTTCGAGCCGTGGAACCCTGCACCAAAAAGAGCAACGCTGGTATTGATGCCGGTTCTCAGGCGATTCTTCGTAAACTGGTCCATGGAACGTGGGTTGGAGAATCGTGTGATGCCGAGGTGGTCTTGTTTTGGGACAATCTCGATTGGATCCGAGCTCATGGTGAAGGGAGCAATGTCATTCCATTGTTCGGGGGTAATCGGGGAATTGTAGACCTGGACTTTTGTTTTTGTCCTACTGAAGTGGTACCGGTCTCTGTTCGCTTCGGCTAACATTATGCTGTTCATGAACTGTAGGTCTGTAATGCTCGTATTCAAGAGGGCCATGTCGTCTGCACATGTCGGCGCCCCGATGTACACGCTCCCGATGTGGTTTCCAACGCCCTCTGCCTCCAGGAGCTTGAGAGATTCGTTTGTATGAGCTTTATACTGCTCGGTAGATGGAATACCGCCTTGCCGGACACCTTGGAGTTCTGTAAACGGACAGGATAGCTTGCCCTTCCACAGCACTTGTGATGTTAGGTCCACATACCAGTCCCTCAAGGTACACCACAGGTTACCAGCAACGCCGCGTGCGTGGAGCTTTGTGAAGACGGAGGCATGTGATGTGACGTCAAAGGCCTTACTGGCGTCGAGGTAGGTGACATACAGCGGCTTCTTGGACGACTTGGCTTCCTGGATGGCTTCAGATATCATCAGGGCAGCACCATTCGATGATGACGCATCAGTGAAGCCTCTTTGTTGGTGACTCTGTGTCGGGGCAAGGATGGCTTTCAACGGGTTCATCATAATCTTTTCCAGGACTTTCCCTAGGATTGAAGTGACGGTGATGCGTCTGTAACTATCTGGGCGTCTCGGATTCTTCCCTTTTTTGGGTATCGGGTGGACCAAACCAGTTTTCAGCATACTTGGGACCTGACCAATGGAGACGATACTAGTGAACAATGTGGCTAGAGCTCTGTAGAGGGATGGGCTTGCATAACGTAGGTGTTCTGCAGTGATGCCGGCGATGTCACTTGCCTTTCCAAGCTTGAGCTGTGAGACAGTCTGTTGTACAAGGGACTCTGTTATTTCGACCGCTTGAAGGTTCTTCTCCTGGATAAATTCCATCAGTAGGAGTTGAAGCTGGACAGAGTGCCAATGGTCATCATCAAAATCTGGGTCTTCTTTAGGGGTTGCAAGGTCGTGGAAATAGTTTGCCCATGCTGCAGGGATATCTTCACCAGATATGGGGTTATCGAACAGCAGGTCATCTGGTGATCTTTTGGGGCGTCGTCGCTGCTTCTTGATAAGTCTGTGGAAGAGTTTTTGATTCCCAGGTGATGCTTCCATGATTTCGTTTAGTTCTTTGGTACGGGCCATGGATTTCCTCTGTTCGGTACGGAGAGCTCTTTTGGTCGCTTTCATCTGGATATAGCTGGGCGTTAATGGGCTAGTTGGTCTCCCTTCAGACTTCCATCTTGCAAAGGCCGCTTTACTGTCTTTACTGCACTGTGTAATGGCAGGGGACCAGGTTTTCTTGCGATGTGCTGGTTTTCTTGCTCGAGTTGTTTCTTTGGCAGCATCAATAAGGATTGCGTGGATTCTGGAAATCATTGTGTCAACAGGGATGTCAGCATTGTCCAGAAGAACTGTGATAGCTAGATCTGTAGCTTCTTGGAAAGACGGGATGTCTGTGGTGTCAAGCGTTGGACGAAGACATCTGTTTTCGGTACAAGCTGGGGCCTCAGGCTTGGATGATGACAAAATATGCAGAAGGCCAAAGACGGGGTCGTGCGGGGAGGTGTTTGTTGGTGCCCGTGACTCAACTTCGAGAGACGTCAGGATGGTTTTCTGCCATGACAGGTGTAGGATGTGATCTATTTGTGAGGTAGAGCCTGAACTGTGGTGGAAAGTGGGCGTTGTTCCTATACCTGGGCTGCATTCAAGTCCCATTTCTGCACAGAACCTGATGAACGTCTGGTCCCTCTGCGTTGGTTGAGCTCTCTGGAAGGAAGCATTCACATCACCAGTCCATATCATGATGTACGTGTCGGAGTACTTAATGATGATCTCTCGGACCTCTCCCAGCATATCCAGGTAGCGTAGGTTGTGATCAGGTGACCCCGTTGTTGGCATGTAAGTGTTGACTATACAAACTGGGGGTGTAGACTGGACAAGGAGTACAATGGTACGATCACTTCCATCTTCCACTGCTTCTACAATGGCATCAAACTTAGAGGACCAGAGGGTTGCAACACCAGCTTTCCCCATGGGCGGTCGGTAGTGGGGTGGTAGGGGATTGTCATCATCTGTACATTTCACCATGGCAGAGTATCCCGGAATGGCCGTCTCCAGCTGGTGGCCCTCATAATGGTATAGCCAATGTTCTTGTAAACATATGAAGTCAGCCGATTCTGAGAGGTGGTGAAGGTGTACTTGGTTGGAGTTGAAGCCGTCTATGTTGAAGGTGACGAGTGACATACCATTGTGGTGTCCGGGGGCCTGGTGAATGGGCAGAACATCTCTAAAAAAGACGGTGTTGTTGTTAGGGTGGCCATGGCGGCCATGACAGGAATTGGAGTGAGTGGCTGTATCAGTGCTTCCGGAATGTCCTCATGGGCTGTTGAATCCAGGAGGGTTTGTTCGTGGCCTTGTGTGTGTTGGGTCTCAGTAGTGGGTTCAGTGGACTCCAGTAGAAGGTCGGGATCTCTCAAGCATGTACCTTCATACCACAGGGGGTCAGTAAGCATGATGAGAGGTGTGTCCAGGATGACGTCATAAGCAGGGATGTCACTTACAGTGGTGGGTACATTGTCCTTCGGTCCAGCAGGTTCGAGGGTGTTGTTGGGTGGAGGAGTGGAGATGGTCGGCATAGGAACTGTATGGTTTCTGCCGGCAGTGTCACTTCCTTCTCTATGGGGATGTGGGCTACGCTCATGGTGGTCAGCTCTGTGGTTATGACTTTGGTGGTAATGTCTCCTGGTGTGCCTTGGTGATCTCCAAGAATCTCGCTCCCGTGAACGCCGTGTATCGGTTCTTGGTCTGTCCCATGAGGATCTGTATGCTTTTTGGTCCCGGTGTGCTGTCCAAGGACGGTGAACCCATGACTTCCGGTCTCCGGGTGGTTGCCATGACTCGGTATCATTCCCCTGGTGTGATGATGATCTCCAGGATTGTTGGTCACTTGCCGGTCTTACTGGTCGCTGGTCTCTCGGCAATCCCCACAGGTGGCGATCTGATGGTGTCCAGGCATACGGTGAACGGTGGTTGTACTCAAATATTTGGCGTTCCAGGCTTGGACTTGGGGAGGCACGTGGGGAGGTTGGTTTATGTGTGGTGGCGGCAGCTAGAAGATGTTGGTTCTGTATGAGGATTGCTGACAACAAGTCCTTGAGGGTCTGCAGTTCGTCTGATGTGTCCTTTTTTGTTGACTCTGGGTGAGGGGGAACACATGACGGCTGTATTTGTTGGGGCATCACATATGTCACATGTGGGGTTCTGTTTGCACCGCAACATGCACGTGTGTTCTCGCTTGCTGGAGCCGGTGTTGCTGGTACATCGTTGTTTTCGTCATTTGTGGCCAGGAGAACTCGTGTCCGCAGCAGCGAGTTTTCTTGTCTTGTCTGTTTGATTTTCACTTCCAATGATGTTACCAGTGTCTTCAGGTGGGCTAGCTGTTGTGTGGTCTCATTCAGTTCAACTTCGCGCTGCTTCACCAGTTTCTCCCGCTTGGTCAATGCAATGTTATTCTTCTTGACGTCTTTCAGTTTCTGCTCCAACTCCAAGTCTTTTCCTTGTGTTGGATGACATTGGTTCACTGCGTCTATTACCACGAGTGATGTGCTTGGATTTGGTTCATGGTGTGGGACAATAACTCTCTCCGAATACTGTGCATCATTTGTGTCAGGCCTTGCAGTCAAGGGTGTCTTCGTCTGAAAGCAAATAGAAGCAAAGTTATGTATTACAATTGGAAACGAAATTTTTCAACCAAAAGAAACATCTTAAAAAATTAAAATTTACATCCAACTATATTTGAAAATGGACAACATTAAAATCAAGCATTCCTAGAAAATGTAGTTTACCAAAAATTTCGAAAACATAAAATATGAAGAATAAACTTTAAGCCGGAAACCGCCCTCGTGGTCGAGTTGTTAAATTCGCTGACTGGTATACCACTGTAACCTATCATCACGGATTTTCACGGGTTCGAGCCCCGCTCAGACCGTGTTTCATTTATATGAACATGTTGGCAGTTTCTTACGGAGGTTGGTGCACCCAGGTACTGGTTAACCGCTGGGGCCTACCCAGGAAAGGTGTTGTTAGGTAAACTACCCGCCGGTGATATAGCCCAAAATGGTGCTGATGCAGGCGTAAACCCCGAAATATAATAAATATATAATATAATATATATAATATAACTCTTTATATGGAAACAATTGGCAGTTTTCTTATGTAGGTTGGTGCACAAAGTACTGGTTAACCGCTGGAGCCTGTCAAAGAAAGATGGTGTTAGGTAAACCGCCCGTCGCTCAAATGGGCAACATGTAGCGACAGATAAATAAACCGTTTAAATAAGAAATATGGAATATCTGCGTAAACGAGATATCATCAAAAGAATATATTTAGAAATAAATCAAATCAACAAATCAGAAATCTAACGAGAGGACACATGACCAATTACAGGCAACTCAATTATGTGGACCGAAATATTGTCCAATCAGAACCAATCATATGCTCCATTAAAAGCAAGACAAGTTCAGTGGAAATGTCTCCGCAATTGTTACAGAGCATACACTAAGTGCAATGGTGCGTTTCAAATGGCCGCTTGTGGAGGTCGTGATAGCGCGTTCGCATCGGGTGCGAAAGTTCCAGAGTTCGAGCCCCGCTGGAGCCGTTATGATTGTGTCCTTAGGCAAGGCATTTAAATTCCACGTTGCCTCTTCTCTCTCTCTCTCTCTCTCTCTCTCTCTCTCGTGACGATAGCTTCCATCAGGAATGAGGTCTCGAGAGTGATTAATATAAGTTGTTTCGCAATCGAGCTAAAATAAATGTGTATAAATGGCCGCTGTAATGCGGTTAACACACAGACGATGGATGCGTTAATATCTTAAACTGTACAGTGTTTCGTTATATACAAACATACACTATTACATTCTATAGCAGACAAACAGACATACAGACCGAATATTTTATTGGCGCAAACCATACACAGTTTCTTGACACATATATACAGTATAACACATGATGTGATGATCAATCCACATAGCTTGCTATTCAAAAACATTATACACAACAAGTTCTAATATCCCAAATTTCTCATACGTTACCTTTAAAGCGACATTACATCACAAAAAGCAAATAAAATGCATGTTTTCACGTATAGCAATGATAGTGAGGCGATGGTGAGATGAACTGGATCGAGAAGATCTACGACCACAGTCTTGGTGCACTGGATCACAATGATCTACGCCACAGTCTTGGTGCACTGGATCACAATGATCTACGACCACAGTTTTGGTGCACTGGATCACAATGATCTACGACCACAGTTTTGGTGGACTGGATCATAGTGATCTACAGCCACAGTTTTGGTGCACTGGATCAGAATGA
This sequence comes from Archivesica marissinica, assembly GCA_014843695.1. Taxonomy (NCBI): domain Eukaryota; kingdom Metazoa; phylum Mollusca; class Bivalvia; order Venerida; family Vesicomyidae; genus Archivesica; species Archivesica marissinica. Next base: position 49,664,322 of record CM026397.1, read on the forward strand.
TCTACAACCACAGTATTTGGTGCACTGGATCAGAATGATCTACATCCACAGTTTTGGTGCACTGGATCGAGAAGATCTACATCCACAGTATTTGGTGCACTGGATCGAGAAGATCTACATCCACAGTATTTGGTGCACTGGATCGAGAAGATCTACATCCACAGTATTTGGTGCACTGGATCGAGAAGATCTACATCCACAGTATTTAGTGCACTGGATCAGAATGATCAACATCCACAGTATTTGGTGCGCTGGATCACAATGATCTACAACCACATTGTTGGTGCACTGGATAGAGAAGATCTACATCCACAGTATTTAGTACATTGGATCACAATGATCTACAGCCACAGTAGTTGGTGCACTGGATCACAATGATCTACATCCACAGTATTTGGTGCACTGGATCACAATGATCTACGACAACTGTTTTGGTGCACTGTGTCAGAATGATCTACATCCACAGTATTTAATGTACTGGATCACAATGATCTACGACAACAGTTTTGGTGCACTGGATCACAATGATCTACGACAACAGTGTTGGTGCACTGGGTCAGAATGATCTACATCCACAGTATTTAGTGTGCTGGATCACAATGATCTACGACAACAGTTTTGGTGCACTGGATCACAATGATCTACAACCACAGTATTTGGTGCACTGGATCACAATGATCTACGACAACAGTTTTGGTGCTCTGGATCAGAATGATCTACATCCACAGTATTTAGTGTACTGGATCACAATGATCTACGACAACAGCTTTGGTGCACTGGATCAGGAAGATCTACAACCACAGTTTTGGTGCACTGGATCACAATGATCTACGACAACAGTTTTGGTGCACTGGATCACAATGATCTACAACCACAGTTTTGGTGCACTGGATCACAATGATCTACAACCACAGTTTTGGTGCACTGGATCAGAATGATCTACAACCACAGTTTTGGTGCACTGGATCACAATGATCTACATCCACAGTTTTGGTGCACTGGATCACAATGATCTACAACCACAGTTTTGGTGCACTGGATCACAATGATCTACAACCACATTTTTGGTGCACTGGATCACAATAATCTACAACCACAGTTTTGGTGCACTGGATCACAATGATCTACAACCACATTTATGGTGCACTGGATCACAATGATCTACAACAACAGTTTTGGTGCACTGGATCACAATGATCTACAACCACATTTTTGGTGCACTGGATCACAATGATCTACATCCACAGTTTTGGTGCACTGGATCACAATGATCTACAACCACATTTTTGGTGCACTGGATCACAATGATCTACGACAACAGTTTTGGTGCACTGGATCACAATGATCTACAACCACATTTTTGGTGCACTGGATCACAATGATCTACATCCACAGTTTTGGTGCACTGGATCACAATGATCTACAACCACATTTTTGGTGCACTGGATCACAATGATCTACGACAACAGTTTTGGTGCACTGGATCACAATGATCTACAACCACATTTTTGGTGCACTGGATCACAATGATCTACATCCACAGTTTTGGTGCACTGGATCACAATGATCTACAACCACATTTTTGGTGCACTGGATCACAATGATCTACAACCACAGTTTTGGTGCACTGGATCACAATGATCTACAACCACATTTTTGGTGCACTGGATCACAATGATCTACGGCCACAGTTTTAGTGTACTGGATCACAATGATCTACTGTGACATGCTAGCCAGATTTAGTTTTGGTTCACTGGATCGGAATGCTCTACGATCACAGATTGTAGTCTTTACCTGTGACATGTTAGCCAGATTTAGTTTTGGTTCACTGGATCGGAATGCTCTACGATCACAGTTTGTAGTCTTTACCTGTGACATGTTAGCCAGATTTAGTTTTGGTTCACTGGATCGGAATGCTCTACGACCACAGTTTGTAGTCTTTACCTGTGGCATGTTAGCCAGATTTAGTTTTGGTTCACTGGATCGGAATGCTCTACGACCACAGTTTGTAGTCTTTACCTGTGGCATGTTAGCCAGATTTAGTTTTGGTTCACTGGATCGGAATTCTCTACGACCACAGTTTGTAGTCTTTACCTGTGGCATGTTAGCCAGATTTAGTGGAACACCTGTAGGAAACCGTAGTATTATAAGCCATACCCCGTGACCTTGGGGTTGGCCATTCAAGGTAATATCAAGGTCATGTTCGTGTAATGTGTTCTTGTGTCAAATACCAACACGGGGTGTGTAGCCTAAACTATGACCGGTATCAGCATTCAACTAGCATTACTAGCGCACACAACTTAATCACCTTAGTATATAATATATGAAAGTGTTTTACGTTTATTTATCATCGCTACCGGTTGCCCATATGAGCGATGCCTCCTGAAGAAATTGGTAATTTTAGATTTTTGGAGGATAGTGCAATGATACAGACAGAGACCCATTCCAGAGTCTCCTCTGGTTCTTTTACGTGCACGGTGTAAAGCACCGACACGAGACCTCGGTTTAACGTCGCATCTGAAAGACAGTTAATTGTATTAGGGTCAGACGGGGGATCGAACCTGCGATCCCTGGATTACCAGTCCAGCGTGTTACCACTGGACTACAGATCCGTCTATATAATAATATGAGTGTTAACTAAGCGTCTTAGTACACTCGCCCACATGGATCGCTGGCGGCGAGGGTAAATAAACTCAATCATCATCATCATCACAGTTCTCCGAGCGATATCATCTAGTTTATCGTCAGATCCTGATCAATAACTTGGACATCTGTAGAGGTTCCCTTAATATGGAAAACAACCATTGTGAAATGAATCCAATATCTTTGTCAAAAAGTAAATACTGTAACACAGATCAAACAATGCCGTATTGACGTATTGATTGTAGATCGCGAGGCTACCGAACAATATCCACTGTGATCAACGAATTACCTTCACATATTTGAAATGTACGAACACATATATAGTCTACATCCGTTATGTCGAATTCCGTCGAACCGAAAAAAATACTTCGACATAACCGAAGTTTTGACTTAACGAAATTCGATATAAACAGATCCAGTTATATAAAAAATGATAGCGTCTGAAACGGGACTTTAATCCGACTTCGAGATAAGCGGACGGACAGAAGAGCGTTAACAGGTTGTTGGAACAGACTGGTGAACTATTAATCGTTCACAATCGTTTTATTTTCAGTGAACGACTCACTGACGACCTGTCAGCGTCCACTGAACGCACACCTAGCATACGCAGCGTGTGAATAACGTCAAACGAACGATAGCATGCTTCTCGTGCGTTAATCATGCGTTACGCATGCGCCAGATGTGTCCAGATTGGCCGAGAACGCTCTTGCACAATTAAAACGTTAATAAAACGTTCTTAGAACGCTGGCCAGAACGTTGACATTATAAACAATATACAATGTACCTTAGATACTCATTTCAGATGGGATATTAAACCGAGGTAGCGTGTCGATGCTTTACATCGTGCACAGAAAAGCACCAGAGGAAATTCTGGAATGGGTTTCTGTCTGTATCATTGCACTATCCTCCAAAATCCTAAAATCTCAGGAGGCGTCGCTCATATGGGCAACCAATTAAGTGTACCGTCTACGTGGCCTAGTGGTTAAGGCATCCGCCCTGCTGGAGCCGCTACGATTGTGCCCTTATGCAAGGCATTTAAATTCCACATTGCCTCTTCTCTCTCCTTCATGGCGTTGGATTCCATCAAGAACGAGGTCTCGAGAGTGATTAATATAAGTTGAAAGAACTTGTTTTGCAATCGAGCTAAAATGAATTTGTATAAACTAAGGCGTCCGCATACGGAGCGGGAGGTCGAAGGTTCGAACCCTGTCATGGGTTTGTTCTGATATGGCCGGTTGGTGAGCCGCCAGCTAGTTAAATAATGATTAGCGATTGCTTACCAGCCATGCGTCTGGCATACAAGCATAGAATTCGGGAAGTACTGATATTCATAAAAAGAGATGTATCATAAGTCAGAAACGGCTGCTCTTTAGATTAAACATATTTTATTCAGAAAATAACATATAAGAATAGTGTTACAAGAGAAATAATTTGGATTGGAAAACAAGCATATTAAAATGCTTATACAAATTCCTTTCCATAGTGGAGTTTGCAAACATATAAATTTAACACATTAGAGCCAGTGTATGGTAGGTATTCTTTGAGCATTGGAAAGGTTTAATTCTATATAGTTCAAACCTGATACTGAATTTTAATGCACACGGTGACTAATTGTTATCCTGATTCAATGCATTAATTAGTGTTAGTTTATAACATTAGTAGAACATACTAGGTACTGTCTCACACGCTGCATAGATAGAGGGTCAGACATTTGATGGTAAATGACTAGATCTCGAAGCGCTTAGTTGCTGCTATGAAGCCTTGGACTCGTAGGAAGATGTGTTTATTGACTTCGAATGTAAGTCGGTCATCACCGTACAGTAGATTATTTAACGTATGTGCATGTATTGGGAGATCGTGAAGATAGTGTTGGCGCAATGCATGGTATCTTGGACATTGAAACAGGAAGAGGAATGTAGTCTCTACAACGCCGCATATGCACAGAGGAGAAGGAACACTATTTCTTCTGTGAAGATCGAAGCTTAGCGCACTGCACCCCAAGCGAAGGTGTGCGTGATATACTTGGTTTTTCCTATTGCCAATGTTGTAAATTGTTTTCTTTTGTTTAGCCCTAGTATTCAGCTTGCTTTTAAATTCTCCTATGGTTGAGGCATTTCTAAGTATATTCCACTGGCGAATAGTTAGAGGCAGAAAAGAAGAAGCATGCGATTGAGTTTTGCAGTGAATATTGGGTATAGCTGTAAGTGATCGTAAGGCATATGGCTGATTTGGCTGGGGTGGAATTAGATTTGACAG